>OX632365.1:24013411-24323411 GCA_951751655.1 Ophion costatus | reverse complement strand
TATTATATATTATATATTATATATTATATATTATATATTACATAATATGTAATATATAATCAAATATAATATGACTGTTATAACTAATAACTCCTATTTGTTATTGTATATAAGAGTAATTAACATATGTAGAATATGTAGAATATCATTCGTAATACGGAGTAGGTTTAAGAGAGTATAATGATTAAAAATCGCAAATATCTTACCCATAAGCATGCTCTCCAATTTTCGTCGATCAACGCGAAATCTCTCCTGGTGCAATTCGTCGAGGCTGCCCATACCGAGAAACGCAACGAGATCGTGAAGTTCCTTGCGACTCTCGTAGGCCGAAGCACCGGAAACGCTGGTTGTATCGGTACCTTCCGATGTCTCGGACATCGTTTCGGCACGACGCTCATACTGTATCACCTCGTCGGGTCTCATCTTTAGAGATTTTATTTTATTTTCCGAAAAATCGAAAAGTTTCCTCCCAATTACGTTCTAACACCTGCGAATTAACAACGTCGCTATAATTACTAAAATTGTACGAATTATTCGATCGACGATAAATTTATGGCAAATCGTCGATGCACGAAAACTACTGAACCAATCAGTAAAAATAGTAATTATTATTCGTATTGCTGTTATTCGTTGTGCACGAAAATAACAAAAAATCGATTATTCATTGCAAAATATTGCAATATTTGATTTTCGAATTTTTCGAGGACTTTTTTTTCACAGTCCAGTAGTGATGTGTGTTTTTTTTTACAATATTCTATTTTTCCTTCGCACGAGAAGTAGGTACACGAGAAATTGCGCGCTTTTGAGGAGACTCGAAGGACAATGGTACACCGACCCCAAGACAGTTCGCGTCCTTCCAGGCACCTCGCTCGCTAGGGTTTTGGATATACATAAGATCGAATAAAAGAAAGAGAGAAACGTGTCCAAACGAGCGGACTCGTGTAACGAGGCGTATCGAATAATATTCGTTGATAACGCGATTATTTCGTAATTCGTGGCGTAGATGAATTACTTGTACAGAATTTGAGCCAAGTCCTCTTTCTTAAGTTTAAGCTTATCGCTTATCGAACCAAATCTCATCTTTCGATTAACCTCGAGAAAAACTTGCCAACTGTCAAAATGACTTGTTCTTATGTCATTTATTCCCGAGACGAAAATTATTACTACACCGAAGTACGTCAATTTTCTTTGAAAATATACTCGAAAAAAAAGTCTCATCTTTCCGATCTCAAAGAAAAAATTCTTCTATTTCAATTGTTCGTTGATTTCTATACATCGAAGCGAGCCGCCGTCCCAGGAAAACAATTATCAATGGGCACTATTCAAATTTTTTTATTCCCTATTCGATAAGTTGCAAATTTTTCTCCCAGAATGCCAAAGTTTTTTGCCAGAATGCCTATTTTCTTTCCTCAAATGCTTATTCACAAGTTTTGCACCTCAACTCGGAAAAAAAATTTGCAACTCGAACACAACGAACCTCCTCAACAAATCCAACCATCCCCGAAACGTTGAAGTCCACACAATTAGTTACGAAAATTCTCCAGCTCGGAAGAAAAATATCTTTCGGAGGGAAGGTCCGATTGTTCGAACAGTTTCACTAAAATCGTCACTCGCTCGGACCTCCAGTGCCGCGTCAACATTAATGGGGAAATTATAAATAAGAATTAACGTACCTCTGTTTACGTCAGGTGAAAATCTCTCTCGCGACAATTACGACTCAATTAATCCTTCTCGCGTTCCTGTTTATCTGCTACAATATATACATACACGCCACATGCATATACATATATATATATATATATATATATACACATATACATAAACACATATGCGTATAAATATGTACAGTGCGCGTACGTATGTATATATTTATTTATTATCGTTGCGAGACGATTGACGAACGCGCGAGATACGAAGGCCCGACCGCCTCCTCAAGAGACGCGTGCGAGCGGAAGAAAGATTCGCCGCGGAGATTCCACACGGTGACAACGTGAAGTTTCTTGGAAAATGCGTTTCGAAGTACTTCGAAATTTCGGAAGTGGCCACGAGTGGGGCAATGCGAAGATCGATAGATCGGCCAATCCTATTTCAAGATAATACGTCTCTCTCTCCCTCTCTCTCCCACTTGAAACGACCCCCGCCCCAAAATCATTGTCACCCTTTCGATTAGTCTTGGCCCCGTTCGGGAGAGAGGTTCTTGCCCGAAGAGACTCGCGCGTAGGACCGCGCAGGGAGCTCTATTCGATTGGCAAAACGATGTACATACATACATACATACATACATACATACATACATACATACATACATACATATATATATATATATAGATGTATATGTATATGTATGTATCTATGTATGTATGTATGTATATATATATATATATCCCATCTAAATGTGTCCATGTGTGAGTGAGTAAGGAGTACGATACAAGGGACAAAATTATACACGGGAGACACCTCACGAAGGCGGAGCTCATGGCATCAACTCACGTGAGCAAAGAGCGAGAAAGAGAGGGGGGGGGGAATTTTTGACGGTAGAGACTTGCCCACGAGGAATCTCGTCACCGTTTTTGCAACGATCGGTGTCGACGGCCTCTTCAGCAAAACAATTCGTCCACGCGTCTTTTTTCACCCTTCCCTCCCGCCCTCCCCTTCTCGTCGCTCGCTCCTCGTCACGTGTTTGCATGAGCATGTGGACGTTTGTTCCTTCTTCGCGCTCGGCCTAAGGTGGACATACATTTAGAACGATCAAAAAAGTCGTTTTCTTTTTTTTCCTCTTCAAACGATGGAACTATATATGTAGAATATTTTCCCACAGTTTCAAAGCGAAATTCGAAAACTCACCGCTCGGATTGGGAGTGGGGGTAAACTTAAAAAGCGTTTTTCTCAAAAATGCATTTTTCGAAATTTGCGTGCCAGATTACTCAAAGACTGTTGAGCGGATTGAGTTGAAACTTGGTGGGAGTATCGATGATATTGCTCATTTTGGCTTGGCGTGGGTTTTTGAAAAATTGGAAAAAAAATCGACTTTTTTCATTCATATTTTACAGACATTTTACGTAAAATGTTGATTTTATTGTAATTGCGTGACATTCGTTTAAATTTGCATTTTCTGCGTTTTAATTACTCCCAAATAGAAAGTATACTTGTTTCTCAGTGAAACAAAATAGAGAATTTTTTTTGCGAATCAAAATCGACGGGACGCTCGTCCAGCTTGACATTTGAAGCTTGAGATTTGGCAAATGAATTTAAAAAATTGTTTTGTGTACTAGAATATAATAATAAAGTATACCGACATTTTGATTAATGTAGAATTATTTATTTATTTGTTACTTGCTTAGAATAATTTTAGAATTTTATTTATTTGATTTACTTGGTTTATGTTATTTATATTATTTAGAATAATATAAGTATTTATTACTTTGGAAAAGCCTCAAAATTGCTTAACTTTTTTCCGTCTAAATATATATATATATCCCGCCTTGAAATATACGAATTTTTCAGTACGTTCGATTTTATTTACGAAGATCGGTTGGATTCGGCGAATCGATCAATCGAATGATCGTACAATGGAAGATTGACAACTCGGTTTTCGACTATCGGGATGCACTTTATTGAGAGCTGCATTTGGGTTTTTTCGAGATTAAGGATGTTGAGTCCGAAATCGCAAATGATGATAAAATTCTGAAAATTTGGTATGTTTTTGTATGAAGTATTTCAGAGGTCGTGTAAAAATTTCACGACAATTAGGAAGCTCGTTATTGAACAATTAACATTCACAAATAAAATGTTGTTTTATGGAAACTGATGTAACTTTGCAATAAGTTTTTTTTTTTGACCTCTCAATTTTATAATATCTACAATATACTGAAAGCAACGGAAACAAAACGAAGTTTATTGATAAATTTTTTTTTATTTCTTTTAAAAATTGTTCTTAACAAAATGTTAATTTTTTAATAACGAGCTTCCTAATCGTCGTGAAATTTTAACACGACCTCTTAAATACTTCATACAAAAACATACCAAATTTTCCGAATTTTCTTATCATTTTTTATTTCAACCCTTAAGGAGGTTGAAGTAATGATGATAGAATTCTGAAAATTTGGTATGTTTTTACATGAAGTATTCAGGAGGTCGTGTAAAAATTTCATGACGATTAAGAAGCTATTTATTGAACAATTAACATTAACACGTTTCATAGGGACTCAACATCCTTAATTGGGCGATGCGTACGATGGTCGTTTGGTATCGACGATCGATCGAAATTCAAAGTTGGAGACGAGATCTACGACGGGGCAAAAATTGAAGAGGTCTTTCGGAGTGGATCGCGTCGAAGGGATCGACGAACGGATTTCGCACGTGTCGGAAGGTCACCTTGCTCGCCGGTCGCAAAACAATGGATGTGGATTTACAACGATGTTTACCGGTCAAACACGCTCGGGCCTACGTACGCTCCCGTCCACGTCTCGCTCTGACGATTCTCGTCCTCGTCTCAAATATTCTCCCAATGGTGTTCGAAAAAATTGCGCCCCTCGAGAGATACCTCGGATTTGATCGCGGCGTATCGCCGATCAAGCGGGAATTCACTTTCGAATTATATTCAATAAGCGTTTAAAACCAAGAAACTCAACGACAGAAATACATTTTTACCAAATATCGTTGTATAATTGGGAGAAAAAAAAAATTAATTTCGAATTTGAAAAAATTGTATCGAAGATTCGTGACAGCTCCGTTGCTCCGCTCGGCAGTTGATTAAAATTATTTCGTCCGCAGACGCACACGAGGGGAGTTTGGCCGATGGAATTTTTTCATTACGGACTTGCCGTCGAGTGTCGATGAGTGTATTGACTTCGGATAGGTACGTTGGAAAGTCACCTTGCTCTCTCGTCACAAAACAATAGAATTGGATTTACAACGATGTTTACCGGTCGAAGCAGCGCGTTGCTGCCGTTTCGCACGTCTCGCTTCGACGATTATATCGCGTCTCGACGAATTTTCGAATAGATTTTTCGAAAGCCCGTCTACACCGCGAGGAGGCCCCGAATTTAATCGCGCCAACGACCGAACTACTCGGTCGAAGGTATGAACGCGAAATTTTGAAGAAAAAAAAAAATTAACGGCCTTGAGGATACAAAATTTGGGGGAGTCCGTTCGGGTTGGTGAGAAAAAATAAATAAACAAATTAGCAAGGATCTTCCCTTATTTGTTTATTTATTTATTTAAATTTATTTATAACGAATTCTGCACAAAGTATTTACGGGATAATAATTTTTGCCAAAACGAGGAGAATATCAAGTTTCAAATAAATTTACGAGATTACGAACCTTTTCGGTGACAAAAGTTGCTGGCGACGTTGGTACTCAAACGAGAAAAAAAAAATAGCGCCGACGAATGATGATTTTCGTGTGCTGTGAGGAAAGAAACGGGCGTCCGGATCCACGTGGGTGTCGAAGCAGCGATTCTCCGTTTTTTTTCCTTTTCGAGTGATTTCGTTCGTAACGATTTCCCTCCAAAATTACTCGGGGTTCGAAGTACCAACGCGCGTCGATTCTGTCACCCGCCGTGGGCCCGTTTTACAACGCCCGGTTTCTTTCCTCGCGAAGAGATCACCCGATTTTTCGCGCTCACGGACGCGACCCTTTGCTCTTATCGTTTTGTTTATTATAAATAATAATTAATTGTCATGCATCGATAAATAATAATAATTAATGTGTGTAGTTGTGTGCGTGTGATTGTGTTATCGGAGCAGAGAAGACAGCGCCGACTCTGCGCCGATTTCGACGTTACTGAATCGCGTTCGCGCGATCAACGACGAACGAGACACACGAGAGACTCGCGAAGCCGCCGCACCCCCGCGCGCACCCCGCCGTCGCACCATCTCGTTCGTACTCTCCTTTCCTCCTCGTTTAGACACTGACTTCCACTCATACATTAGAACTTCATCGTGTCCTTTTCGTTGAAAATATTCGCACCTCGTTGTTTTCCCGAAAACATTTATTCGATAAATGTCAAACTTTCCAGTGTAAGTGTTTCTTCGTTATCTTTTGAAAAAATTGACCAACTCTCATTGCTATGAAAAATGCATGAACGTGATTTTCAATTTTTTCGCAATCCATTTATCATTTTATACGAAAAGTTTTATAAAACAAAAATCAGGTAAAACTGGAGAACAACAAAAAATCCGTGTTTTTTGCTGAATAACAAGATACGCTAATTTTCGTTGACGATATTATTTACAGCATGAGACTTTCTAGTGTCTAAGTAATTGCGACGACCTGACAACGTATGCTGGAGAAAAAAAGCAAGTCCTTTTGGAACGATAAAGCTCGAAAGATCGCGAATAAAATTAATTCGCGCGCAACTGCCATGTCGTTTCGAATATTCTTAGTTTTTCGCCCCTCCATGGATGCCGACGCAACCGGATGCGGCAAACTATTCAAGCCAAGCACTATTTTGCACCTCTGGTCTGGTTTTTTCTACAGGCAAGCTTTTTACCAAGCGATTATTGAATTATTACGATTTTCTTTGTTTTATTTCCCATGGTATCGCTCGTACTCACGGTTCATCTGGATCGAGATGAGTCTTCGTCTGACCGACGACATTTCGCACCGGCGCTCCGAGTCGCGCCTCTGGTGGCGTTTTTTGCGAGCGCGCCTGTGGTACCGCGTGAGAGCGAGCGAGATGGCCCGATTCGCGTCAAAACACACAACATGTATTTTAACCTCTTAACGAACGTATATTCTGACAAGTCCACAGATGTGATGTAAAGCAGGATGTTTGAACGTGGTCTTCCATGCATCTTCGTCGCACAATTACGGTGATATTAGCGCGTATCAATGATTAGAAAGAAAAAAAAGTAACGCACGAACGACTGCCTCTCGCGTAGAGAGGATAAAACGCGAAGCGATAACTCGCCTAACCTCTCGTGCCCTACGATTTGACGAAAAGAGCGATTCTCTTTATTCAACGTCATTTTAATCGATTACCCGACGATTTAGTATTAAAAATTGTACGACAATGCTGCAGACACTGCGCGAACGATCGCAAAAGCGTAAAAAATTACTCGCACAAACGGTAAGTAAGAGACGAAAGGATTTTCATTTTTACTTCGATTCGAGCTTCAAACTACTCGTTGTTTCTAAGATATCATTGACAAAAGACAGGTTTGTCCGTCGATCGGGTCCAGAGGATACATAACCTCTTAGCGCGGTTCTCCGTTCATCCTGTTCGTTGTTACAGTTGGGTGTGGCCAGCGTCGACGAGCTCCGGCAAATATTGGGTACGGATCTCGACAGCGTTCACAAGAAGAGGGGCGCAGCAAAGTTCGCCAAAATCGACGACGAAGCGCGAAATCCCAGAGAGGACAACGCCGACGAAATAGTGTACAAAGATTCGTCGACGTTCTTAAAAGTAGGCTCGACATTCGTGAAGCTTTTTTCATCGACTGAGACTCACGCACGATTTGCGGTTTTCAGGGTACCCAATCGTCGAATCCTCACAACGACTATTGTCAGCACTTCATCGACACGGGTCAAAGGCCACAGAATTTCATCAGGGATGTCGGCCTAGCGGACAGATTTGAGGAGTATCCGAAGCTTCGCGAGCTCATCAAGTTGAAAGACGACCTGATATCAGAGACGGCGACGCCCCCCATGTATCTCAAGACCGATCTGCTAAAGTACAATCTGAAAGAGCTCAACTGCAAGTTCGACGTAATACTGATCGAGCCGCCCCTCGAGGAGTATCAGAGAACATGCGGCGCTACGAATTTGGAGCTTTGGAACTGGGATCAAATAATGGAGTTGGACATTGGTGAAATAGCGGCTAATCGAAGCTTCGTTTTTCTCTGGTGCGGCAGCAGCGACGGTCTCGACATGGGACGCTTCTGCTTGAGAAAATGGGGCTTCAGACGCTGCGAGGATATATGCTGGATACGTACGAACATCGATAATCCCGGGCACAGCAAAAACCTCGACAGCAAAGCCGTACTGCAGAGAACGAAGGAACACTGCTTGATGGGAATCAAGGGAACGGTCCGGCGATCCACCGACGGTGATTTCATACACGCCAATGTCGACATCGATCTCATCATATCGGAGGAACCCGAGTACGGCTCGATCGAGAAACCCGTCGAAATATTTCACATTATCGAACACTTTTGCCTCGGCAGGAGACGGTAAGCGTTCTCGCCATGCTTTCGTATTAAAACTCGTACTTTGATTCGTTCACGAAGAAAATCGAAGATATGTGACCACTCGTAGACATCCTGACTAAATGTAGTATAGAAAGAATGTATAACTTACCTTCTCAGCCTCCAGTTCGGTCGAAAAGCCTTGCTACAACCGACAGCGAGAGACTGACCCTTTGATTTTTGCACTTTTGATTAAGGAACCATCTACCCAGAGGGTCGAAAAAAACTGCCATACGCCGATTTTCTTTTCCGGGATACGATTCGTGAAGAATAAACGCATTTTTTTAAACATTGAGCCACGTATGTTGAGAGCCCTAAAAAAATACAGAAAAAGAACATGGCCGATGATGACATTTTTTTCGCGACGTTTGGCGGTGGACTTTCAGGCTTAAACGATCCATCTGAAATCTAAAGTCCAAACTGGTTATTCAAGTTATAAGTAGATAAGAGTCGCTAACGATCGTCGATTTTAAAATTCATTTTTTTCAACAACGTGGCGACGAATTGAAACTCGAGCATACAAAATGATGAAAAAAAACGGTCCCCATTTTTACGTAATTATTCGAAAATTAAGATGGATTTTTAAAAAGAGAGGTCATCAACGACCTTTAAATGTTCCTCGTCGTATCTTCCGTAAATTTGGCAACAATCCATCAAGTGGTTCTCGAGATATGTCTACCAACTTTGAAAACAGTGTTTCGTGAGAAATGCGTTTGAAGTTTATATTATGGTGCTGCTATCGCTCGCCCGGCCGACTGTTAGAAGCTGTAGCTCATTCAATTTTAGAAATATTTCAATGATTTTATCAGGGAATAAAGAAAAGTTATCAAATAAAAATATTCTGGAACAATGCAATTTTTTGACTCACCTAGGTAGACGTAGCCCGTAAAATATTTCGAAATTTTTCGCAGACTGCATCTCTTCGGTCGCGACAGTACGATCCGTCCGGGCTGGCTGACAGTGGGTCCCGAGTTGACGAACACCAATTTCAACGCCGATCTCTACAGCAGCTATTTCTCATCCGGTCAGATAACAACCGGATGTACGGAGAGAATCGAGGCTCTCCGGCCAAAATCGCCGCCGCCGAAGGGCAAGGTATCCGGTCGTGGACGGGGCGGCTTCAATCGCGGACGCGGACGAGGAAGATGAAACGTTCCCGACGAGTGAACGTTTCGACAACGAATAATCGCACAATCGCATTCGATATGCCCCGGAAGCGCAAATTTTACGGCGCTCTCGGTCCTTCTCGTCAACTTTATCATCGGCAACTTTGAAGACTTTATTTCGTGTAACGTTTTCTTCACATACATTTCTTCATCCCTTTTCCGTCTTGTTACCCGTCACTGTCTCTTCCTCCTTTTATCAATTGTACTCGACATAATGTAGTTACATGTTACTTAGAAATTAGAAAAAAAAAGTACTGAAACTTTGCGGGTGTGGAAAGATAGCGAAGAAGAAAAAACAGTGGAAAACTCGTAGGTGGGGAGGCCTTTCTTTTTTTTTCTTCAAGTCTGTAGACATCTATACATATTTCGTATTAGACATTTTTTGTTCAACAATTCTCGAAATCCCAACGGTTTTTTAACCCTGCGGGAATTCTCATCGTAGTCAATCAACAAAAAAAAACAATACATCTCGCTTTTCTCTTCGCCATAAGAAACATACGCGCGCGCACTCGTGTTCGTGGGTTGCCCGAACAAAATGTTCTATCGAGAATACTGTATACCGGATACATCCGCGTGAGACGAGAAAGGAAAAATAATGCCGCGAGAGTCGCGAGGGTATAAATTTACGATTGCTGTCCCTGTCCCCGTCGAGCCTACTAAGTCCTACGTAAAAATGTTAAATTAAGATCACATAGCCAATAAACGACGATTCTTACCGCAAAAGAAGCGAAATAAAATCGCACTTTTGTTAAAGTTCTTGTCCTACAAATCCTAAGGTGAACGAAGAAGAAAAAAATGCATCCATTCAAATCAACCTCGATCCAGTTAGATTCGCCTTGCTCGCTGTACAAATTGACGAAAGCCAAAAAAACGTCCTTTTCGTTTACTCTTGGAGTAATGTTCTCTTTGCATCTTCCTCTTTTTTTTTATAACCTATCTGAGATCAAGTCGACATGTTTGTACTCTATAGGTTCAATGCGAAATTATGCTTTCGATAATGGACAATTTACACCGATGTAGCGTCCTCGAGCTGCGTTCGTACAATTCTTCAGTCGTTGGCAACGCCTCTCGACTCGGATACTCCCGGTCGATTATTATTGCAACACTCGTCTTGCGAGAGAAAAAAATCATTACTGCGCTCGATGATGCTCCATGGGCGAAAGTTCGCGTGTGCCGGAGAAGAAAAAAAGACACAAAATTCGAGATGGCTTGAGTCATGAGTTTAAAAAAATACGTTTCGTTAAAGGGGAATGGGATACCTACTGGCTCAGATAAATTGTAATTTACCCGTACGCTTTTTTGCGATCTCTCGGACCATTGCGATACGTGCTCGAAATAATAAGAACAGAACAACAATTAAATGCGATAACCGGGATGTTCGTTCGTTGGAAAAAGAAAAGATATACATCTTTTATCATCGTCAATGATCGTGGAGTCTAATAAACGACCAGACTTCGTCGAAGTACGGACTTATTAATCTCTTGATTAACCCTCATCTTGCTAAATAAATAAATAAAGAATGTCCCTAATTTACTAACGTTAAGACGTTCAATCACAGTGGCCCTTGTGACGCGATTGTTCTTTCGTAAAATCACGTGTCAGCACGCAAACATAAGCTATCGATTAAATCTCGTCAAGTTTCGTTTTTTTTTTCTTCCTTTACCGTGTTCTCCCTCTCTCCTTTTTTCTTGGCGACAGTCGACGCCTTGGCGCGAAAAAAAGATTATCTCAGATCCTAATTTTACATCCGAATACTCCGTCGCCAAAGCGAAATGGTAATTTCCTAAGCGTGAGACACTCGGGCGGTGTTTGAGGAAAAAATTCGAGAAAAATTAAGAGCATGCTCCTCGTTAGCGTTTAAAATGTGTTCTATTTATTCAACTTGTTCAAGATTACGATTCTTTGGAGTCTTTTCCATATGCCCAAGTCAAAGTCATCAGCTCAAAGAGAAGAAAAACATTTACTTTTTCCGAAATTCAAACACGTCCCTCGAATCTCACGAAGACAGCACGATTTATCGTGGTAACCACGAAGGCTCCGATTACGTAGGAATATCAAATCGATTATCCAGGGCAGGACCAAAGGGATGCGGTTGGACGATTAGAAGAAAAAATATATATATGTATATATTAATTTAAACGAAAAAAAAAAATCATGCTCAGCGGATGGCAGGCGGGAGATGCGATGGTTGATGTATTACGTTTCATCGATTGGTAATCAAGCGTTGTGTTGCAGTCGGGAGTTGATCGTCTGTGAGGAGTTTAGCTCTGATTGGCCCGCCATCAGTCATGTCTCAAAGTCACAAATACGTGGATTCCCCTGCAAGCAGACCCAGTGTCAGTCATGTTCCTTTCTTTCTTTTCTCACTCATTGATTTTGTATTTTTCTTCGTCACGAGTTTACCAAAATACAGCAGTGCCGAGAATGACCATTGAGAAAAAATATATTTCGTACTCTCGTGCACGCAAGGCCACAGACACGGGCACCATTTGATTTGCGAGGACAAAAAAGTGGAAAAATAATTTTTTTACGTGATGAATATTCAAGAGACGAATCAACATTGAGACTTTGCGAATGGACTTCAATAAATGTTGATGAATAGTTAGATCAGGGTATTATTTTTCTTGAGAAAAGAAAGTAGTTTCTAGTCTCTCAGTAATGATTATGAACGATTAAGGGGCTATACCAGTGACACTTTCAAAAAATCGATTTTTTTGCCTTTTTCGACAGTTTATACTTTCAAGAATATCCTGTAAAAGTTTGGAAGTCGTATCTCTGATACTCCCCGAATGGCAGCCTTCTAAAGAGCAACCGCTCGCAGGTATAAAATGCCCCAGTTCAATCTTTAAACGCGTTTTTTTCGAAATGAGATTTATCAATTTTGCTGACATTGTAACTCAAAGAGCAATTATCCGATCGACTTAAAATTTGAACTGAGCACTCTTGAATGTATTTACTCTACAATGACGTAGGATATTTTTGATTGGATGAAAATTGACGATTTGGCATTGAAAAAAACGACCATTTTATAGGCAAGAAAACAGACTTTTTTTCTCATAACTACGCCATTTTGTTGGATTTTGATATTTTCCGAAAATCCTACGTCATTTTACAGAAAATACCTTCCAGTTTAACGATGGTTTTCCTTTTTTCGGTTTCGGCTACTCAATCGGCCGGAATCATGTCAGCAGTGGAGGAACTTTTTTTTTGGTGCCTTAGAAGGCAGCGCATAAGTCGCTTGGATCTCAATATTTTTCTATGAAACAATTATGTAATATACTTCAAATATAGCCACATAAATTCTTAATTTTCCGAAATATTTAATTGAGTACTTTTCTTCCAAAAAAATTCTCGAAAATCACCCAAATTTTTAGCGTTCACACTGGTATAGCCCCTTAATCAGTTAAGGAGAGAGATATCTTTAGGCAGGGAAAAAATTGAC
Organism: Ophion costatus; assembly: GCA_951751655.1. NCBI lineage: Eukaryota > Metazoa > Arthropoda > Insecta > Hymenoptera > Ichneumonidae > Ophion > Ophion costatus. Next base: position 24,310,612 of record OX632365.1, on the reverse strand, counting down.
GGATTTTCATGATTTTTTTGTAAAGAAAGATTTGTTCCCCCTTTTTCGGGAATTGGGGCGTGTTTTATTACTACTTTTAGTAGTAATAAAACTTATTAAAGATGGCGGTGGTCTTCAAACCTGGCGTGACATATAGCTTAAAAAACAAATCGACCTATTCTAATGAAATTTGGTATAAATCTTTCTAACCTCATTGTCTAAAACATTATCCTAACTGTTTTTGAAGAATGAAAAAAAAAGTTTATCGCAAAATGTCATTTTTTCGGATAATTCAATCTTTTTGTTACAAAGCGTATAGTTTCATTAACTTTCAACATTTTTCACTTTTTCTTGGTTCGTATACTGCGTACGAGTGTTAATGAAAAAAAACTCTTGGTTGGTTTTTCTTTTCAGATTAATGCCGCCGATGCTACGAGTCACGACGTTTGACGACATCCGCCGCAACCCGTTTAGAAGACCACGCCATACCTTCGCCATTTCTAAAGATTAAAAAAAATACCATGTAACAGGCAAAAGTAGTAATAAAACATCCCCTGAGTCTCAAGAATGTTGAAGAAATCATTCCTTAAAAAAAAAATCATGGGTCAGCAGTTTTTCCCTCGTTTAAAGGCATCTGCCCCCTTAATCAAAATTAAATACCTATTTCCCGGCTGCGAGACTAGAAAATTGCGAGGATAGTGAAAAAAAGCATGATCTCGGCTGCGCAGCGTTCAAAAAAATATAAATCCCTCGCACAATTTTACTACCTACGAGCACGAATTTGTTATTTGTACTTTTTTCTCTTTTTAATAATACATTATCCAAAACGTGTTAATGAGTTATTTCGATCTATAAGTGTATACTCGGTTGCATGCAATTCGTCGCACTTTAACTTACACATAAAGCACCGTATGGGAATATTATTGGTGATTCCGGATGTGCATGAAAGACAGAAGGTAAATTATGAGAATCGCTCAAAATAAAAATCTTATATTAATGTTAAATTTTGCTTTTCTTTTTATTTTATTTTCTACGTTTCGTTTGCTTCATACCATTTTTTCTCGTTTGTGTTTCGCTTTTGTATATACATATGCACACGCATGTGTATATGATAAGCAAACCATTTATCGTTTTCTTCCCGCACAGATTTTCATTTCTTCTCCAACTTTCGTGCTGTGTTACTGCTTGAAAATTCGTATGTACAATTGTATTCCGTTTCTTTTTCGGTTGCTGAAATTCAGCGGAAGAAAAGGTAATTTCTTAAGGGTAAGAACAAAAAAATTGAACGTCTGATCTTTGTATTGTATTTTACTCCAATATTAATTTGGAGATTCATTGAAATGTCGCTGATTATTTTATAATAATCTGTTACAAGCGCGATATAGATAAATTATCTTCATCTCTCTTTCGCTCGCTGTGTCTCTCTCCCTCTATCTTTCCATCACTCCAAGCTTCGACGTCGATCCTCTATTGTCGCAATATTAGTTCAACTGTACACCTCTAATATTCGTGGAAAAAAATAATACATACGTCACAGAAAAATGTGGTAAAAATGAGACGCGTTGAAAAAGAAAAAGAAACAAGTAACGTCGCTGCCTGCACACGCTTGGTTCATTCAGATGCTTTTTTCTCCATTTTTTTTATTGAAATTTTGATTCAACCTTCCCGATTTTGAGTACGGAAAAATTGTCAGGATGGGTTTTTGAGTTTGATACATCGTGAAAGTATATAGCCTTACGGACCGCATATTAACATTTATTTCTCAGTAACTAGTGTAATTACTTAATAATTCTACAAGAGGACGAAATTCCCTCGTCGCGTAGGGAACTCCTTCAACAGGTATTTCTTTTTTCTCTCACTCTCTCTCTCTCTCTCTCTCTGTCTCTCTCGCTCGCTCGCTCGCGCGCTTGCATGCTCTTTTCTATTTTCCGTGTGGATGTGTGTCTGACTTTATGGATATAATCTGTGTGTTGTGTGTGTTGTTTATTAGTGTCCGTCATTTACACTCGTCCAATGTACGAAAACGTCCGTTCGTTCACGTAGCATTTTATTTTATTTTTTCTGAATAGGACCGCTCTATTGCAAAAAAAATATATATTTATGCTAGCACCAGTTAGTGGCAAGTGCGAGAATGATCATGCTCAGCATCGAAATTAGCCACTTCCCTTTCCTCCGAAAAGTGCATCGCCCTATCTCTCGTTTTTTTTCTTCACAATTCTTTGCAATCCATTTGTTGCTTAACACGAGTACCCCCATTAAGTTATCAGCTATGAAGAAACTCTCCTAGAGACGGGACGAGGTATCGTGGTTTTTTTTCGTTTCGGAGTATCGAGATGTGCTCATCTTCGATGGCGATATTATTTTGAGCTCACGACATTGAAGTTTGCATCGTCGGAATGCCATGAAAATTCTTTCCGATATTCTTATTTTTCGTCGTATCCAAAATTACAATTTTCGGACTCAGTACGTAGATCGCTAAATAAGAATCTTAAAAAATCTTTGCCTTATTTTCGCAGCTCAAATCCATGCGTGGAAATTTGGGAAATAAGAAAAAAGAATGGTTTTTGTTGCATTCCAACGTCGCAAATTTCAACGCCGTGAAATCTCTCAGTTCGTTCCAGTCCGCTCTTCTCGCCTAGGACAATGAATTATTCGTACAATGCCTTTGTGTTGTTCGAGTGCGTACCGAAAACGATTGCGCGTTACATTCCCGATAATTGGTCGTTAATCGGATGGTCATTCGAACAGCGTTAATTGGCAAAGGCCAATTCTGATATTCGTCTCCGGTTGAGTTGCGATGAAAAAAAGAATCACTTCGTCCACGCGTGTCATATGAAAATTTCGTTGACAAAAACCGAGTTGCACATGCGCACACCCACACAGACTTTTGCACAGAGAAGAATTGCTTTTTATCCGTACGTCTTAACAATCAATTGGACGATGCTGTACAAATCCCTCGCATTTATTTTGCTTTTGATTGCCCTTTGAGATCGTGCCGAATGGGATATATTGATAGCACGATCAGAGCATCGAAACACTAACGCGAGAAATTACAATAGCAGGTTGTCAGCATTTTCTTTTTTTTTTTCTCTCTCAATTATCAAACTTCGCACACATTCGCTCTCGTTATCCTTCTGTTTCTCACCGGGACTCATTCCTCCTTTCGTTACGCAAATTATTGACTTACAATTTATCACTTATGAAAATAGTCTTGCTTTTATATATCGTTATTCTTTCATCGTCATTTTTGCCACTTCCTAAACCCCTACCCCTCTTATCCTTCGATCGTTTTTCTTATAAATTGCGTGGGTGTGTATGTATGTGTCATTATGTGTTAAAATTTCACTCCTCGTTCAATCATCATTCGCCGAATAATCGAGCGCTCTTTTTGCCCGTTTTGCACTCTCCCTTTCTCTCTCGCTCTGCCTCACTCGCGTAGCTTCACACTTCGTTAGTCGCCCTAGCCCGCACGTCTGCGTTGCAACGGAAAGGAAACTGAAATGTTTTATCGTCAGAATTCAGAACTGGAGTTTTCCAAAATAATGAGCATCGAGAGAAGAAAATGGTGAGTGCGGGTTTTGAGAAGCATAATTTTAAGGGAGAATAGTAGACGAATAAAATTCGAGCACGAGTTTCCATCAAGAAGAACTGAAGAGTTCAATGTTGTGGAGAAAAAAAGATCGATTCTCAAATAGCAATGAGTTCTGGCTGAGTAAAGTGCAATCGATACTTGCAGTACCGCGATGAAGTTTTTTTTTCGCGGCTCGACCATCGGTCGTGTAGCGATATTAACACGTTTTTTTTTACCGAAAGGTGGGAAGGATATGGTTGAACGTTCGGCTGGAACAGCGGGAAAGTTATCTGTATACATTTTTGCGAATCAATTGGACGAAGAGTTTGCAAAGCCCATTGAAAAAAAGCATCTATGTATTAGACACTAAATGCCTAGTGATAATAAAAAGACAAAGCTTTCCCCGTGGCAAAGTATTCCTTTTTTAAATTGCACGTGGGTGAGTGTTTTTTTTTCTCTATCGTCTTGCAACATCTGTTTTCGCGTAAGCGATGAAAAAAATGATCCCGGGGATGTTGCCAGTGAGTCTAACGCTGACGATAAATCATGTCATGTCATGCAACAACAAAAAAAAGTTATGTGCGCGCCGAGCGTTTGTAAAACGAGAATTGTCCGGTGCGAATAAAATCCAGAGATTCTCGGTCTGCTATTTCTCATCGATACGTTTGATAATCGTCCAACGTGGCTCGACCGAGAGATGAAAGCGAACGGGGAGAAAAATAATGGGCATTCCCTTTTGTTTCCATTCACTTTTGCAAGATTGAATCTTGTGAATGTAAAATGTCCCGCCGATCACAATTTGTCCCTGTGCAAAGGGAATTCACATGTCAAAATACATTTTCGTATATCAGACATTTTCTCCGCAAAAAAATGGTATAAATTAAATAAATATTTGTTTCCATATCCCTACAAATATACGTGAAATATACACGAATAAAATATCACCGTCAAGAGGCGCAGCAGCGCCTTGACGCTGAGATAAACGAGATTATTTTTTCGTTGCCAAAACGTCCTGAATCTTCGCAACTGAATTATCTTCCGTAAGAGCATACAGTAATTTCCATTCGAATTGCAAATAAAAAGTCGTTCAATGGCCACAAGATTTTTCTCCCTTGATGATGATGTTCGAGATTCAGAGTCGCGATAGAAAAAGTCGATGTTGATTGATGATCGTCGATGATATTAGCGATTTTTTTTTAAATCCCCGATCGAGAGTGCTTCCGGGTTTTCTTTTCTTTCAAACGTCTCCCCCGTGCGTGAAACGACGTGACAATGCACAACCGTAAAAGAGCTTCGAGACATTTTGGAAATGTCAGTGATACGATTGAAGGCTCAAAGATGAATGAAGTTGATGGCCGACGGGTTTCTCTCACAAAACATCTATCATCCCTCCATCGGACAGAAGGCGGTACCGGCCCACACGTTGATCCAAGTCCACTGGCCGAGCGAACACAGAGAGATACACAGTTGAATAAGTCGAATGAGCGAATTTTGTTATTCAAAAATTTGAAGAAATAGACGGAAAACAAAACAACCGAAACAAAAGACCGACCGAGTGAACATGAATGACGATGAACAATAAGAAGAAAAAAAACGTAAGAAAAAAGATGAAAATTTGTGAAAAATCGTTCGACGACGACCACGACGACGATGAGACTTTACAAATCTCCAAATCGTTAAACGCTTCGTGCATGCCGCAACGTGTGCTCGAACAAACGAAAGAGAAACGTACGAGAAATAATGATGTTGAAGTTTGCATCGTTGGAACGCAACGAAAATTGTTATTTTTCAATTGCTCCAATTTCTTGTAGCAAATATTCGGTAAAAAAAATTCCCTCAACCATTTTTTCAGTCGCGTATTCGGATATCTAGAATGTAAATCTGCAAAAAACGTTATGCGAAATAATCGGAGAAAATGAAATTATAAAAAAGAATTTTCGTTGCGTTCGAACGAAGCAAACTTCAAGACCACAAAAAAATAACGTGCGAGATCTGTTACAACGAAGAGCAAGTTTTAGGGGAAAAAAAACATTCACACACAAACACACTAATGACACACGTGTACAAGACAAATTCCAATAAAAGAAAAAAGTAATTCCACAAATCTAAACCAATATCCACACACACACACGCACGCGCACGCACACACCCACACACACACACACACATATGGTTACAGTGATAACGGTGCATGGTGCAAACGAGCGAACGGATGAGTGAAAGTAGGTTCGTGCTTTACACGCGTACATATGCATGTGTAACAAAAAAACCTGCCATTTATAAAAAAAGAAAAACAATTGAACTGCGAATATTTGGATGAGAGGTGTACAGGTTTCTAGCATCGACGTGATATATTTTGCTTTTGTTTTTTCTCCGAAGTAATTAACATAGTGAGTAGCAGTTAAAGCGGGAGTAATGGTAGAAATAAGTATTGGGTTTGAGGTTTCTGGATGGGGCTCGAGAACGTATGGATTTTTCGGTGTGTCGTGTCAAATTGTAATAGCCGTAGCAGCAGTTTCGATACTTTACGAATTATCGTCGCAATAATAACATTAATTATATTAATAATAATAATAATAATAATAATATCACAAAATAATCATTATACAATACAATAGCAATTGTACATAAGACCTTGCCATGATTTAATCGGTAATTGGCAATCGACTGAAGTGTCAACGCTTACCCATACCTCGATGAATAATGGACATGCACATTGTACCACATTTTGAAAAAAGTGATAAAAAAAAACAACGCATTTCAGTTTCGATAAACTTCTTCCCTCTCTCTCTCTCTCTCTCTCTCTCTCTCTCTCTCTCTCTCTCTCTCTCTCTCTCTCTCTCTCTCTCTCTCTCTCTCTCTCTCTCTCTCTCTCTCTCTCTCTCTCTCTCTCTCTCTCTCTCTCTCTCTCTCTCTCTCTCTCTCTCTCTCTCTCTCTCTCTCTCTCTCTCTCTCTCTCTCTCTCTCTCTCTCTCTCTCTCTCTCTCTCTCTCCCCCTCTCGCGTCAGATTTGTTCAACCATACGAAGGGGAAGAAAAAATCATCGTTACGAAAGAAAATAATTAAATTATCGCAGGATAAAGATTGAACTACTATTATTATAATAATTATACTCGCTCTGTCGCTACGTCGATCAACGAACAAACGAATTTTATACCTTTACACTAAGATAATTTACCCAGTCATGATATTAACTTGAAACTTCAAATGGAGGTAGTGTATATTCGTCGATGAATTAATTATCCGCGCTGCTGAGTTTCGCTGGGCTTCAGCTCGTTACATCTTTACGCCCGGAGAATTAATAAATGCGTGTTGTATGTACATGTGAGTGTGGGTTTGTGGGTGGGTGTGCGTCTAAACGTGTGAGTACGCGCGTATCGGTGGGAATTTCTCGACTACCCGGCCCTCAATGTTTGCGTTATTTTTTCCAACACTCCTCCGACGGGAAGAAGCATACGTCTAAAAATGAATATATTCTCGACAAACTGTCGAAAATGAAAAATGGCTGAAATACGCGGTACTTTTCCCGCTTGGGAAGGTGTGCATTTGGAAAATCTTGATCTTCCGTAGGGCCGATAAAAATGGCCGCAAATCGTAGGCCTGGCCGGGCGCAGAACGTCCCACGCATATCGGGGTGTTTCATTTTTTTCGTCAGCCGCAATTCTCATTCGGCAAAATATGCATTTTTTTTCTCGGGCTCCGATAGTATGGAGCTCCTATAGAGCTTCGTACTATCAGAGAATGAAATTCGGCAAAACGAAGCACCCTAATATGTGTGTAGGCACAGAAAACGTAGATATATATATATATATAAATTGTTGTGTGTACGGTACACGTTTCACGAATGCCAAAAAGAAACTAGTGAGAATTATGTTACAATGTACGATAAATGTCAGTTTCTTATTTTCTTAAATTTATGTGTATCTTTTTATCTTCTCCATTTAATGCGTTCAACATTGAGGCACCGACTACTCCGACTCTCTACAAAGACTCGTCAAATTAACGTTTATCGATACATCAACAGGAATTAACCGCTACTTATTCCTATTAGAATCCACATATTCTAATTGTTTCCATTTTCTATCGTTTTACCCGCTTCTTTCGCGTCAGTTTTTTGTTTTTGTTTCGCTCGTTGCGGCGGGCTCCGGGAATATGGAGTACCGCGATCATCTCGCCCTTTTTCTTATGTACGGAAAAAAGCTTTCGCAGATACCGAGGGTTGCGGAAGTTTGGTTACCCTTTCGAATTATTTTCACAACGAAGTACTTCGCTTTCACCCGTGTTTACCGAAGCAAACAACAATGTCGCGCAAAAAGGTATTCCGCAATCCCGAGCCAGCTCCTCCCATATTTGGATAATCCGTACCGACTTAACAATAATTTACATTCGACGTTCAATAACAATTATGCGTATCGGCTAGTTTACCAGAGACAAAAAAGTAACGGATGTTTTTCTTCGTTCCAATAAATTGTATGACGCATAAAAATGACGAATGTTCCGTCGAATCTGTACTTCGTTTCACTCGATTGATCGCGATTGAGCATGAAAAGTTGTTTGTTTTAATTTCGGTTGCTCATTTTCCCTTGACGCTATGAAGTTTCACTTTTATATGACCGCTTTTATAAGAATGAAATTCACGCGCGACAAACGAAAAATCAAGTTGCAAACTGTTGCAATTGTTTCGAGCCACAAGTTTTCAGTGACGGATTATTTTATCTCGCGTTCCCACAGCCCGGAAAATATAAAATCGTTTTGTTTCTTTCTTTCTTTTCCTTCGTTTTCTTCATTTCTCTCTGTTCGCATCGTTTCGCGGCTTTATCGGATATCGTCGAATTTTTGCACACCAAAACCCATTCAGACGCGCTTTCGAGTTTGTATCGACTCCACGAGAAATCCACGAAAACATATCGCGCACATCGTGAGCTTCGCGCATACGTTTGTAAAGCGTAAAGCGACGATTCACTATCCATCAATAAATCGGACAATTTTTTTCGATCGATCGATGTACGTCCTACTACATCCAATCCCCTTTCGAAATCGCTCATTCCCTACCAAAGAAACCATCGAATGAATATTCGTTGAGAAAAAACATCTAAGGCAGGCGAACTCTTGCGACGCGGTGCAAGGTAACGAAAAACAATATCTTCCGAGATATTCTTTTTCCTAATAAATTGTCTCTCGCCATCGTCACCAGTACAGATTCACGTTACGTATGAAGAGTGTCACGGTACGGAAATTATTGAGAAAACTTCCTCAATCAAGACGAAAAAAAAAACGAAAAGCAAAACTTACGACTCCCGACTTGGATAGGTGCGTTTCCAGCAGGACAAGAGAAAATCAACCTTTCAACGAATGAAAAGAAAGAGAGGAAAAACATGCGGACGAGTTCAAAACACTCTTCGCATGCCAAACGTTGTTAAACTCTTCAACAATTACGAAAGAAACTCGTTTCGCTCTCTCTCTCTCTACAAAATGTCCACGTCTCTCCATCGACCGTTCTTCATACCCCTCCCCCCCAACGACGAGTTCGCGTCGAAAATAAAATGCCACTTGCTCAAGACTCGGCTCGTTACCTCGAGCGTGCAAACGACGAAAAAAGGAAGAATAAATTGACAAGTGCAAAAGAAATCTAAAAAAAAAAGTCCGACTATACGTCCATGGAATTTGCTAGATCGCGATACTTGGAAAACGACCAGCGCCGAAAACGTGGGATCCAGAGAGACGAAAAGACCACGAAAGCAAGAAACCGCGAACGAATCTCGTTTTCGCTTTTTCTAAAAGCTGCCCCTCTCCATCTGTGCGATGCACACTTATTTTTTTCATTATTGAGAATGTCGATTGTAAAAAACACTTTTGAGAAAAATTCATCAGTACGTAGTCTAGTAATTTGTAACGTTTGATTGTCAATAATACATTTTGGTCGAAGCAAAGAGATAAGAAAAACGTGCTTTTTTTTAAAGGAAAGAAGAAAATCTCGTCAGATCGTTAACGGACATATTATGTATATATAGGTGTATATATACATGCGTACAAGTATGAGCTGGGCGTTCATACGTGCGTGCGCGTGGGTGTATACACGGTGGATACAATTTCAGAACATAGAATGCACGAAGAGCACGGTGTTATTGTATTCCGCCGACCGATCTATGACAAATCGTTTGCTTTTTACTTTTTTTTACATTCGATCAACATTCCCGAGCGAGACGCCTGTCACTGTGCGTTCTGGTGTTCTTTGACGCAACGCGTACGCTCGTCCGGGAGCGAACGAGATCGTAGGGCCCGAAGAAAACCAAACAACAACGAAAATCGGGTTAAGAGAGAACAGCGAAAGTTCGGACGCGCGTGAAAAAGAGTGCAGGCGCTTTGATACTACGAGTCTTGTGGGACAACGAAATCGTGCTCTCATCGTGTATCTAGGGTAGTCGAGCGTGAAAACGTTGACGAGCGCTTGGCGCTCGTCGTACCGGCGTTTTGCCTGTGGCTATTTCTCTCCTTATCGCCGCGTGTCAACAAACCCTTGGCGCATTCCCTTAGACTAGATCTGTGGTGGTGATTCGTATTTGCGTGTGTACGACTACTGCTGTGTGTTATTGAATGATGATTCGCCATCAGAGATGCAGAGGACTCACCTGATTCCCAACCGTCCTCGTCCCCCGTTGTGTCGCACTCGCTGCTGTCAGCCTCGCTCGATTCGCTCGGCGTTTCCTGACCGCTCATTCCTATTTGTACACCACCACCCGGTCTTGGTACACTCGCCGGCACTGCCTGCGTCATGCCACCACCCATTCGATCCATCAATAAACTAACCTGCAAAACATTTCGGATTCTCGTGTTTATCCGTCTCGTCACTACCCAACGCGCGAGAACTACTATTACACTGATGTATATAGTAGTTCAAACAGGACGGACGTTTTTCTACTTCACTTTTTTTTTCATTAGTCTTTAACAATGACATTTTTCCCGAAAAATCGACAAAAAGCAATGCGATTTTTTTTTTATGATTGAAACGCGATAGTAATAAAAGCTCGGCCATGCTGTATCCAATATTATCGATTTTAAGAAAAAAAAAGTCGGTTTTTGTTTCAGATCAACCGGGTGGCCAAAATCAAGTAAACCGGATGCTTTGCGGAAAGTTTCTCGATAAACAATTGCCCAAATGACAATTTCCCGAATAGAATTTCTCCATAAAAATTTTGCCCGAATAAAAAATTTCTCCGATACAATTACTCGAAAGCAATTTATCGAATAAATAATTTCCAAAATGAACAATTTCTCGAACGGACGGTTTCGAATGGAGTATTTTTTTTCATGAAATATGGCACACAAATTTCTTAACGTACATACAAATAAATATCCAAACGATTATTCAATCATCTTACTTAACTGCGAAACTAATTTTTTTTAAATAACACTGACTATTGGGTCATCACATTAGCCCTAAGATTATACGGGAGATAAACAGAACGCAGGAGAACGGAGCCGAAACTTGAAATTCCCAAATGTACGTCCTCAATGTCAAATAAAAGTGTTTATTTTTAATGGCCGCTTTACCTTGAATTATTCATACATAGTAACTTTAGTAGGGGAAAGTTCAGTAGAATATGCCGTGCCTGTCACAATTCTTGAGCCGCTCTACTCTTCACAATGTCGCTACACAATTTGGTAAAAATGTATGGAAAATCGGAATTATAAAACGTTACAATTAATTACCCAACTGTTACGTGGTAAATGATTATGAAATATTCCGCAAAATTCATTTCTTATCAAAGTTATCCACACGAAAAATCTAAAACATTCTGCAACGTCCCATGAGGACGGATGCGAAACGAAATATTAAAAACGTTATAATTCTTGAACGGGTTGGACTCAAATTTAACATACGATCTTAGAACAAGCGAAGTAATAATGCATCCAATTATTGTGGCCAAAGTAGCATTTTTGCAAGACTCCCATACAGCATTACGATATTCTGAAAACTGCGTAAACATCGAGTTAAAATTGGCGCCATCTTTTGTTCGAATCCTTCGAAAAAATCGAGCGCACAAAGCGTACCGGACTTTTTTAAAGAGGATGGAGCGGTCGAGTTGAGCCATATGACGGTTTATGAATTTTTTTTTCTCGATGACCCCCAAACAAATGCATAGGAGGTATAAGTTTCTTCTGTAGATGCTCATTTTTCATAAAATATTTAATTAAAGAGCGAAATTGTGCATTTTTATATTTGAATTACGTAAATGAGTAAAACTTTTGTGTTACTACCAACTTGAAAAAGTATGACATTATCGACGATTGTACAACTCAGAATGAAATTTTGAGTCATTAATAATGATGCCTATATGTATTTGTCACGGAGTTATCTTTACAGTTCTGTGGTGAAAAAAATAAAAAAAATATTGTCAACTCAGTATAGTCTGGGCGACAACATATATTTTTTTCACTTGAATCTTAGATTGTGGCTAACGCTCCAACCTCCTCAAACCGCTTGAATCTGTTGGCGCTGACTCTACTGGTCGTCATTTGTGCCGACACAGACCCTTTGCGATAATACCTGAGAACCTCCGTCGATCATCGTCGTACCTTAAAATCTGCACTGTAGAGCTTGTGATGTTTGTCCTTGTGCGGGCCATCCAAGCCCCATTTGTCTATAGTTAGAACGAGAGCCAGTGGCATAGGTCCAAGGCTCGCCAACGAGCCGGCCCGTGGTTTCGCGTGTGACGTTACCATTGGAAGTTCCATCGCCGTACCGTCGCAGCTCAATGCCCTCGTCGATCTCTCGATCGGTATCTCGCCGTTTTCGTACTCGGGCATCAAATGATCACGCACGAAAAACGTATTGAACCAAAAATGAAACATCTTTTCCTGTTTTCGACACACAAACGATCGATCAATCAACAAACGAAGTATCCAGGACAAACGATCGTAAAAATCTTCGAGCTTCTCCTATCGCAACAAATAGAACGTACACGATCATACAAAAGTACAGGTACACTTCAAAAATTTGCGATCAAGCCGAAAAATCACAAATCTCGTATAAAAGAAATGCAGGGAGATATGTGAAAGATAAAAAATAACAAGGTACACTATGCTTCTTTTCTCATTGTCTACTTTTACTCCCTAGGTGACCTTGAACCTGGCTGTTTCTTTCTCGCATCTTCGTTTCGAGATCTATGAGCTTCGAAATAAAATATCAACAAAAGCTAAAGTTCCATTGAAAATAATTTAACGCGTTACGGTTTGAGAAAAATGCTTTGAAAATTTTGCTTTCGTGATTCGTACTGTCCATTCTTTCCGCCATATCACTTTCGGCAAAGCGAAACATAAATCCGTACAAGATAGTACGAATAAATGAGAGAATAAAAGAGAATCGTAATTTTCCGTAATACTCACTTTTCTCTTCATTTTTGGTCGATTAAAAAAATCTACACGGATATCACCGGTAACGGCTACGGTATGATCCAAGAGAATGCATATCGACGACATTCCCTTCCTCACTTCGTAAATGCCCGAACTAAATATCCTCTTGTTAGATTCCGATATCACAAAATACAAGTCTGCAACACAAAGGAGCAACGCTGTTTAGAGGGCATTGCAAATAATTGCTTCTTTTGTTTTCCTCCCTCTCTCTCTCTCTCTCTCTCTCTCTCTCTCTCTCTCTCTCCCACTTTCGCTGTCGTCAGTGATGGAATGCGAGACTCGCAGCAGCGCGAGATAACGCGTTGGTGATGCGATACTCGGAATTCTATCGTCTCGCGCACTGTGGTCACGAATGAGATACACGAATATCGTAACTTTCGCGCGGATACGCGTACGGCATTGTACGCGGGATACTTACAGCCTTGACCTCCGTTAAAATTGGGAACTGGATCGAGTTGGATTTGTCGAAGGATCAGAGTGACCGGTTGGTAGTTGAGACCCTCTTGAACGAGGGTCGCGTAATAACCAACGTACCTCCTCTGCGAAGGTATTGTCACCCCTTTCCTATCAACCGTGAACAAAAACGAGATTTATCTTAGAGGAAAATCCAACAAAAGCAGCAATATCTTATGACATCCGAGTTTGCATGGTTGCAACGCAAAGAAAATCGTATCTCTTCAATTGTTCAATTTCTTTTGGCCGCTCTGGACTGTGAATATCACTCGACCGTTTTCACGTATTCTTATGGAGATGCACGACCTCAATTTGCAAAGAAACGACTTTGGATAACGATAATAATGAAGAAATGAAAAATGAAGAGGAAAAAACTGAACTGGAAAAATGAAGAGGAAAAAACGAACTTCAACGTCATGAACTTTAGAAATTTGCGACAAAATCGTATAGCAATGAATTCAATGGGGTATATACCGAGCGGAATGTTTAGTATCGTAGCGGACACACTTGGCTATTGCAAGGTGTGTGAAAATGTGAGACGTTAACAAGAACGATCAGCGCGAGCGGCTGTATAGAATTTATCCTCTTTCGCCGCTCGTTTAATCTTAATTATTCTGCTTGTCGTACAGAAACTTGCCCGGCCACGTACAAACGTACTCTCAATGATCGCGCCACGCTGAAAAAACTCCCCCGATAGCTAACCGAGCTGCTCTGTTCCGATAAATAAAAATCCAATCACTTCATCGTTACATAACCGCGATCCCAAAAAAAAGCGTGAGATTTTTTGTTCTCTCGGTGTTTTGCGGCTCGAAAAAAATGGCCGAGTTTATGTTGCTTGTGTGTAATTGAAGATATGCAATGTATTTCCAACTCGGATGGAACTATAGTTTAGGTGAGAAAGGAAATTGTAATTGAAAGCTCACCTATCGTGCGTCCTCTTAGTCCCGTAAAAATTGAGTGCCTCCGTTGCGGTTGGAAATTGCTTAACATGCAATAGATAACAGCATACCATAACGCCGGTCCTCCCTTTGCCGGCTTTGCAATGCACAACTGCGACGTTTTCTCTGTCCTGCGAGAGCCAATCGTGTACGTCCTCGCAAAATGGTCTCATCTGCTCGAGCATCGGTGGATTGTGATCGTCGAAAGCGTATGTTGCGACTCTGTGCTTGAATTTCTTAAAGTCGTAGGTCCTCTCTTTACAGCTGGCGGGTTAATTTTTTCGTTTAAGCTTTGGATCGGACGGGGAAACGAGAAGGCGAGATCATGGGCGATTTCTTTATGTACTCACAGATTGTAAATTTTATAATGATCCTTGTGTTTGGATTCTAACAACTTGACAACGTCGTCTATGTGATTTCTGTAAACACCCTCCAACTTTTCCGCAGGAAAACCCATGGCTATCAAGTTGTCCTGTATATCTGTGGTTACATCGTTATAATTCGTTCAGGAAATTATTCTAATTTTCGGCAGTGTTATCGCCTACTTAACCTTGTCAATATGCTCTTCAAGTTTGCATCATTTGAATGCAACGGAAATTAATTTTTATTGCCTTATTCTACATTTTTACTGTTAACCAAAATATTTTTCGATAGATTTTGGTTTTGGGACGCTAATGAGGATCTTGAAAAAAGATTATCGTAGCTTTTATGTGCCAACAACAAAATTTCAAATAAGAAAGAAAACGTTGTTGCATTCCAATGATGCAAACTTCAATACCATTCATCAACGCTGAATTTTGGATACTGATTTTGTTTAGACGAGAAAAGGATACACGAAAGATCAAGATCGAAGCCGTCCTCCGTGAAGCGTTTGCGCCTCTTGCTGACGAGCCCCTTTATGGGGTTAGTCATTTTCATGTTACTTATGGTGTTTGCCATGCTTGGCTGGCTGTGTTTTAGCTCACCGGCCCCGCTTCGAGCGGATCCTGCCTCGGTGGGCCTCGATGCGCCGCTATTCGACTTGTCTTCCCAATTCTCTCGGCTGCCCTTGACCTGGGAGATAGCAATAGCAACACGAAGCTCATTATCGGCGTATTTCGGGGGACGAATCTCTCGCTCCAAAGTCGGAAGACAATGTTACCTGTGGCTTGCGAGCTGAGGCGTCACACGAGCCCAGTTCTGGTCCTCCCTGTTCCTCCAGACAAACATGGAGGGGTGTTACGGACGCCGATATGTGCTCAGAAATTTTGTTATTCAGCCGGCTGCTAGAGGGTCTCCTGCAGGAAAAGCATATACCCATCAATTGGCGGAGCATGGGTCGCTCGTTTTATCCATCTCGACGATAGTCCTCTTTCGCCTTTTTCTCATGCGTATACGCATGTATACACCTATGTACATATATACGAGTACAAACGTAAAGCGTATACGACTACAAGTGCGCGCATCTATGTACAGGTATACATGTACGTTTCGGCAAAACTTTTCTCTTCTACAAACGTTTATTATTTCTTCCCCCCTTTCTTCTCGACTCGAGATACAGTCATTGAACAAACAACTCGGAGTTCACTGCTGCCACTGGCTTGGGGCAAAGGAGAAAAAAAAACATAAAAATGAAAACTAAATAAACAAAAAAGAACCACAGATCGACGAACCAAAGCCGACGCTTGTACGCTCGAAGCACATAATTGCACGCCGCAACACCGAACAATCTTGTTGCATTTCTCTCGGACCGAGAGATCTCGGCTAGTGGCACGCGCAGCGACGTTTACAATGAAAATCAATTTTAATATCACATTCGCGTCACTCGCAGGTTCTTTCTTTTTTTCGTCTTCCTAATGGCTTCTTCTTCATTCTCTCTCTCCGCGTACTGGCAAAGTTTCACGTATGGACGCTTATCACTACTCCCCTGTTAGGCGAAAGCGTGCCTCGGTCGCGTTTCATCTACACCAGAGACAGAGAGAGAAAAAGAGAGAGAGAGAGAGCGAGAGAGAGAGAGAGAGAGAGAGAGAGAGAGAGAGAGAGAGAGAGAGAGAGAGAGAGAGAGAGAGAAAGAGATAGAGACGGAGAGAAGCAGCGATAAAAAAATCGCAGCCACACCAACGCACTACCATACCCATGGCAGACGAGGGAAGCGGACGAGCGGACCGTAAGATCACGTTGAACGAGGATTGAAAGAGCAAACGAATATTAAGATGAAGAAAAAACTCCACAAGTCAGCGAACAGAGAGCGGAAAAGAAAATCTTAAATACTCCGTTTGCTCTTTCGTGTCATCCATTCCGTGCGTTTTCGTCGTTATTCCCGATTTACTTTGCCCACCTGATAACTATCCCTGTGTTCCACTGACCAAGGTCTGTCGCCATGAGAAATAAAAAGAAAATCCTGATTACGAAGCGAGCGACCAAACGAGACGTGAATTTCGTGCTCTCCAGTCCGCGGGACAAGGAACGCGCGTACACTTCGTAAGTTTGAGGTTAGAAATCCCTACTTGACGCCGCATAATCACGATTCCCTAGTACGCTCTAGAATCTTTTTTTTCATACGGTTCTTTTTCTACTGCTTCTCGCGTTCGGTCACAATTTTTCGTGCGTCACGCGAAAAATGACAGTTCGCGTTCGGCACGAGAGAGTCCGGGCGGTATTCTACTCTTTATTCTCCTCCGGTGCAAGATCATAATGCGATAATCAGGGAAAATGCGCGAACTGGATATAGGACAGGCGCACGTCGACGAGACACGGCAGCGAAGAACGCGCGCGCGAAACGACTCGGGATAACGTGTAGAAAAGCCGAGGATGATACAGAGGGAGAGAAAGATAGAGCGAAAAGGAGAACGAGAGGGATAGAAGAGAGAAAAGCTCGGGGCAAGAGGAAGCGAGAGAAAAAAAGTATCGCGGGTGTACTCTTCGCTGGGCAGTAGAAAATCCGGAAAAGCGAGAATTCATCGGAGCATGCTCACGACATGCGCGACACTCCCACTTTTTCCACGATAAATCTCTCTCACTTCCACCTTTTCTGTGCTTTCTTTTTTTTTCAATCATTTTTTCTCGGTCAATCGCGCACACTCGCAACATTTTTCAGGCCACACGCGCGCCATCAAATCACCAAAGGAGTTACCCATAATAATGCAACTTCCAACTGACGAAATTCCCTTTTTTTCCGTCAACTTCGTAGCGTTGAAGAAAAAAAACGCAAGGATCCCTGTTGCACTATCGTGTGTGTAACGTTTCTCGAAAAACTCGCGTGTATTTCGACTCTCCCACCAGTCGGCCTAACCACGAAATCGACGAACCCGTTTTCACACGGGTTCTTGAGGCGCGCGCGCGCATTACTCCTATACCTACATACACTCTCTCTCTATCTCGCTCTTACACACACACGCGCGTATCTACACACGAAGAAAAAGTGTGCCTCGCACGATGAAACAAAGTGTAATTTTTTGCTAAAGTAAAAGTATGAAAATTCGCCCGTACGTAAAGTTCAGCGACGATGACATCGTGGGGTTTTCGTACAATTGCAACAGAGTAAAAGATAAAGAGGCGGACGGTGCTTTAAAATACATGAATGTACGGCCGTCCTCGCGGGGTAACTAGCGAACGGAACCGCGCGGTGTTCACATCTCTATGCGTTTATTTTATATTGCCAGCATCTATACGCTCACTTATATACGCACACACTTATCTCCCTCCCTCCCAGCGTACGTGCCTCTTTACACGCGTTTCACACGTATGTCGTATGTAGGCCCAAAGCTGACTCCACACGAGGCAACGAAAAAAAAAAAACGCGATACGGAGGAATAAAGAATGAGAACGAGCAAACGCAATTGGAAATTCAATCGCTCGACACGATGGACCACACTATCGTCTCTTTTCGCGAGATATACAACGTGTACATTCGACGTGACAAGTGCAACGATGAAAAAAAAAATAAAAAAAACAGTCCGATGCAAAGTCTGTCGAATGAAGCCGCTTCGTTCCCCGTTCCTTATTCCCTCCCATTGTGGATAACGCCTTAAGCACGCTCGTGTATATATATATATTTACGTGCCACAGTAGGCAACTTTTACACTACACGCCCTCTCGCGGCGACCCTCACACTCGCACGTAGCTTTGCATATATAGCACATTGATAAATATGCATATAAGCACACACGCGTATGCATACGCGCGGCTGAGAATTTTACTTGACCACGCGAGCGCTCGCACACACACACACACGACACTCACCAACAATGCATCGGAGTCGCGCACCGCAGGTGTTGCGCGATGACCGAGCCTATCTCTATCCTCCTCTCTCTCTCGCGCGGGCTCCGACTTTATTTTATTTAAATTCAACGCTCCTCCTCGCCCCTCGGCTCTTGCGATTTATCGGCAGTATATCTCTCCGCCCCCACCATCTCTCTCGCACCACACGCGCGCACCGACTCCCGCGAGAGGAGTTTCGCGAAACTAAGAATCTCGCGACGCACTGAACACCGGCGAGTTACAGCCTTACAGCTGAGAGATCCGCGTGCGCGTTAAACTTCCGTTCGCCCATCTCCGACTGTTCCTGCCGTGTGTTCTTTTTCTCCTTGTCACAATGTTGCGAATCCCGGAAAACGAGATGAAGAGAAGAAAAAAACACGCACGCGCGTATTTTTGGAGGCTTTTTATTGGACGAGCGTAGAATCACGTTTGGGTTGGTGGATGTGCAATACTCCACCTCGCAGTGAAACGGACGCTTTCCCGGAGTTGGAGAGAGAGAGAGAGAGAGAGAGAGAGAGAGAGAGAGAGAGAGAAACGAGGATAGGAGATAAAGAGGATTTAAAGGGAAATGAAATGTGCGAGTTCCCGCTGCCTTTTTCGTAGCGGGGAAAAAGGTAACGGATGTTACGAGCTTTTCGGTATCCACTGACGGAAGTCAGTTGCAGGAGAGATTCCAAGGGAGAGAGAGAGAGAGGCAGGGCAAAACGAGATAGAGACAGATAAAAGTCACGCTCAATTAGTGAACGGAAGTGCTGCTGCTCGTCATAGCGTCCACCTAAGATGTACACGTTCTCTTCTCTCGTCGATGATGCACTTCCACCAAAGAGTGCACTATCTGACGTTTCCCTTTTTCCCCTCTCTCCTTTCTTTATACGTAACCAACTGCCCTCACATAACCCATTTTTTCGTTTATTTAGCCGAGTATTTTGTTGAAAAAAAAGAAGAAAACAAGAACAGCGGGGAAGATGAACGGAAAAGAGTCAACGCGAGCTTGCAGTCACGGCTACGACTCCAATGTAGAGTATTTTGGTATTCGTATCGTTTATTTGCTGTGCAAGGCTTACGGTACCTTACGTACGCGGATAATCGCGATTACGATAAACCGACGAGGACGCAGTACGCCACCGGTCCCTGTGCGGCATTACAAGGGAGGATACCACGGGCTTTGTCCTGTTGCGGTTCTCGTATACGAACATTTGCGCTACACACGTCAGGTGGCGCGCTCTTGTGTCGCTATCTTCCTTTCTTGCGTGAAACTTGCACACGCGCAGTGCCCTTTGCTTGCCCCTACTACTCCGTGACATCGCCATCGTAGGGTAACCTGGCGATACTAGCGGATCTTTTGAGAACTACGTTTGAACGACGACAACCGGAAGTTAGGCTCGCGAATGTTTCTTAAGAGGTTAGGCTACTGTGATGACCCGAAAATCAGGTTGATGTAAATACTACATTTTTAATGTATAAGCAAGATTATTGAAAAATTGTTGTGGTTAAAGAAATTATAAACAATCTCGTGAAGGACCTATGAACATGAGGGGCTCAACAGTGTACTTAATTTTGGCGATCCGGTTGAGCTGGAAAAAAACGAGTTTCTTTTGTAATAGTAAAACTTATAGTAGTAAAAATAGTAATATGAAAAAACGAATTTTTCAAAATATTTGCTGTGATTTGACCGAGTGTTTTTTTGTTAGCGTGTTCCAACCAGCAAAAACAAATTTACAAGTTGTTTATTTCGATTTTTCGAGGAAAAATGATATTATTGTGAATAACTAAAGAAAAAAGTTAAGACGAAAAACGTCGGTCAAGACTAAACTACTATGACACTGAATGAGTGTATCAAATTTTAAGGCAGTCCTATCGAGAGGCTTCAATTCATAGGATTTTCATAATTTTTTTTGAGTTTCACTAAATATATTAATAATTGCGTCTGTAAAATTTCCGGGTCGTTATCGACATTATTACAGAGAAAAAAATATAAAAATTGGGTACTTTAGTGACGGAATCCCGAGACGACATAGGAAAACCCAATTTTCGGTCGCTATAAAAGTGTATACAATAATGAGAATCGGTCAGATTCTTAAAAATAATCAGATTTACATGCTTAATACTTATAGTAACCCAATGCTCTCAGAAAAAATACGCTTATTGA
The DNA here is from genome assembly GCA_951751655.1 of Ophion costatus. NCBI lineage: Eukaryota > Metazoa > Arthropoda > Insecta > Hymenoptera > Ichneumonidae > Ophion > Ophion costatus. The sequence continues at coordinate 24,289,869 of OX632365.1, read as the reverse complement.
CCTAATTTTCATGCGATATCAAGTTTAATTTGAACTTCCGGTATTGGACTTGTTACCACTTGCTACGATAAAGAGACGTGACAGCTAGGCAACAGCTGACTTTAGTCGTAACCTCATCTCACTCATTCGAATTTCCACATATATTTCATTTTTAACCGACATATTTCGCCGACACAAATTTTTCATGCTTTTTTACCGGTCGTAGCCCGAAGACAATGCTTTACATTTCCCGCACCTGACATTGTTTTAAATGATCGACGTTGAAAAGCATGGAGGTTAAACTCGCCTGAATTAGTAAAAAGAGACGGAGATAGAACCAATGTTGTCAAATATCAAACCCAGAAATACTACGCGAATCGTTGGAAAAGCTATTTTTTTATTTTTCTAATTAAATATAAACATTCATTAAACAGTTTACAAATGGATAATTTTCGTTATTACGAATTATTTTTTTTGCATGTGTTAATAATATAAATTGTACAGGTCTCAAGTATGATCAGTCGTATGACTAGTGTGAAGCGATAGGACTAGCTTGTCAATCCGTTCATTAAATGTTGAAAAATCGTGTACACCATTTTTAAAAACATTCTTTCGAGAAAAACGCCTTTTAAGTTTTACTAGCATTTCTATCGTTATAATCATATGGTTACCTCTCACCTACTATTCCTGCACCATATGTTGGACCTTCCTCACCAGTTTGCGTTGCCCCAAGGAACTATCGATTTTGTTCAATTTTCACCGTAACGAAACCCCTTAAAAATCTGAAGCAAATCAGAAAAATCGGCAGCAGAATTTAAAGAGGACGCTCGAGTAAAATTATTACGTTTGCTGTAGAACGAAAAGTTTTGGAATAAGATAAATGATTTTCAACTCGGCAGGCTTGTATTTTTTACTTTTTTGCAATAATTCAGAAAATTTTACACGTAAAATATCGATATTCATGGGTGTTTATGAAATGCAACGTTTTCTTCAATTAACCGCAGTTTCGATTGAATATTCCAATTGTGTGCGTACGAAACAAGCGACGGAATTTTATTTGGAAGCGTTGCCTGACGCGCCCTCGATCGCTTGTTCGTGAGTGTACAGATTAAAAAACATCCTGAATAACATGCTCGTTTATTGTTGTTTGTCAACCTGCAAATTTACAATTTGAGCCTCTTAATGTCCTCCGGACGTAGGTCCGTTCTGAGCGAGGCGATTCGTCGCACTTCCGCGGGTGTCAATCTCCACGCTATTGCGTCGGCGCCACAGTAATCGGCCAACTCTTCCACCTTCTCGACACTTAGGATCGTCGCTATTTGCGTGAGCCGTGCGAATTTGTCGCGCACCGACCAGGACGTAGCCGCGGCCAAATAACTCGCCAACGAACGAATTTCCTTGTCCAGTATCAATCCACCAGCCTGATGGAATAAACGTGAAAAAAAAAACGAATTGAAACATCTGTGGATAACGTTTTTACGTTTTTTTCCACTATTTTAATTGTACCCTGTTGAAAGTCGATTTTAAAATGACTTTTTCCAAGCGCGCCGTGACTTCTGCCGTCAGAATACCAATGAGGGCGTCGTAATTGGTCGTCGTTAGGCTGCCTTTGAATGCTTGCAACAAGCCCTCAAGATTCATCACGAGAGTTTGAACAAAAGGCTCGTCAGTCTCGTACCGCAGTAACTCGTCCTGCGCTCGTGAAAAAAATATTGTGAACCATTACTCAATATTAATGATATATCAACAGTAATAATATACAATACTAATAATATATCATAGAAGATAGGTAGCCAAAAAACTGTTTGCAAAGAGAAATCATAACGATATTAAATGCAAACCCATCAAAATGGGGACTGGAAATGAAGCCATAGAGGAGGACGTGTGTAGGAGTGTGAGCAATATGGCAACGGATAAGAGACGAAGTCAGGAAGGGAGTTAGAAAAACAATCGAAAAAGTTGTACGAATAAAAAACGACCAGGAAACAAGACGGGAACAAAATTGAGAATTCCATGTATTGTAGGAAGAACAACAATCGAAAAAACCGCATAGAAATGGAAAAATACTGGGAAGAGAAGGGCATAGAGGGAAGAACTAAAGAAACATGGACCAGGGTAAGAAACGGAAATGTCGGAAAAGAAGATAAAAAGGATAAGAAGGAAGAAGAAAGTCTGGAACACATACTTGAATGGGGGAAAATAAAAGTAAAAATGAATAAGGAAGTGGTAGATGGTTTGGAAAAGTGGCGAAGAGGCTACAAGGGGGAGGCACTCAAAGGAAAAATTAATAAAGAAATGAAAGGGAAACCGATGGAAGAATTGTGCGGCTATGTAAGAGCCTCTGAATGCATGGTAAGAAAGGAAGGATGAAGGAAAAATCGGACAAAACATAAATGTTCACAAAAAAGGAAGGAAACGTGTAAAAGGGTATCGATGTACAGAGACGGAACTGTGTAAAAACCCGCAAGGGTATACTTGGAAATAAAGAACTATACCATACTCCATCATACTCAATACGATATACGGTACTTTATACTACAGATCCTAAATACCGTAAACCGGAATAACTTCGGGACACGTCAGTACAACTACAACTTCAAATATTTATCAGCACATACCGGCGTATGGCAGTAGCGACGATTGCGCGCCAATTCATAAGGCATGGTGTTGGTGGGAAAATGAAAAGTCGAATATTACGCGATGTCCGAAAGTTACCCCGGTTTACGTTAGTCATTGGCAAGTAAAATTTTCTTGTCAGTGAATTTGTGAGACCGAAGCGATTATCCTTGCGCTCTCACCTCGTTAACGTGATGGTTAACCGACAAAAACGCATCGACCCATGGCGTTACTCTCGGCTTGACAGCGCTGGCGCGCAATTGCTCCAATCCGTAATCAATGACGGCCCGTAACGTCGTCGTCGCGGCCTTGAGTCCCGCCAGACAGCTGTCGATTTTTCCGCGATCTTTTTTCTGCATGTGTGGAAAAGCTGCGTCTATCTCGACACTGAGGCTCTGCCCGAGTGTCTCAACGTACTCTACACCGACGTCGGTATTGTTAAGATAAGCCTGAAAATCAAATCACGGCACAGAACGAACACGCTGGAGGTATTCACGCGGGCTGCGGGTCAACGGATGCGCGTTGCGGTACTCACGAGAAACATCAATCGGGCAAGCTCGTTGTCCGAGGCTTGAAGACGGCCCTGTTGAATGCTCGTTTGAAGGGCGCTGTAGGCTTGGGCGAGATCGAGATAACCGGCCGGATACCCCTGTCGCAAACGTCCTCTCAATCGATTTGCAAATTCACCCTCCAAAATTCCACAGGCCATGTTAACGACCGCACAAACTCCGTCGACGCTCGAACTCGAGATCGATCGCCTTGACGATGGACGGTTTTAAGACAGCATTATTTTCCTTTTGACTAAAGTTCTATTTGACTAAAGAAATTTGAGCGCTGAAACTAGTCGTGAGAAAAATCGCCTCGGGAGCTTGTAAAAATTCAATCGGCGCTAAGAAAAAAATGCAATCGTTAGTTAATTGGGTCCGGATTGTATTCGCTTACTGATTAGCGTTTACCTGATGCATTTTTTGACGATATAGAAGACGTCGTCCACCATGCTCGAGGTTTGTTGCTCCTGATCGAGAGTGTCCATCCCAATAGCCTTGTTAACACTCTCCTCGAGGAAGTATCTCTCGAGAGCGAGATAAGCACCCAACAATTCTTGCATACCGCGGGATAATTCCGAACTCTTGATCATCGCCTCGAATTCCTCCATCTGAGTTTGCCGTTGCGTCGCATCGGTCGTGCTGATCTCCAGATCGTTCTGCAAGGTTTTACATTCCAATGAACAGTACTGGAACACGCGTATAATCGTGATAAAACGAGTATAACTTACGGTTATTCGCCGTTTTAAGAATCTAATGTACAGTTCCGATCTTGCGTGCATTATCGTCAATTCGCCGAGTAAAAGATCGAGGGTCTTTGGATCGGCTTTCTCAGGGCTCTGCTTTCTCAAATATTCGTTAATCTGCTGGACCTTCCTCTGTATACCGCGATGTCTCGTGAACTCCGCTATGATCTTCTTGATTTGCCTGTCCAAACGAAACCGCCCGTTTCGTACATTCTGTTTCTACCTATTGGGACACGATTTTTCAGGCAATCGTTCGCAGTTCGTCTTACCGATCGCACTCTTTCTGTAATATCGTGACGGTCTTCAACAGCCTACCGGGACCGTAATACGTTTCGATAATGGGCTGATGTACTTCAACGATTCTCGCTATTCCTTCGAACAGAAGGGTCATCGTGTCTGCGAATATGACGGGTGCTCGAGCGTCCTTCGTCTTCACGTCCAATGCAGCTTTAAGATTTTTTTGCGCCGTATCTTGCAACTTGGAGCACAGATATTGGCAAAATTTCTTCAGGCCCTCGTCGTGCATACCCAACAAGGGAAATATCTTGAAGAAACGCTCCACTGATGCCAGGTCCTCGGATTTTACTGCCTCGTCGAATCTGTGCGTAACTACGGCGCGCAATTCCCTCGCTGCCTGTTGTAGCGTTATCAATGAGCTCGCTATACTCGAACGATCGCCAGATACGCCTAGAGCCGTGCGCTCCAGCAAATTCTGATCCATGGACAAGTAGCGATGAACGTGCGCCGCTCCCTGCTCGTAATCCTCGTTTCTCAGAGCCGTCGCCACACCGTCGCTGCACAATTGCAGATCGAGGATGTCGTGCACGCGACTCTGACATTCGCACACGCGACTCTGAAAATGACGACGTTCTTAGTTATTTCGCGTCAATTTTGAACTTCGCAAAGTGATATCGATCGCGAATGGCAGAGGCGGACGTATACAAGTGTAAATAAATACCCTGGCGAGGTCGAGCTGACGGACTTTGGCACTGACGGCCTCCGCCAGTTTGTTTGTAGTGTCGATCATTTTGCAGAACTTTTCGCTCTCGGCCCTGATGACGACTACGTTGGGTAAAACCTTGCTGATATTTTGTAATTTGGCTTCTATGTGACAGTGACGCTGGAGCATTTGCTCCAATTCATCGTTGACGCGTATCTGAAAATTTGCCAAAATAGTCTTGATTATTGAACAAAATAAATAATAATGATTACATACGAATAATAACAATAGTAGATGACAGATTGACGTGTCACTTGCCTCAGCCGCTTGCAGCTTTTCGCAAATCAATGGCAAATTTTCCTCGTTCACCGGTAGTTCTCCGCCGATCATATTTACGATCACGCATAAAATTAATACCGACGACAATTTTTATTTCGCATCGATATATTGACGAGTAAAACAATAAGGACGTTTAGATTTCGAGGTTATGTTTTCGCGGGCTCGATCGGTGGAGCCCACTTCCGGGTAAAATGAGAATCAATCGGCAAAACTCGCCGGATGGCCGCTCGCGACGCGCTGTCGTCGCCTTCTCCGCCAGCCTCGGTCGAGGGTACAAGCACCACGAAGCGTGACGCTAGAATCGTTTCCTTTCCCATTACCGCAGTTGTACCGCGTGTATTATTTGCAGTTTTATATTTAAAAGGTAATCAGCAGCTGCAATAATGGGGGGCGAGGAAGGTCTAGGCGTCACGACTGGTCAGCCAAATCTTTACAAGCAGGACTTATCGAAATTGGTGAGCATTTATTTGCACGCGTTTCGACTTTATATGCCATTACTCGTGAGGCTCACACTCGTGCCGCTCGGAAGTAACCTCAATCTTCGAGTACAAGCCGCCCATTTTTCGCGCTTTACGCGGGCTTTCTTCCTACCGCGACATCCAGCTGGCTCGCGATACAAGCATACGAGTTTTCTTTATTTGCCATTCCCGCAGATCGTCGAGCCTCCTAATAACGCGAAAGAAATTCTTTCTCGATCCCATAACAGTATGGGATTTCGTCACGAAATTGTACAACGATTCGCGAACTGTCACGTTTGCATCCGCGTCGAAATATTACCGTTGTTTCCCGTTGGGTCAGCTATTCCGGAATATTACTCCGAAAATTGAAAAGCTTGCACAATAGCGACGCAGTCGATAGCGCTTCGGCAGTTCACTTAGCACTTGAAAATATCGCGCGTTTCTCGTTCTTCAGGATGTTACCAAGCTGACCGCCCTGTCCCGCGAAGTCATCAGTAGACAGGCGACCATCAACATCGGTAAGTGCAATATCTTTTCTACCTTTGATTTCCAATTGCGCCGCAACGACGCACGCTCAACTACTACTGATTGTAATTACAGGAACGATCGGTCATGTAGCCCATGGAAAATCGACGATCGTGAAGGCCATCTCGGGTGTGCAGACCGTCCGTTTTAAAAACGAGCTGGAGCGAAACATCACTATCAAACTAGGTACGTAAAGTCTCAGTCGCCTTCAACTAAGTGTACAATCGAACTGGAGCCTGTAAAAAGAGGCGATAAAACACACGAATTTCTGTACACCGAGTCTTGCACAAAGTGGCTATTGCGACGAGTCGCCGGAGTGAAAAGTGAGCTTGAAAACTTGTTCCTCTGGTACGACGAATCCCGATGAGCCCGACAAACGAATGAAGTACCGACGAACTTACAATTGCGCCGATGTTTTATCGCGTAACGTCAATGCTTACTTGCTGTAAAAGAACTTTGTCTCACTGGGGTGCGGAAAAAGCAAAAACATGATAATTTGTCGCGCCGAGACCGATAGTTTTCTCCACTCGTACTTGATCCGATAGGTAGGAGAAGAGGTTGCGCTAGGCGTAGGTAACAGATTGGTAATACAGACATTGACGAGCGAAGAACGAAGAGGATAACGCGAGTGACAGAGGACCAAAACGTAAAACGCACGCAACGCGCACCGAGCACACCCGATGAACTTATCCTAAGACCACAAAAAAAAAACAAACGAAGAGTGTACAAGTAAAAGAAAGACAAAAATTCCTGATGGATGTGAGCCAAGAGAATGACGCCGTATAAATGTTTGGCATTGCAGAGGCTCGTGCGGCGGAGAGTACCAGCGGAGAATCGGCCAAAGTACCGGGCGATATGAGCGAAATGCTGCCGGCAAATTGTGAAAAAAGGCCTAGATCGTCGGGATTAACACCGCCTCCTCCTGCTAAACGGCCAAAGCGCGAGGACTCTGCTCTTATTAAGGATAACACAGTAGTCGACGAGACTATGCATTTATCGGCTTTAGAAAATTCGTACAATAGAGACGCGGGTGATCGCGACGACGAGGTCGCTACGGAAAGCGCGATGACCGATGCACAAACTTGTACAACGATGCAGGAGAATTCGGCGAAAACTACGCGAATCGACATTGACAAGTCGTCGAGTATCGTAAAAGTGAAAGAATTGCGAGTCGTGTTGCGCGATATTAGAACGACGAATGTGCGCTTCAACGGGTGCAAAGAGACCGTCAACGATCCGAAATTGTTCGAGGTTGAGAAGATACTAGGCAAGAGAATGAAGAGCAGTGTACCGTTGTACTTCATCAAATGGAAGAATTGGACGAGCGACAGCAATACGTGGGAGCCGATCGAAAATCTCGTCAATTGTTCGGAAATGTTGAAAACATTCGAGACGGAGAGAGTCCAGTTGCTCGAGACTTTCAAAAGCAAGACGAATTTTCATCCGGAAGCGAAAGACGCGGAGGCGTACATGAAGGAGCTAATAAAGTATAAGAAACCGATCGACGGTACGTACACGGAACAGGGCGATCTTTATCGGAGCCTCAAGAGTTTCTTCAATCCTCGAACGTTGGAGAAGAAACGGGAGAAACTCACGAGATGGATAAAGCGCGGTATATTGCACATTCTGTTCAGCGAAATGAGAAGAGATCAATTGGAATCGTTGCTCGAGTGGGAAGCCGAGATGAACGACATAACGAAGGGTAAGCCTACGATACAGGTGGAGAACGTGGCAGACTTGGAGTGCGCGCCCCAGGACTTTTTGTACATCGAGGAATATTTGCCCGGTAACGGGGTTATAATACCGGACGAGCCGCCGATCGGCTGCGACTGCGAGAGTTGCGACTCCAAGTCGAAATGTTGCTTCGCTCAGTACGACGGGGTATTCCCGTATACGCAGGCGTGTCGAGTACGCGTACCACCGGGCACACCGATCTACGAGTGCAACAAGCGTTGCCAGTGCCCGGCCGACTGCAAGAATCGCGTCGTTCAACGTGGCTCGGGTGTGAGCCTCTGTGTTTTTCGCACGTTCAACGGACGCGGCTGGGGCGTCAAGACCCTAAAGCTCATTAAAAAAGGCACCTTCGTCACCCAATACGTCGGCGAGGTCATAACGAACGAGGAGGCGGAAAAACGCGGCAAGGAGTACGACGCCGCTGGACGTACTTATCTATTCGATCTCGATTACAACGTTTCCGAATTCGAGGACACTTGTCCTTACACCGTCGATGCTGCTCTCTACGGCAACGTATCCCACTTTATAAATCACTCGTGCGATCCCAATTGCGCGGTTTACGGTGTATGGGTCGATTGTCTCGATCCCAATTTACCGAAACTCGCGTTATTCGCCACACGCGATATACCCAAAGACGAGGAAATAACCTTCGATTACATGTGCCAGACTTCGAGAATTTACGAGAGAAACAAGGACCCCGCGACAACGGCAACCCCGGAATGCCGACAGAGACTCGAGCTACCACGACTGGTCGTGAACGAAGAAGAAACAAGGGAGAACAAGACTAGATGCCAATGCGGTGCTGAACAATGCAGACAATATCTATTCTGATTCGTCATTACCCGGCTCTTATCGCACAACTATACTTGGTTTATGACACTTGGTGGAAAAACCGAAATTCGAATATATACATACCCCTTTTTTTTTATCACGCATTCATCCATTCATTCAGTAACTTTCTTCCTCCTCTCTTTGGCGTACACGAGACTACTTTTTTTATCAATGCGGAATGGCGAAGCGAAGCGAACGACCCCGTCGTTTCTTTGATCGTCGAGACTCTTAAGTTAGCCTTTTGTATCTACCAACGATTATTATACGCAGGGTTTTTTACGATGCAGCGCTGTGCATGTCGCATCGTCACTCTCGGGAATTGGGAAATGATTTGACGAGGAGATTCGTCGCTCGGGGGAAGAAACGTAACTTTGAAGATAAAGCGCTGTGCTTATTTTTTTCTCTGTTATATCGTTTTCATGATTAATTTCACTTGTGTAGAGCATCCGATTATAGATCAATTATAAAAGTGATGACCATTGCATGATGGAACGATGCATTATTTTATTTTCTTCAAGAAACTTAGAGGGGACCACATCTCTGGGAAGGGGGTGAAAGCGTTATTGCTCCGAGACTTATTAATCGTTGAGAACCAATTAATTAATCCTTGTGGACCGACTGTTTATCATGGAAGTTTTTTTTCCCTTCTTTCGTGCATTTGCGATTCGATGCGGTGTGAGAACGTTTTTGAATTCGGTCACCATTACGCGCTGGCGGGTGACTATAATTATTTATTAACTTCGAACTTGAATATTTGATGGAACTATTACACACGAAAATATATACATATATAGATATATATTTTTTAGTTATTCACGTGCCACCATATCGTATTTTTATAACGTGGTCGTTGTTTACTGTTAACGTTTGACTGTTCGACTCTAATTGTAAGGAATGACATTTTTAAGCTTGCGAACATAAGAATGGAATATCGCAAACGTATAACTGTTGCAAACGCCCTCAAAATCACAATAACGTATACGTTTTGCTGGAATGGAAAAAAGGAAAAATATTTTGAAGAGCAGAGCTCGGCACACAGTGCTTTGCATAACTTTTCCGGTATTTTTCTACATCGCCATGGACAGGAATAATCTCATTTGTTACGTTACCGTTCTTTGTTTCGCAATTTATAATGACAGTATACCGTTTTCGTTATTTTTAAGAGAGTGTGTGTGTGTGTGTGTATGTGTGTGTGTGTGAGAGAGAGAGAGAGAGAGAGAGAGAGAGAGAGAGAGAGAGAGAGAGAGAGAGAGAGAGAGAGGGCGAGAGGTACAACGTGGCATTGCGTTTTTCGTGTTATCAATGAATTTAAACGACGAAAAGTATCCAATCATTTGTAGCGACACACGACACTCTACCTATTTAACTGCCTTTCACATAGATTATTTTAGTAATCGTCGTCGATGTATCACAAGTGATGGAAAAAGAAAACAAATTAGGAACACAAGCAATGTAAGAAAATCGAATAAATGCGAAACGATAGTTGAATACGGAAATGATAAAAATGAAGTACGTTTCTTTTGTTGTTGCCACTGTTGTTGACACTGCGCGGATTTTGATAATTTACAGGATACGCCAACGCGAAAATCTACAAGTGCGATTACGAAAAGTGTCCGAGGCCATCCTGCTACATTTCCGGTGGTTCGAGCAAGGACGACGCCTTTCCTTGCCTACGTCCAGCGTGCCCAGGACGCTTTCAACTCGTTCGTCACGTCTCCTTCGTCGACTGCCCCGGTCACGATATTCTCATGGCTACCATGTTGAACGGAGCAGCTGTTATGGACGCGGCTCTTCTTCTGATCGGTTGGATACGCTTCGTTTATTAAGGGGGGAAATCCCTGTAGACGCCCGAGAACGAGTCATTTTTCATGGATTTTTTTCACGATGATCAAATAATCGCCTCACTTTAAAATTTCGACATTATCTTATTACAACTTTCGAGTGTACATTTTTTTAAACACAACGAAATGGCGGCGTTGTAAGGCATTCCTTTAGGCGTCTTGAAAAACTGCTCTTGTTATAGGTCAAAAAGTTATTGATCGATCTGGCTGACACTATTGGAAGGATATACCTAAAGTTTTAAGTTTATCGCGTAAATAAATTACTTTTTTGGGATGCAAATTGTCGAAAAAATAGTTTAAAAATATGATAATTTGCTTACAAAGACTACTTAATTTGAAATTTTATACTCTTTTATATTTTTGTAGATATATCCTTCTAATAATGCTATAGTGAGAACGCCGCCATTTTCGTTTGTTGAAAAAGACAAAAAAATGTTTTAACACATAAATAATCGCATCATTTTAAAAAAAAATTTAACAATGCGATTATTTTATCGCCTTGAAAAAAATTAATGAAAAATGACACATTTTCGGGCGTCTGGAAGGATTTTCCCCCTTAATGCAAAAAAAGAAAATGCAAAGCGAACGTCTATCTTGAAGGGAGAGAAATTGGGAACTATTTTTCAATGTGTTTGACATCTGGTTTCTATTCGACGTCACATTGTCTTGAAGTGGCCCTCGAACATTCGTTCTGACCATTTCGGTATTCAAAAGTGCCCACGTGTGGACGGGAAAATTCGGAACATCTTTCTCCTTACTCAATAGCAGTATTTCGAAGTTCTAAACTCCGGACAATTGAATGGGAACCCTTAAGGGACAATAACACGTTGTAGGAGCGAAATCAAGGCTCACTTTCTCCATATTATTTATGAAAAACGAAGCGATATTTCCAAATTCGGTTTGCAATACATACTTATATAAGTCTTGAAGTACAACATATTTTTTTTCAATGATTTAAAAAAGAAATTGCGGCGCAGTGGCTGATTGAAAGAAACTCCTTTTTTTACTTCCGTAGGCGGAAATCTACAGTTCACAATTTTCAATCTGGAACAAAAAACGAAAAAGATTTTGAAAGAAGATATCAAAATCTAGTGAAATACGTAGGTTTTTTGACCAATATAGATGTTCTACAAAAATGGTATCAATATGAAGGGAAAAAAATTCATGAAATAATCGGTCGTAAAATCGTTAAATTTTAATTGATCGAAAAAATCCTACGCACTTTACTAGAAAATGTTATTAGGAGGTTACAGTTAAAATATGTAGTAGATCGGTTGAAAATTGAAGGCGCTAGTTTTCCGGCCGACAAAAGAGTTTCCTTTCATCAGCCAATACGCCGCGATTTTGTTTTTAAATAATTAAGAAAAAAAAAACATTTTCTTGTACTTCAAGACTTATATGAATATGTATTGCAAACCGAATTGGAAAACATCGCGTCGTTTTTCTTAAATAAGTTGGATAAAATGACCCTTGATTTGGCTCCCACAAGTGTTATTACCCCTTAAGGGGGGAGATCCATTTAAGCTGCCGAAAAAAGCGAATTTTCAATATTTTTTTGTTCTTACTAAAACAATTGATCGCCGAAAACTATTTATTCTATGTAATTTAAAAACCGAAATAGCGGCTGGTGCATTGATCTGAAACATCAGAGCGAAGAAGTTTCAGATTTCCAAAACCCACATGCTCTATGTGAACCTAAAATCCAAAGAAAATTGAAAATTCGAAATATAGTACGCGTTTAAAAAATTTTTTCATTTTTCGTAAAATTCTTGCTATAGTATTCGTTAATAATACAACAGTTTTTTAAAATAATTTTCAAGAAACTTTTGGTTGACATGGACGGTAATTATGTCATCTAAAAGTGTGCGAAATTTCAGAATGAGCGATTAGATAGTTTTTGAGTTATCTCGTACAAAGTTCACGAAAAAATGGTTATCAGGAAAACGAGTTTTAAATTTCAAGACTCAAAAATATTGCGACAAAATGATCTACCAATTTATCTGCGATTCCGAGGCCACACAGTCAGCTTCCTCGTGGGTTCGTTTTCGGCCATGAGCTCCTCGCGTTATAAAGGGATCTCGCCCCTTACAGGAATTTTAAAGAAATTCAAAAACATTTATCTAATAATCTACTCGTAAACGGGTGTTATTTGGGCGAGGAAGAAGGCTGAAAGTTACAAATAACCGAGACGAAGGCTAAAATGGTGACAACAATGAACGAATTTTCAGCTGGCAACGAATCCTGTCCGCAGCCTCAGACTTCGGAGCATTTGGCGGCTATAGAAATCATGAAGCTGAAGCACATCGTCATATTGCAGAACAAGATCGACTTGGTTAAAGAGGGCCAGGCGAAAGAACAGTACGAGCAGATCTTGAAATTTGTACAAGGTAAACTTTCATCCTCGGAGGATAATAAGCCGGTAATCCTCGTGACTGCGTCGATTCCCCATGTCAACATCGGAAATTAATTTAAGGAGCTACATCTACCTAGAAGCCCGAAAAAGGGCCGAATTCCGGATCTTTTTTTGTTTGGAAAAGGGTTGTTGAAAAAGAAACGAATCCATCAAGTGGTTCTCGAGATATCATATCCACCAACTTTGAGAACAGCATCATCTACCGGCGGCCATGTTTTTCTGTATTTTTTGGTTGCTTTTTTCTAGAGGCTCTCAATATACACTGCTGGCCAAAAGTTTCCACTCCCCCTTTTTTAATTTGAATACTGCGAATATAAGAAATTTCACATATAAATTATTATTCTTTTTTCTTTAATCTTAGGGAAGGGGAAACTTCTGGCCAGCAGTGTATGTACCTCCGTGCTAAAGAAAAAGGCGTTTCTTTTTAACAAACCGTTTCCGAGAAACAAATTTCAGATTTTGGCAATTTTTTTCCGGTCTCTAGGTAGATGTCACCCCTTAAAACCCGGCAAAACCCCGTTCGATATGCGTAAGCATCTTTTTATTTTCTAACGATCGACCAGGTACGGTTGCGGAGGGTGCACCGGTGATTCCAATCTCGGCCCAGCTTAAGTACAACATCGAGGTGTTGTGCGAATACATAACGAAGAAGATTCCCGTACCACTGCGAGACTTCACGTCGGAGCCACGTTTGATCGTGATACGTTCCTTCGACGTAAACAAGCCGGGTTGCGAGGTCGACGACCTCAAGGGTGGCGTAGCCGGAGGAAGTATTCTCAAAGGCGTACTCAAGGTAAATAACCTCGAAAACCTTCGACGGTTTGTTCATGCCTTTGACTTCACAAGTCAACATATCGAAATACGTCGATTCCGTCGACGTTATTTCGGCTGCTCTCCGTCACAATGACGAGCGTGTCTGCCATCGATCACAATAGCTTACAAACGCGTATCGATAATAATCTTCGCGCGGGTATGTTTCAGGTCGGTATGGAAATTGAAGTCCGACCTGGGCTGGTTTCCAAGGATGGCGAGGGAAAATTGACCTGCCGACCGATATTCTCGAGAATCGTGTCTCTCTTTGCCGAGCAAAACGAGCTGCAATTCGCCGTGCCGGGTGGCTTGATCGGTGTCGGCACGAAGATCGAGCCAACGTTGTGCCGCGCAGATCGTCTGGTCGGTCAGATACTCGGCGCCGTAGGTGCCCTTCCAAAAATATTTATCGAGCTCGAGATATCGTATTATCTTCTCAAGCGTTTGTTGGGCGTGAGAACCGAGGGCGACAAGAAAGGTGCCAAGGTGAGTGCTATCGAGGAATTCACTATCAAAACCATGGCTGTTACGCATATGGAAAACAGGCAAAGCCGGAAAAGCTCAGTGAATTTCTTTCCTCCTGGAATAATCAGAGAAGAGTCAGGAAATTTTGAAAATTCTCATGAGTTTTCCCGTATTTACTTTTTGCAAGAATTTCGAAAAATGAAAGCGACTGGAAAAAGACTGAAAAATATAAAAATAAATATTTATGAATATTGGAAATTTCACTAACTAAAAACCAAGCTAAACTCCAAGCTAAACTAACTAAACTAAAGAAAACTAAACTAACTAAGCTAAAGAAACTGGAAATTTAAAAAAACTATAAACTATTTAACTATAAAGCTCTATAGTTTGCATACGACTTTTCGATACACAACCATACAATTATTGGCGTAAGTAAGTGTTTATGTTTATTGTTTATGTTTATTGTTTATTGATAGGCACCAACATAAAAATATCTGTTCCTAATAAAGAGCAGGTTTTGCATTTGCTTTTAATATATTTTATTTAAATACTTTACAGTGTTCTAATTATTTTTCGAATTTCACGTTAAAAAATGTATTTCAACATTCAACATTTTCATATATATATGATCTTAAAAAGATTACGTTATCCAGTTCATCATAATTTTTCAATATAAGGATCGAATAACGAAAAATACATTTGATGAAAACAAATTCTTCATTTGGCCCTGGAATATTTGCAAAACCTGAAAAAGACAGGGAATTTCTGAATCAGTAATGCGTAACAACCATGGAAACCCTTCCCTGAATTTCTCTACGCAATACTAAAGTGTACCTATGTGAAACAATATTTTTTCCTTGCTTTCAGGTACCGAAGTTATCGAAGAACGAGGTTCTCCTCGTGAATATCGGATCATTGAGCACCGGTGGGCGAGTCTTAGCAACGAGAGTCGATTTGGCTAAGATCAGCCTGACCAATCCCGTGTGTACGGAAATCGACGAGAAGATCGCGCTCTCTCGGCGCGTCGAGAAACATTGGCGTCTTATCGGCTGGGGACAGATCCGCGGAGGCGAGACGATCCAACCAGTCGTCGATCGCAAATAAATCGCAAACGAAACACAAAACAAGTATATAAGACAATCCGCGCTAACGAATACCCGCGATAATTATTCCATCGCACGGAGAAAACACGAGGATGACGCTGCGGATCGCATTGTACCAAGTTTCCAATAAAGTCAGACTTTATAAATACAAAACAATGTACTATGGATGCACGATTTTTTCCCTGTACTTTTATGTTCATCGATATATTATGTGACAGGTAATTGTTCCTCTATCGATAGAGCTTGGTATGAAAAAATATTTCAAGCCTCGTTCAACTGGACGAAAATACCTATATTGATTTTTGACGAAATAGCCGAAGACAAAATTTGTATGATTCTTCAATGTCTGCATTGTGATCGCCTTGGTTTTCTTTCAAGTCAAGGTATCAACCTCATATTAAGGTCAACTCCACTTTTTTAAAGGGAAACCCCTTTACCTCCAACGTAAAGCATTAGGAAACAAACTCGATGACCTACAATATGAAAGCCTTGCGATACAAAAAAAAACCGTTGCAAAACGACAATCGAGGCAATGCAAGCAAATGAGGCGGTGGTTTCGGACGCAAATGACGTTTTCATTGCATTACATGTTCAAACATTTGTCCATTAGCCGCTATACGATTTCCGAATGACGCGCAAATTTTTCATTTATTTCAAGGTCATCCGAAAATTTTGATAGTGTAGGTAATTGGTTTTGTTTTTTGTGCTCTACATTTGTGGCGAATGAAACCAAATATTTTCCTCGAAAAGTGGAGGCGACCTTGAAATCAGGTTAATGCCTCCACGGGAAAAAAATCGAAGGCTAACAAAATGTAGACTAATCACCAAGTTTTGTCTGACTTTTTCGTCTAATTGTAAAACAATACTGGGTCAATGGGTGCTTTCGAATTCTTACCGAGTCACCCTGTATATGTTTATGAATAAATTTTCCGCAAAATCTACGCTAGCGTAAATACATCGGACAGAAAATGAAAAAAGGAGTCATTCGTTTTCGTGCCAAATTTACGTTTTTTTTCAGCTGTTTCTCACTCTCTTTCTCGAAACATCAGCAGCGCCATCTGAGCACCGGTACTTCCTCAACGTCGCAGATACCCAACAGTCTAAAACGGAATCGCCCCCGCTTTTTATTATTACTACAATTCAGTGCGTAGTATGTTGTACATCTTACGAATAAAAAATTCGTTCTGAAAAAAAGTTGACTCGAGTAATATTTTTTCAATGCTACAATATTATACGTAACATTATTCTGCATGCATGTATTCTGTACATAAGTGTATGCTGTAAACAAAGAAGCTGCGATAAATCGAATACGGCTGAGGGATAAACGTCCATGATCCACCGGCCGGCTTGAATATCAGCTGATCAAAATGATTTCGCACGTACGGATCGAACGTATATTTATTGAGTTTACTCTTGATCAATCTAAGTTATCCAAATATAATTTAAAATCATATTTGTTCTATATTTTATATACATTTATTTAATAATGAAAATCACAAGTATCAGAAACTACTGTCACCATTGCTGCGAGACACGATTGTCATACCAAAGAGAACTCTGTTCCACTGGCTCACTTCTATATGGAACAGGTAAACATTGATTTCTCTTTTTCGAAAAAAAAAACTCCGATGCGTATAGATCAATTCTGCCTGATCAACTGTAAAAAAAAACAATTATGAACAAAATTCTTAGGTCTTTTGTTGTTTTTTATTGTTTCATATTTTTATTATTTCTCTTCACTGCATTGGCATAGTCATAACGATGTTGTTGAACACGTGTCGTATTTCCAAGGGTCGACGAAGAGAGGATCAAAGAGATTGGCCCGGAGCGAGCTTGTGCGGAGTGGCTACTGCGGAACGGAGCATCCGTCAGGTGGAAGGGCGTAGATGAGTTTCTCAGTGATTACGATACTCTTCAGGCTACGACAGCATTTCAAAATCGCGTCATCCAGGCCGTAGACGCGACGGATTCTTCTATCCATCACATAGGATTTCCATACTTCTGTTAGTACTCTCAAGAAATCACCAGTCTTGAGCAATTTTGTGCAAGCCTTGACGAGAAACAAATACGAGAGCTACAAAAAACATGGACGATAATTTGGTCCTAAGGAAGCTCGAGGCTTTTGCCGATGAACGAAGGGAACTGATTTTTCTTTGGACACATATACGTCCGGTGAAAGTCTCGAAGTTTCTGTAACTTGGCTACAGCGTTTTTGAGAAAAACAATATCGAAATCTAGACAAGTTTCTCAGTAGATTTTCTTATGAAAAAGAAAAACCAAGGTGGAGTTTTATTTTCACATAAAGAATGTGTACATTGTCGCTCATTATTTGTATATTGTAACATAAAGAGAATTTTATTGTACAGCAAGACATTACCACAGGAGAGATTATGATTTTCCATAAAAGTCTATACAGAATTGCTTGGATCTTTTTTATGAGACGTACCTGCGTGTAAAAAAGAATTGGTATACTTTATCATTCAACGGTGAAGCGTTTCATCGTTCTCAGAGACATGAGCCCGATTGAAATTTGCAGATGACAAAAAAGTATTGAGAATGTTGGAGCAATAGCCACAATCCAAGATTCAATTTGAAAAAAAAAATATGTTATTGTCTAGACTATACTGAAACGTAACAAATTAAAAAAAAAATGTTTACCCCAAAACGCCAGAGATAAAAAATAGTTGAATGTATGCAATTTTGTTTAATTCAATAGTCGAATGTATGTAATGTAATGACGTAATTCTTTTGGCTGTTTAGTACGAAGATAAATAATTTCTAACAACGAATTAACGCAAACTAAACCTTTGTGAACATTTAGAAAAAAAACTCCATCTTGCCCAGGGTAAGCCATATATATTCAATATTAAACCATCAAGGTTTGGAGAATGATTACGAATTGGCTGGCGAATTGAGAGCATTGCGGCGAACCTCAATGTCCGCGAAGTTGTCGTATTTCGGGACCACTTGATACCACATAATGGTAATAATAAATAATTTCACGACATAAATATAAATAGGCATAATCATAAATGACTCAACATCTCATTCTGAGTTGTATGAAACTGATGACGCAGGTTTTCCCTAATAATCCACGGTCATGTTATACTTTTTCAAATTGGTAGTAACACAAAAGTTTTCCTTCTTTACGTAATGAAAATATAAAAATGCATAATTTCGCCTTTTAATTATATCTTTTATGAAAAATTAGCATCTACAGAACAATTCTGTACCTCGTATGGATTTTTTGAACTTTGTTGAAAAAAAATTCATAAACCGTCATTTGATTCAACTCGACCGCTCCAACGTCCGCAAGTAAAAAAAAAAGCAAATTCTAGTGAACTTTGAATACTTGAGCATGTCTATTTGCATATGCTTCCCCACGATAACTGAAAGATGGGAATGAAAGGTTCTCGCTCACCCAGCCCCGAAGAGTCCCCAAGGAAAGTGATCCTTGCGGCCTTTCGTTCAACGTATTTAATTGAAAATGAACATCCCTATCAGCCGGATGCAAGCACATAGATGAGGTAAAGCTGATCAGCTGCCTTTACATAGAGAACGAGGCTGTGCGCCGTTTGGACACGCTCAAACCAAGCCTGAAGCATCTCGAGATCCTCGACTGTGGAAACGTAACGGACGAGGGGCTCAAAAGCTTGAAAAATCTCGCGTAAGTCCTCGAACAACCAGGGGGGGGGGGTTAAGCAGGCCTCGTCCGAGAATAGAATTTTATTTCTCTTTGAAGTTACGACCAAAACTGCGGGTTTTTGCATACTCTTGTTTGTCCGGCACAAAAAGAAAAACCAACAAAACAGGGAAAGCTCTTGGCGCCAACGAATTTCGAGAAATTCTAAAGTTACATTACGTTTCCAGGAACTTGAAGGTACTGAAGCTCCAAGGTATGCCGTACGTGAAGGATAAGAGCATCGTGGAGAAAGAGCTGACGGAGGCATTGCCGAGTTGTACAATCGAATGGAAATAGACAAAGATTAAACGTTCGCCGACGCTGCTCAACTTTATTTGACTTGGCCGACTGGCAAAATAAACTATATTTCCTCGGAGCGGAGGAAAAGCTGGATATGTAAATTCACCTCAATTGCTACCGTTATTTAACAATAATCGTTTCAACTCTTGAGACTCAGCATTCATACTCCTTCATTTCCAGTGCTTCTTCAAATGCGCCTTCAAGGCTTTCCACCCTGCAACTTCGCAATCGGCGGAAAGCCCTCGAATCTCCGTTGTGATAAAAATACCATTTCGCTTTTTGATGAATCGCGTCAACCTCCCGACCTTTCGTTGACTTGTGCTTTATCTTAATTGGCCCCGGCGTGTACTGCACGTCTTCAAGTGTCAAGGTGTAAAGGCCGCAAATTTTCGTGATAATTGATGCGGGAATAACGCGTTTGGCGCCGTAATAACGCGAGAAACACGCAAAGCCGAATCACGTCCATCGCTTTCTGTAGCTTTAAACGACTTGACGTCACGCGTTCAGCGCGTGTGTAATTACGAGCTCGAAACACATGAAAACGCCACTAATGACAACGCCATCGACAAATATACAACTCAACGGTGAACAATGGCAACTAATGGCGTCTCTTTGTAACGTGAAGAGCTTACGGCCGATAAGCTTTCTGCAGATTCAGACAACATTTTCGTCTTGAAACTTCAAACGAGTTTTCCTGACCGCTTTGTCGCGAACTTCGTGCAGGATAACTCGAAAACTATCGGTTCGATCATTTTGAAATTTGCCACACTTTTAGATAACATAATCAGCTTCTATGTGAACCTAAAGTTCCCTGGAAATTATTGTGAGAAACTACTTTTTCACCGACGAAGCTGGTAGTCAAAATTCCATGAAAAATACAACACTTTTCAAACACGTATCATTTTACGAATTTTTCTGGTTCACAGAGAGCGTGTGGGTCCAGGCACTAGGTTATACGCCGTGGAACATCCCAGGAGGCAGCCGTCTCTGGAGCAAACGTCGGAGAGTCGCAATTCAATTTTTTTTCACGTCGAAAGCCTTAAAAATATGTAGATAAAATTTTATTATGCAGAATAGTTTCGAAACAGAACAATTATTGAAATTTGCTTTTTTTCGGTTGCCTGAAGGGACGTCTTACCTTAAGCTCAAACAGGAACTCCTCCGCGGCAAAATTTACGTATACACGTGAGAAACAATTATTCCCAAAACGAAAATAGCACCGTTCCGATAGCTGGTGCATAATAAATTCATATTCCTACAATCGAATTATATTTTCATCCTGAGAATGATTTCTCGCACGTGTGTTCCAAATAAATCGGCCTCAGGTTTTCCAGGCAAGCGGAAGACGAGAGCCTTATTTCCCCGAGGCATTCATCGATCGGCCCACAAGCGATGTATCGCGTGTGATGAAATTTATTCGCGTTACGCCGAGGCCGGTACTTTACCGCCCGCTTTATTATTATTTTTTTCGTTCGCAACACGCTCGTTTCGTGGGAGCTCCTATACATAAGGAAGTTTGAAAATTTAATCAGCAATAACGACGAGACGCAGATGACTCGAAAGATATAGGCCATCAGTCCGACGTCGCGGACGCCCGGTGTAAGAAACGCATGCGCGCGTCCTCGTTCTTCTCCCAGGGGCGCGAGACGCCCCCTTAATCCGACGTCATCCGACGCCGCCCCGAAATCGACCGGTCACCTCGGACCATCGTATTGCGTTTTTAAATACACGCGAGAGAGTGTGTCGAGACTTTCAATATTGCAATATTCCCTCCGTTAAGGGCATTCGCGAATCGATAAGTCGTTTTCGAAATACCTCGCATGGAAACCAACCAATATATCGTAAGCCCAGTGACAAACTCCAGAGAATGATACGAAAAAAATGCAGGTCCCTTCCAGGCCGGGTCGACCATTGGGGAATGGGCTTTTTAAAACATTTCATCTCGAGGACCGTCCTCATAGTAGCATATAATTATGTGTGTTTATAACGTAAACACGAGACTAAAATCTACTAGAAGGTAAAGAACCAACAATGATTGTTTTGTGACCTAAAAATGAGGATACATTTATTTTGTCTTTTATGATCAATGCGATCTAGGTCACCAGAAATACAAGTACTTCTCGTTTCGTTCTTTCATATTAAATAATAAAGGACTGTGGAGGAATTCTTTGTTTTTTTTTTTCGTTTAAATTTAATTATATATAATATATATTACATATATATTATGACTGAACCACCGACACGTCTGATGTTTACTGTGTTCCATGTTTCCGTTTTTTCTTCGTCCCCGCGTCTCTCCTAAACTCCATTAATCGTTCGGTGTATTACTTGCTTACTTGCTCTTAAGTTGTTACTTTTTTTTCCATTTCTTTTTTCTTTCGTTATTAATTTAGTTTTTAAGTAACATCGTACGAATCACACGCCAGTCACGCCCAACGAAGCTTCCCTCTCTCGCGTCTGACTGGCACGGAGCACCCCCGGGAAGTGCACCGATCGCGTTTCGCTTGCGTCAAAAAAATCTTTTATTTACTTTTTTTTCTTCATATTCTCTCCTTCGTGATTCAAGATAAGTGGTGTCGACGTTTTTGAAGCTGTTGTTCCGTTTCCTTTCGCTTCTCTTTAAGTCTCCCCTTTTTTTCGTTCCCGTTTTCCGTATTTCCCTCCGCGGATACAATGAAAAGTTTTTTTCCCCTGGAAGGCATGATCCGAAGAGGAGAGTATTCCGTGTGTGTGTATGTGGGTGTGTGTTTTTACGTGTGCGGGTTTAGATCAATGACCAAGAGGCAGAGGCTCTCTCGAGCGTGTGTGTACGCGATGTTTTTTTTTCTTCCAGTGAATACACGCCGCGCCCGGATCAATCAGAATTCGAAAAAATACATTTTCTCATCGATAGGAATGTCGAGGATTTCGCTTGCACGATGTTATTTCACCGTACACCGGCGTTGTTTTTTTTTCGTTTTCCCTCTGTTTTTTTCTTGCTCTCTCGATTTTTACAAACGTTTTCTCGTTCTTGGTTTTTCGGCATGTTACGCGCGTGCTCACACTCGAGGACGCCCCGATTTGGTGAAAAGTAGCCACGCGATCCGTAGAAACGCAACGACACGTAAGAAAAAAACGAGCGAGAGAGAGAGAGAGAGAGAGAGAGAGTGAGAGATCTCGTCTCTTCAAGGCTTCACGGTACTCTACTACGATTTTTACCCATCTCCACTTTTTTTTACAGATTTTCTTGTGCATTACTTATACAAATTAAATTACGATTCGCTAGACACTTTTGTTTGTCGGTTTCAGTTATCACTAGCACGAAACATCGAGGGAAAAAATCGGGGGGAAAAAAAACAGACGAAAAACCTTTCCTCGGATAACGAAATTTTGCCGCGAGTCGCAAATAACGCAGGGTTGTCTCAACACGCACGCATACGCAGAGGTAAAGATCCTAAATTGGTGTTACACATTTCTTTTTATTTTTCACGATGCGGGAAAAAAAACGTTTTTTTTCTGTTTCAAACGTACAATTTGGACCCTTGGAACAAAATTTGACGAACGCCCGCAGCAAATATTCATGACAATTGCGAGGAAGAAAAAATGTCTCGATTTCTACCGCTTCGGGATGGCGGAGTAGGTTCGCGGTTTAATTCCGCTCGCACGAGTATCCGAGAGAAAAGTACGAGAGGAAAGAAGGAGAGACCGAGAGCGAGAGAGATATGAAGAAAAACGAGAAAAAGGTCTCTCTCGTTCTGAACTCTTGCTCTCCTCGGCCGGTTATCTCGTTTCTGTCATCTGGCTACCGCTTTCTCTCGTCTTTGTGCAATTTCCTCTCTTCTTGTCATTGTCCTCGCGATGTCAACTCCCGTGGAGTTGACCGCGTACATGCATCGCCAGTTTCGACGAGGACGAGTCAAAGAAGTACGAGAGAAGTGAGAGCCAGGAAGAAAGGGAGAGAGAGAGAGAAATAGAGCAAGCAAGTTATTGTAGTGCAGGAATGCGAGAACCAAAAAAAAATCGAGATAGGAAACACTGAAGAAAAAGAACAGAAGGTGACGGAATCATGAGTGTAGTTCGCGATAAACATGAAACGTTCAACGACGCGGGATCTGAAAATGCTTCATCGTTCAACGTGCGGATATGACGAGAGAGAGAGAGAGAGAGAGAGAGAGAGAGAGAGAGAGAGAGAGAAGAAAACGCGTGTACACGTGGCTGTTTACGAAGATAAATGCGCTGATGCGCGCAAATTACACGTGTGTGTGTTTGTATGTGTGTGTGTGTGTGTTGGTGTAGCGAGAAGAGTAGCAACAGTAGTAGGTAAAGCAGTGGTACACACTTTTCGTTTCCTTTTAATTAAATAATTAATTGCCCTTATTACTTATCGTTAACGACGATTAATGTGTTGTCAAACGGGACATTGACCTCTCGAGTTTAAGACTTCTTTACATCCTGGGAAAAGGTTTGTTTCTTTTCTTTTTTTGGCGTTTTTTTAAAATCCATTTTCTTTTTGTTCTGTGTCACTTTGTTGCTGATTCGACGTTTTTTTGCTCTCCCTCTCTCTCTCTCTCTTAACGTTGTTGTTGTGTTGTTGTTGATGCTTTTCTTCAAATCGTCATGCTGCTGTTGTTTCGGGTTCAGTACGTCAACACCACTCCGAGTCGCGAGTTTTCCCAGAGCGCAGGTTGCATTCACTTTGATGTCATCATTGTGACGAATTCTGAAATGCAAATCGTACGAGAGGTGGAAAGGACGTGTGGATGAGTCTTCTTTTCGTTTTTTGCTCGGTTTATCGGCGACGCGGAGCAAACAATAACCGAGTGAATTATTGAACAAAGAAGCCGTCCAAGAGCGAGCGGAGATTAAGAATGGAACAAAAAAAAAACGGCGCGTATCGAGGGAGCGAGAGGAAAGCCCAATTGAATTACCTTAATTGAATTGAGCCAAGTCGCTCTTCGTGAACGGAGAGAGGGAAAAAAAGCTGGCGCTTTTTTCGCCCTCCCTCCGCGCGGCCGAGTCGGAGCTAATTTGGAATGTTAATCGGACGGACTTAACTGCATAATGGAACACAATTGGATAGACAGCAGGGCGAGAAGAGCCTGAGCTATTTGCTTCGGAGCTCATTTAACTTTTCAAGATCTCCTATTAAGTCATTCAATTATCGCCGGTCGCAGCGCCCCCGGGATAAATCGGCCAATTACCGAGAGAGACTCGGCCATATCGGATGTTCCGACGAAGGAATATTCAACGAGGATTGAACGGAGCACACAAAAACCCAAAGGCTTACGGAACAAAAAATCGTCTTGATGAAAATTCGCGAACACCGGGTGTTCTTTGTTTCACGGACAATCGGCGATTATCTTAAGGGGCTACGTCCACCTAGGGAACCGACAAAAAATTGTCAAATTCCTGAAAAAAGAAAACTCTGAGAAACGGTTGGTGAAAAAGAACGTCTTTTTTTAACAAAAAGGTACATATATTGAAAGCCTGTGAAAAAAAGTTGCCAAAAATGCAGAAAAACAGCAAAAACGTGGCAACCGGTGTCCATCGCCAAACGTCGCGAAAAAATGTTCACCATCTGCTGGCGACCATGTTTTCGTCGTTTTTCTATATTTTTTGGTGATTTTTTAAGGCTTCTAATATACGTACCTCTACGTAAAAAAAAAATGCGTTTTCTTCACCAACCATGTTCCCGGGAAAAAAAATCGGAATCCAGCCATTACTTTCGTGCCTCTAATTAGAGCAGTCCTTTAATCACCGACCGGATCAAACCCAAACTGGAAGTTTCCTCGCCTTTTGAAAAATCCCGAAACTTCTGGACGGTCGTCTTCACGCAAATAATTATGACGTTGAAGTTTGCATCGTTGGGACGCAACGAAGTATTTTTTTCTCGGCTTTCCCACCATTCCCTCCGACAGATGCGAGGTATGAAAATTACGCGTGAATTTTTTAAGATCCTTGTTTAGCGATCTACAACCTACATCGAGAAAATATGGTTTCCGTTTACAAAAAAAAAGCAAGGAATTCAAAAAAATTCCGTTGCTTGGCAACAATGCAAGTTTCAACGCCATGAATAATTCGACGTGTACTTTCCTCATCAGGCCAACAAAAAAGGGGGAGTGGCTCGTAGGTAAAATTGAATAGCACCGGGTGACTCCTTGTATCGCGAATAATTGACAATTACCTTCATAATTAACCTGACCATCGCCGTCGATATCGGCCTCCCGAATCATCTCATCGACCTCCTCGTCGGTCAGCTTTTCCCCGAGGTTTGTCATAACGTGTCTGAGCTCCGCCGCTGATATGAAGCCGTTCCCGTCCTTGTCGAACACCCTGAAGGCCTCCCTGATTTCCTCCTCGCTGTCGGTGTCCTTCATTTTACGCGCCATCATAGTCAGGAATTCGGGAAAGTCGATGGTACCGTTTCCTGCGCGAACGTACAAAACCATTATGCCTCGCGAAATATACAATTCTCCAACGACAATCAGCCGACTCTTTTCACAACTTTGTTTCTCATTCGCTCGCCGAGGATGCTTTAAACATTTAACGTTTCGCACACGTCGATTGTATAATAACGTCGAGACGTACCATCGGCATCTACTTCGTTAATCATGTCTTGGAGCTCGGCCTCTGTGGGATTTTGTCCGAGGGAACGCATAACTGTGCCCAATTCTTTGGTGGTGATGGTGCCATCGCCGTCTTTGTCGAATAGCGAGAACGCCTCCTTGAACTCCGCGATCTGTTCCTCTGTGAGTTGGTCAGCCTTGGAGAGAACGAAAAAAAGAAAAAAACGAACGGTTAGAAAAAATAAAAACACAAAGCTTCGACTCGTGCACACGCGTATGCCGTCGACGTCTATATGTGTCGCCCTCCGCTTTTGTTTTATTTTTTTATCGTCGTTACTCGGTACCGCGGAGCGTGAAAAAAATAATTCACACGTATTCCTCGTTCGTGGTCGCGAGACTCCCGATAGCCATCGGCATTCGCAACGGATTTCGTACGCGTTACAAAACTCCGTTATCGCGGTGTTGCTTTTTTCTTCTTCTCATTCGCAATCTTTTTTAACCCGTTTCTCGCCCCTTCCGCGGTTAAATTTTCGTGGCCGTGCGCCGTTTAACTTCCTTATCGCAACATTCTGACTCATAGGC
The DNA here is from genome assembly GCA_951751655.1 of Ophion costatus. Classification (NCBI taxonomy): domain Eukaryota; kingdom Metazoa; phylum Arthropoda; class Insecta; order Hymenoptera; family Ichneumonidae; genus Ophion; species Ophion costatus. The sequence continues at coordinate 24,263,415 of OX632365.1, read as the reverse complement.
GTCGCCGATATCGTATCTTGATAATTTCCGAATCGTCCTCAACGATCTGGAGCATCGTTTCATTTCCATCGTCTTCAGCCGGGATTCGTTTTTTTTTATGTCCAAAACAGCGATCGTACGTTCCGATATCCAATAAACATTGGAATAGCTAACAAGTTGAACCGTGCGTTTCGAAGTCTATTTTCGTTAAAACATTTCACGCAGCGTAAATTCTTTATTCTCTTGACTTAACGCTTTTTTTTAACTTTAAAAAAGTTTCAAAGTTTAGCTTAACATTAAAAACGAAAAAGTTAACTTAACTTTTTCGTTTTTATTATCGAGACTTTTTTTCGTGCAGTTTTTGGTTACATACTTTTACGAGCGATACTCGAAGGCGTTACGATATTGAAGTTTGCATCGTTGGGATGCAATGAAAATTCGTTTGTCTGAATATCTTTAATTTCTCTTGGCACATTTTGCCTACAAAAGTGCTCAACTATCTTTTAAGATTCTCATTTCGAGATCTAGAGGCTTAACCTACAAAAAAGTTTTCTTTTACGATATCGAGAATGAGGAAGTAAAAATATGAAAAAGAGCCTTCGTTCCAACGATGCAAACTTCAATACCACAAAATGTTTAGGTAATTTGTGCAGTCCACATGTGGCAAAAAGAAATCGGCGACGCGAAGAAGATATATTTTCGTTGCAGTTCAATGATGCAAACTTTGACACTATAATTTCATTTTGTTTCTCCCGGCCAAATTTGCTTACAATTATCTTACAAAGTCTCTTAATTTTTTTTCGAGACAATTATTCAAAGATCATAAATACGTGAAAAGGGATTTTTCGTAATAATAATGAAGAAATTAAAATCTGGTGAACTTTCGTTGCACTCCAACGACGAAAACATCAAAACCATACGTGACATGAGTTACGATGTTGAGGTTTGCATCGTTCTTATGCAACGAAGTTTCCCTCGTATATTCATTGTCTCCTTTTTATTATTCCACAAAATATCGTCCGTCAGATTTAAATTCTAGATGTCGGAATAAGCAATAGAAAAGAAGCTTGGATATTTTCACAACGAAGATATGCGAACGGAAAATCGAAAAATCGAAATTAATCATTTTCATTGCGTCCCAACGATGCAAGCTTCAATCTACCCTCGCACTTAGCGAGCATCAACTTTTCCTGGCTTTGATTACGATGGCTCTACCGACGTTACTCGCGACGGGAAGCGAGAGAGATAGACCGAGGGAACCACACCCACTCATTAAAAATTTGCACATGAGAAAATGTCGACCCGGACCAAAGAAAAATATCGTTTACACCGTAAAAAAAAAAAACGGCATATTTTATGCTTCGCGAGAACATTCGTATACCCCGCATTTTATACTCGTCCGTATGATTCAATTTTTATTATTACCCATTATTCTCCCTTTTCTCATCACACTCGACGTATTTTTTTATTTATTTTTATTTTCACGTTTTCGTGACGAAGTAAAAATACAGAATAATCGCGTCTGGAGGGCTTCGAAGGTAACGGCTGAGTATCTCGCTCTATTTCTGTATTCACACGCGTATATGTATATATCAGGGTCGGGTTGAATAGCGAGATATACTTTTACAGCGGAATCGAAGCTGTCCAATGGTGCGCACGGAGTGAAAGGCGCGCCCATGGGATTGACATGCTCTCTTTATTGGATCCTCTCTAATAATCCTTCTGCTCTAATTCTCTTGAGATCTCGTTATTTTCGCGGACGTGTACGCGACACGTTCCGCCATTGCTCGTCGGCCCAATTGAAAAACACACAATACGACGTTATTTATTCCGCGAATTCCAGAAGACCCCTAACACGGCCGAGAACAAATTGAACCAACGAAAAAAGACCACGTTGAACTTTGCATCGTTGAAATTTTCGATCGTTTTTTTGCGCTAATTACGCAACGAAAGTGACTGCAACGTTTTTGGGAATTTTTGTTGGACTTTTCTAGCCGAGAGCTTTGAAAAAACGAAAAATTTTAGATAGTAATAAAAATGATTGTGACGTTTGCATCGTTGGAGCGCAACGAATATTCATTTATTTTCATTGATAGCGTTTCTTTTCGGACGTTTTAGGCCGTGAAAATCGTTTGCACGTTTTTGCGTATTTTTATCACAGTTTTACGACCCGAAAGTTGCCAAAGAAAGGCTTCGAATAACAATAAAAGTGAAGAAATAAGAAAGAAAAATCGTTGCATTCGAACGATGCAAACGTCAGCGTCGTTAAAAGTGAAGAAATGGACGAATCGGGAAGAATTTTCGGTGCGTTCCAACGAGGCAAACTTCAACGACATTACTTTTAATTTCTTTTTTTTTTTAAATCATTAACCAATGACGTTGACGTTGGCATCGCTTGGAATGCAACAAGTCAATTTTTTTCATTTCTTTAATTTTTTTTGCTCAATTTCGGTGGTGAAAATTGTTTAAGGCCTTGTTAAAATTGTTAGGCCACAGTAACTTGTTAAAATTGTTAGGCCACAGTAACGGGTATAAAATAATGTGCGAATTTAACAATCCTTTTTCGTATGAAAAAGTGATTCACTCGTAAAAGAGAGAAAAAAAAGGAAATATTTTCCAACAACTTGATATTCATACTAAATAGATGTGTGATTAATTTGAATAATCAATGAATAAGTTGTTTGAGTTTAATACATTGAATAAGTAATGAGTGAATCACTTTTTCATACGAAAAAAAAATTGTTAAAATCGCACATGATTTTATACCCGTTAGTGTGGCCTAAGGCCTTAAACATTTTTACGTTTTCTTATTAAAAATGTTCGGCATCAATTTGCAGAATAAAGTCTCTGGATATTAATAAAAGTACAGAAATAAAAGAATAAAATAATAAATCGTTGCATTCCAACGATGCAAACTTCACCGTCACATTGTCCAAAGCCTTTTTCTTGGCAAATTGAGGCCTCAAACGAAACTACGTAAAAACGTTTCAGGGATTCTCACAGCCTGAAACGCCCAACAAAGACCCGAGGCATTGAAAAGAACTTTCGTTGCAACCCAACCTTCGACATAATGAAAAGCACCGAACAAAATTCACGAGCATTTTTTTTTACCGTAAAAATGACGAACAAAAGTCGAACAAAACCGACGAAAAATATATAACAAAGCATAAATAAACTGTTACTTATTTCAATTGCGGCGATTCGCGGGCAAGCTAAACAATTGGACATTTTTTTATCCATTCGCTTTTCGTTCCCTATCTCACCGTGCCAATTGCGTAAGGTAATAATAACAATAATAAAGAGCATGTAGATGAGACGTTTCCGTTTGCGATCGTGCTGACCAAGTGTGACCGCGAAGGCAATTACTGCGCCGACGGAAAAAAAAGCTGGAAATTTCTCGTTCGCGTTGTTTTCGTTTCACAGACCCGCAAAAAAAAAAAATTCCTCGCAACGAGCTATCCCCGCTGCAAGCGAGTCGCCGATCGCGCCCGGAAGTTGCGAGGAAGCGGAAGAAAGCGGAAGTGCCAAGAGAGCAAACATGCGCAAGTGTACTAGACCTCCCGACGGGCGAAAAGGGGCAGCAGAGAAACAAGCGAGAAAAAAGCGAAGATCGGTGCGCACGGTTGACACCGACAGGTGCGCTAAAGAGTAACGCTGACGCGCAACGTAAACATTCATTATTATTATTTAAAAAAAAACGAGCGCGCTCTCGCGTGTTCGTCGATGCTTGCGCTTTTCGTCGCTTGGAAACATTCTCGGGCATTACGAGGCAGACGAGTGAATCGGAGGGAGGCTTGTTTTTTCTCTGCTTTTCTTGTCGAGCGTGATACAAGACTGGAGCGAATATTTTTATCGTGGTGAAGAAAAAGACGGGAGTAGAAAAAAAAACGGTCGACGAAGAAAGGGAGAAAAAGAAGAACGAAAGGGTTGAAGAGGTGAGGCGTCGAGGCGCGTCGGAAGGGACAAAGGTGTAGGATGGAAAATCGGAAGGGGCGGGTGGGGGGAAAAATGTCGAACGATCGATATGCAGATGGGCCAAAATGTCGAATTCGAAAATGCCGAATGTTCGAATATAGATGGGTCAATCTTACTAGAGTCTGTAAAGTCGAAAATAACAATTACGAATATGAACATCTCGGAAGTTGATATATAGCGAAAAACAAAAATGAGATTTAATAAAATAGCGAAAAACACAATATCGATGGCCCTGTATGCATAACACCAAACAATTCGAGACGACAATTCTCCGAATTAAAAAAATTGCGACGTTTCACAATGCAGAAAATCATTAAAGCGAACGGCCAAAAAGTCGAGTGGTTAAAATCGCGAAGGGTCAAAATGTAGAACGGCCCGGATGGCGAATCGAGCAATACGTTACTTGCGCTTCAGAGTGAAGCTGCGAGATGGCGCTGTCGGTCAGTCGGCTAAAATATCGTAAGGCAGTCATCCCACGTGACGGGCCCCACCGCGTTCGTCATTTTGGCCGTTCGACCTTTCGGCGTTCGACATTTCGGGCCATCGACATTTTGCGTTTCGATTTATTACTTTTCGCCATAGACGATATTACGCATATTAGGCACTCGCTATTTTCTGTTTCGGAAATATGGGTGTTCTACATTTTTCGATTCTGTATTTTTATGTTCCGAATTGCAGACGATCTGAATATTCGTTTTCGAATAAATTAGCTCTCCAATAAATAATGGTTCGATTTATAGTCATTCAATTTTTTTATCAGTCGACAGATAAAATTTCGAATAATTGGACCTTCGTTATTTTGAGAGTTCATAATTCTGCCGTTTCGAAATCTTTATCGTTCTACATTTGGTCATTCGACATTTTTACCCCCACCCGAAGGGGCGGAGGGGGGAAGCAGGGTCAGACGAAGAAGGAAAATCGGCTCAGGCAGAGCAGCTCCCCCCCCCCCCCCTCTCTCTCTCTCTCTGCGCCGGTGTGCGAGGAAGAGGCAGCGTGAACGGTGAGGCACCGACCGCGAAGATCAATACCGACGTATATAGGACCAACGGCTGATCGTCGAATGCAGCAACGCGGATTCCAGCTTCACGAGAAAATTTCTCACCGGAGATAACCGGAGTTCCTCGCAGGAACGAAACAGTGTTTTTTTCCTTTTTCTTTGCCCCATTCGCGATGACGAAAAATCATTTTTTTTTGTTCGAATAGAAAAATATTCTTTTGGCAGATTTGAGCTTAAAAAAATCACTTCAACGTTTTTCAGGATCCTCGTCTTAACGTTTTACGGATTTCAGCTTAAAAAAATTGCTTCAACATTTTTCAGGATCCTCGTTTTAACGTTTTAAGATGTTTAAACCTACAAGACAAATTGGAGAGGAAATGTTTTCGTTGATAATAAAAGAAAAATGACTTTTCATCGCATCTCAACGATGCAAACTTCAACGGCAGCGTTTTCTTTTTTTTAATTATTATTTCTTCATTTTTAATATTATTTAAAGACTTTTATTCGCAATTTGGGATCGTACTCTCTGTAATAAAAATACCTAGCTAGAACGTTCGAAGCTTTCGTAGCCTCCATTGGCGAATTATAAATTTTATCAATGAAAATGACGCGTGTTTCTCGAAACTCTGTTTTCAAAGTCGGTGGACGTGATATCTCGAGAACCACGCGATGTATTGGTTCCAAATTTACCGGAGATACGACGAGAAACATTTACAGGTCGTTGACGATCTCACTTTTCAATAATCGATCTTTATTTTCCAATAGTTACGTAAAAATGACGAATCTTTTTCAAAGATTTCGTATGTTCGATTTTTAATACGTCGCCACGTTGTTAAAAACGACAATTCAAAAAATCGACGATCGTCAACGACTCGTATTTACTGTTGACTTGAATAACCCGTTTGGGTTTTAGATTTCGGATGGACCGTTCGAGCTGGAGAGTGTCCACCGCCGAACGTGGCGAAAAAAAATGCTTTTTTGTTTTTCTGTATTTTTTTAAGCCTCTCAATTTATCTATCTTCGTGTAAAAAGAACTGCGTTTCTTTTTCACCAAATAATTCCCACCAAAAAAATCATTCGAAGTTTGGCCCTTTTTTCGGCCTCGAGGTAGGTGCAACCCCTTAAAATCCAAGAATAATCCTCGTCCCCCCGATACTCGAATCACCCCTCACGAACGAAGATTAAAAAAAAACATCCACCAAACTTCCAACAAAGTTACCCCGAGGTAGCGAGAACTGAAAGCCCTCGTCGAAAAATCGGAAGAAAAAAATCTGAATAATTCACAATCGCAGGAAAAAGGTCGTCTTCGTTCCCTCTTCCCTCCCCCCGATTTCAGGAAGAAACAAACAAATTATTCTTACACGACAATCGCAACGAGGCAAGAGCGTTGCGTACGCGATAAAAATCGTTCGCCGGCGTTTCCGCTGGCAAATGACGGTTGCGTGATGCAACAAAAAATAAATAAAAACGTGACGCACGCGACCGAAACTTCATTCGCAAACACGAGACCCTTCGTGAAACGACAAGGCACTTCACAGTGTATGCGATTGTCGAGGCGTAATTTTCTCTTCCCTTTACGCCTGTTATTTTTTTTTCTTCTCTTTTCCTCTTCCCTGAATCTCTCGCCCTTTGTTTTTCTTTTTTTTTTTAAATAGGATCTAGAAATATGATACGGAAGAAATTTAAATCGACAGTGTTTGATTACGTGTACGTTCGCGGAGGGAGGGCGTGCGTTATCGCGCCGGGGCGCGCTTAGGGGCGAGAGAACGAAGGGCGAGCGAGAGGGGAGGAGGGACTGCGCGAAAAGGGAGGAAGTTACGAGGGTGAATGTAGGCCAGTGGGGAATTTTCTCAGGACAGAGCAAGAGAGGGAGAAGCACCATCGATATCCACGATGACCGCGACCATCTTTCGTGCACACACACGCAAACACAAAAATAGTTACACACAAATATATATATATATAGGCATTTCAAGGGTGTCTCAAAAAGACCTGACATTTTCATTTATTAGTAAAACGTATTATTTATTCAAAAAGTACGAACATTCTTATTTTAACGGGTCTTCTCACTTTAGACGCTAAAAAGGCTATTTTTTCGATAGGTTTATACTAGAAATGTTGATAGAAAAGTTGTTACACTTCATGAATACACTTTCGAAGTACATTTTTTTTAAGTGTATGTATTTATATAACCCGAACAAACTTTAAACGCGTTTTTCTCGAAACAACGTTTTACAAAATCTTCGAAACTACTGAACCAATTCTTATGAAATGTTCACCACATATTCTTTACAGCTATAGCTACAGCGCATATCGTGGATTTATAATTTTTATATTTACTATTTTTTTTTTACCAAAAACGGTGAAAAAAAACAGGTTTTTTCGAAAAAATATCCGCCATTTTGTGATTTTTGTATATATCAAAAATCGTATGATATGCGCTATAACCATTAAGGGGGAATATACCTTTGCGGGGGCGAAATCAAAGGTTATTTTTGACAATTTATTTAAGAAAAACCAAAGAATATTTTTAAATTCGGTTTTTTATCCAGCTTAACACAAGTCGTAAAGTGAAAGAAATTTTTTGTATTGTTTTGAAACAAAATGGCTTTAAACGCGTTTTTCTCGAAACTGTTTTTAGACACGGGCGTACGCGTAGCGCCTCGAGTTTTCAATCGATTGACGTGAAATTTTAACTGTAGCTTCTTCACAACATTTACTAGTCCAGTACGTAGGATTTTTACGATAAGTTGAAATTAAAAAAAATTATGATCGATATTCGACCGATGTTTTTCTCTTCATATTAACGCCATTTTTTTATAAATCAATATTTTGAAAAAACCCTACGTACCGGACTAGTTTTTTATATCTACTTTCAAAATGTTTTTCGTTTTTTGTTCTAGCTTGAAAATTATGACCTGTGAAACATATGAATGAACTATGAAAAAAGGAAGTTTTCTTTCATCGACTACTGCGCCGCCATTTTGTTTCAAAATAGTTTAAAAAAAAATTCTTTTACTTTAAGACTTGTATAAAGATAAAGAGAAGTATTAAGACATGTATAAAAAACCGAATTTAAAAATATTGTTTTGTTTTTCTTAGATAAATTGTCAAAAATGACCCTTGATTTTTCCCTCGCGAAGGTATATTCCCCCTTAACATAGTGAATCTAAAACCGTTTCATTTTTTTGTTTCGGATGATCCATCTCCGAGATTTCACCAACAGCGCAGGCCTACCATTTTTTTAACTACCATTTTCGTCTACAAATAGTGACTTAAATAAATAAATAAAAATCTTTTTATGTATTTCGAAAGTGTATTTATTAAGTGTAACAACTTTTATATCAATATCTATAACATAAACCTACCAAAAAAATTCATGAAAATAGCCTTTTGTAGCATCTAAAGTGAAAAGGCCCCTTAATATAAGGTACAAACATGGAGGATATGTATTCAACGCAATATCCGATAAATGACATGAACAGCGTGGTGTTGAAGTTCCCATCGTTGCGATGCAACGAAAGCTCTTTTTTACATTTTATTTCCCTTATTTTTATTACTACAGAAGATTTTTTGTATACATTTTTATTGTAAATCGCTATATAAACATCTTCGAAAATTATTGAGGAATTTTGGTAGACAAGATCTACCAAAATAAATTGAAGGAATTCAGAAATATTCATTTCCATTGCTTTCCAACGATGCAATCTTCAATCTTATATAAACGGCACGGACTTGGAAGAACGGTATTGAAGTTTGCATCGTTGGAATGCAACGAAAACTCTTGATTTTTTCATTTCTTTGTTCTTATCATTATTTAAAATCTCGTTTTGCAACTATTGGTAATAAATTTTTCCTAAGTATCATCAAAAACGCTGCAGTGACTCTTGCGTCCCGCAGGAATACGAGAAAAATATTTTTTCGTTGGATTCCAACGAGGCAAACTTCAAGTCCGTTTCCCGTTCATCCACAAGTGTCCAACGCTCTCGTAAACTTTGAATGCCAGCCGTCCAGAAATCCTTAGGTCTTGAATTGTAAAATGAGAATTTTTTTCAAGATTTTTAAAATGAATTATAAATTAATTTTTATTTTTATCAATTTAAGTTTTTTTTTAAAATATTTTTAAGGTTTACTAAGGTTTTTTTTATTTATTATAAGAAGCTATTTTCATTTCATGATTATTAAATTTTTTACCACGCGAATAGTTTTTCAGAGCCCGAAGTAAATGATAATCTGACGGGGGCTAAGTCCATCCTAATTCTGAAATCTTTTTTAGTATGCTCTTGAAGTTTGCATGGTTGGTCTGCAACGATAATTCTTTTCACATTTTTGTTTCTCGACTTTTATTATTCGACAAAATTCCTTTTGCAGATATAATCGATCGATCACTAAATAAGCAATTTAAAAAAAAGATTCACCGATCTTCGTAATGAAGATGAGCCACAAGAAATTCGAGCAATTGAAAAACAATCATTTTCCCGCATCCCGACTATGGAAACTTCGATCTAATTTTTTTTGTCCCTTCGGCTACTGAAATTCCACCGTGTAGTAGGACACGATTTGACCTATCGACAGTTGCAGGATTATCCATTCGTAACACGGCACCCCGTCCATAAGATATCGTTGTAGAAACAAAATACAAATATTCGAACACGATACGTTTGGGTTCGTTCGATGTTAGATCGTCGTTACGTTGCCGGTATAGCATCACCGGCATGAATCATTCGCGTTTACAGCATGCATTGGGCGGGTCTCGTCGTCATAAATTTGCCTATGAATTCACATCAATAATACGTGAGACACGGGCCCACACGTGTCTGCTGTGTGCCGCGACGGCGAAAACATCAGCGACCAGCGGGCGAGCCTTTTTGCGAAATTGCTGCATCGAACGAAAACAAAACGAGAGAAAACAAAGAAGGAAAAAATCGTTAGCCCCGAGGGTCTATCGCGTGGATAAATTTACGAGTGCACAAGGGCAAAGCCGCGCGGAATATTGCCGCAGCGAGGCGCGTTCACGTGTGCTTCAAACGTGAATTCTCATTTCTCCTCCTTCCCATCTCTCCTTCTCCGCTGTTGTAAATAAAGAGAGAGAGCATCAGTACAGGAAGGATTGAAGGGCACCGGACAGATTTTCAAAACTTCGGCTTCGTCACATTCGGACAGTCGCAACGTGATAACAATAATAACGAAAGCTCAGAAAATTGTTTCGACTGTGATGTATCGACTATTGCGCGCCCGCCATAATGGAATAACGTGCAAAAAGTCACGATAGTCTTCCCACCTGGCAGTTTGGATTAAACGCAGATAATGAGGTTATCTCAAGATCTGCTACACTTTTTTAACAATCGCATCTCTTCGTTTCGATCCCGCACCTTCCCCCCTTATCCGTCGCATTAACGAGGGGGAGGGGAAAGAACCGCCGCGCGAATGTGTCATACCTGATGACAAATGCGATCGTCTTTGAGTTATCCCCGGCCTAGTAGACCGGGAAGCATGAAGACTGGAGATAAGGGGGAAAAAGTAAAGAAACCATTTTTCATGTTCACGAGAGACGGGAAATAATGGAAAAAGGAAGGACAGAGAGAGAGAGAGAGAGAGAGAGAGAGAGAGAGAGAGAGAGAAACGTCTCGTTACTACGTCTTATCAATAAATGTCTCGTGTTCCCAGTGGAGTCTATCTCTGAGCGTGCGCCTTCGCATGTGCGACCGACACCCATGAATGCTCTCTGCCCCCCTCTCGTGCACACGAGCAACTTGCGAAGAGCATAGACGCTGAGAAAAAGAAATCGTTGAATGTGCAAAATGCATTTTGTTGTCTCGAAATTTTGTTGTTTTAACAGTTGCTCAGACATGCTAAATAAGCTACAGTTCACACCACTATACTGTTTTACCACCAACTATACTGTTTTGTTATGCCAATCAAAAATCAAGTTGAACGTATTTAAAGATACATTGGGGTAAACCAACTGAATTTTGGATGGATAAACGAACTTTTTTTTTTCAGCGTAGACATGTGATTCTAAGTACACTCGTGTAAAGGTCATTTCAAGGACCGTCTTCTTGAAATCAGCGATCGGTGAAGAAACAAGTCGTTAAGGGCTTACATGTACACCTGGCAAATAAAAAATGATTTGTTTTTAAAGGTGCTCATTCGAAAGTACTATCCTCAGAGTGTCTACGCGAAAATTTCATAAGGAGATTAGCAGTAACGACGATGTTATAGCGTTTTGTAACTGACCGGGTGAGCAAGGACCAACGATTGGGGCGCGGGTGCAAAGTGTACTCAAAACTTTAAGGGGTTAGGCCACAGTAACGGGTATAAAATCATGTGTAAATTTAACTATTTTTTTCGTATGAAAAAGCGATTCACTGATAACATTTATTACACATCTATTTAGTATGAATATCAAGCTGTTAGAATGTTTTTTTTCTTTCGATGTACAAAATGGTCGACTACTAATATTTTCTTTCATCTTTTTTCCAATTGGCGTGACGAATAGTTTCGCCAATTTTCACTCGATTTACTTCAAATGTAAAAGTTATGTTCCTGATTGCACTTCGCAGACAAGTACGTATGCAGGATTGTTACGCATTATTGACTCAGAAGTTCCCTGACTTTTTCAGGTTTTCCATACAGGTTTTGCAAAAATTCCAGGTTCTGCAAATTAGCCAGGTTAGGATCGAATAAAGAACACTTTCTTTTCATCAAACATATATTTTTTTAGTTACAGATCACAGGTTAAATCTCGCTTCAACAATAGTAGCCTTTATAAACGTTACAATCTACACGGGAAGATTATATACGCGAAAACAGCAATGAATGATTTTTGTGATAAAAACATAACATTTTTAACCAATTTGAAAAAAACAAAGCAAATTCTCAACTTGATTCTTCTATTGAAGAATTATGTTGAACTGAATAACATAATTTCAAGATCAAGCATATGGAAATTTGATCAAATTGAAATAAAAAAAATGTTTAACTGAAATTCGAAAGATAATTTAAACATTATAAAAAGAAATAAAAGACATTAAAAGCAAATACAGAACCTGTTCTTCGTTATAAACAAAAATTTGTACGCGGGTGAAAATATACAAAAAAATAAATATAAATACTTATCTATAATGATAATGATGTGGTTGTGTATCGACAGATCGAATGCAAATGTATTTTTGTACCTTTACTTTTAATTTAATTTAATTTACAAATGTAGCTTTATAGTAAATTAATTTTCAGTTTTTTAAATTATCAATGTTTGGCACTGACATAACTTTCTTTTGTATATAATGAGGAATAATATAGATATGAAAAATATACAAAAATATTTATTTTTATACTGTTCAGTTTTTTTTGTCAAGACGGTTTCATTTTTTGTATCTTTTTCCAAAAGTAAATTGTGAGAAAATTCCAGAGAATTTCCAAAATTCCCTGACTTTTCCCTGATTATTCCGGTAGGAAAGAAATTCCCTGAGTTTTGCCGATTTTCCCCGTTTTCCATATGCGTAACAACCCTGGTACGGAATTTCTGATTGATCGGAAACTTTTTATCTTATGAGCAGTTTTATACGAAATTTTTCCGAAAAAAAAGACCGAAGAAAATATTAGTAGTCGGCCATCTTGTGCATCAAAAAAAAAAAAAAAATTCAAACAGCTGGATATTCATACGAAATCGATATGTAATTAATTTTATGAGTGAATTACTTAATCATACGAAAAAAATTGTTAAATTCGCACATGATTTTATACCCGTTACTGTGGCCTAACCCCTTAAACGTGTTTTGCTCGAAACAGTATTTTTTAAATCGGTACCAGAAGTATCTCCGCAACTACTGGACCGGTCGGGATCAAGTTTTATCTAATACTTATACAATAATCTAGTACTTATCGAGCCGTTTTTTCGATACTCGGCATAGTTGTTTTTTTTTTCATCATATGTACTGAACAATTTTGCGGCGAAAAATCGCCTGTTTTGTTCCAGTGACTGCCGTAACGCGAAAAAATTAAATCATTAAATTCCGATGACGTTGAAGTTTGCATCGTTGGAATCCAACAAAATATTTATTTCCTGAATTCCTCGAATTTTCTTTGGCCGATTTGAGCTATAAAAATTGCGTGAACATTTTCCGGGATCTTTATTTAGCAACCTACACCCTAAATCTGCGAAATATAATTTTCAATAAAAGTACAAATAAGGAACCGAAAATAATTTTCGTTGCATACCAACGATGCAAACTTCAACCTCATTAAATTCCGGCTCGATAAGTACTAGTTTTGTCTATCTACTTTGAGAAACAAATATATATTTTTTTAGATAAAAAATGGCAGAGGCGCGTCTGGTACCGCAAACGCTGTCAACAAAAAAATTTTATGACCAATTTTTATGACATTTTTTTCAACCAAATTTTCACACAATGTAGATCAAATGTGATACTTTCAAATGCAATTTCATTTCATGGTTGTTCGATAAAATTCAGTTTTAAACACAAAGAAAATTCTCAAACATAACCTCGCTTGTAGCCGTCTCGAGTGTATGTAAGCCCTTAAGGACCGGTCTCAAATCCGCCGAATGTGCTGATATTCAAAATTGCGTAAGAATAGACGGTTGAAAGTGTACGAATTTTGCTGCTCGCCTTTGCGATCCTTCAGTGACCTTTGATTTTCGCCTCGAAGTTTGCATAGTTGGAGCGCAACGAAAATGAATTCTCTTTCATTGATGTAATTTATTTTACTTCGCGTCAAGACGCTGCCGCGTCGCTCGATTTGGCCGATTGAGGCTATAAAAATAATTCGAAGGTGTTCACGTGTTTTTTTTATTTATTTTTTAGACTAGAGATAATGCCCCGCAGACGTTGCAATGCCTCTTTCAAGTATCAAAGACGAACAATTATCCGATGCGACTCGTGCGCCACCTGTCGTACGTTGATGGTAACATGTCAGAAACTTTGACGCGAGTGCCAGCAACAACTGATCAAAGTTTCAACTCCATCGGATGAACGATGCGCGAGTGCATAGGAGACGAACACACCAAAATGAATTATATATATGATGTTATATATAATTCATATATTTTATATATAATTATATATATATATATATATAAGTTATATATAAAATTAACTTTTATTATTATTTATTATAAAGTGTATAATATTATGCATACATACATATATATGAAATAATGATAACTTTTATATATAAGTTATATATGATGATGTTTATTATTATCAACGGCCTTGAGTTACAAGAAAATGAGATTTGGCATAATATTAAAAATGAAGAAATAACAAAACAAAAATCGTTGTGTTTCAACGATGCAAACTTTAACTTAATGAAGTTAAGTTGAAGTTTGCATGTGAATTATTAAGTTGAAGTTTGCATGTGGATTATTAAGTTGAAGTTAACTTGAAGTTTGCCTATGACGTTGGGTTGAAGCACAAAAAAAAGTTTTGTAAAATAATCAAATGGACAAAGAAAAAATATAAAAAAGAATTTCCGTTGCGTTCCAACGATGCAAAATTCAAGAACAAAATTCATGAAAATAGTCTTGAAGTTTGCATCGTTGGAACGCAACGAAAATTCTTTTTTTTCTTCATATTTTTACTTTGTCAATTTGATTGTTTTATAAAACTTTACTTGCGCGAATTTATATTTCAGATCTCTGAACAAGCGATTAAAAAGATTGAGGGATTTATGTATCGAAGATTCGCCAGAATAAATTCGGGCAATTGAAAAATAATTTTCGTTGCATTCGAACGGTAGAAACTTCAACTTCGTTGATTTTCATGGTACAGGTAAGTCCTGGTAAAATTTCAAGCCAAGTTACCGAACTTTTACCGAAAAATTACGACTTTAAAAATCGTATGTGTTCGAAGTTTGCATCGTTGGAATGCAATGAACGCTCTTTTCAATTTCTTACTTTCATTATTATCCAAAATCACACTTTGCAAATTTGTAGATCGCTGAATAAGAATTCCAAAAAATATTTGCAAGTTTGGCTCAAAACTGCTGAACAAAAATTTGGGAAATTAAAAAAAATCATTTTCGGTGCTTTCCAACGATAATTTATCTTTATTTTTCCATTTCTTTATCTTTATTACTATCTAAACTCTTCTTTCGCAATTTTAGGTTATGGTTCCTTAATAAGGATCTTCAAAAATATTTTCAGGCATACCTGTAGACTAAATGTGCAAAAGTTTGGGCAACACGAGAAAAAAAATGGTTGCATTCTACCTATGCAAACTTCAATACCATCTCATTTATACCTCGCTTTATGAAAATGGCACGCCGGCCACATTTCGATCGAATAATTTATACACCAAATAGCTCTCGATCCCTGACATAAACTGTTCACGTGTGGAAAAAAATCTAGAGTCCGTAACCCCGATGGAAACAGGACGTCACCGAACGTTCAAAGAAAATATTAATAATAAAAGTAGGAAACACTTTTTCAAACAATTTTCGCAGCCGCGACTTTTCAGGGAAAATGTAAAAATGTCTAAATCTACAAAATGTTTGCGATGTATCATTATTCAAGTTCATAGTTGGGTATAATAATTGCTCGTGAGTTATTTTTCAATGTTGTTGCCCCTTAAGTGGTTTCGAGTGACGTCAAGTAACATTTCGACACCATTCCTCGACAGAGCAACAATTTTCTCGACCCGCGTCAGCTCATCGCAATTTTTTCCAATTTTTAATAACCCGCTAATTACATATATACGTAAAAAATGAAATACAAATTACCAAAAGGACACAATTAAAAAATTTGTAATAAATATACATATATGTATACGTATTCCTTATAATAAACCATGCTTATATGACATAAAATGCAGTATTGTCAATTATATTCAAAGTCTATGAAGAATCTCACTTCCCCATTCTATATAGTGATGTACGAAGAAAAAAAAATTATTTCGACTTATTTCGTATATTAAGAACCCAACACGTAAGTACGAGGACTGCCTGTATTGAAGTTTGCATCAATCCACTGCAACGAAAAGTCTTTTTTATTCCCGTATTGCCCCATTTTCATTTCATTTTACATATTTAGGCTAAAGGTCTCTAAAACGCATCCTGAAAAACGTTCGAGTGATTTAATCCCCCCTAAATGTGCCAAAACAAAACTTGGTCTACGAGACTTTCGTCGCGTTCCACCCATGCAAACTTCGACATCACAACGAAAATACATTTCCTTCGTGTCGCCGATTTTTTCTGACGCATTTAGCCTAAAATAATCGCCGAAACATATGCTGTAACTAAAAAAGATTTTAGAAAATAATAAGAATTCAAAAAATTGCGATAATCAAGAAGATTTTTCGTTGCATTCCATTTTCTTCAGCGCCATCTATTTTATCCCTCTTTCTCTCTCTCCTCCGCTCTATCTGTTTTTTTACGCCATCTAATATTCGTCTTTAATGACGACGTTTCACCAATGTCACGTCGCCTCGCTCTCAGCCTTCTCCATGCGAAGGTTCGCCCGAGTCTCTTCCGGGGCCGGCGAGTCCGTCGCACGAAAATCGTCGACGACGACATTTTGAGGGCACGGGTAGGAAGATGGATCGATCCGCAGGCCACACGCGCGTACACAACGCGACACGCAGCCACGAGCCGCAGATTCATGGGGAAATGGTCATGGTGGTGGTGGAGGTGGTTTCGACGCTTCGCGAGGACAGCCCAAAGGTAAATTTTCCCAGGGGCGCGGACGTATCGCCCGAGCTGTGCCCCCCCCCCCCCTTCGCCCATCTCTCAAAGTAGGATAAAAGTCCAAAAGCAACGAAAAGGTCGTGTCCGAGTAAAGACAGAATTCAGCAATTTCAGAATAACCGTGATCGAGGGGGAAACGTCTGAAACTCAAATATAAGCCAGTAATGGAATTACTGATCGATTTTTTTCGAATGGGCTAGTCCGCGCGCGACCTTCTACGTGGGAGTTCTCTCCGGCTCGGATCTCAAATTTGTCCGCAGCGAGAGACTCCTTTGCGGCTCTTATGTGCTCCCCCCCACCCCCTCGCGCCGCCGCCGCGTCTCTATGAGTTTTATAAATATATACTGCAATATGCGTACGTCGATTGTACACTCTCTCGGAAGTATCGTGCCGGACGTAACGCCCTTGTGTCGTTTGCAACGAGGACAAAAGTTCCAGGAGCTACCGCCAGAGCGTGTAACATCCAACGAACGTTTGGAGGCGATTTATCGTCATGTTCGCGCGCGCGTGCGAAATTCTCGCGAGGCGAGAAGCACAATTAAATTTTCATTTTTCCTCTAGGAATGAATAAGCAAATAAATAATCAAAAAGATTTCAATAGATGCGGGAGGGTCTGACGCGAGTTCGCCGCGCCACTAAAGAGGCGTTATATCGGAATGTGCAGGAAAAACACGCGAGGGAGCAGCACATCGCAGCGCGAGAAAAAGAGTGGGGGTAAGCAGTGATGACCGTTGGGCGCAGCGCCGATGGAGAAAAACCTCGTGCAACGAGAGGCCGGTTTGGATTTCCAACCTCCGAAGCCGCTACGCGTGTATGGGTAAATGCGTGTAATTCGCGATATGCCAGCATACCTCTCATCCGAAACCGCCTTCTCGGTTTTCGTCGAGACGAGAGCCGGTCAAGGGGAGGGGGGAAGAGCGCAAAAATTCGTTAGATCCGGCCAAGACACGTCGCTTCATCCTTTTCGCCGCGAGATTTCATGCGCGCGGCACATCGTCGATAAGGCAGATCGCGGGCAAAAAGCCGCAGAATCGCCGGAAACGAGGAGGAAAAAGAATAATTGTTTTCGCAGAGCAAAAAAAAAGGGATGTATCGAGATCGGGGAAGAAGGAACTCGGGAGGGCATGTGGGCGCGTGTTTGCCGTGCGTCAGTGGCTCGAAGAACCGCCGCATATAACATGGCAGCCGTAGCCGGAATATCGATGGCATACGCAGGTATACATGTATATGACTGCGTCTGTATATCAAAATATACGTAGAGATCGAAGAAACAATAAATGCAGCAAAATGCGGTACTCACCATTGCCGGACTGTTTTTTTAAATATTATTTCACTGCTCCGCTGCTTCAGAAGCCTCTCTCTCTCGCTCCCTCTCCTTCTCACACTCCTTTATCACTCCGAGTTTTTTAGAGCTTCAGCTGCGCCGCTGCCGCGTTTCGCCGACCCGTCGGTGCTCGGTGCTCTCGTCTAACTAAACGAGAGAGTCTCGACGGGGAGACTCGCCGTTTCTCCGCTCGTATGTGTGTGCGTGTGTGAGGGAGACTGCGCGCGTGTGTACGTGGCTACGTGTACCCCGATAGCTCGCTTCCTCGCACACTATAACAATTAGTTTTTTTTTGTTCACGTATAGCCACGAATTCGTACAATAGAAGAAAAGCTATGCGTAAAATATATACATATATAGGGGAAATGCGTGTACGTGTGTGTAGGGGAGAATATGGAGGTGTGATGTATCGTGCGCGGACGGCGAGCGAGATCGATATAGCAGCGATATTTGCTTCGCTGTTTTGCCGATATGCGCGCGGCTGGAACGGCAACAATCGTCCGCGTCAATATACACAAATGAGCCAATCGGAAAGAATAATATGAAGTGGCGAGTATATCGAGATGAAGATGTGACGAGAGAGGACAAATCGACAATTCTTATGAGTGATTTATATTTTAAAAACAGGAGCACACCTTGTAGTTTATCGTCTTTTAGGAGCCAGCCGCTGATTTGGCTATATCTATCACAATCGTCGCTCTCTGCAGAGGGAGTCCCGGCACGACGAAGCAGCGAATTCGCGTCTTTTTTTATTGCGCTTAGGCAGAGACTCTGATTGCGTATGTTTCAAGTGGCGAAAAAAATGTTTCCTTATCACTCGAGGGTCTTGGACGCGTCTCGCTGCTGCTTCGCGACGAGCGTTTTTTTATTTCCGTTCGTTCGCCCTCGTAGGTGGGGACGGGAGGGGTGAAAAAGAATAGGAGATAGAGAGAAGGTACGTGTTGTGTGAGAAACGAAAAAACGTGGTAATCGAACCGCGCGTAGTTGCGTCGATTTTGCCGTGTATGATTAGGTTATTCGTGTACGAGTATACAAGTTGGGCGAATAACACGGCCGAACGGTGTACAAAACGCACTAGAGGAGAGACAGCAATGGAGTCGTCCTCGCCTTGTGTTAACCGTCCGAGCTCGCTGGGTATCACTACGCCACGCGACCGATTGCGCACTGTGTTGGGATTCGCACGGTAGAGCACTATCTACCCGCGAACTCGCGTATAGAGCGGTGAGCGAGCGAGCGGCATGGTGGGAGATCGACAGCAACGCTCGAGTGGTGGGGGGAACGCGACAGTGCCGCGCGGGCTGCGGCGGCCCAAGGATGTGTGCGTGTCGCTAGGTGTGTGAATCTGTCGAGACGCGATAGTCGCGGCTGCGCGCGCCTGATGCGGCGTACGGCGGAGTGGGGGGAGCGCGGCGGGGCGGAGGATGTTACGGCGGTGTGCCTCGGTGTTTATAGCGTGCCTGTGTGTCGCGTCTGTACACGCGCGTGAGAATCGCGATTCTGCCGGTGGAGAAACAGCGAGAACGGCGCTGCGCGCACTTACTACGCGATGCGAAGCTAGCGCGTCGATGGCTCACCGTTAAACACGGCGAACGAATAAGAAAAGGAAAAACCTTGAGCCAAGGGGTGGGAGGGAGAATACAGGTTTATTTTCGCTCTTTTCCTTGCTTATTCGTGTTTTTTTCTACTCTTCTCTCTGCTTCCTTCCGTTGCTCTCCTATCGCGGTTTGAGGAAAATCGGCGCGCGTACCCCCCGGTTTGCGTGCAATGTGTTGCGCCGGGAGTCTGGATGCGCGCGCGCGCGTGGTGCCATACACACAGGGGGATGTGGCGGAGTTGGGTTTCGGTGTGCGCCCGCGTATAGGGTAACTTTATAAGCCGTGGGTGCGGTCTTGTTTACAGGACGGGTCCGGGCGAACTAAGCGGGCTCTTGTGATTGGCCGGCGCGCACCTGCAATGCGTCAGGCCGGCCGCGCCGACTGCTCGCTCGGTCGCTGCTGCTGCCGCCGGCTACCGGGTCAAAGCCAGCCACCCGTCTCTGCCGTCGTTTTGTACTATCGGCTGAGCCGCGCAGCACGCGCGCGCTTCCGCTAGTGAGCGCGGCGAGCGCGCTCAACTCGGCTACTATACACTTTTACGCAGCGCGCGGCTAGCGCCACAGTTCACTCAATCGCTCGTGATGCACCTATCGTTCTCGGGGGGAAAAAACCTTGTAGTTGCCCACTTCGACAGCGGACGCGGACGAGATCTTGGCCGCCTGAGACACCTGTTTCTCTCTCTTTCTCTCTCTCTCTCTCTCTCTCTCTCTGCTCTCTCGCTTGCTCGCCTCCTAAACTTCCCCTCACAGCGACCGAACAAAAAACGCGCCCCTTACAGCTCTATTTTTTACATGCGAATTATCGTGTAATAAAAATTCTTTGTTAGAGCACGAAATATTAAAAATTCCGACGGGCAAAATAGCTGCTGCTACAATGGTAACATTAAATGTTACGTTAGAAATACGTTAATCCTAAATTTTAGCGCTACAGGTGGCTCCGTTGAAGCTAAGCCGTATATACTTGTATCCGAACCGCCTCAACGCGGCCGGTCGTTAGAAAAGCGTAAACTATCATTATACACACTCGATACACACCACGTATCGATATATATATATATATATATATATATATATATATATATATATATATATATATATATATATATATATATATAATGTATATGTATGCATGTATCTATGTATACCGGGTGTCCTGTTATGAATAGATAATCCTGCAATTGTCGATAGATCATGCCCTACTATATGCTGGAATTTTAGTTCAGTAGAAGACCCACGGTTTTCGAGATAAAAATCATCTGCTTTTGGTTTTTCGCATGCCATTTCTACAAATGCTAACTTTTTTTGACCCGGTTAAAAAAAATACTCTTCGTTACTTGTTTTATCTAGAAGTCTTCTTCTTGAACTTAAATGTTGAGGAAACTTTATGAAAAAAGATCTTAGGCAGAATTTTCGTACCAACCAATTCCAACATCTGACTTGCAAACTTGGAGATTTGTAAAAGGTGTAAAAACAAATGTACCACGCATATCGTGCCAATTACTTGAAAAATTTGCTTAGTTATTGTAGATTCGTATCATTTGTAGAAATGGCACGCGAAAAACCAAAAGCAAATGTTTTTTTTTTTAATAACATAAAGCCCAAAATTTCGAAAACCGTGGGACTTTCACCGAACTGAAATTCGAGCATATAGTAGGGCATGATCTGACCTATCGACAGTTGGAGGGTTATTCATTGATAACAGGACACCCTGTATGTGTGTGTATAATACTCAAACGGTAATAATAATAATATGATTTATATAATATTATACAAATAATATAATATGCATTATATATTATGTATAAAAATACACACACACACACACACACGCGCGCGCGCGCGCGCGTGTGTATAAAGGGTGTCTCAAAATGACTTGACATTTTAAATTGCGCGCCATTTTTTCTGTGGCGAACATCGGTACTAATCTTTGACAACTGGCGTCAGAAAGTATTGAGGTTTAGTTATGGACGGATCAACGCATAGAAATTGTTATTCGCTGCATTGTTACTGCATAGTTATTGCAGACAAAGTTTCATGGTCGTGTTATCTCGCGCCGCGGCGACGTGTAGTAGACATCAAGATCGTGCGATTTGATGCCATTCGACTTTTTTCTTTGGGCTTTTCTGAAAGGGAAAGTGTATGCCAATGATCCACAGACCATTCCGGAGCTCGAGGAAGCAATTGGACCCACCATTGATGAAATTAATGAGCAATTATGCCAAAATCTCATTGAAAATCTCGTCAAAAGAGTGAGAGTTTGCAAACAGGGACGAGGCGGTCATTTATCGGATATTGCGTTCCACACATAACCTTCATGTTTGTACCTTGTATTAAAATTAATATATTCGTACGGTTTCAAATAAATAATACGTTATATTAATAAATTTAAAAGCCAGGTCAGTTTGAGACACCCTATATATATATATATATATATATATGTGTGGCATAAGCGATAGTCGCCCTGCCTCCTGGCATGCGAGACATCGTTTTGTTCGCAACACACGTCACGCCAGGCCGCAATCTTGTTCACACAATTTTCCGACTATGCAATCATTTTTCTTGTCCTTTGAAATTGCAACTTCCTCACAGTTGTGAATTCTAGCTGTGCAAAGAGGACTACTCGATGTATGTGCCGAGGCGTGTGTACTTCCAACCATTATTACGAATCTGTGCGATTTCCAGCATTTTTCGTTTCGCCTGTTCCTCGCAGCGTATCGCCATCTGGAGGACCTTCCCGGCCTCAGGAGTGGCACAGCATGTACACGCGTACGTGTGCTCGCGTAATATGCATACACGAGGAAAGGTCGTTTCGAAGCTTTCGCCTTGGCGACCGTCCCTGAACTTTCGAAAAAGTTAAGCTCCGTCCTCACCGGATGTCCTGCTAACCAAGAGACATAACCCGAAACGTCCTCTCTCCGTATCTATACGCGTTAACGTCTACCTACATCTTTGGCGCTGCGCCCCTACGAGGCGAGAGGCTTCCCCTTCCCGCCGAAGCCCCAACCCCCACCACTTCGATTCGATCGAACCTGCAGAACCACTACAACGACGTCGACGCAAAATGGGTTATAGTGCTACATTCCCTATCTTTCTCCCTCTCTCACTCCCGCGGCTCTTCGTTCCGCCCTAACTCGCCCTCGCTGTGTCTTTTCACCGGGGGTTCGTGTGTTCGATCAACGATTTCTTCCTTTGATCTGTGCCAGTCTCTGCCAGCCGAGTGCGTTATAACGATCGTACTATAGGTATACACTAACGAGCGATCGCGCGGAGCGAAAGAGAGGTTAATTCAGGAAGAAAAGCCTATGGGTGTATCTAACCTACATTCATGCACTTCCATACGTGTGCATGGGCAAGACCCTCGTATGGACGATCTTATATCGCGCGCGATGAATATTCTCCGCGGATACCACTGCCGCAATCTATTGTGTGTGCATACATATATATATGGGGTATTCCAGTTTAAGGCCTTAGGCCGCTATACAGGTATAAAATCATGTGCGAATTTAACTTTTTTTTGTATGAAAAAGTGATTTACTCATAAAATTAATTACATATCTATTTAGCATGAATATCAAGCTGTTAGAGAAAATATATATATATATATATTTTCTCGATGTACAAAATGGCCGACTAAACTACGTAAACTACATCGAAAAAAAATATATGTTTTCTAACAGCTTGATATTCATACTAAATACTAAATTTCTCACGAAAAAAATTGTTAAATTCGCACATGATTTTATACCCGCTACTGTGGCCTAAGGCTTTAAGTCAGTCAACTTCTTCCTGTACCATCGTTGATTACAGATTTCAATTAAAAAAAAATTCTCCCCATCGCTTGCCCTTCTGGGACTGGAAAAAATCGAAAATTCCACTCGGGCTGTTTTTAAGAAGGATGAAGCGTTAGCCACAATGAAAGATTAAACAAAATAAAAACATTTGTTACTTTCTAGAATCTACCGAGTCTACGAATTTGTTTCTAATTTTTTCACGACACCAGAGACAAACAATGGTTTAAAGTAGGGGACGAGCAGTGGAATATGGAGGAGAATGTAATGAGGGGAAAGAGCACGTACCAGGTGTAGAAGTATGAAACCGGAAATTCCCTACAGATGGTGCTAGCCGTCAGTTTAGAGACCGTAAGACCGTTTATGCAGCGCCATCATCTCCCTCTAACGGCTGACGAAGATTTTCAACACATAACAACCCAAGTTCCCTACACCGGCATATTTTTCTATAACCTCACATGTCAAGTCTTGTGCCTACGAACTACGATTTGCGGACAGCATTGGTTTCTGTTATCATTTGAAGAAAACTGCTGCAGAATCGCATCGAATGCTTGTCGAAGCTTACGGTGAACATGCTCCTGGTAAAACGCAGTGCAGCGAGTGGTTCAAAAAATTCACAAGTGGTGATTTTGACGTGAGGAACGAAGAGCGTGAGAAACCACCGAAATAGTTCGCGGACAACGAATTGCAAACCTTATTGGAGGAAGATGATACTCAAAGTCGTTTCCATTCATTTTTATCATTTACAAACAACAGAGGTGTAATTTTTACAAAAAATTCCGGTTTCATACTTCCTACATCTGGTATATTCAACATTGAAGCACCGAAGTTTGGTAAAAGACTACGAATCTTGGCTGGCCAATGGAGAGCATCGCTGCCAACCTCAACGTGCGCGAAGTTTCCGTGTTTCGGCAACGCTCAGTATTGATTAATGGTGATAATAAATAATCTCGTGACATAAATATATATAGGCATCGTTATAAATTAATCAAAATTTCATTCTGAGTTGTATAAAACATTCACTGTCGCAGTTTAAACAAACAATATTCATCGATAATGTTATACTTTTTCAAGTTGGTAGTAACCCAAAAGTTTTTCTTATTCACGTAATAAAAATATAAAAATGCATAATTTTGCTCTTTAATTGTGCATTTTATGAAAAATGAGCATCTACGGAATAAATCTATATCTTCGGAGGCATCTACTTCAGGTTCATCGGAGAAAAAAATCATAAACCGTCATTTGACTCAACTCGACCGCTGGGACCTCCTTAAGGGGTTACTGTAAAAAAAGATGAGCCCTCGTTCGTCGCTTGAGACAACTCAATTCGAAGTGGGAGGTCCAACATATAATGCAGGAATCGCAGATTGGAGCTTAACGATTACAGCTAAACAACTAAACTACGATTACAACGATAGAACTGCTAGTAAAGCTGCAAACGCTTTTTTTTCTCGAAACGATGTTTTTTAAAACGGTGTACACGATTTCTTGACTTCTAGCGAACGGATTGACTTTAAATTTCCTACACTTTTTCAGTGTAATAGTAGTTTAGTCGTGACCGACGTTCTTTTTCTTAACTATTTTTCACTAGCTATTAACAATAATGATGTTATTTATCCTCGAAAAATCGAGAAAAAAAATCGTAATTTTTCGTTTGATTGAAACACGACAACGAAAAAAGCTCGATCAAGTCTTGGCCGATATTATCTGTTTTACAGAAAAAAAACTTTTTTCCTTCAAATATTTGTCATCCTTAAAGACGAATATATTTTTTTTAATTATCTACACACTTTATTAATGTACATACAAATAAATGTCCAAACGATTTATCAATCGTCTTACTTATTCCTTCAAAATTAATTTTTGTTCACTGACCCTGGTTTTCCGGATCAGCACGGAAGCCCAACGCCGTAAAATTAAAAAAAAATAGACACGTTTTAGACCGGTTTTGTGGATTTTTCACCAAAGCTCAACTCGTGCTTCCAATATGTACTATTTTCTTGGTAAAATTTCGATGTTGTGGACTATTCGACAGTTCGGAAGTCAGAAGAGTACTTTTTCCGTCTTGCAAGTAAAAGAACTTGAAAAATTACGACAAAATGTGCTTCCAATATAGAAAGAGTGTATGTCATATTTATAATACTCGGGGAAGAATTGAAATCAGCTCAAAAAATGAATCGAAGCCTTTTCTGTTCAGGTAAATTCAAATTACTAGCCAACGAAAAAAAGACGAGAGAGAGAGAGAGAGAGGGCCAGATAACACAGTATATATAACCTAGGATAAGTACGACAGCAAAAATAGACTTTAGGAAGATTAAAGAAGAGTTCAGAATGTTACACATCCCATCCGACTTGAATTTCATTTGAAACCATACTCTTGAGCTTTATTTTCACTTACAAGACCGAAAAAATACTCTTCTGACTTCCAAACTGTCGAACAATCACCCGCAAAATCGAATTTTTGCAACCGCAGAAGGACGAAAAGCAGGGGGGAAAATAGAACAAAAATGAGTGTTTTTTTACTCCAGGAGTGAGGTTTTCCAATATGGATATCTATAATCAACGTTGGCGAGGGAAATAGTTGTCCGAGGTGAGCTGGAACAACCCACACACATATATATATATAAAATTATCTATCTCTAACCCGGGAGACAAGAGGTTTGCAAAAGCGGAGGACGAACGTAGGGATGGGAGGGAGCCCTGGAAAGTCAAAGGCCGACCGTGACTCTCTATGCTGTCGTCCGTTGTTCCTAGTGTGCGTGTGGGCATGACACAATTTTCTCTCTACCCTACCCTAAAACATCCTCTTTCCCATCCCCGTTGTTCATATACGTATATCCTACTGCGCTCTCTCCTACCTCTCCATTCCTCTTTTTCTCTCTCTTTCTATACCTCGCAGAGCATTTTACTCTTTATTACGCGAGCTTTTACGTTTAAAATGTGTCTCCAGAGACACATTTTTCGTGCATTACTGTCAAAGGCGCGCCATCTAGATGGATATACCGTGCACTCGCTTTTTCTTACGTATTTTAGTCCACGCCTATCGTGTAGCGGTTAGTGCGATCGTGCAGGGGATATCGCGGGCGTTACGCTGATCCGTATAATTTCTCATTCCGATGCGTCCGACGATAGCGGTGATGAGAAATCGAAAACTCGATCTTCGCGCGTATCATCCACGTATGGATATTGTATATTTAGGCTGACGACGACGCATCGTAAGCGCGCCCGTCTGCTTGCACCCGCGGCTTGCTGCCATCGACAAAAATCTAGGATTCGCGGTCTCGATGGTTCGATTTTTTGGGAAGGCGGAAAGATTCATCGTACTTACGTGTGGAAGGGTGTCGAATGGTTGGGTCGTTTTTACGGATCTCGAAAATATGTATTTGTCGATTGCGTGTTTTAATTTTTCGATCGCGTATATACGCGCAATAAAGAGCCATTATGTCCGGTCGATTGTGTTACGCGTGCAGAATCGTCGTGAGAGAGAGAGAGAGAGAGAGAGAGGGGGTTGTATGCCTCTCCTCTTGTCTAGGCGATGCAGCATTTTATGCGCTAAAAGTGACGCGGCTAGGCGGCACCGTGCGGCGACGACGCTATTGCGATGCCCGCTCTGCGACGCCGAGGCTGCGTAAGAGCCAACGAATTTCTCCTCGGTCACCCTAGACGCTCGAATACACTTACATGTTGAAAGCCCATCCGCCCCAACGTACACACCGCCAGGAAACTTCAAATGACGCATGATAACGCACGGCGTGCGTGCGCGGAAAAATTCGCATGCTCGATGAGGGAAAGAAAGGGACGTGCACGCAGCCGTTGTGCTACAGTCACTCAATTTCTCCTTATAATTAATCGCCGATGAAAAATACAAGAGCGAAGGAAAAAACGCTCATCTGAATACGTGTAGTTACAACGTGGCGGAAGGAAAAAAAATAGCCGCGCGAATATGCCTAAAATCCATTGGGCGTGCGCGAACGTACGCGCAATGCGACACGCGATCGAGGGAGACGGAGATAGAGTTGTAATCTCGTTAGGAGCGAGGAGCGCGTTGCCGGGGGCGTGGGGACGGGCAGAGCGAGAGAGGGGCGGCGGGCGAGGCCGGAGGGTTTCCTCTGCGCTGTGTAGGTTTATGGTACAGAATACCCGGCAATGTGGGACGCAGGGGTGGATGTACACTACGATATATATATTTCGAGGGTGTCTCAAAATGACCAGACATTTTTATTTATTTATAAAACGTACTATTTATTAGAAAAAGTGCGAATATTTTCATATTAATATAAGGTACAAACATGGAGGTTATGTGGGAACAAAATATCCGATAAATGGCCGCATCGTCCCTGTTTGCAAACGTTCACTCTTTTGACGGAATTTCCAATAACATCTTGGCATGATTGCGGACTAATTTCATCAATGGTGCGTCCAATTGCTTCCTTGAGCTCTGGAAAGGTCTGTGGATTATTGGCATAGACTTTTCCTTTCTGAAAATTCCAATGACGTCAGATTGGACGATTTTCGTGGTCAATTCACATTGCCGCAACGCGAGACAGCACGACCATAAAACTTCGTCCGCAATAACTATGCAGTAACAATGCAGCGTATAACAATTTCTATGCGTTGCTCGATCGTGTCGATCCATGACTAAACCTCAATACTTCCCGATGCCGGTTTTTAAAGATTAGTACTCTATGGTCGCCACAAAAATAATGGCGCGCAATTTAAAATGTCATGTCATTCTGAGACACCCTTCATATGCATCCATACATGTGAACTTCGAAGGGGGTGAGGGAGCCACCGCCGCGTTCACACTACGAAAACGCCGTTCTCGATATGGTTTTCTATTTTCTGCATATGTACGCGTCGATCGAAGGAGGACGCGGGAAAACTTAAGGAGAGTGGAGATCTCTTTAGGCAGCCAAAATGAAGCGAATTTTCATGTTTTTTTATGTCGTGACTGTTTATTCTACATAATTGAAATTTTATGTGCATATTGTTACATTTTTTAATTTTCCATTTGTTCTAATATTAAAAATGACGGCTGTGCGACACTTGCTTCGAAAAATCCAAAGAAGTGTAAAAATTCGAAAAATAGCGCGTATTTGAATATACTTAAATTTTTCGTGACATTTTCCCCATAGTAGTTGTAAATGAAAAACTAGGTTGAAAAAATAATTTTCAAGAAACTTTAGGTTGACATAGACCATAATTATGCTATCTACAAATGTACACAATTTTGAAATGATTCACAAGATAGTTTTTGCGTTATCTGGTACGAGGTTCACAAAAAAAAGTGATTTTCAGGGAAACGCTTTTCAGTTTTCAGACTCAAAAGTTTTGTGACTAAATGACCTATCGATTGTTCTGCGATTCTGGGGACATAAAGTAGACCCTCAGCTTCCTCGTGGACTCCATTTTGGGCCATAAGCTCTTCTTTACGTTATAAAGGGATCTCCCCCCTTAATCTCGTTAGATAGAATTGAGTTAAGAGCGAGCGAGGCTCTGTTACGCTCAAGAAGCACTGCAGCCTGATTTCGTTTCTTTTTTCCTGCGACTCGCTCCTTAACCCGAGCTTTTCAAGTATGTATATATATAATGTATGCATGCAGGTATATATATATGTATATACACATATATACATATATACACACATATACATGCCTATATGTAAGGGTGGCTAAGAATGACCTGACATTTTAAATCACGCGCCATTTTTTTCGTGGCGAACATCGAGTACTAATCTTTGACAACTGGCATCGGGAAGTATCGAGGTGTAGTCGTAGAGAATTACACGATCGAGCAACACATAGAAATTGTTAATGCTGCATTGTTACTGCATCGTTATTGCAGACGAAGTTTCATGGTCGTGTTATCTCGCGCCGCGGCGATGGAAATTGGCCACCAAGATCGTGCGATTTGACGCCATTGGACTTCGTTCTTTGGGAATTTCTGAAAGGAAAAGTGTATGCCTATGATCCACCGACCATTCCGGAGGTCGAGGAAGCAATTGGACGCACCATTAATGAAATTAGTCGGCAATTATGCCAACATTTTATTGAAAATTTCGTCAAAATGTTGAACGTGTGCAAACAGGGACGGAGCGGATATTTATCGGACATTGTATTCCACACATAACCTCAATGTTTGTGCCTTATATTAAAATAAAGACGTCCGTACTTTTTGAATAAATAATACGTTTTATTAATAAATCTAAATGTCAGGTCCTTTTGAGACACACACACACACACACACGCAGCACACGCACACACACATACACCCATGCAAGCAAGCAACTGATGCGGAGCAGAGCATTATCTCCATACCGCATTCATGTAGCGCGCTAAGAATGCTGCGGGACTGCGTAGCATCTTATTGGTCAATAAACTTCCCGAATCCGCATTTTCACTCAGGCCGCAACTATACGTCGGTGGAACGTCCGTTTAATTCGCGCATCTTTGTCGACGTCTCGTCCGTGATGCAATCTGCGCCGATTCTTTTCCAGGGCTCGTCGTGGGGAACCCCTATAATTTCATGTCCGTCCGCCTTCTTCCGGAGTCCCCTCTGCCGCTTCGCTAGAAGAATCTAACCGAATTTGCGAAAATTTTACAGTAGGAATGCTGACGAGTATCGTTGGATCTTCAGTGTTTATAATTGCGAGACTGCGCAAAGTCTCGCGAGGCGTTTTTTTGTAGGTGTAGCTTCTCTACCGGATCTGCGGTTAACCCCGTTGTCGAGTATTCCGGCGTGTGCGTGTGACACGTTTCTTGGCAATTATCGACGAGAGCCTAATTGTGTAAAGTTAGCTTAACGAAGCGCGGCACGTATTGCATATTGTTGTTTTTATTTCGACCCCGACCCGACGAAATAATATGAACGATGCGATTCAATATCATGGAGCAGCAGTTCGCTATAGTTTTAACCGTAACGGACTACATCTACCGCGGCGGGGGGGGGGGGGGGGGGGTCGAAAAAATGCATTTTCCAAAAATATTTTTATTCGATAGTATTACCTTTTAGCTATATTCCCTGCAAATTGCATTGAAATATTCCTAAAATTAAATGAGCTACAGCTTCCAACAGTTTTCTTAGTCGGTGGACATGATATCTCGAGACCCACTTGATGGATTGTTTCCAAATTGTTAGGAGATAGGATGAAAAACATGTAAAGGTCCTTGGCGATCTGACTTTTTGGAAATCGATCTTCATTTTTTGATAGTTACGTAAAAATTGCGACTTTTTTTCCATAGATTTTCTATGCTCGAGATTCAAGTCGTTGCCACGTTGTTAAAACAAATTATTTAAAAAATCGACGATCGTCAATGACTCGTATCTAGTGTTAATTTGAATAACCCGTTTGGTTTTTAGATTTTGGATGGATCGTTTAAGCTGGAGAGTGTCCACCGCAAAACGTGGCAAAAAAAATCTTCATCTGACGGAGGCCATGTTTTTGTTTTATTTTTGATGATTTTTTTTAGTCCCAATATGTGTTTAAAAAAATGATTTTTTTTCACCAACCATTTCCCAAAAAAGAATTCGGAATTTGGCCATGTTTTCGGGCCTCTAGGTAGATGCAGTCCCTTAACCTTAAACTTCATTGGTCGGCGCGTGCCAGCATTGATGCGCAAACGAATGCACGGTATATGTTCGCGTATTCCGGTCTTGCTGTTAGTAACGATCAAACATTCCCTATCGCCTCGTACGTACGCCAAATTCTGATAGCACGACCTTTGATGGGTCGAAAATTCTTGAAAATGTGTCTCGTTCGAGCGAAGGATTATTCATCGTATAGCGACAATGTATATCTATAGATTTATGCACGAATGGCGTTTATTCTTGTTGCATGTCGCGGCCTACATTGCGGGCACGTCGGGCATGCCACACGTGTGTACGTTCGTCCTTATTTTCGTTTGTCTCGCTTTTATTCGGGTTATCATTGCTTATTGATTATGATATAGCAGACGTGACGGCGGGAGAGGGGAGATTCCTATGGGTTGCACGATAAATATATATCGCCTGCAACGCTCGATGGAAACGAGGGTGAAGATTTTGTTGAGCGAGTGTGGGCGGAAGGGGGTGGGCCTCGTGTCGTGTCGCAAGGCCGTAAAGGCGAGTCTGAATATGACAGGAAATCCGTGGCGAGAACCCGACAATGAAGCTCTACACGCGTGCAACGATTCATATCGCTCGGCTTTTTTTTCTCCGCCCGTATATAACGCTCCAACGTTTATTCACTTTATTTAACGACGAAAAAAATGCTGTGGCGGTTTTCCTCGATTTCAATCGGAAAGCTGATTCGGCCAGCTCGAGTCGGCAGGGATTTTTCCGCGTGACGGTGTACTTCTAATTATAACGAAAGGGGAACGCGGAACCGGAAGTGGCGGTGCCTGTTCGTTTCCTATAGTCGATCGCGCTAGATCTTGGCGGTCTTTTCGTCGCGAAGCGTGGATTGTGGATACAGAAACGTGATTATAGAAATTACGAGTGGGAGGTTTGTACGTAGATTGTACTTTGCATCGTTGGAATCTAATGGATATACATTTTTCGCCGTTCCACATATTTCCTTCGGCAGATTTTGTTTACATAAATGCGTCAACGATTCTTTTGAGGTTACACCTCGTGGTATAAGAGAGAAATTTTCATAATTTTTCTCTGGGAAAACGTGCGCCGTTTCTTGAATTTTTTTTTTTTTACATTCCAGCGCACGTTTTTAAGTAACTTTCACGATTTTTGTATTGAAAAATATCTATAAATGTGTTAGATGGCTTGGGCAGAACGCTGTTTGAAATATAATGTTTATTGGTGCGGTGATTGATGAGGTATGGTAGTCACGGATTTCAAAAAGCCATTTTGTGAAAAAAAGCGTTTGAAGTTCGCCGGTTCGCGGAATGTATGAACGCCCATAACTCCCTTAATTTTGAACGGATCGAGTTGAAGTTTTCAGAGAATATTTTTGAGATGTTATATTTTGACAAACCGTCGAAAAACATAAAACGATATTTCCAAAAATTTCAACGAGGTGTAAGCCCTTAAGGGGGTAGATATCTTCAGGCAAGGAAAAACTTTGCTGGTTTTCATTATTTTTTTTTCAACGAGACTTACGGTATGTTCTATCACGACTTTTGTCTGCTACTTGGTATCTTTGAACTTATAAATCTTCAAAACTGACACGTGGTATAGCTAAAAACACTAATCGACCGATTTCGATGAAATTTGGTGTAAATCTTTTTAACCTTATTGTCTAAAACACGACCTTAAATGTCTTTGAAAATTTATAAGAATAGTATTTTTTATTGAAAAATATAGCCATTTTTTCGGAAAGTTCAATTTCTTTTGTTTCAACGCGTACCATTTCATCGATTTTCAACATTTCTCACTTTTTCTCGGTTCATATTCTGCGTATAAGTATAAAGGAGAGAAAAATCTTTGTTAATTTTTTTTAGATCAATCCCACTGACGATACGTGTCATGTCGTTTGACAACATCCTCCGCAACTCGTTTCGAAGACCGTGCCATTTTTAAAGATTAACAAAAAAATACCATGTAATAGTCAAAAGTAGTAATAAAACGTACCCAGTCTAAAAAAGGTGAAAAAATCCTTTCTCTAGAAAAAAATCATGAAAATCGGATTTTTTTCTTCGCCTAGAGGTATCTTCCCCCTTAAATTGCCTATTTATCGATGAACAATCTAAATCGGCACACTATACTCACCTCCAATAATAATAAGAAAATAAGAATACGAAGAATTTTCGTTGCATTCCAACGATGCAAACATCACCGCGTCAGGTTTGTCCTCCCGCGGGGTGAACAGTTGAAATTCGTGTCGTTTGAACCATCGAAATTCATAACTCTTTATTAAACTCTTTTACACCGTATATATAATATATATATATATATATATTCATAGATCAATGTATTATTGTTCATTAAACAATTTGTACAATTCAAACATTGTCAACATGTCGATTTCTCCCCCCCCCCCCCCGTAATATATTTATACATCGGGAATACTGCAATGAAGTAAGCAGGTACTACTGGCACGAGATAGTAAAGTAAAACGACGCTATTTGGCCGCGCGTGTTTTAGCATAATAGACGAGCCGGAGCACGCGAAAAGCGCTCCCTCCTTTCTCTCCCTCTCTCTCTCTGGCAAACTCTGCCATTATTCGTCGTCACCGTTCTCCCTGTCACAGATTTATGTGCATTCGAATTCCTAGACAGTCAAGGTCGCGAGTGATACGGGGATTCCAGCAGTTTGTCCGAAATTGAACGAAAGAATCGTGCGCGCGCGCGGCACGACCAAACTGGATTTACGAGGGCCACGTCTGTCGATAGTACCGAGATCGACCGCTAGGCTCGCCTCGCGCACTCTCCGGCACGTTGGCTGTTCCCGGGCGTATCCATTGGCTCGCGGTCGCTAGCGCGAGCCAATCGCGAATCGCTTCTCGCGTATAAAAATAACGACCTTGAGAAAATTGGAGGCAAGCGTCGGATTTTTCGAGTTGAGACGCGACGTCGCCCAGAGTGCCGCGGGCCAAAATCGTGGCTAACAGCCATACTCGGGAATAATTCGCTTTTTTTTCGATACTTCGACGATGACGACGACCATTATCACCGACAACAAGATCCGCAACTTCCACGACCGGCATGGAGTTGGATCGTTCGCGTGAAAGAAAACAAATCAGAGTTCAGTCGCCATATTGATATATGTGTAGAATCGGAATCACGATCAACGGGGAATTCGTCGGTCAGATCCCATTCATTTTGCGCGAAGCCCTTTGCGAACATTTCAAAGCAGTCGCGCGGCTCGTTACTTCTTTCTTTGTCACAACTACTCTTTGGCCCCAGCGTCTCGACTTGATTCGATTCACTCGAACGTTATTGGAATGGACACGATAGGTAGAATAGGATTGGTCGTTTCGACCTCGAGTGCCGTCGCCATACAGTCATTCGCCGTCTCCATTTCGCCCAGTGACTCGAGGACCTTGCCCAAATTGTACCAGGTCTGATGCGAGTTCGGATCGATTTTAGCCGCGTCCCGAAGCGTCTTCTCGGCCAGCCTCTGGCTGCCCAGGTAATGGTAGATTAGGCCCTGCGACAATTTGGAAAGTTTACTGCCTGCAGACACGCGTTTATCGTGCTACATTGAGTTGTGCCCAAAAGGACGTTCGAATACGAATTTCATGAAACTTCCGCTCTGTGTCTCTTCATATGCTGGTTCAGCATTCCAACAAAAATACTTTGCGAATAATCAAATTGAAAATGTTTCGCAACTGATGGGGTATATCGTAACTTTTGGTTGGAATGAAAATGCCGGAGGGAAATATTGTCGTAAATTCATTGACCTTCAACTTTTCGGGATAGAGTGCACAGTGTTGGTGATGAAAAAGTTGTTTTTATTAACGAGAGTCAATCAGCTACCCCGCGCTAAGTAGAAACTAGCCGCAACTAAATCATGAGTTTAGCCATCCAAATAAATCCGAAAAACCCGATTGGTACCAACGAAACATAATTCAACGAAACATTCAGAAATGAAAAACATTCCAAAAAATGTTTAAATTAAAAATATTACCGAAAATGTTAGCATAAAAATAAAAAATATTACAAAAAAACGTAGTAACTAAAATAATAAAGATTACCAAAAGGTTAAAATATAAAAAAAAGAATATTACACAACAAGTTAAATTTAAATTGAAAAAATGATGAATAAAAATAAACATTAAAAAAATGTTAAAAGAAAACAAAAATATTACAGGAAATGCAGTATCAATTATGTTTTTTTAAGCAATAAGAAGGCCGAAAAAAGATCGGCAGCCTTTGGGAATATTGGGAATTGCCAAAGCATTAAAAACAAATATTTACCAAGTGTTGAAGACTCTTTATGTGCGACGGATTTATGGAAACTGCATTCTGGTAGCACTGTTTCGCCTCGGCGTACTCGAGCTTGTATTCGTGTAGAAGACCTCGCTGTATAACAATAATATATATGAAAAATTGTTGAATTTCAAACGGTCAATTATCATTCTCCATATTGCGTTTTTTCAATACACAGAATTATTGTTACGTGCAACTCACGGTATACATAATGTGATGACTCATGGGAAATATGTTCGTGGCTTCTTGCAACGAGAGCGTAGCGCCCTCGGGACGATCCAGAGCCAAAAAAACCTCGGCGAGCAAAAGCCATATTTGCAGTTGTAATTGCCAGGCCCTCTGAGGTCCGGGCTTCGGCGTGAACGAGCTCATCGATGAGGCAACCTCCGAGAGCGCCTGCTCGATCCTCGAGGCGGCCAAAGATTGCGCGTGAAGAGAACCTGCGAATTGGCAGAAAAATATCGAGGCGTCAAGTCTGCGTCGAATCTTCACATAAGGACCCTTTTGCCATTCTCCATACTTCGGGGCGATTGCGTTTTTGCGGGATTAACAAATTATTCCCAATATTTCAATCTACTTCCTGAATACCTTCCTCAACATTTTCTTTGTTCAATAAAAATTTTCGGAAGCGCATGAAAACGCCTTACGAGCTTTTAGCGGGCGTACGTTTGAGCTTTCGAAGAAATTTTATGGCACTTGTAATCAGCGGAAAATTTCCCATGGAATAGACCCTTAATATTATCTAAAATTCGAAATATTTTGTTTCTACCGTTTTGGCCACGTTTGCAAAATCGCCGAAATCCTAAAATTTCAATCAGCCGTCGTTGTAAGTACTATTTGAGTTACGAGGACTTATTGGGGATTTCGAAAAGAATTTTAATGGACTTAGAGAATGTCGCTAGATCCATCCCGATATCTCGAATAGTTTTTGCTGCAAGTGCAATCGAAAAATAGCCGAAAAAGATGCCAGGGCATGACATGTATGAAACATTTGACAAAAATCGATGGTTATCTTTAAAATTCTGCCAAAAATGGAAAAACAATCGGAGCCCCATGAATCAGAGGAATTTTAAAGAGAAAACGATTACGAAGGGAATGCGCACGGAACAGAGTTCCAAATCCAAACTGAAAATGAATGATTGACGATTCAGTAAAGTCACTTATAGAATGAAGGAAGTCACAAAGGACTTATGGAAGAATTTGCAAAAATCGATGGTCCGTCTTTAAAATTCTGCCAAAAATCGAAAACTATTCGTAGATCAATGAATCCAGTGGCTTTATTTTGAAGAAAACGGTAACGAAGAGAATAAACGCAGAGTGAAATTCCAAATCCAAAGGGAAAAGAAGTTATCGATGTTTCAGTGAAGACACTTATTTTCGGTAGAGATGCGGAAAAAATGGATTTTAAATATTTTCATAATCCCATTTCAATGTACTACCCCTTGAATACAAAATTTACCATTCATTGTTCCCAGAATCCCCAATTTCTATAAAAATCATCAAATCTATAAAGCGAGAAACTTTTTTTGCCATTTTCCGCCGCAATTTTGAGCCTTCGACTAGGGCGCCTTGATATACGTAATCGACAGAAAATTTCCCATCGAGCAGAATTCCAAAGTGTGATAAAAGTCGAAAAAAAGGTTGCCGACTATTGGTGCCACTTCGAGACCGAGACGAAGAAAGTTGGGTACCAAAGAGTACTCACTGGAATCTTTGTCGGACATTTCCGACGTGTACAGCTGAAAGACACTTCTGGTCTCGCTGCGCTTTTCGCTCTGTTGATCGTTGCAATCGACGTTGGTCTGATCCTCGTACAAGCTTCGCCAAAGATGAAGCATACGTTTTATGGTGAGCAGAGCTTCGTCTCCGCCCAAACTCTGAAGCTCGAGATTCGCCTTGACGTAGAGAAAATTAAGATTGTCCGGATACTCTTCGAGCACGCTGTTTATGAGATGAAGCGCGTCGCTGTATTGCTTCTGCGCCGACAAGAGAAGCGCCAACAAGTGGAGGGACGGTATGTGCTCCGCTCGTAGATTCAGGGCGACTTTAACGTGCACCATCGCGTCGTTTATTTGCCTATTTACCGCGTATTCGTGCGCCAGATAGTACTCGGCCAGATGATCGTTCGGGTCGCATTGTTGAGCTCTGAAAAAGAAAAGCCGAAAATAGATAACGCGAGTATCGTGAAAATGCGAAGGTGGGGTAAATCGCTGCGGCATCTCGCCCGCAGCCGCATTGCGTCGCTGACTAACCGTTCCGCAAACCCGCAGCAGACCTTCGAGAAGGCTTACGAACGTTAATCCGATAACGTTTAACGAAACGAAAGAAAAACAAGGACGCGCCGATACAGAAAAATGTGCTTCGAACATTCCTCGGACCAGAGTTCAGTCATTTATATTTTTTTGCGTTCTTCTTTTGCCTGTTTTTTTAAAAATGTAAACACAAGCCCATCGAAACTGAAAAATGGAATAGAGCCGGACGTTTCACCGACGAACGTTAAAGAATATTGATGATTCTTTTCCCGTAACTTCTGGCACATCGTTTACGCGGAAATACTACATTCTAGACAATTTAACACGTGTCTTACGAAGAATTAAGAATTCAGCTGAATTTTTGGTCAATCATTTCTTATTTGTCTTACCATTCAATTGTTCATAGTAAAAAAAGGCGGATGATACAATCGACCGATTACGAGCCTGCCAGCAAAACCCGATTGTTCAGATCAATGAAAATTTAACTCGCAATCGTCCCGTTCTCGGTCGACGACTCGAACTTACTTCTGAAAGCAATCGAGTGCCGTGGCCGTATGATGAGCTTTGTCCTGTTTGAGCATAGTGCTTGCCGACAGCATGCTGTGGCCGATTCCTATGTAGAGATAGCATCGTGACTGCAAGCCCTGAGGGCCGGCGGTCTCGCGTTGCAGTGCCTTTTGACTCCACTCGACGCCCTCCTTGATCACATCCAGATGCTCGTAGCACAGTCTCGCCGCCAGCAGACACGGTATCACTTTGGCCGGTGACAATCTGGCCACGACTTTTAGCGCTGCGTAAGCGTGGGTGTATCTCGCGAGATTTATCAAGCAAAGCGCGTATTGCGTCCAAACGTGAACTTCCTGATGGGAGAACTTCATGGCTCGCTCGAACGACTGCGAATAAATGTTGAAATATCTGTAGAGTGAAAATATGGTCTTGTCGGGCAGGACGAGAGCAATATTCACCTCGAACAAGAGTTCCACTTGGCTCCATCGTACGACAACGACTGTCAAGAGATCGTAGACGGCGGTCGCGTTCTCGAAAGCGTGCAACCTCGCGTCCTTGAATTCCGGCGATTGACTGAGCACTGCGTCTCTCACAGCCATAGCTTCGCTTATGAGCAGAAGCAGTATCATCTCCTCGTTCTCGTTCCGCGGAACGAATAGATTTGGTCCTACGTATTTCTTTGGCTTCCAGGGTGACTCCGCGGCGCCCCCGCTCGACGAGTAATTATTTAATCTTCGATTTGTCGTGCCCGTACCTGAGAGGGTCGCATTCCGTTAATGGACTGAACAGTTTAACGGGCTACATTTACCCAAGTGAGTCATATAACTGCACTTTTTGGAAATATTTTTAATCGATAGCATCACCTTTTAGCTATATTCCCTTAAAATTTCATTGGAATATTCCTAAAATTGAATGAGCTACAGCTTCCAACAGAATAAAAATGACTTTTCATGAATTTTGTATGCTCGAGTTTCAATTTGTCGGCACGATGTTCAAAAAAAGGATTTAACAAATCGACGATCGTCATCGACTCGTATTTATTGTTAACTTGGATAATCCGTTTGGTTTTTGGATTTCGGATGGACCGCTTAAGCTGAAGTATTTCCGCCGCCAAACGTCGCGAAAAAAAAGTTTCAACTGCCGGCGGCCATGTTTTTGTTGTTTTTCTGTATTTTTTGGTGATTTTTTCCAAGGCCCTTAATATATGTACCTTTGTGATAAGAAATATGCGTTTCTTTTTCACCAACCGTTTGCCAGAACTTTTTTTGTGAATTATGTGCATTTTTTCGGGCCTCTAAGTACACGTAGCCCCTTAATGATTTCTCCGTAAGTGAACGGAAGGTAGTGGACGCGCGCCAAGCCGCGTTGGCCAATACTTGGATGGGTGACCGCTCCGGCGCTCGCGCGCCGCCTACCGTACGTTGAAGCAACGTGTGCCATTTTTTGGTCAATTCGCAGCGAATTTGCAGTACCTATGGAAACGACCGGAGCTTCCGGAGGTTGGTAGACCGAACCGCTCACTCCGCGCAACAAGACCTCGGCTAGTTGTCTCGTGAGGGTCAGGCGCAGGCTCTGGGTCGCCGTCGACTCCACAGCCGAAAGTATACCCCGGTAACGATTTATCGCCGCTTGGGTACTGCCGGTCTGTATGTGGAGCAGAGGGGCACGCTGCAGGGCCGTCTCCAATATAGGCCCGACGTGCTTTGTCGAGCTCGACGAAGGCTGAGGTGAGTAAGAACCTGCACGGAAGAGCCAAATATCAGATCGTACGCGGCAAGACGAATAAGTATCTTGAGGATTTTCGTATCAGACGATTCGCACGTGATTGAATATTACCAATATTAGGAAATTTTTGTCGCTGTCCGCACAATCGTTTTTTTACAAGCTTTTATTTTTATTGAGAATTCGCAACGATGCATCTAAAAGGTGACAATGCGTGATTCAACTTAACAAAAAAGATTCATACAATGTTCAACTTTTCATGTAAAATTAACCATATCCAATCATCTCTATAAAATCTTACTAACACATACAAACGAATTCGTAGCCGACTATGTTTGTATGTGAAATATTCATATGCATCAATTAGTCGTAAGTTCAATCCCAATTACAGTATTTGCTTTTTTAACAAGCATTCCATGTTCCTAACGTACAAACTCGTAGACTAGTAAACTCCTAGTAACAATTAACTAGTCAAATCAATTAAAGACTAAAAAGAAAAAATAATTTACATGTAAAAAAACATTAAAAAAAAACCAGTTTTTATCTAATGTACTAAAAAGTAGACAATATTTGTGTTTACCCAGTCACCTACACGTGACTAAAAGCTTGGGGCGCTAAAAATTTGGACATATAATCTTCAATTTACATAAATCCGTTAACGTATCATCGGTATTTAATTTACTGTAAAACAACCTTATGTTTTTTAAATGAAAATCCTGAAACTGAGTATAAACGCGTGATAATAATTTCCCTAATTACTATCGTGCCTAATTAAATACGATTGATGAAACTGAATTGATTAAATTTATTAAACATTCATAAAGTTGAGCGCCCCAAGCTTTTATTCACAGTCGCATATAGATGACTTGGTAAAATAAATATTTTCTACTTTTTAGTTTATTGAATAAAAGTTTGTTTTTTAAAAAATATTTCTTTTACATGTGAATTCTTTAAGTCTGGAATTAAACTGGTTGGAATACGACGCTGAGACGATATTTGTCATTTTGACAAATTTTGTCGGTCTGAGCAGTTTCTTGCTAAATCTTTGGTATGAAAAAAAACGCTTCCTGAATTTGCCTGCTAGTGATAGGATTTCGTTCGCCGCGCGTACCTATGCTACTGCTATTGACGATGGTGGTACCGTTCTGAGGCTGCATCGCCAGTTTGTCCTGCTCCTGAAGATAAACCAGCGTCAAGTCGCCGGCCATTTCGAAACATTTGATAATCTGCTCGTGCCATTCGGCCACTTTGTACTTGGACTTTAAATTCGGTAACTGCTTCTCCATACAGAGACCTGCCAACGGGGAAAAGTATTTAATTAAATTCTTTCCCTCGAATCGTTATCGGACGCGACGATTCTTGCAGCAAGCACTGGAGCGAATATTTGCGAACGCGATATCGCGATGTGCAAACATCAAACCTTTTATAGCAAATGACTCGGCGATTATGCGCAAACTTCGACTGGGCAACTGTTTCTCCGTCAGGGATTGCAGCTCGGCTTGCTGATAGTGCTGCAACGCCTCTTCGTACATTCCCATGGCGTAGTGAAGCTTTCCCAGAAGCAAATGAGCGTCCAGCACCACTATCGCCTGAAAATTTATGTTTACTCGTACAATTCTGATGGTGGATTAATTTTATTGGGAATTTTCTATCCTACAGTTTTCGCGCGTCACAGACAAAAAATGCTAACTTTTGTACCGGACCAAGTATACTATTGGTGAAAAAAATTAATACTTTACGAATTTACGATTAGGAAAATACGTTACGGATCTTGGCCAGAACAAGATGGAAAGGCAGTTCACGGTAGTATTTTCACAACAGAGAAACAAGCTCCGTTATGCTTTTTTCCGTACTACTCTTTCACTCACTAAGTGATCTTGGACAGTTTTCTTCCTTGCCTCACTCTTATAAGCTCGTGGATTATTTTTTTTTGAGAATCGGTGATAGAAGATTGTTCTCGGGACTTAAAAGGGCTCCGATTAGCCAGAGGGCTCAAACATAGAAATTCAAAAACTTAGAAACAAACTCCGTTGTGCTTTTCTTTTCTGCTTTACTACTCTTTCACTCACTACGAGATCCGAAATAGTTTCTTTTTCGTTTTCTACTCTTATGAACTCGTATATTAATTTTTTTTTAGCACGAGCGCTAGATGTTCGTTCTCAGGACTCAAAAGGGCTCCAATTTTCCCAATGGCTCAAACACAGGAACTCAAAACTATAAAAACAAGCACTGTTATTCCTTTTTATATCGTCCTAACTACTTTTCCACTCACTATGAGATCTTGGACAGTTTTTTTCTCACTTTCCTGCTCTTATAAACTCGTGTATTTTTTTTTTAAGCAACAGCACTAGAAGATTCTTCTCAAGCTTGAAAAGAGCTCAGAGTGACTCAAGATTTAGCTCCTATTTGCCTCTAAAACATGCTTTTCCGTATTTTTTCTTAGAATTATTGAGCTTTTTACAAAGCAGCGCAGTTTTTGAAAATGCACTGTGATTTGAGAACGATCAGTTCCAGAATAAAGTATGTGAAAGGTAAATAGTTCAAGCGGAAACAAACCGAGCACATTAGAGCTTGAAAATGATATTTTAGAAATTTCGTCCGTATGCCTGCTTCGAAATGACAAACGATGGAGGGTGTGGCTATAATCTTCATGAGATTGAAGTTTGCATAGTCGGAATGCAATGCATTTTTTTTGCTTGTCCAATTGCCTGAATTTTTTTTCATGTTTTGCACTATGAAAATCCCTTAAAGATTTTATAAGATGCCTCTTTGCAAATCAAGAATTAAAATCTGTAAAGAGAAATGTTAGATATAATGATAAAGATGAGGAAATAAAAATATAAAGAATTTTTGTTGCATTCCAACTATGCAAATTTCGGCACCATTCATTTTAGTCAGTAGGATATGTATGTAGAGCATTATTTTTTATATTATTTTTGTTTTATGTTTATATATATATATATATATATGTATTAATTAATTGGCCATTGTGGCTGATGATGCGAAGGAGCACCGATAACCACCTGTTTGTCGCTTTCGTTAGCTGCCACTTGCAGAAAGCGTTTGGTTTCCTGAAGACCAGACTTTGCCTTGCCGACATTGGCATCTATGGGAGGTGTTTGCTCCAAAAAACTTTCCAGGCGACCTTCGCCACTGAGGAAATTGGCCAGGCATTCTGCGACACGATTTCAAACAGACGTAATACATTTTTGATCACGCGAATAAAATTCGAATCATGGAAACATTTTTTCCGATGGACCGACAACTTTTTCGTAGTGATTGATATTTTAAAAGTTTTTATTAAATAATGATTACCGTTACTGGGATCGATTTCCTTGAGATGATCGGCCAATTCTATAACCTTCTTCCAGTTAGCTTCGCTACGATGTTTGTCAATTTCCGTCTCGATTCTCAGCGTATGGCCCTTTTTACTAGTCATTTTATCGTCGCGAGCCTTTTTCAAGGTCTCGCATGTATCCCAACGATATCGTGCGAGGTTCTAAATGATAACAAAAAAAAATCCAGTATCCTCGATACTCTCGCACTACGCGTGTGTTGTACTATGATGTCATTGAATTTAATTCGCGTTTACTCGCGACCTCGAAACTCAACGATTGAAAACACACCGAGGTTGTGACAGCGAAATGCCAGCGGCCCACGCAACTGCACAGATTTCGTGCGGCCGTGACTGCGCTCGAGCCTCGCGCGAGCGCCACAAGCGCCAGGGAGCGCGCCACCTACAGGTGCGAAAATTTTTCCGTCTCGAATTCCGCGGGTAATGGAAACGAGAACGTGGTTAAAACATTTCGCGGCGAACGGGTCATTTTTTATTGTCCATGTCGGTGCTGAGATTTGCCCGACTTTTTTCCGAACTGGCCCGTTATCCCTAGTTTTTTTTTTCGTCACTGTGCGCGCCCCTTAAGGTCTTACCTACGGTCGGTAACTAACCACGACTTTCCCGCGACGTAGATTTTTATAATTTTCAGAAATTACCAACCCCGGTCGGCCTTCCGATCAATAAGGGCGAGTATTTTTGAAGTATCATTTTTTAGGCTCTCAAAGTTCCGAATAAGTTTTCGCGTGGCGAACTAACGTTTTTAGGTTAAAGCCCTGCGCACCGCGTTTCGAGAAACAATGTTTTTGCATTCATTTATTTCTTACGTAACCGCCGCGTCGTTCCAAGTAAAAGAACGCCGCAAAGTGATATCGATGTAAATAAACCGTTATCGGAAATTTGTTCTTTCGTCGTAAATGTAAAGACTAGTCCTTTCGTTCGCGCCGGTACACATGCTCTCGGTAGACGTTTCTCTCTCTCTCCTTCGCTGCTCCTTTCTCTCGCCCTCTCGCTCAGTTTCTCGAGCGCCCCGACTCAAGCGAGCATGCCGTTATTAAAGTAAAAGGGAGAAAAAAATGGTGGAGGTATCGCTCTATGACTCTGCTATTTGCCGCTTGTGTGCGGAAAACAATGGAAACGGAGAATTATTGTACGCCGTTGACGGCGACGAGATAGACTTGAGCTCCTTGGTCAATCGCTACCTGCCGATAAAGGTACGGATATACGAAACGTTTTTTTTTTCTCCACACACGACGAAAAAATAAGACCCCAACTTGACTACCCTACGACAATATGGTGGTTCCACTGATTTTCGTTGCACAGACGGCCCCAATCAAAATTACACCTACTACATGAATCAAGATATCTGTACAAATTTTCGGTACGGTCTCGGAAAATTCGACTCTGAACGAAAAAAAAAAAACATGCCAAAACGCCGATCGACCTTTTCGAAAAATACGACTGGTCACTACTCCGAAGTTCCGAGCGTCCTCTAAAAACGCGGTTTTACCAAAAAACGAGAATACTAGTTCTTCATAAGCTTATTCAAGAGTTCCATTTTCTGTCTTAAGAAAATTCATTGAGTATCGCCAGGACAATTTTTTTCATCACCGTTCTTTTGGCAGATCCGCGACGATGGCAAATTGCCGCGCACCATTTGCCCGGGATGCAACATACAGCTGGAGGCGACGGTGCAATTTTTCGAATTGCTTGTCGACGGTCAACGCAAGATACGCGAGATGTGGAAGCAGCAGGTCGAATTTCAGCGCAAGAGCGAGAGAGAGCGCTTGAGGATTGAGCGAGACGGCACGGAGAATGCCGCTGAGCACACCGAGCTAGAAGCCTTGTACGACGAGAATGGAGATCAGGAATTTGCGCAGCAAATCATCATCAAGAGTAAGTATGGATTTCAGAAATTTGAGG
Organism: Ophion costatus; assembly: GCA_951751655.1. Taxonomy (NCBI): domain Eukaryota; kingdom Metazoa; phylum Arthropoda; class Insecta; order Hymenoptera; family Ichneumonidae; genus Ophion; species Ophion costatus. Next base: position 24,218,453 of record OX632365.1, on the reverse strand, counting down.
TAGTCAGTTTTCGGTGAGCTGTGTCCAAAATCTTTTTGGAATCTTCAGTCCACGTGGCGTGTTAAAAAAATATATCTTTTGTTTTCAGTACTCCCGGATGGCTCGATGTACGCTGCCGAGCACGAAATGAGTCTACAGATGGAAGGTCTCAGTAAGCCGAGAAGAAAAAGGGGCCGGCCGCCAAAAAATCTCGCGGAACTGGAGGGCAAGGTAACGAGACTGCGATGAAACGAATTGCTTCTTTTTTCTGTTATATTCTCTTTGTTTCTCGCCCCGCGCATCTCGTATATTTCCAATATAATTCCAACTTTTTATGTTTTCAATGGTTCCTGGCCTCGGGCTTTTACCGCCTGACACCATAGAGTAACCTATTTTATTTCGAATCAGGACATGCCGGAGGAAGTTGGGGACGGTGTGAGTCAAGAGGACGAGGAGAAGATCGAGGAAGAAATGGACGAGGTCGACGGAGATGGCAGACGTCGCCGCAAACGAAAAGTTCCTAAGCGGTAAATCTTTAGGTCTTCCTCCGTGGCAAATTTCTGTATTCACCACTAAAACTATCAAACAAACTTATTTGAAATCGTATTCAGTGCTTACAATTCTAGTAGAGTCTCGCTTCTAGATGGAACAATATATTCAGTATATCCAACGCAGAAAGTTCAGCGTTATTCTCTAATTTCTCATACTGTTTCCAAACTCAGATTTTCGGAGGCGGTGCAGGGTAAAGAATTGGAGAGGATATTCAAGGAAGAGGGAGTCATAGACGACGACGACGAGGGCGCGGAGAATGCGGTCGACGATCCCGAAGAAAGGATCAAGGTACCATCGCCCGATGGTCACGAAGGTGAGCTTATTCGTACAGCCAAGTACCGGAGGACATTTTTTTGCCGCACACAAATGCGATTTCTAATGTCAAAAAGCTTATCGTTTCGAACGTTAGAAATAATCGGTCATTTGGAGACTGAGGAGGGCAAAGATTTGGGTGAACTGGTGATCGTCAATCGTTCCCGTGGCCGCGGGCGACCGAAGCTCAGGCGACGTAAAAACAAATTTACGTGCAAATTATGTGGTCGTGGTTTTCTACAGCGCAGCCGATACATCATGCACAAGTGAGCAACAACTTTTTAACTTTCATCGACTCTACAGCAAATAACGCGCGCATTTCTTTTATTCTCAAATGACAATTGATCTGTTCAAGGAGTTTCCACAAGGGCATAAAATTCCAATGTTCCGAATGCAAGAAGCAATTCACGAACAGAGAAAATTGTGCTCTCCATCAAAAGACAACGGGCCACAGCGGCGAGGGTATAATCGACGGCATGGAAGTTGAAGAGCCGGATCTCGAAGGAGTTTGCGCCGAAACGAAAGATCCCGAAAAATCGAACCCCGAAGATACGAATGCGAAGAAGTTGAGTGCCCCGAGATCAAGCAACGAGGCGAGCCTTGACAAGTCGATCCCCGAAAAAACGGACAAAAATTCCGAAAGAGAAAACGTGAGCGAGGAGAGTCAGGAAGCTCGGGACGAACAAGTAGCGGATCGATCGAGTTCACCGGAACCGGAAAATTCAACCGTCAACACTGAATCCTCCGAGGCACGGAAAAAATCGAACGATTCCGAAGACCGTTACGATCCAAATGGTAAATTCGTTCAAGAGACTGGCAGCAAAGCGCTCGCTTGTACGACGTGCAACAAGAAGTTTCTTCTACAAACGAGCCTGAAGGAGCACCAGTTGACTCACGAGGTGAACAAAAAACTGCCGCGTACACATCGGAGTGTCGAATTATTCGGTCGATTGGAGAAAAATGTGTTTGACGAAGAAACAATTTTGCAGGGCAACAAGTCGGACAAGGGCTATCCCTGCGACGTATGCGGCAAAGTACTCAATCACCCGAGCTCGGTGATCTACCACAAAGAGGCCGAGCACAACGGCCGTCGTTTCGTCTGCAACAAATGCGGCAAGAGCTTCAAGCACAAGCAACTGTTGCAACGACACCAGCTGGTGCACTCGGACGATCGTCCGTACATGTGCGGCTCGTGCAACGCGAGCTTCAAGACCAAAGCCAACCTCATCAATCATCAATTCACCCATACGGGCGAGAAGAAGTATTCCTGCGAATTGTGCGGCCAACAATTTGCACACAAGACCAGTCTCACCTTGCATTACAGGTAAATAATTTTTTCGCGGCTTTCATCTTGCTTCGACTACACTCACGGACTCGCTCCAATCTCGACAAACTTTTGTACTCTTTAATCAACGAAAATAACAGGTGGCACACGGGACACAAGCCGTATTCCTGCAAAGTTTGCAACAAGAGCTTCTCGCAAAATGGCAATCTCCAGGAACACATGAGAATCCATACGGGCGAGAAGCCGTACTGCTGCGATCACTGCGGCAGAAAATTCACGACCTCCTCGCAGTTCAAGCTCCACGTCAAACGCCATACCGGCGAACGTCCCTGGAAGTGTGAATTCTGCGCGAAAACGTTTTTGCACAAGGACACGTGGAAGTGTCACGTCCGTCGGCACAAAGGCGAGAGGCCTTTCCAATGCGCCCACTGCAATCGCGGCTTCACGGAACAATGGGCGCTCAAAAAGCATCTTCGACTGCATACCGGTAATTCAGCGCTCTTCGTTTATCGATCTTTTGACAATTATTTCACCGGTTGAACGATTTATCAGAATTTTTGTACTATCCGCAGGGGAAAAGCCTTATTCGTGTGAAATTTGTGGCAAGGCGTTTGCGGACTGTTCGAACCTCACGAAGCATAGAAAGGTTGACAAACTTTTGAAATTCGCTTTAGCTGTTCGCATGTTCGTTTTGGCTTACTGTCTATTTACGAGGGCAAATGTATTCAGGTACACCGCGAAAACAAAGTTGTGGCGATCAACGACGCGTCGAAAGCTTCCACCGACGGTGAATTGTGGCAAATTTTGCCAGCGGGACAGGATAGCGACGAGATCGGAGAACACATGACCCAAGTAATTGGTGGCGAGGAAGCTTCCGAGGACGGAATACCGCAGATCATTTACGTTTCCTATCAAGACCCGGATGACCCAAATCAGTCTAGAACGTTGCACTTTGGTGAGATGCAAATCGATTTGAATACTTTACGAGAGCAACTGCAAACTATTGTTTTTAGTAAAAAGCATCGAGTCAGTAAGTGCCTCCGAAAATATTGAGCTTTAAACTTAAATCCCGCTGTTTTTTGATGTGGTAACCGATTTCTCGCTTTTTGAATCAGTCCAAGATTATGCAAACGTTCGCTAGGAGCCATTTCAGTGACGTTTAACATATCAGACAATTCTTTAAGCGTCCGACATCGATTTTCATCGAGCAAGGCCTCAAATTCTTCAGTTTCCATTTTTTCGGCGGTCCTGGACGTTCTTTGTCTTTAAGGTCGAAATCACGTTCACCATATGCTTCTTAAAGCAAGCGATGCCTTTCAGCCGCACTTTTTTGGTTTATTTTTTTTGCTTTAATTTAATTTGCTGTTTCGTTGGTTCAAAACCTGATATTTTCCACACTATAAAAAAGTAGTTTGTACAAGTGAATTCACTCTCGCCTACTGAATATTGTAGGCCATGTCAAGTACTTCAACACAGTATAGTTTTAGTGTTACTTCTATGAAAATAATACTAGTTACGCCATTTAATATAAAACAGCGGGAATTAAGTTTAAAACCCGACAATTCCATTGCGCAAGAGAAAAAGGTATTTCGAATGTTTACGAATAAGATCGTACGAGCATTCAGCAACGAACGATGCATTTTGACGTTTTGTCCTTATCAGTCGACGTGGGCGTGATGGAGGACAAGGAAGGCATGGCGTCAAGTGTAGGAGGTAGACAAGCCTTGCCAACGCTGGAAGTTCCCGAATCGGTTCCAATGATCAACAAACGGACTGCCCAGGTTGCACAACAGGATTCCGTCAGACAGATCGAAATGGAACTCGCCGACCAGAATCTCCAGTTGCAGGTAATTAAAGAGCTGCGTATATCTAGAGGCCGGAAAAAGTGGGCCAAATTCTGTTTTTTTTTCTGGGAAACGCTTGGTGAAAATGAAATGCATTTTTTTAACACAAAGGTACATATAATGAGGGTCTTACGAAAAATCACCAAAAAATACAGTAAAACAAAAAAAATGGCCGCCGGCAGCTGACATTTTTTTTCGCGACGTTTGGCGAGGGACAGTGTAAACGGTCCCTCCAAAATCTAAAATCCAAAACGGGTTATTCAAGTTAACAATAAATACGAATCGTTGACGATCGTCGACATTGAAAATCATTTTTTAAACAACGTGGCGACGAATTTAAAACTCGAGCATACAAAATCTATGAAAATAGTCGCAGTTTTTGGCAAAGGGTTGGCGAATCGTTTGGCGTGTTGAATCATTGATTTTTTATCGTCTTTCCAAAGATCACCGACGAAGAAGGCAATCCGATTCCCCTCTCGCTGCAGGATGCTCGACAATTACTCGCGAACGGCAGATTCGTCAGTCAATTGGCGGACGGCCAAGCTATCAGAGTATCGGACGAATTGGCACAACAATTGAACCTTCAGGTGCAAGACGGCGTCGAAGACATGGAAGAGCCGATTCAAGAAGCTTCGACGTCCGCGAGCCTCGGCTCGACCACGCAGACCGATGCCGAAGCGATCGTCAAGGCTTTGGAGGTACGAGATTTAGATTCGTAAAAATGAATCCCACTAGACTGACTAGTTACTAAATTAATGGAAATTGCGTCTTCAGGATGAGGACACGGATGCGACAGTGGTCGCGGCGGTCAATCAAATGGCTGGTGAGCCCGAGATTGACGACGGTGCCCAAACGATCGAATTCACCACCCAAGACGGCCAGAAAGTCCGCCTCGTAACGTCCTATCACGTCGATCCGATGCAACTCGCGTCCGAATACTTAACCATCGTTTAAATGTCACGACACGATGCTCGGTAGCAAACGATCAAGCATGCAAAATAAATTATTACGAGACTGAAGAGCCGCGCCGGTCACTGGAATCTCGCACGGATTCATCGCAGCTGATGAGAAACTTCCCTAACTTCGGATTGCTCTCCAGTGCACAATTTATACATACGAATAGCGAATAATGAAGAATCGTTTAATTAGAGACTTTGCGTCGATCGCTTTACGATTTGCAGCGTCGGCACGATACGAAAAATGTTCTCACGATCTTTCGCAACGACGTGCCGAATCCCTGTAAATAGCGACGAACTGGTAATCGCAGAGCCTCGAGACCCTCGCACGAACCGGATTGTTCGCAGTTTCACGAATTGATTGAAAATCGATCGATTAACCATTTCTGTACATAGAAAATACAGTGAACTTTTTTCTCTGCAAATATTTATTTTGTCGCTTTGAGGATTGGCTGAGGCGTTTCTATATGAACGTTGCCTCGGTGCAGATAGCGAAGAAGAATAAACAAAAATCTTCAAACGTTTCTGCGCATACTTATCGGGACGCGTAATATATATTTTTCTCTTTTTTTGCTGCATGATCAATATCGTACACGTATAAAAGTTCAAAACAATAGTAGCACTGATTTGTAGTCCCGAGGGCTGCGAAGGTGCTTCGTTCGCTTCTACTGTGTCAAGCGACAAAACTTGAGCCCTCGATGCGCAAGCACAACTATGAGAAAAGAACGGTGTGTGTGGGTGTGTGAGTTCACGATCCCAATGCCGACGTCGAATTCACAGAAACGTCTGTACCGGCTTGAACAATTTGCATTCTTGCCCCGTAGTTAGCGCAAGCATTTGTCTAAACGTATTTTTTTTCTTCGTTTTACGCTTCAAGCCTTTCGACAAACGATTATCCATTCGTACGTGGAAATAACGCGCGACATCGACGAACAATTCGAGCACGGAATAAATTGAACTACGGTAAAAAAGCGCCGATAATCGTCGTAAAATGCACAATGGTACGATGCACAAACTGATAACGATTAGTACAACAGACATTGTTCAAGATGCAAGATCCAAAAATTCATCGGAAAGTCCCGTTCAGCCTGACGTACTGAGCATAAAGTTTTGAGTATAGTCGTACTCTATAGTCGGTATGACCGACTGTACGAATTTGAGAAATATTATAAGATACATGTGGACTCCGAGCTCGCCGCCTCCCTCCATCACCGTCTCTATTATCTTCTTCATTACTTCGGCGTGTCTGCAAGATAAGAATTTCCCCTTAATGAATATAGCAATTTACGTTCGACGGCGAAACTGGCCAAGTGTGAAAAAGTCATTTTACCTGCACGGGTGAACGGATGCCATGGGTGGCCCGGGCAAATGCGGATGAGTCTCCATCGTTACCGTCTTCTTCGCGTGATCCTGACTCACGTCCTCGTACATCTCCTCTACCGTTAGATGTTTTTGTTTCTGCAGAAACGGCGAGTAGGAGAGCAAATTAATACACGGTGAGCGGTGACTTTTAAGACGAGACGAAAATGTACGAGCGCGTTACCTCGTCGTATCCGTACAGCCACAGTCTTGGAGTTTGATAATATTTGTCGTAAGTGATATGCAAGTCGTAAGTTCTCGTGTGTATGATCTCGCCTTCGGGAAATTCACGGCGCTCCTTGGATTGTTTCTTGCCCGCCTCGGCGGCGTATTTGTCTTGCTCGTCGAGCATACCGCTCACCTCGAACGCTTCCATGTCCGCGGCTTCCTCGTCCTCGTCCTCGTCGTCGTCGTCCCCGGTTGCCGAGGTCGGTGAGGACTGCGCCTCGTCGAGAGTCATCTCGGACACTTTCTCGTCGACCCCACCGATACTCGTGTCATAGTGATGAGTGTCGACCCAACCGCCCTCCGGATCGTCAGCCTCGATTATTCGCTCTTGCTCGTCGCAATACTCGATCTACGGAATCGACGTTGATCTCTTCATTTTCACAATTAGCCTTCTAGCATGCTGTCGAAGTTTGCATCGTTGCGATGCAACGAGAATTAAGCCTTTCTAAGTGTGCAATTTTTGTGGCTGTTTAGACTGTAGAGTCCCTCAAACCTTGTTACGTATTTTTATTAGAGATTCACGAACTCAATTCGCAAAGAAGAGGCTTGGGATAATGATGAAAATAAAGAAATGAAAAATGAAGAAAAAATCATCATCCAATACTGCAAACTTCAGCATCATATTCTAACTTGGGGAAGAAGTTGTCATTTCGTCGTATTCTTGTGTTTGATGGTGCAACGTCTTACAAAGTGCAAGTATCTTTCGGCTTTGCGAACAAAAGCTGTCAACGAAAACAAAACTTTCGAAAATATTCATTTTTTGGAAGCTTCGTTTGTTTATTCCTTGCCCGCTCGAACTGCTTTTCCCTGTAGATGTTTTGCTGGAAACCCCTTAAGATTTGAGCTGCAGCGGATAAAAGAAATGCTCTACCGTGGATAAGCTGGACCATAATGCGGACAAACATCAGAAAGTAAATTGTTGAGCTACAAATCGAAGGCAAATTGCGGCCCCTTTGGATTTTCGCAGGGAACTGTCTACCGGACAAAAGAATGCGAATTTATGACTAGAAAATTCAGAAAAACTCAACCTTGTTGAAGGTAATTTGGTAAGTACCCAAGAATTGAAGAATAAGACACATGAACTGAGCTTCTTTTTTACATCTTCGAACATTCCTAAACAGCCTCGTATGCCTTTTTTCGTTGAGATCCATAACTTTACGTTCCGATAAAAAGTTCTCAATGAGCACCCATATTTTTGATACCAGGATATATATTTTTTACGCTTCATTCTTCCTATGAGAATGTTTTGAAAAATGAGGACCAACTTGTTTGCATCTTCGACTGCAAGGAACATTTCTAGTGAGCAAGAATTGTTTCTTCTTGGGCAAGTACGATTTGGTTCTGTCCTCGTCTCCGGTCGCCCATTGCCAAGTAGGACAATGGTGTACTAGATGATCACCGGCAGCCACAAATTCCTCGGGCGTCAGTACGCCAGTTTCACGGAATTTACTCTCCTTGAAGGAAAAATCATGAGTCAGTTTTGAGAAAACTACAACATTCTACTTGTATACGAAAAGTATATTCAGTTGCTTTTTTAATGTAATTCGTAATCGTATCGTCGTCAAAGTGCGAACTTAGGTTGTGTGAAAATTCTATCTACGCATTGAATTTATTTGCTCGAAAATTAAATATTTTTTAATGATTACCAATTGTTTTTTGAGCTTGATATGCTTTTCTTTTACGTTTATGACGTCCTCTGAGAAAATGTATAACAGGGCTTGAATCGGAGGCAAGTTCGACATTTGGATTTTCGTCTATTTATAAATTTGTCCTGTCTGTACGTGGCGAAAAAATACTTGAAAAATTCGACGTACCTTGAGTACAGGGGTTAAATATTCGGCGACACCGAGCGCCGTTCCTTTTACCGAATTGATAACGCTCTGCATTGCAATTGCTACCGATATTCGGAATCGTCCTCTGTACGGGGAAAAAAATATGTATCTCGTCTCCCTCGATTTCGTCGCGTTACACACGCCGGACGCGAAATTCGAACTTATAACTAAACGCGAAAGTGGATAAACTCAACACACGCGTTTTGACACTTGGAGCTCTTGGCTACGTATGTGTCGCGTTTCAAGATCCTCGGCAAATCGATCTCCAACGTGTGACACGCACACACACAGACACCATCCGCGCACCGTCCTGCTTATTATTATAATTGTGTTTTGCGTATAACGCGGAAAGAAAAATGCGACGCTTAGTCTAAGCTCGATTTCACGTTTCGCAGCGATATTTCGGACGAGACTCTTTGATTTCGACGTTGTAATTTTTTTTTCCAACGTGGGTTACAATTATCGGGCTATTTGAAATGACTTGTTATCAACGAAAATAGAGTGGCATAGAGCCGTCGAGTCTGTCGATGCGCAAAGCGGGAGTGGGGCCCGCGGACGATGTATATGTTCGGTTCGCTAGATGGCGCTAGGCTCGCGTTTTTGCTTGACGCCGCAGGGATTTATGGAGACGGAGCTCTTCTTTGACGATCTCCGATGGCCGTATTGGCTAAAAAATTGAAATTTATAAATTTTCGAAACTTCGATATTTTTTCGTAGTATGCAATGGTTCAAGTGTCAAAGTGTGTTTTTCTAGTATAACTAGGAGCTACTTCGGTTAGCTTAACCGTGAGGTCATTTTCTCACCTGTGTGGAAAACCGATTTCGTCGTAACTCAAACCGCCATCTTTGTCAACGTCAAAAAGCTGTCGATAAGCTTAGAAAGTGAAAAATAAAAAAGCATCACAAATCTCTCTCACTACGGTGAGGGTTGGCAAAATGTTTTTTGCAAAAAAATGCATGAAGCTCGCTAGAATTTTCAATTCATGATTTATCGCATTTGATGTCTGACTTCGGTTTCTTTTTTTTTACCACGAATATCGAAAGGAAGAAGGTCCTTCCTCTAACAATCAAATGTTGTTTGTGAAATATTCGAGTCATTCGGTCCAGCTGTATTCGAGAAAAAAAATATGTGCGAATTTCTTTACCATCGGAATCCTGTATTGCCTCGTCTTAAGACGGAATGACACCTCATCGCGGTCGGTATGGTAGAGCAATTATAGATACCCAAAAATAGCTCAAACGGCTCTTCAGATTCCGTCGAAACTTTTCCAAACGACATCAAATAGATAGACGAACAGCTGTCTGCCCCTCAAATTTTCGGAATTTGAGAAAAAAAAACGTAGGTCAGCTGATGATAAGCCAATCTACGTTTTTTTTCTCAAATTCAGAAAATTTGAGGGGCAGACAGCTGTTCGTCTATCTATTTGACGTCGTTTGGCAAAGTTTCGACGAGATCTGAAGAGCCGTTTCAGAGATTTTTGGGTACCTATAATTGTTCTACCATACCGACCGCGATGAGGTGTCATTCCGTCTTTCGCAGAGATGTCCATGCCTCGATACTTTTGTATCGAGATACGAAAAAGATACTCGCTACATTTGTATCTAGTAGCGAAAAAAATTGCGCTACTCGATATAAATGTACCGAGTAGCGAGTATCGGTCGATAAAAATTTTGGACATCTCTGGTCTTAAGGGCTGATATATTTTGTTATATTTGTATAAATTTTATATTCTGCGTACCCGTCAAAAACCAGAAAGTGAAATTTTGAAAAAACCGCTTTTTGTGTTTCGGCGGATTCGCAAAATATAACATTTAAAAAATATTTTCTGAAAATGTCAAGTCGATCCGTTAAAAATTGAGGAAGTTATGAACGTTTATAGGTAGGTTCCGTGAACCGGCGAACTTTAACCGCGTTTTTCTCCAAATAACTTTTTCAAAAGCGGTGACCACGAAATCGCAAAAATCACTGACATGTTTTTTAAAGAAAAGAATAAAATACATGATCAAAAGAATTTTAAGGCTTTATTAGGTATATATGGAAGTATGTTAAAAAAAAATTAATCGTAAAAAAAATACAAAATGGCGGCGCACCAGTTACTGTAGCACTACTGGTTTTTAGCCAACCATTTTCCGTGGCACGCAGAAGAACCGTCGTAAATTTAATCCTCGACCTAAAAGTTAAATATTTTCGTTAACTATATTAGTTTCAGCAGTTGAGTACGGGAGAAATTAAAAAATAATTTAAAAAATATAGAGACAAGTTTGAAAAAAAGTTCGTTTTTCACCATAACTTTCATATAAAAAGTGATATATTTTTTACAATTTTCAATGTACTCGAAAAACGCGCTCGTACTTGACTGTTAATGCGATCCAAGAAGCTACAGTTCAAATTTCAAGTCGATTGGACAAAAGTTGTGCTGCCGGCCGCCGATTTTAAAAACATGGTTTCGAGAAAAACCTGTTTGTAGTCAATGGTGTTATAGACGCCACAGTTATTGACATTTTTTTCGTAATCTAATGCCACCTGTTGTTAGCAAATAAAACTATTTTTAGCCGGTAACTTTTCCCCAAAGATAATAGGCTCAAAAGAGTCGAGAACTGCGTCTACCGGCGTGGCATCGCCGAAGGCGCTTTTCAGCTCTCGGAGACTCTTCAAAAACAGCTCGAAAACCACTTTAAAACTGTTTTTTTTTTCAGCTATAAACAACGGGTGTCATATTCATGAAGGTTCAAAGGATTTTTCAAGTGTTTCCAAACAAACGATTTTTCGAAAATTTTAAAGTGGTGTCACCCCTTAAAAGCATATTCCGTAATGTAAAAAAATTGAAGACCCTCACACGCTCAGAGAAAATTCATGAAAACTCCGGCCACGAGCTAGGCTAGGGAAAGTAGATGTACCACGCGTGCGTGGTACAAGACATGAGAGCAAGAGAGACAACTGATTTTTTCGAACAGAGATTTCTCCGAGAGCAATGATATTCATGACAAAAGAAAATCTTCAAGCGCTGCGTTGGAGAATTCTTCAGAGCACGATGCTTTCTTTTTCCTAAAAAACCAAGCCATTCAAAATAATATTCTGTTGAAAAACGTGTGAGGTTACGTTGACTTCGTACATGCCCTTAATGTTCTCACAATTGCAAGCACGCACGCGTTTGAGGACGGAGAACAGGATTCAAAAGGTCGAAGGTCGAGTTGCCAAGTTCACATAGCTGAAAAAAACCGGCCCGACGACGCAGCTTCGGCGCTGGTGAATGAAAAATATATAGCACGTATATCGTACATACGATAAATTAGTTGAGCTCGAGAGTTTGGAGGCGCTGATAGAACTGACGAAGCGTCATTCCCAATTTCGCGTAAACTCACGAGAGTAGAGATGATATGGGCTTAGAGCCGTGATTATATCAGAAGCCCAGGTGGAGAACGCACAAGGTTTTTGGCGTTGTCCTCGCTCGCCGATCCCGGGGATTCCGGGGGCTCCTACCAGGGTCATTCACGTTGCGTGGATACGTAATCTAGTTTTTTTTCGTTCTTTTTCTTCGGACGGTTACCGCGCAAAATCGCAACTGCGAGTGCAAGCCTCGCGACGAAAGCATTATTTGGCCAGACGCGTCGGGAGAGAATTAAAAAAAATCGAAAGATAAAAAAGAAAGATGGCACCGTCGTGCTTCGAAGTGATACTCGTTGCCTTTATTCTCGTTCTACCGTTTCTGTACGAGACGAGTCGCACGTTCAGATATTACTTCAAGTTCTTAATGTACTATGGCATTGTTATGGCGAACGCGATCCTCGTGATTCCTGTAATGATGTTTCGGCCGGGAAACGTCAAAAATCTCCTGTTAGTACGATTAGAAAGTGAAAAACGAAAAAAAGTGCAACGAATCTCAATGAAATTTTTCGAAATGTTTTTTGCTAAAAAAAATGCATGAAGCTCGCTACAATTTTAGATTTATGATTTATCGCACGTAATATCTGACTATTGTTTCTTTTTTTTTCAGCTTTCGTAGTGTCTTTTTCTTTCCTCTACTTCTGTAGGTATCTTCCCCCTGTCTTCGCATCTGTATGTCGCAAAGTATGTCCACGAATGATTTTACCGCTTTTAGACGTATTCGTTGTTATACTTAGTCCGCACCGTAAAGTTTTCCGTGTTCAGTCCTGTAGTTAGAGGAACGAGCGACCGCGAGTCATGTCGTCGAGTCTCATTCGCCTATTGTAACTAGACAAGATTTTTGCAGACTGGCATCGTCGATTTGCCATCACGTGAGTACGCTGCTCGGCTTGCGATGGGAACTGCGGGGTCGAGAACACTTGGAGAAAGAGCGCGCGTGCATCATAGTAGCCAATCATCAGAGTTCCCTGGATATTCTGGGGATGTTCGATATTTGGACGGTCATGGACAAGTGCACGGTAGTAGCCAAGAAAGAGATATTCTATGCCTGGCCTTTCGGTCTTGCCGCTTGGCTGTGCGGCCTTATTTTCATCGACAGAATGAATTCCGAGAAAGCTAGGACCGTCATTAACAAGGCCACGGACACTATCAAGGAGAAGAAGGTACTTCGACGAGGGTTCTACAGCCTTCCATTCTTCGAAATTGCCGCTTACGCTTTGACAAATGAATCAGTTTGAACGTATTCCCTGAGAAGATCAATTCGACGTATCGCGTTGGTGTTACGATGTAACACGTTTCATTTATTTGCAATTTCCATCATAGATCAAGCTGTGGATATTTCCCGAAGGAACGCGACACAACACCGGACAGATTCATCCGTTCAAAAAAGGCGCTTTCCACGTCGCCATTAGTTCGCAGCTGCCGATATTACCGGTTGTCTTCTCGTCTTATTATTTCTTGTCTAAGAAAGAAAAGAGACTGGACGCGGGTGAGTAGCATTTTCGGATCATTGTCAAAGACTAGCGAGATTTTCGTAAAAGCTAATCGCTCGATTCGATGGTTCTTACAGGCCGCGTCGTAATCACGACTCTTCCACCGATTTCCACGGAGGGCTTAGGCACGGATGACATCGCAGAGCTGATGGAGACAACGAGAAACGCCATGATAGAGGTGTTTCAAAAAACGAGTCGGGAGGTACAATCATCCGTCGCCACGTCCAAGCTTCACGTACAATAGTCATCTCATTTCGTACAGTAAAGAAGCATCGCGTCCAAGTATCACGTACAATAATAATCATTTCGTACAGTAACTGCGTCGCGATTTCACGGAGAAAGTGTTTTGACAAATCGATACTAGTCACAGAAATTTTTCAAATCTACATTCTGTTTTCAACCATTGTCTTTCTTCCGTCTCCAATATCGAGGAAAGAAGTACACTTTCCGAGCACGAAACATTTTTTCAAAACGATCGAGCATACTGATATTCGGCGATATCGAAATTTTTATCCATAGAAGCAAAGACTTGCGGCTCAAATCTTGCTCGTTATAAGTTTGGCAGTTTGCGACGTTTTACGAGAATCTTGGATTTCTAATGAACGCTCAAAGTTTTGAAACTCGGCTAAAAACACAGAGGAAAGAAAAAGAGAATTCGGATAACTGTCGCACGGCTTTTAAACGATTGGTAGCGCATCATCGAAGTCTTCGACGAGGATAGCTATTTTAGGTTTTATCCTCTTATCGTACAATCGTACTATCTTTGTACCAAGATTTACGCCATACGAGTAGTCATAATACTACTATCGCTATTTTATTTTTTCCGCGTTTTTTGTATATATATATAGTGAAAGCGCTAAAATGCTAGGATATTATTTTAAGTGACGATCTCAACAGTGGGCCATTCCATTTCGTGACTACGCGGCACTTGTACTACCGCGTAATATTTAGTCACGAAACAAAAAAACAATCACCTTGACAAACAAGCGGTATCAATTTGTTAGTGGAAAAATAATGTACATAACATTTTTAAAGCTGACCGTTGAAACATCTCTATCTGGAAACTATTTTTTTTTTCGTTAGGATTTTGCGAACGTCGCGTTGGCATAAATTTTTGGTGTTCTCTGAAATCTCTCGGAATTCAAATTCTTTCGAGCTAATACCTAAATGTTGCTACTATATTTTAAGAAATTTACATAGTATCGTGCGAACTATTCCAAGAAATTAATCGAAATGCGTTCCGAATGGGCATAGCGAACGAATATCATCCCGAACATGCGCGAAAATAGAGAGATCCTGGCCAAAAAGTACATCTACGAACAACTTAAAGTTCACACTTTTTTTATGAAATAAAATAAATAACTTCCCAATAAACTTTCATAGCGATAGTAGAAAATATTCTGAATAATATAATAGTAGTCAGGAGCGTAATCCCGTAGCGTAAACGATTCCCAGTTTATTGGTCGAACGGCATATTTTTAAGCAAATATTTATTCTCGAGAAATTTTTTTCTGGCTGATGACCTGTTCCATTGGTTAATTCGGTTTGAATCAAGGCGGAAATGACTCCTGTTCGCAATTAAATCGAAATGTCTTTATCATTTTCTCGATCTCACAGAAATTCATGCCCGTTTTAGAATCAGTCTCTAACATTTTTTCGTCTCAACAAAAGTCGTTAATTTTGATTCGAGAAAGGGAAAAAGAGATTAATAAATAGTCTTAATCCCACTTGGCAGTATTATTTTATCATTTCTTCCTTAAACGTAAATACCGTTCAATTTTTAGTCGGTTTTTCTTTTATATTCCTCTAAGCTCGCGCCCAAAAGTGGACATTCCAACTTTCATAATAGATCGCTACAAAAAAGTTAAGCATAAAGATAAGTGTGCAAGATCGACGAGATCGATATTTAGTCGATATCGAGATTCAACTATTGCTGGCAATCTTATTTTTTTTTCTATAGGCACGAGATGCTCTTATTTTTTTCTCGGATATGAGAGTCGATCGCTCGGCAATTAGCATGTATTTGGAGAATGGGAGCGTTAGGCTGTGATTCCGGCTATTTGGCATTATTTAAACGGTCGTGAGAGGATGATAAAAGGAAGAACGATACCATAGATGCGTCAGCGTTGAGCGTAAGGACCCTCTATCGCTGCAAGTTTCACACTGACGACAGTGTAATTATCGCTGATTAAAAGTAATCGAAAAAGAAATTTACGACTTTACTTTTGAATGGAGGCTTATATGAAAGCAAAGAACCATGGCATCGCTTAGGAAAGTTTTGTAAATTACGTACTATTACAATAAAGTAACGATCGATGAATGTATAATGAGCTGGAGGTATTGTAATAAAAATGACGAGAAAGTGATCTTAAAAACAGGAGATAAAAAACTCCGGTGTGTACAAGAACTTAAGATATTTATTGACCTAATCTTACGGCTAAGTTTCATACATTTCAGGGTAATGCAGCTTTCTTTAATGATACATTGGATTTTTCATTTATGTTCACAAAATCTTAGACTTGCGTTGTTTAAAAAAAAAAGTAATACATAAAAACTTTTTCGTATCTATGCAATCGTTTCGGTTGATTCTGAATTTTTTTCTCAAAGCACACGAGTGTGACGTTCAAGCTATTTTCTCAAGATTTTGGACGTCCGATACCAAGTAAAAACACCGAATGGAACATCAAGTAGGCTACACTATTTTTTTTATGAACTTAGATTTATTTCGATTCCACCTGCTCGCAGGGTCAAAGAATCGAATATTTTTCCCAGACTATGTGTTTTCCACATTAAAATTATATCCCCGTATCGTTCGTATCAGTTTTGTCGTGATCCTTGTTTGGGGTGCATACATTTACATGGATGGAAAGTCCGGAAGAGAGGATTTGGATTTATCCTGACTCTCTGTCCAAGCCTTGGCTATGATTTTTTTCATGTCATCGTCGCCGTCCTGATACATTTTCTTCATAAGGTTCATGAGACTGCCTTCTGGATCTTGCCCCTTGTCCATGTCTGGTGGTGGTGCTGTTTTTGCCTCCTTTATTCTCTTCTCCACACCGGTGACGTGTGACCAGTGCTTGTCCGTGACCTTTTTAGCCAAGAAAATGACTATCATGTTTGTCTTTACTTTGATGAAACTTCTAGCAGTGTCGATTTCTTCGCACAAATTATGAATGGGCAGTTGATAATTGTGATTCTCCAGGCCACCCACTCTAAGATCGACGGATCTATCGGCAAAGTTGCAACTGACTGCGCCTTCCTCCAGAGTCTGTACGTTCTTCAGGGTCACGTAGATTTTGACGAACTTGTCCGACTGGTCCCAGCCATAATTGTTCAACTTCACTTCGTAACATTTGGTCGACGAGTTGGAAGACAGCGCGGCGGCTTTCTCGGGTTCCTGCCGAGGCTCGACAATCTTGGACAGCTCAGTTTCCAACTTTCTCACCTCGATGCCGAGCACGTCTTTAGCTCTTTGACGATGCGCCTGCTGTATCAACGCCTGCAAATCTTGAATGTCCAACTTAAGCTGAAACCGAACGATATACAATTTCACAAAAATCTCACGTGATGCTCTAACATGCGTCATTTTATAACAATAATAAGCGTCAAAACGACATAATTAGGGTAAATATTTCTCTGTCACTTCCCGGTCGGTTTTTTGTTTTGCTGTCGGATCTGATCGGACGCAGTGTCCACGAATGACACTGCTTCGACGAAATGGGAGGAAAAAACCCAAGCGGCGAGTACGAAAGAGGTTATACCTATCGGACAGGGATCTCGACGCACTTACCTCTTCGACTCTCGACATTTTGGCTATTTATCTAGGCGTTTTCGATGAGAATTTTCGTCAGTTTCGGGCACTCCGTAGTTGGAGGATTTAAAAAGAAATATCGGGCTGCTTTATCGAACAGAGGCGCGTTTTGAACGTTTATTTCTCGAGTCACCGCTTCGGGAATGCGCCGCGAAATCACACACGCTGGGTACGATTGACGAAATCCGCCGAAACGCCTAGAAATTACGAGCTTATTCGTGGATCAATGGTCTCACTACGCGGGAATATTTGAAAATTCGCAAACCCGGCAAATTTTTCTAATGGAAAAATTAACTTTTTAGAACAAGGTAGAATACAAACGAATATCGTAAAATGTGATACATTTACAACAACGGAAAGTAAAATACAGCATTAACAACTAACAATCGTACGGCTCTGAATCTCTGACTCGCTTTCGTCAATGTAGATATTGTACAAATACTTCGCTTATTTTTACCTTGAGTCGACATTATTCTTAAACTCTTTGGAAAGTTGAACAGCGTTTGTCGTTCCAATTAATTTTCATACGTTGGCAAGATAATTGCGTGAGAAATCGTAAGAGTACAATAATCGATAAATAAATTAATCGGAGATGCTTTCCGGTAATTTCGTATCAAATGTATATTCGCAATTCGAACGTGCCGTTCACGTATCATTTTGGTCGACGACGAAATAATTCGTATAAAGAAAATTCGGTCAATAAATTCCCGATACCTCGTTGCACATTTCATCCTTTACTTTGATCTTTAAATTTTTCGATTATTACTGACAATATGGTGTTGCAGTTTGTAACGGAAATTCTTGATTTTTTTTTCATTTCTTCATTTTTACTATCACCTAAAATCTTTTGTTACCGGTTCTGTTTGAAAAAATTTAATAAGGATCCTCGAAGATGGTTCAGTCATTTTCATCGTTTAAGTGTGCCAAAAAAATTGGCGCTACGACAAAAATATATTTTCGTTGCAGTTCAACGATGCAAACTTCGATACCATCTCAAAATTCGTATACCTGTCTATAAAATATTTGGATGTTTTTACCCGGTGCGACTGTCTAGAAATATTCCATAGCAAAAATACTACGTTTACGGCGGTTCGGCGAGAAGACTTTTTTCAGACGTCATTGCTCAATTCGTAAGTTGAATACTGTCGACCGAGGGTTTACAGAAAACAGATACAATCATAGTGGATTAAGGGGTTATGCCTAGTTGTAAAAGTCGAAAAATCACTTTTTTTTAAACCACTAGGTTTTTACTGCAAATCTTCAAAACTACTTGGTTTTGACAGTGAATATTCAAAACTACCAGGTGTAAAAAAATTTCAAGATATCGGATAAAAGTTGATAGATTTATAGGCTGTTATGTCGACGCCCGTCGAAACGCTCGGCGCGTCGTTCGAAACGTTTTAAACGTTTTTTCTCTCGAAAGTACGTTTTCAAAGTCGGAGAGCAAAATATCTCACTACCGTATCGATCTTTCTGAAATTTTTTGGGTTTTTTCTAGACGTACAGATATAGTATTTGATCCAAGGATTTTTTTTCTGATGTATACTTTCGATTAGATGAACAAAAAATGCACATTTGTATTCGCAATAATCAAGACTCTCTTTGAACACGCGCCGTTTTTTTGTTGATATTTCGGAAAATCCTTCGATTAATCATAAGATAAACTAATATACTAACGAAACCTGATGTATTGGTATTAGATAACCTGGTTCATAAGGGTTCATTATAAATACGCTTTTGAGAGATGCTTCGCGGAAATCGACTGTAAATCTATCATGATTAAATATTTTTACACAAAAAAATGACAGTGTTCGTCAGACGATACTTTTTCAAATACCTAATTTTCATAGAAATTTATCACGATGTTCTTGAAAAAAGCCCAGAGATTAGCAGTTTTCGACTGTTACAACTAGGCATAGCCGGTTAAACGAGTCGATTGAAAAAGCAATACTGAATTTCGATGTTCTCATAGATCTATTTTCGCATAGTACCGTTTCATTCTCGCCCCCACTCTTGAGCCACAGAGCAACGTTAGTTGAATCGTTTTCACAAAGAGAAAAAACATCTGAACACACCGACAAAAAATTAGCTCGTAAATGAAATAGAAACCTCGACGCGACAAGAATCAGAAAAAAAAATAAAAAAAAAATATATATATATATGTGTATTTTTGTTACGTACACGTGAATTTGTAAATCAATAAATACAGGTAACGGTGATTATCTTACGTAACACTACACATGACGATTTTTCTCATTCTAGACAGTGTAGCCCGCATGCGTGTGAGTATGTGTTTCTTTTCTTTCCAATGTAAATTCTCCACTTTTACAATGAGCTAGTAACAAACAGCTCTTGAAACATGATAACCATATATCGGTAGATTACAGATGACAGATATTGTAAAACGGTGGCTTTACAACGGATCGTATTGCTATTTAAAATTATTCATTTTATCATATACGTTCTCTAGGTCTGAAGTAATTTCAGATTCTCTTTTATCCTCGAACACAAGTCTGCGTTGTTAGAGCGAATCAAGCGATATCTTTTTTTTAGCTTTTCTTTTCTTTTTATCATTTTCAAATAGAACTCTGTTAAAGAATACTTCTTATCGTTGAATATTTCCCAGTACACTTCATTATCAGTAGATAGAGTGCGATAAAATTAACAAATGTACAATAAAAAGAGAAAAGATAGATCGACACAGACTAAAAAATATGCTGTATTCGTAGTATCTGAACGAGAAATAAATCTTTCTATAAATAACGCATTTCTTGTCTTATTCGTGGTTACTTTTTTTATTTCCTTTTTTTTTTAAAACAAAAGTAAAACTTGTTAAAATTTAATAGATACAGCTTCCTATCCCGTAAAGCACAGCCGAATGAGCCGAAAAATCTCACACAGTGCCCTTATACCGAATAGTGCCAGGCATTATTTCATTTTTGTGCAAATCATTTATCCGTGACAAGTACTGTGCAATACCCTACAATATGATATTTCAAAGAGAGTACAATAATTTTCTTTCGACTAAAAAAATATATATATTGCAAAATATTTTGGGTTCATGTCATTATGCGCGTATATGCTAATGTACGAAGAGTATTTTTTTTTCTTCATCTATTTCTTCCTACTTTCATGAACATTACGGAGTTTCCTTCAAAGTTTCTCATCGCTCAACGTTTATGTTTCGAGAGTTCCATGGATATTTTCGGACGTTCCGGTGTTGGCGAACGAGCGGGAGGAAAACATTCGTCAGCGGTAAATCGAACTGATTCTCATGCGGCTTATCCATCGACGGCGTGATATATAATATGCAACTATTATTTAAAGCTTCGCGGAACTCGCAGAAACGGACAAATTTGCCTGTGTCCACTCGATACTTGGCGCTTTAATTATAATTTTACGATTTTCATCTACGTGGATACACAACACGGCCAATATATATATATATATATATATATATATATATATATATATGTGTGTGTGTGTGTGTGTGTGTGTGTGTGTGTGTGTGTGTGTGTGTGTGTGTGTGTGTGTGTGTGTGTGTGTGCGTGCGCGCGCGCGCGCGTGTGTGTGTGTGTGTGGGTGTGCGTGCGTGTGTTTGTGTGTGTATGTGTATAATGCTTCGTTGAATAAGCTCGCTCGCAACTCGCGATTTAACCGATTTTTTCCCAATTATTATTTAGTTCGGTGAAATCCCAGCAGCGTAAAAAATGTCTTTGCATTTCTCGTTTTCCGAACACTGTTTTATGGAAATGTGTGTGAGTGTGTACATGTTCTTTTTTCTCCTTTGTGCCCTCGAAACCCAATCACCGGGTTTGCTCCACGTTGTTGTTCTCAATGTAGCTACTCTAACGAACGAGCGTCGTCCTCTCGTATTCGCCGTCACGTAAGCTCCATCGATATTATAACGCCATTGTGGCGCGTGTTTGTTGATAATTTACGTTTCTTCAGCATCATCGTACGTCGTCTTGCGCTCGATTGGAAAGGTCTAGTCCATTGTTTTTATGAATTCGATGGCAGAGCAGAATTGAGTCCACCAGTATCGTTCCTCGCCCTCCAAACGATTTCCGTAGAAGCTGTCCACGTATTGAATGGTGGAGAGCAACGATGGAGGGTTCGTCTGAATGAATAAAATATGGATAGAGCGATGTTAAAAAAGGGGCCATTTTGTTCATTTTTCGACTGTGTGGCGTGATCTTACCTTTATAATGACGTACACCAGCACGGGTATCAGGTCATCCGCCGTGGGTATTCCTCTCTCGGAGGCCATGCTCAACAAATTCATTATCGTCGTGGCGCATCGAAAAACACATTGTAGCTTGTCCCTCGGCGTCTTGTAAGCTGATATAACGGCCAATTCCGCTTGCGCCCAAGGCCACGGACACTCGTAGTGATAGATCTTTGGAATTCTCAAATCTTTGTGGTTGGGCGTTACGTTTCTGGCGAGTTTCTTAATGTGTTCGTTGAGCAATTGATCCCGATAAAAGTCGCCGTCCCCGTTCGGATAGAGAGCGTTGTGATAAACGCGGGCCATTACTGTTCTCTCCATGACTACCCTCGCGAGCTCTAGCTGGCTGTCGCTGGCGGCTGATTCACGGAAAACGAAAGCGTTCAGATCGTTTCATCGTGCTCAGTTTATTGCGATAATCTTGAATGTAAATACCTTGCCATATCGAATCACTCTCCATTTCCGTGTGTATTTTGCCCAGAAAATTGTCAACCAAATCCTGCTTTTCGTCCGTCAGCGTGAGCTTCTTGAACTCCTCGCAAAAGCGCAAAACGTGAGATTCTCGTTTTTCCATGAATACTCTTACGCACACGGCTACGAGGTGGCTGTTGACGGCGTCACGGTCGCACTTCACCCGTTCGCCCAATCTTCAACGAAGAGGCGATATAACTCACTAAGTACTCGAGAAACTTCGACCGGGGTGCACAACGTGTCCTGTTTCTGCTAAGTAGCAAGAGTCACTGTGATTGTTTTTTCCCTCGAGAAAAGACTTACCTGTCGAGATGAGCCAGCGTGGACAACAAGCCTTGACGACAACGAATCAAGTACGCGATGTACGGGGACCTTTTCTGGTAATCGTCCCGCAGCGATCTGAAGAGTTTTCGACAACCATCGTCGTTGAAGAGCCTGACGCATCGCAGTGTCTCGTGAAGATGAGCTATCAAGGCTCGATCCTGAAGATTGATAGCCTCTGCCAACTGAAGTTGTAGAAAAGCTACCAATTCGTTTTCCTTTTGAAGCCACGTGCTTCGCTGCAATTAATAACGGAGTTCATTTCCTCCAACCATTCTGAGCGGTCGAGCGGTGCTCAGCGGCCCTAGCGGGCAAAGCATTTTCACCTCAGGCGAAGCGCTCATGGGAATGTGCTGTAGATCCGCGGTGCTCAGTACCATTCGTAGTTTTCGCTTGGCGTCGGCGAAAGCGAACGACAACTCGACGTTGTTCGGGTCTATGAGAAGTCTCTCGTCCTCGGCTTCTTTCGTTCGTGACTGGCTGCTCTCCACCGAAGCGGTGTCGCTCGTTGCGCTTGGCTTTCTTCGATACTTCGCCAGGATGTCATCCGTGCTGTCAACTATATTTCGACAAGCAACCGTAATATTCTCTCGTGTGACGAAACAAAGACGCTTTACGTGGCTTATTTGTCATACGACGACTCACCGCTGTTGACGCTCGTCGTTGATGTCGTGTCCTCGGACATAATTCTACGGAGTCTGTGTCTCCCGACATCGGGACAATCGCCGCCGGCATCGCGTTCGTAGCATCTGCCAAGATCGTCGGTACCGCGTAGCGATTTGCCGCGTCGATTGCGCAATGACATTTTCAATTTGCCGAAGAAGCCGCGCTTGTTCTTCTGATCGTCGTCCAGCAGATCTTTGTCGCCTCGAGCGGCTGTCATGTCGAAACTTATACTCTTGGGAATGGCGCCGGTCGACGTGCTCGGCTTCGGCGAACAGGACGCGCCGCTGTCTGTTATGTCGCAATCGCCATTCACGACCGGCTGACCGAGCGACAATTCTGGCGTTGACGTGACGTTCTTCGTCCTCGGCTCGGAGCCCGAACTGCTGCTTGACGTCAGACTGGTCGTGCTCAATCTCACGATTATGTCACTGCCACTCGCAATGCCTTGCTCCACTTCCTGAAGACACGGCACGAGGATCGAGTTATAAACATTTTTGCAACAAAACACCCCTGGGAATAAACATTTTTCGGATATCTTTCCACCCTTCTTATACTATCGGATTAGTTTTTATCAACGTCAAAATTCAATACTTCTAGGCTCGCGTGTTTTTTGAGAATAAGCGAAAAAGGAATGAAATGTTTTTTTTTAACATTAAGAGGCAACATCACCACGTTCGGCCGAAAACTTTTTTTTTTTAAACGCGAGCGTGCGATTTATAAGTTTTGTATTTATTTTGCGCATAATTTGAGGATTGATTATAAACTTTCAAGTTCTTTGATTTCTCTTTTTAATATCTGTTTTCGGCCTAATATGGTGGTGTTACCCGATCACGAATGAAGAGTTCTTGTATTGACACGATGAAGTGATCACACAGCGTTCAGATGAGTCGAAAAGGGATCAATCGTTAGCTGGTGATTTGTGCAAACGAAAGGAGCAAAGCGCGTAAGACGGCGCTGTTTATTTTTTCACGGGTAAGTCAAAGTTATCGTGAATCGACTGTTATGAGGATGGGCTTACTGACCTCTGGCTTCACATCGCCATTGACCAACTTGTCATTAGGTAAGACAGGGGCCGAAATGTGATTGGCTAACAGCAATGCAGGAGCCACAGCAACTGCTCCGATGTGATTAATAGTGCTCTGGCATTCACCATTGCTCTTGCCCTTATCGTTATGCAGTTTATCTATCAAATGTACCAGTTTCTCATCCCCTCCGGATTTTCCATAATCCGTATTGTTGTTCGAACGGTTCGCATTGCTTTCGACGTAATCGCGGGTACTTTGACGATAATCGGACCTCGTGCCACCGCGGCCAGTCACGTTTGACGGTGACAGTGACGCGGTTGGCGACGGCGGTATCGCGGTCGCCGAACGACCGATCGGTTCGCCCCGTATGGGTCGAAAAATTGTCCCGGCACCGTCAACCACCGATCCAACAGCTGGAAAACAAATTGACAACAGCATGAATACATTCGGCGCTGGTATTTTCGCAATTAATTTCTTCAGGAGAAAGCCCTGCGGCGATTTTACTTCAATAAGCCGTCAGTGCACCGCAACTGCGGTGTTTGTTTGAAAGAACAATTTTTTTGTAAAAATCCCGGGGCTTTCCGATTGTGGCGAGCATTGTAAGAAAATGCCGCGTTGCTCGAGTAAAATTTACAATGATAGGGGACCTGACCACGTGGACAAAAAAAAAAGGGGGCATCGTAATTTTGGCAAGTGTAGTTTCTTACGCAAGTTCGCCGGTGGTGGAGTTTCCTCTCCGCCCTCGGGTTCGCCGCGGCTCTCAACTTCAATTTCCGAGCGTGCAGTATCGTCGGATCTGAGTGAAACAACGTGTAAGAGAAATCTGTTCGTGTGCCGAGGATTTTTTGCCCGCGTAATCGGTTCAATTACCTGGCGACACTGGCCGTATCGTCGGTATCAACCTCGGTCAACCTTTCGGAATCGCTCGCCAGTACATCCATGCTCCACGCCTCGGAAGCGGTTTCGCTTACGTCGAGATTATTCTGCGATGGCTCGGAGGGCAACACGGATGGAGCAGGCTCGAGAGGAGGCGGTGGAAATTGAAAACGTTCCTGTTGCTCGACCGTTTCGCTGTCCGACGCGAGCACATCGGTCGACCAAGTGTCGGACACCAACGAGACGGTCTCGTCACCTAAAAAGTATCCTTATTATCGGACGCGTACGTGAAAAAAAAGAGAAGGTAACACTGAGATAGACGGAAAGTGACTTGATTCTTGAATTTTGAGCGCGAGGATTCTGGCTCCGTTGCTCGCTCCTTTCTAACGTACCTTCGATGAGCTTCTTGATCTCGAATTTGCAAAATTTGTCATCGATCTCGGAGCGCGTCTGCTTGGCCGTTATCGTAGGAGGTGCAAGATCCATCTGTCTCGCTTCACCCGCAGCTCGACCCTCGTCGCCCTCGGTTATTTGCGAGGACGGCGTGTCACGACCGGAAATATTGGGTGTACCACGACCGGACACATTGGCCGACACCATGTCCGACAAATTGTCGTTCTGATCTTCGGTCTCGAGCTCCAACGATGACGCCACACTCTGATTCGAGGCAGCTTCGGACACGACCTCGAGATTGTCCGACGTGTTCCCGATTGAACCTTCGAACAAGACTGTAATCGTGTTGTCGTAGAAAGTGCACTCGTAAAATGTTCAGCTCCCGACGTGATATAATCTCTTGAATCAACCATCAGAAAATAGCTGCTTTTTGGCGCAAACTGAAGGCTTTCAGCTTTATGGAATTTCCGGGCGTTCTGTGTTAATGGGCTACATCTACCTTGGTGGGTAAAAAATTGCATTTTTCAAAAATATTTTTATTCGATAGTATCACCTTTTAGCTATATTCGCTGAAAAATTCATTGAAATATTTCTAAAATTCAATGGGCTACAGCTTTTAACAGTCGGCCGGGCGAACGTTAGCAGCACCATACTTCAAACTTCAAACGCGTTCCATACGAAATACTGTTTTCAAAGTCGGTGGACATGACATCTCGAGAACACTTGACGGATTGTTTCCAAATTTACGGAAGATAAGATGAGAAACATTTTAAGATCGTTGACGATCTCACGTTTTGAACATCGATCTTCATTTTTTTAAAATAGTTACGTAAAAATAACGACTTATTTCATAGATTTTGTATGCTCAAGTTTAAATTCGTCACCATGTTGTTTAAAAACATTATTTAAAAAATCAACGATCGTCAACCGCTCGTATTTATTGTTAACTTGAATAACCCCTTTAATTTGTAGATTTCATATAAACCGTTGAAGCTGGAGCGTCATGTTTTCGTTGTTTTTCTGTATTTCATGGTGATTTTTTTAAGGCTCTCGATATAGAGGGTGTCTTGTTATAAATGGATAATCCTGCAACCTCATAGGTCAGATGATATCCTACTATATGCTGGAATTTCAGTTTAGTAAAAGTCCCAGGGTTTTCGGGATAAAAATCATCTGCTTTTGGTTTTTCGCATGCGATTTCTAAAAACGATAACTTTTTTGACCCGGTACTTTTTTCTTCAAATATCCTCGGTTATTTGTTTTTCTCTAGAAAAGTCTTCTTTTTAACTTTAAATGTTAAGGAAACTTTATGGAAAAAGATCTTTTGCAGTATTTTAATACAAATTTGAACATCTGACTTTGATAGCCTGTAGTGTGAAAAAAAAGTACTACGCATATCGTGCCAATTACTCTAAAAAGTTGCTTAGTTATTGTCGATTCGTATCATTTGTAGAAATGGCATGCGAAAAACGAAAAGCAGATGATTTTTTTTCAAAAATAAGTAACATAAAAGCCAAAATCTTGAAAACCATCCAAATTTAACTAAACTGAAATTCCGACATACAGTAGGATATGATCTGACCTATCGACAGTTGCAGGATTATCCATTCATAACATAACATACCTGTATGTACCTGCATGTACCTTTGTGCTAAAAAAAATGCGTTTTTTTTATCACCGACCGTTTTCCAGAGAAAAAAAACCGGAATTTGGCCAATTTTTTTTGAGTCTATAGGTAGATGTAGCCTCTTAAAATGATTCGTACCCTCGTCGTGGGAGAGTGAAAATCGTGTGCGTTTCTCGTGAGTTTCATTGCGGTCGACGTTGCTGCCTTCGCGGCTCACATGTCCATTTGGTAAATCAGCGGCAAGGCTGAGCGTCACGCGTTCGGTGTCGATATTGTTTTGCATTCCCATACAAAGAACTTTTTGTTCGCTGAGTAGTCCGACGGATTCGCCCATTACCGGGCCAAACGGAATGACAAGTACATCGTGAAATTTGTCCTGCGGATCGTCCTCGGGTCCGGATGCGCCGTTCATCTCGTCGGCTCCCTCGGTCGTCGCACCTGACGACGAGGAAGCTGAAATCCTGTTGCCACGACCACGGCTCACTGAAATACGCGGATACATTAATTTAAACTTTGTATCTTATCGACGACATTTAAAAACGTCGCGTTAACGTGCGTCAAAACACGGAGAAACAGAAGCTACCTTTTCCCAACAGTCCGCCTCGCTTGCTCGGTGTCTCCGGTGACGTGTTGTTTACCACTTTATTGGCAATAATTGTACCGCGCGGCAGGTGAGCCAGCATGTCGGACAATTCTTTTCGATTGAGAGTACTCTCATTCGCCGTATCGTCAGTGTTACTCTCGTTGTTAACGGCCTGTAAAAACGAGATTAGAGCATTGAGCTCGTTCTCGGTGAACAAACCGGCCGATCTGCAGAGTCCTTGAAGTTTGCTGTTGTCGATGACGGTGGGTTCGTCGTCGGGCTCGTCGGTAATACCCTCGAGCATCGTGTCGAGTATCGACGAGACGGAATCCTTCTCGAAGCGACGATAAAGATCCATGACTTTGGCATCGATCGTTTGATACTTCATCAACGAGAGCATTTGCAATATTTGTCCGACTTGCATGAGATTGAACCGCGCGACGTAGCTTATGGGCGCGTCGGTGATGCCGTACGGCTCGGGATTCACTATAGCCGGACATATGAAGTAGGTGAAAACGAGGTCTGTACACATAGCGTGAACTTCCTTGCGATCGACGTTTCCACTTTTGGAGAGCAAGCCGGCCATTTGTCGGACGAGCCAGTAGACGCTGGTGGGGAAGCAGTGCATGCTCTCGCGTATACTGACGATGAATCTCTGCGCAATGCGAACCAACGAATTTACCGTCCAGAGCCTGTAACGCTGGAGTTTCGTCTGATACTCGGAGGTGCCCTCCTTGCCGAACTTCTTCAGTCTCTCTGCGGGTGGAAACCGTATGGGCGCTTTGTCTGGATCGATGTCGAGAAACATTTCGTCCTCCATCAGCAATTGAGTTATCGGACCGTTCAGAGCGGCCGTGAGGAAGAGCTTAGCAGAGAACAGGCTTTCGTGAAACACCGAGTAGAATCTCGAGAAAGCGCAAGTTCCGTGTCTGAGTACTCTTCGAGGATTTTCGGACGGTACAATCTGAAGGAACATCAGTTCTCTCAGTAATCTCAATACGAATATTTTGTCCTCGGGCAAGAGACAACTTCCGTAGAGGCCGGCGGACAACGATTGGATTATTGTTTGCATGGTCTCAGGTACCATCTTGTCGCCCTCCACTAGACAAGCTGCCAACAGCTTGGGCGATTTCCTCAACGAACCCAAAAATTCACCGTACGCCAGACACGCCTGGTATCGCAGATGTTTGTAAGCGTCGACGAAGTGCGAATTCTCCAGGATGTTGGCGCGTTGACAGCAAGACGCTGGCGTACTGTCCGGCCGTGCCACGATCAACCGGTTCAGATTTACTCTCTGCTGGTCCGTTACCCAGGCCTGTTGCGCTAGATCCGACGACACGTATAATACCTGACACAAAACGTGACAGCTGTCAATTATTACGATATCCTAACGATACATCAAGCATGGTGAATGTTTGTAAAACGGCAAAGAGCGTCTCATAAGACGTTTAGATGGTACCTTCTCATTGAGCGATTGGAGATTCAATTGTTCGGAATTGACGAACAGACGTTCTTGTCGCAAATGCCGAGCCAGTTCTATCATGTCCCACTGTAGGGTCCCTAAGGACTCTACACTGTTTATGGAAGACATGGCTGAAAAGTCAAAACGCACCGTTCGTTTTTTGTCACGTTTCAACATCGTTTGAAACTCAATGGGCTAAGCGACACACGACGGGCAAGAATATGTTTATCCGTCGATAAATGTAAAAATCCTAGCGCCCAGAGGCGTATCGGCGATAAGATAATGTTGTCAGGCGCTGTTATCATAACAATAAGGGACAAAAAGCTCTCAATGAACCTAATGCACTATATGAGCTGACGGATGCTTGTAGAGAGTTCATATAGAAGTTATTCGTGAGTCTCGACAAAGGAAAACGTCACACGAGCGTCGAGTCGGGAGTTCTCGACGATGGTGCGAATTATTATTTTCGTCCCGTCTCTCGACGGAATCGGACGCGTTAACAATAACTCTTCCACCAAACGAGAAAACACGTCCTTGACGTCTTGTAACGAAAAAAAAAGTGTAAACTCCCGAATGCGGGATGTTGGCCGAATGAAAAGAGAAAAGACAAAAAAAATCGTATGGCAATATTCACCTGACGAAGTACGAGACTTATACTGGCTGGTACAACTTCTACAAATAATCACGTCGTAGTACGCGAGGAACGGGAAAAATCACGTGAAGCTACATACCACGAGCACATAAACGTGGTACACTGACGTATAGCGGTAAAAGGATTTTTTTTTATTGTTGTCGTTTTCTATACTTCACAGCAACACCCACAACTGATAGTCGACCATTTTCTAATTTAAGGTTAGAATGTGTTTTTTTTTATTCGCCTCTTTTCAAGGCGCAAATTACTCTGCGTGCGCTTTGTCGAACGGCCGATATTGACCTTTTTGTGGTGAATGTGGTTTCGTGTGCGATTTGAACTACTGACGATAAGCGACGACAGCTGTACTGGTTACACGTACTGTAAACTCGATCGGTAATAAAGACTTCCGTCATTCTTTCGATTTTTATTCTGTGAATTTCTGTCAATTCTCCAAAATCTTCTCTCGGAAATTCGTTTGGTACTCTCTGTGATATCCGAACTGGAAGTGCAAAATGTGTTTAGATATTCGTTATTACATGCAATAATGCCATGACGTTATTTTCCGCCGACATAGATGGCCCGAATGTTCAATGATGGTTCGAGGTGAGGTTAACTAATGTCAATCGTACGACCCAGAAATAAGATCAGCATATGAAGATACATTGCACAAAATGATTTACTCGACAGACGATAGCCAAGGAGAATGAAGCGTGCGCCTCTCGTCGAAACGGGATTGCAACTTTTGACGAGGCTGAGCAAGAGGCCATCGATCGAGGGACTGGATGATCGTTTGTTCGAGGGTGGCCCACACGTACAGGAAACCGTTGAGATCAGTGGAGCGTTATCGAGTGGCAAGACACTCTTGCTCACGCAGTTAGTAGCGAAATGTATTCTACCCACAGAGTACGACGGGATAGCGATAGCTGGACGTGGCGTGGCGGTCCTGCTGATAAACACGGATCATCACTTTCGCGTCTGCAAACTGGTGCAGCTGATGCGCGACATGGTCCGGGAGGCTTGCAAGAGACAAAATATATTGTGCTCGGACGCAAAGATAAGGGAGCTTGTGATAATTCCATCCGTGGAAAATCTCACGGTCGTCAATTGCTATGACAATCTTCAGTTCAAGCTTGCTCTCAATATTATCGACGGCGTACTCATGAAGGATCCTCGTATTGGTCTGGTAGCGCTGGACAGCGTGTCCTCCTTTTATTGGCAAGATCGCGAGGTCGGCGGTGTTTGGCTGATCAATCAGTATCTCAGGAACATTTTGAGAATTATTCAGGATTACGTGTTTAGATATAAGATAGCGTTGATTTATACGCGGCCTGACGATTTCGCGTCGAAAACGGGCAACCCAATTGAATTGGCGGCCGAACCAACCGTCGAGAAGATAAATTATAGGATTAATCTCGGCGACGGAAGCCGTGGCGCAATCGAGACGGCCGAGAAAACGACTGAAATTATGTTTAGGATCGAGGAAAACGGTGTTAAGTGGATCACGGAGAAATAACGGAAGAAGCAATGCGTTTCAGTCAACGAGACTCGGAATTGAAGGTTCAAATGTTTATTGTGGACAGAAGAACTTTGTCGGCTATGTCCAGAGGACACAGCAGTTGACATCCTGCCAACGTTACCCGTGGACAGTTTGATCTTGACGCGGCGATGTCTTCGACGATCTTCGCTTCCTCGGCCGTTATACCACCCAGAACGTAAATAATTATCCACGGATTATCGGTTGGATGATGCTTCGCTCGGCCCTTCAGTAGCAAGCTGAGAAAATATTGCTTTTTGTTTCCTCTTGTAAAAACGTTACCGCAATTAATTTAAGTAAATATTTGTGATAATATTTGGTACTCACTTGAAGCCGGCGGAAATGAGGGACGATGTTTTCCTCTTCAAATCCTGGATTTCCGGCTTCATCGGGTCCAAAATGTCGTTCACGAGTCGCTCGATCAGTCCGTTACACTCAGCCATCTCTTGTGGGCTTGATTTGACGATCATGGAGCTGATAATAAAGTACAAAGAGAGTTATTTTACAACATCGACGTTATATTATTTCCCGTGATTCTTCAAGTACCCTCGATTTACCGATAATCGCGCAGCGATTCCCGTTGCAACGCGATCGTGTGTAAAACTTTGATGATCTGTTCGGTGATTTTGAGGGCCGATTCTCTCGCCGCTTTGTCGTCGTTGGCACCCAGAAGTAGCAAAGTTTGTTGATACACCGATACCTCGTGAGTCTCGACAGACTCGTTGCACTGCTTAATGTCGTCGTAAATGGCGTCGTGCAGGGACTTTCTCAGAGATTCTTCTTGAATCGCGGCAAAACGAATTTCCGTACCGGCCAAAGAGTAAATGTGAATCAAGAGAACGAGCAGATTTTCCATGTCCAATCCTCTGGCGGATCGCATATTGATTATGTTGCTCATTTGGGATAGTATGCTCGAGGAATCTCGGCTGACAGCCAAATTTTGCAGCACCAGCTTCTCGAGGCTGATCAACAGCTCGATCTGCGCCGTTTTGTTTGATTTGAGCGATTGGATCACCGCCAGGATGATCTGAAGCCTCTTGTTCGATCTCGCTAGACTATCGATGCTCTCGGTGTCGCGCAACGCGTGGACATTTTTCTCCAAACTGTGTACGGTTACGCGCGTCGACAATCGAGCCTTGGGACTGCGCTCAACAGCTGACATCTCGATCAACCATTTGTTTAGCGTGAGCAGCACGTCCTTTTGCTTCTTTCCTATAAGCAAATTCATCGTCGTTTCGTCGTCGGTCGCGAGGCAACCCGGTATCATCATCGCCATTGGACTCTCCTGTAATTCAGGAAACGACTCATATTCCGGTGCGTCACGCTGGAAACGACTTTTCCTCACGCCAGCCGATTTACCTGGCTATCCGGACACAGGGGCGTCATATTGACCGAGACGTCGTTGTTGTGATACGGCAAGTGTGGCATTGTGCTGAGTATCCTCGCTAGCATCGATTCCGTGTTGTGTTTTGCAGCTGTACACAAATCCATCGTTCTGTCCACCAAGATCAGTGTAACACCCGATTGGCCTATCAACAGCTGTGTCAAGATAATTCACCGTCTCAACTCTATAGTTAAGGGATCCGCAGTGGCATTCCAAAAGCTGAAGGACATTTCGGGAATTTATTGTATGGAAACTATTCATAGGGTTATTGAGTAGCTTGAGTAGCCTCATTAACATTGTCTCCCAAAAAATCTTCCTCGCTTTTGGAGTGTCACTGTACCCCGCTAGGAAAGTACTGCATAAAAATCGAAATAGCTGGTCTTTCTCAAGGGGCTACGTCTACCTAGAGGCCCAACAAATGGCCGAATTTCCAATTTCCTTTCTGCGAAAGTGTCGGTGAAAAAGAAATGTATTTTTTTTCTGATACAGCAGTACGTATATTTAGATCTTCCGAAAAAACAAAAATCACCGAAAAATACAGAATAACAACAACAAACATGGCCACCGGCAGATGATACTGTTTTCAAAGTCGGACATGATATCTCGAGAACGACTTCATGGATTGTTTTCAAATTTACGCGACATACGATGAGAAACATTTGAACGTCGTTGACGATCTCACTTTTTTGTAAATCGATCTTCATTTTCTAATAGTTACGTGAAAACGACGACTCGTTTTCATAGATTTTGTATGCTCGAGTTTCAATTCATCGCCGCATAATAAAAAAAAAAAATTTCAAGTCGACGATCGTCAACGTCTCGTATTTATTGTTAACTTGAATAAACCATTTGTTTTTTAGATACCAGATGGACCGTTTAAGCCTCTTTTTGTTGTTTTTCTGTATTTTTTGTTGATTTTTTTTAAAGCTTTCAAAATCCGCCCCTTTGTGTTAATAAGAAGGCGTTTCCTTTGCACCAACCGTTTCGAAGAAAAAAATCCGATTTTGTCTATTTTTTCAAGCCTTTAGATGCAGACCCTTAAATTAGTCGGTATTTTCTTCAAAAAAACGAGAAGGTTTCCAAGGCGGCTACAGACCTTTCGTCTATCGACGGCAGCTTGCAGATTCTCCAGCTTGTCTGCGATGTACTCGCTGTGCTTGCCCAGCGAGTAAATGTCCTCTTTCACATTGAAGTGCGCGAAGAGGCTATGCAACGAGCTCACCAAGTAATCGGCGCTCGCCTCGTGTTCCTCTGTTAACTTGCCATCTATCGGTGGCATGAGCCTCTCGAAGGGTGGGGCGACAAACACGTTTCTCGTCAGGGGCGCCGCGAATAATGGACGGTACATTACTTCTACCTCTGGATCCTAAAGAACAAACAAAGGGTGGCCCGATTCCCGTTCAGTCCCGATAGAGAATCTTCCTCTCTATTCATCAAGTTTGTACTTGTACCTTGCTCAAATTTTTGCTCCTCATCCAGCTCGTGACGTTTTCCCTCAATTGCTCGTAGCTGTTTTGCTTACCAGATGGAAACAGACTGGAGTAGTTGAGTATGGTGAAGTGAGCCGCGCACACTATCGTGCAAGCGTCGAACGAGTTTTTATCAATGATGAGCTTCAGCGTTCTCTGGTAGAACGACTGATCTGCGGATGTTACGACGATGACAGCTTTGGTGGTTCCACGAACTCGAACATACTGAAAATGCAAATTTGTGAAATTTCATTCAAGGTTCTTGGAGCATGTTACAGTCGTTGCTATTGTTACTATTCTTGTTGTTGACGTTAATGTTGCTATTATTATTATTTTTTACTGTTATCATTATTCTTTGATTATTATTACTATATAATGTTTACAGAAAAAATAAATGCTATTGAACCCAATTTAATTTAAGTCGCACTCAACATTTTTCTTCATACCGTGTTTCGGTTTGTTTGTATCGTTACATGAGGTGTAACTGTGTAAGGAAAGAAAAACCAAAAATCGACGAATTAATGAATACCGACTTGAAAGTTGTACATCGCTAATTCGTGGACCGATACCGCGCCAGCATCCTTGAGGGACAAATACGCCCGGTCGCCTTTGTACCAGTGAAGAGATTCCGAAGCAGCATGGTCGATGTAAACAGCAGCACCTCGGACTTTATTGAAAATGTCATTCCAACAGGCGCTAATAAAATCGTGTATCTCGCAGTTGTTCATTTTTCATAATAATGGCACTCGCGTTACTACGATGCGTTTTTTAAATCGGTATTCTTACAAGTGTTAATCGTTACGATTGATCAAGGAGCCGAGGGGCAATATTGGACGTACTCGAGCCCGGGTCTTATCACTGTCAGCTGACGGCTGACGGCGAGAACTTATTTACATACGAGAAGCTCTTAGGGGCATAAAGTTAACCGGAAAACATGCAGTTGTAATTTTTTTGGTCTTTTGTATATCGGTATATCAAGTAAATTAAATGCGTATATAATATTTGACCGAAATACCACTCGAACATCGAATTTGATCGAATGTCTATTTATCCGAATGAGTGATGAGTCGAAATATCCTTTACCAAATTACGATTAAGCGAAATAAAAGTTTATCAAGTGTAGCTGACGTCACGTCCGGCGCAATGTAACCAGGCTTTAACGCATTATTCAGCTGCAAGATGGCGATAACGGTTCAAATTGCGGGCTAAAACACCACAGCGGGTAAGGTAACAAACGATATACGTGTCAGTACAAACGGAAATGTAAAAAAAAAAAAAAATCGAAAATTTTTTTTTTAGAAAAAATTTTGAAAAAAAAATTCAAAAAAAAAATTTTTAACGGTACAAACGGGTACAAACGATTCTCTTTTCAGTCACGTTTATTAAAATTGCTTAGCTCTAAATGGGTTGCGGTTCATTTTTTCATACCCTCGTACTTTTTTCCCCCTTAAGGTACAAACGAAATTTAAGACGGTACAAACGGGTACAAACCGAGTACAAACGAATGCAAAAAAAAAAATTACTTTCTGTAAAGTCAGTTGCCAACTTCACATAAGTTGCCTATGTGAAGTTGGCAACTGACTTTACAGAGAGTAATTTTTTTTTTTGCATTCGTTTGTACTCGGTTTGTACCCATTTGTACCGTCTTAAATTTCGTTTGTACCTTAAGGGGCAAAAAAGTACGAGGGTATGAAAAAATGAACCGCAACCCATTTAGAGCTAAGCAATTTTAATAAACGTGACTGAAAAGAGAATCGTTTGTACCCGTTTGTACCGTTAAAAATTTTTTTTTTGAATTTTTTTTTCAAAATTTTTTCTAAAAAAAAAATTTTCGATTTTTTTTTTTTTTACATTTCCGTTTGTACCGACAAGTATATCGTTTGGACCACCTAGAAATTGTTTCTATTCATTCGTATCGGTGAGTACATCGTTTCTACCACCGTGTAATCGTTTATACCCATTCGTACTGACGAGTATATCGTTTGTACCACCGAGAGAACGGTTGTACCCATCTGTACTATCGAGCAATCGTTTGTACCCGTTCCTATCGACGAATATATCGTTTGTACCACTCAGCAAACGTTTGTAACCGTCTGTACTATCGAGCAATCGTTTGTACCCGTTCGTATCGACAGTATATCGTTTGTACCACCGAGAAATGGTTTGTACCCGTTGGTATCGACGAGTATTTCGTATGTACCACCGAGAAAACGTTTGTACCCGTCTGTACGATCAAGCAATCGTTTGGACCCATTCACACTGACGAGTATATCATTTGTACCAACGAGCAAATGTTTGTACCCGTCTGTATTATCGAGCAATCGTTTGTACCCGTTCGTATCGACGAGTATATCGTTTGTATCACCGAGAAATCGTTTGTACCCGTCTATACTATCGACCAATCGTTTCTACCCATTCGTATCAACGAGTATTTCGTATGTACCACCGAGAAAACGTTTGTACCCGTCTGTACTATCGAGCACTCATTTATACCCGTTCGTATCGACGAGTATATCGTGTGTACCACCGAGAAATCGTTTGTACCCGTCTGAACTATCGATCAATCGTTTGTACCCGTTCGTATCGACGAGTGTATCGTATGTACCACCGAGAAAACGTTTGTACCCGTCTGTACTATCGAGAAATCCTTTGTACCCGTTCGTATCGACGAGTATATCGTTTGTACCACCGAGAAAACGTTTGTACCCGTCTGTACTATGGAGCAATCGTTTGTACCCGTTCGTATCGACGAGAATATCGTTTGTACCACCGAGAAATCGTTTATACCCGTTAGTATCGACGAGTATATCGTTTGTACCACCGAGACAACGTTTCTACCCGGCTGTACTATCGAGCAATCGTTTGTACGCGTTCGTACTGACGAGTATATCGTTTGTACCACCAAGAAAACGTTTCTATCCGTCTGTACTAGCGAGCAATCGTTTGTACCCGTTCGTACTTACGAGTATATCGTTTGTACCACCGAGAAAAAGTTCGTACCTGTCTGTCTTATCGAGCAATCGTTTGTACCCGTTCGTACTGACGAGTATATCGTTTGTACCACCGAGAAAACGATTGTACCCGTCTGTACTATCGAGCAATCGTTTATACCCGTTCGTATCGACGAGTATATCGTTTGTACCACCGAGGAAACGTTTGTACCCATTCGTCCTGACGAGCAGATCGTTTGTACCGCCGAGAAATCGTTTGCTTGGGTTTCCATCATCGAGCAATCGTTTGTACCGGTTCGTACCAACGAGTAAATCAATTGTACCAGCACTTAATCTTGTGTTTCGGTCCATACTGACGAGTATGTCGTTTGTACTACCGAACAATAATTTCTACTTTTTCGTGCCAAGGAGTATATCGTTTGTACCGCCAAGCGTAAGTTTCGTAGAGTAAGTAAGTAAGTAAGCGTACATGGGTACAAACGATTTCTCTGTGGTACAAATGATATGCTCGTCAATACGACTGGGTAGAAACGATTGCTCGATAGTACAGATGGGTACAAACGTTTTCTCAGTAGTACAAACGCTATACTCGTCAGTACGACCGGGTACAGACGATTGGTCGATAGTACCGACGGGTACAAACAATTTCTCGTTGGTACATATGATATACTCGTCAGTAGGAATGGGTACAAACGATTGCCCGATAGTACAGACGGGTACAAACGTTTTCTCGGTGGTACATACGAAATACTCGTCGATACGAATGGGTACAAACGATTGGTCGATAGTACAGAGGGGTACAAACGTATTCTCGGTGGTACAAACGATATACTCGTCGATACGAACGGGTACAAACGATTGCTCGATAATACAGACGGGTACAAACGTTTTCTCGTTGGTACAAATGATATACTCGTCAGTACGAATGGGAACAATCGATTGCTCGATAGTCCAGACGGGTACAAACGTTTTTTCTATGGTACATACAAAATACTCGTCGATACCAACGGGTACAATCGATTGCTCGATAGTACAGACGGGTACAAATGATTTCTCGGTGGTACGAACGATATACTCGTCGATACGAACGGGTACAAACGATTGCTCGATAGTACAGACGGGTACCAACGTTTTCTCGTTGGTACAAACGATATACTCGTCAGTACGAATGGTTACAAACGATTGCCCGATAGTACAGACGGGCACAAACGTTTTCTCGGTGGTACATACGAAATACTCGTTGATACGAATGGGTACAAACGATTGGTCGATAGTACAGACGGGTACAAACGGTTTCTCGGTGGTACAAACGATATTCTCGTCAGTACGAATGGGTACAAACGATTAATCACCGGTACGAATGAGTACAAACGATCTCTCGGTGGTTCAAACGACATACTCGTCGATACGAACGGGTACAAACGATTGCTCGATAGTACAGACGGGTACAAACGTTTCCTCGGTGGTACAAACGATATACTTGTCAGTACGAATGGGTACAACCGATTCCTCAATAGTACAGACGCGTAGAAACGTTTCCGCGGTGGGACAAACGATAAATTCGTCGATACCAACGGGTACAAACGTTTAGTCAGTGGGACAAACGATATACTCATTGATACGAACGGGTACAAACGATTGCTCGATATTACAGACGGGTACAAACGTTTTCTCGGTGGTACAAACGATATACTCGTCAGTACGAGGGGGTACAAACCATTGCTCGATATTACAGACCGGTACAAACGATTGCTCGATAGTACAGACGGGTACAAACGTTTCCTCGGTGGTACAAACGATGAACTCGTCGATACGAACGGGTACAAACGATTGCTCGATAGTACAGATGGGTACAAACGTTTTCTCGGTGGTACAAACGATATACTCGTCGATACGAACGGGTACAATCGATTGCTCGATAGTACAGACGGGTACAAATGATTTCTCGGTGGTACGAACGATATACTCGTCGATACGAACGGGTACAAACGATTGCTCGATAGTACAGACGGGTACCAACGTTTTCTCGTTGGTACAAACGATATACTCGTCAGTACGAATGGTTACAAACGATTGCCCGATAGTACAGACGGGCACAAACGTTTTCTCGGTGGTACATAGGAAATACTCGTTGATACGAATGGGTACAAACGATTGGTCGATAGTACAGACGGGTACAAACGGTTTCTCGGTGGTACAAACGATATTCTCGTCAGTACGAATGGGTACAAACGATTAATCACCGGTACGAATGAGTACAAACGATCTCTCGGTGGTTCAAACGACATACTCGTCGATACGAACGGGTACAAACGATTGCTCGATAGTACAGACGGGTACAAACGTTTCCTCGGTGGTACAAACGATATACTTGTCAGTACGAATGGGTACAACCGATTCCTCAATAGTACAGACGCGTAGAAACGTTTCCGCGGTGGGACAAAAGATAAATTCGTCGATACCAACGGGTACAAACGTTTAGTCAGTGGGACAAACGATATACTCATTGATACGAACGGGTACAAACGATTGCTCGATATTACAGACGGGTACAAACGTTTTCTCGGTGGTACAAACGATATACTCGTCAGTACGAATGGGTACAAACGATTAATCACCGGTACGAATGAGTACAAACGATCTCTCGGTGGTTCAAACGACATACTCGTCGATACGAACGGGTACAAACGATTGCTCGATAGTACAGACGGGTACAAACGTTTCCTCGGTGGTACAAACGATGTACTCGTCGATACGAACGGGTACAAACGATTGCTCGATAGTACAGATGGGTACAAACGGTTTCTCGGTGGTACAAACGATATACTCGTCAGAACGAATGGGTACAAACGATTCCTCGATAGTACAGATGGGTACAAACGTTTTCTCGGTGGTACAAACGATATACTTGTCAGTGCGAATGGGTACAAACGATTCCTCAATAGTGCAGACGGGTACAAACGTTTCCGCGGTGGTACAAACGATATATTCGTCGATACCAACGGGTACAAACGTTTTGTCGGTGGTACATACGATATACTCGTTGATACGAATGGGTACAAACGATTGCTCGATAGTACAGACGGGTACAAACGTTTTCTCGCGGGTACAAACGATACACTCGTCAGTACGAATGAGTACAAACGATTGCTCGATAGTACAGACGGGTACAAACGTTTTCTCGGTGGTACAAACGAAATACTCGTCGATACGAACGGGTACAAACGATTTCTCGATAGTACAGACGGGTACAAATGTTTTCTCGGTGGTAGAAACGATATACGAATTCGAACGAGGTACGAATGGGTAAAAACGATTCCACGATAGTGCAGACGGGTACAAACGTTTTCTCGGTGGTACAAACGATATACTTGCCAGTACGAATGAGTACAAAGGATTCCTCAATAGTGCAGACGAGTACAAACGTTTCCGCGGTGGTACAAACGATATATTCGTCGATACCAACGGGTACAAACGTTTTGTCGGTGGTACATACGATATACTCGTTGATACGAATGGGTACAAACGATTGCTCGATAGTACAGACGGGTACAAACGTTTTCTCGGTGGTACAAACGATATACTCGTCAGTACGAGGGGGTACAAGCGATTGCTCGATATTACAGACCGGTACAAACGACTGCTCGATAGTACAGACGGGTACAAACGTTTTCTCGGGGGTACATACGTAATACTCGTCGATACCAACGGGTACAAAGGATTTCTCGGTGGTACAATCGATATACTGTCGATACGACCGGGTACAAACGATTGCTCGATAGTCCAGACGTGTACAAACGTTTCCTCGGTGGTACAAACGACATACTCGTCGATACGAACGGGTACAAACGATTTCTCGATGGTCCAGACGGGTACAAACGATTTCTCGATGGTACAAACGATATACTTGTCAGTACGAAAGGGTAAAAACGATTCCTCGATAGTACAGATGGGTACAAACGTTTTCTCGGTCGTACAAACGATATACTTGTCAGTGCGACTGGGTACAAACGATTCCTCAATAGTGCAGACGGGTACAAACGTTTCCGCGGTGGTACAAACGATATATTCGTCGATACCAACGGGTACAAACGTTTTGTCGGTGGTACAAACGATATACTCGTTGATACGAATGGGTACAAACGATTGCTCGATAGTACAGACGGGTACAAACGTTTTCTCGCTGGCACAAACGATATACTCGTCAGTACGAGGGGGTACAAACGATTGCTCGATACTACAGACCGGTACAAACGATTGCTCGATAGTGCCGACGGGTACAATCGTTTTCTCGTTGGTACAAACGATATACTCGTTAGTACGAACGGGTACAAACGATTGCTCGATAGTACAGACGGGCACAAATGTTTGCTCGGTGGTACATACGAAATACTTGTCGATACCAACGGGTACAAACGATTTTTCTCTGGTACAAACGATATACTGTGGATACGAACGGGTACAAACGATTGCTCGATATTACAGACGGGTACAAACGTTTCCTCGGTGGTACAAACGATATACTCGTCGGTACGAACGGGTACAAACGATTGCTCGACAGTACAGATGGGTACAAACGTTTTCTCGGTGGTACAAACGATATACTCGTCGTAACGAACGGGTACAAACGATTCCTCGATAGTACAGACGGGTACAAACGTTTTCTCGTTGGTACAAACGATATACTCGTCAGTACGAATGGGTACAAACGATTGCCCGATAGTTCAGACGGGGACAAACGTTTTCTCGGTGGTACATACGAAATACTCGTTGATACGAATGGGTACAAACGATTGGTCGATAGTACAGACGGGTACAAACGATTTCTCGGTGGTACAAACGACATACTCGTCGATACGAACGGGTACAAACGATTACTCGATAGTACAGATGGGTACAAACGTTTCCTCGGTGGTACAAACGATGTACTCGTCGATACGAACGGGTCCAAATGATTGTTCGATAGTACAGACGGGTACAAACGTTTTCTCGCTGGTACAAACGATACACTCGTCAGTACGAATGGGTACAAACTATTGCTCGATCGTACAAACGGGTACAAACGTTTTCTCACTGGAACAAACGATACACTCGTCAGTACGAATGGGTACAAACGATTGCTCGATAGTACAGACGGGTACAAACGATTTCTCGGTGGTACAAACGATATACTCGTCGATACGAACGGGTACAAACGATTGCTCGATAGTACATACGGGTACAAACGTTTTCTCGTTGGTAAAAACGATATACTCGTCAGTACGAATGGGTACAACCGATTGCCCGATAGTACAGACGGGTACAAACGTTTTTTCGGTGGTACATACGAAATACTCGTCGATACGAATGGGTACAAACGATTGGTCGATAGTACAGACGGGTACAAACGATTTCTCGGTGGTACAAACGATATACTCGTCGATACGAATGGGTACAAACGATTGCTCGATAGTACAGACAGGTACAAACGTTTTCTCGGTGGTACAAACGATATACTCGTCAGAACGAATGGGTACAATCGATTCCTCGATAGTACAGACGGGTACAAACGTTTTCTCGGTGGTACAAACGATATACCCGTTGATACGAACGGGTACATTCGATTGCTCGATAGTACAGACGGGTACAAACGATTTCTCGGTGGTAGAAACGATATACTCGTCGATACGAACGGGTACAAACGATTGCTCGATAGTACAGACGGGTACAAACGTTTTCTCGTTGGTACAAACGATATACTCGTCAGTACGAATGGGTACAAACGTTTGCTCGATAGTTCAGACGGGGACAAACGTTTTCTCGGTGGTACATACGAAATACTCGTTGATACGAATGGGTACAAACGATTGGTCGATAGTACTGACGGGTACAAACGATTTCTCGGTGGTACAAACGACATACTCGTCGATACGAACGGGTACAAACGATTGCTCGATAGGACAGACGGGTACAAACGTTTCCTCGGTGGTACAAACGTTGAACTCGTCGATCCGAACGGGTACAAACGATTGCTCGATAGTACGGATGGGTACAAACGTTTTCTCGGTGGTACAAACGATATACTCGTCAGGACGAATGGGTACAAACAATTCCTCGATAGTACAGACAGGTACAAACGTTTTCTCGGTGGTACAATCGATATACTCGTCGATACGAACGGGTACAATCGATTGCTCGATAGTACAGACGGGTACAAACGATTTCTCGGTGGTACGAACGATATACTCGTCGATGCGAACGGGTACAAACGATTGCTCGATAGTACAGACGGGTACAAACATTTTCTCGTTGGTACAAACGATATACTCGTCAGTACGAATGGGTACAAACGATTGCCCTTTAGTTCAGACGGGTACAAACGATTTCTCGGTGGTAGAAACGATATACTCGTCGATACGAACGGGTACAAACGATTGCTCGATAGTACAGACGGGTACAAACGTTTTCTCGTTGGTACAAACGATATACTCGTCAGTACGAATGGGTACAAACGATTGCCCAATAGTTCTGACGGGGACAATCGTTTTCTCGGTGGTACATACGAAATACTCGTTGATACGAATGGGTACAAGCGATTGGTCGATAGTACAGACGGGTACAAACGATTTCTCGGTGGTACAAACGACATACTCGTCGTTACGAACGGGTACAAACGATTGCTCGATTGTACAGACGGGTACAAACGTTTCCTCGGTGGTACAAACGATGTACTCGTCGATACGAACGGGTACAAACGATTGCTCGATAGTACAGATGGGTACAAACGTTTTCTCGGTGGTACAAACGATATACTCGTCAGGACGAATGGGTACAAACGATTCCTCGATAGTACAGACAGGTACAAACGTTTTCTCGATGGTACAAACGATATACTCGTCGATACGAACGGGTACAATCGATTGCTCGATAGTACATACGGGTACAAACGATTTCTCGGTGGTACATACGATATACTCGTCGATACGAACGGGTACAAACGATTGCGTGATAGTACATACGGGTACAAACGTTTTCTCGTTGGTAAAAACGATATACTCGTCAGTACGAATGGGTACAACCGATTGCTCGATAGTACAGACGGGTACAAACGTTTTCTCGGTGGTACATACGAAATACTCGTCGATACGAATGGGTACAAACGATTGGTCGATAGTACAGACGGGTACAAACGATTTCTCGGTGGTACAAACGATATACTCGTCGATACGAATGGGTACAAACGATTGCTCGATAGTACAGACGGGTACAAACGTTTTCTCGGTGGTACAAACGATATACTCGTCAGAACGAATGGGTACAACCGATTGCTCGATAGTACAGACGGGTACAAACGTTTTCTCGGTGGCACATACGAAATACTCGTTGATACGAATGGGTACAAACGATTGGTCGATAGTACAGACGG
This sequence comes from Ophion costatus, assembly GCA_951751655.1. Taxonomy (NCBI): domain Eukaryota; kingdom Metazoa; phylum Arthropoda; class Insecta; order Hymenoptera; family Ichneumonidae; genus Ophion; species Ophion costatus. The sequence goes on along the minus strand of OX632365.1, from coordinate 24,174,388 downwards.
GTACAAACGATTTCTCGGTGGTACAACCGACATACTCGTCGATACGAACGGGTACAAACGATTGCTCGATAGTACAGACGGGTACAAACGTTTCCTCGGTGGTACAAACGATGTACTCGTCGATACGAACGGGTACAAACGATTGCTCGATAGTACAGATGGGTACAAACGTTTTCTCGGTGGTACAAACGATATACTTGTCAGGACGAATGGGTACAAACGATTCCTCGATAGTACAGACAGGTAAAAACGTTTTCTCGGTGGTACAAACGATATACTCGTCGATACGAACGGGTACAATCGATTGCTCGATAGTACAGACGGGTACAAACGATTTCTCGGTGGTACAAACGATATACTCGTCGATACGAACGGGTACAAACGATTGCTCGATAGTACAGACGGGTACAAACGTTTTCTCGTTGGTACAAACGATATACTCGTCAGTACGAATGGGTACAAACGATTGCTCGATAGTACAGACGGGTACAAACGTTTTCTCGGTGGTACAAACGATATACTCGTCAGGACGAATGGGTACAAACGATTCCTCGATAGTACAGACAGGTAAAAACGTTTTCTCGGTGGTACAAACGATATACTCGTCGATACGAACGGGTACAATCGATTGCTCGATAGTACAGACGGGTACAAACGATTTCTCGGTGGTACAAACGATATACTCGTCGATACGAACGGGTACAAACGATTGCTCGATAGTACAGACGGGTACAAACGTTTTCTCGTTGGTACAAACGATATACTCGTCAGTACGAATGGGTACAAACGATTGCCCGATAGTTCAGACGGGGACAAACGTTTTCTCGGTGGTACATACGAAATACTCGTTGATACGAATGAGTACAAACGATTGGTCGATAGTACAGACGGGTACAAACGATTTCTCGGTGGTACAAACGACATACTCGTCGATACGAATGGGTACAAACGATTGCTCGATAGTACAGACGGGTACAAATGTTTCCTCGGTGGTACAAACGATGTACTCGTCGATGTGAACGGGTACAAACGATTGCTCGATAGTACAGATGGGTACAAACGTTTTCTCGGTGGCACAAACGATATACTCGTCAGGACGAATGGGTACAAACGATTCCTCGATAGAACAGACAGGTACAAACGTTTTCTCGGTGGTACAAACGATATACTCGTTGATACGAACGGGTACAATCGATTGCTCGATAGTACAGACGGGTACAAACGATTTCTCGGTGGTACAAACGATATACTCGTCGATACGAACGGGTACAAACGATTGCTCGATAGTACAGACGGGTACAAACGTTTTCTCGTTGGTACAAACGATATACTCGTCAGTACGAATGGGTACAAACGATTGCCCGATAGTTCAGACGGGGACAAACGTTTTCTCGGTGGTACATACGAAATACTCGTTGATACGAATGGGTACAAACGATTGGTCGATAGTATAGACGGGTACAAACGATTTCTCGGTGGTACAAACGACATACTCGTCGATACGAACGGGTACAAACGATTGCTCGATAGTACAGACGGGTACAAACGTTTCCTCGGTGGTACAAACGATGTACTCGTCGATACGAACGGGTACAATCGATTGCTCGATAGTACAGACGGGTACAAACGATTTCTCGGTGGTACAAACGATATACTCGTCGATACGAATGGGTACAAACGATTGCCCGATAGTTCAGACGGGGACAAACGTTTTCTCGGTGGTACATACGAAATACTCGTTGATACGAATGAGTACAAACGATTGGTCGATAGTACAGACGGGTACAAACGATTTCTCCGTGGTACAACCGACATACTCGTCGATACGAACGGGTACAAACGATTGCTCGATAGTACAGACGGATACAAACGTTTCCTCGGTGGTACAAACGATGTACTCGTCGATACGAACGGGTACAAACGATTGCTCGATAGTACAGATGGGTACAAACGTTTTCTCGGTGGTACAAACGATATACTCGTCAGGACGAATGGGTACAAACGATTCCTCGATAGTACAGACAGGTACAAACGTTTTCTCGGTGGTACATACGATATACTGGTCGATACGAACGGGTACAATCGATTGCTCGATAGTACAGACGGGTACAAACGATTTCTCGGTGGTACAAACGATATACTCGTCGATACGAACGGGTACAAACGATTGCTCGATAGTACAGACGGGTACAAACGTTTTCTCGTTGGTACAAACGATATACTCGTCAGTACGAATGGGTACAAACGATTGCCCGATAGTTCAGACGGGGACAAACGTTTTCTCGGTGGTACATACGAAATACTCGTTGATACGAATGGGTACAAACGATTGCTCGATAGTACAGACGGGTACAAACGTTTCCTCGGTGGTACAAACGATGTACTCGTCGATGTGAACGGGTACAAACGATTGCTCGATAGTACAGACGGGTACAAACGTTTTCTCGTTGGTACAAACGATATATTCGTCAGTACGAATGGGTACAAACGATTGCCCGATAGTTCAGACGGGGACAAACGTTTTCTCGGTGGTACATACGAAATACTCGTTGATACGAATGGGTACAAAGGATTGGTCGATAGTACAGACGGGTACAGACGATTTCTCGGTGGTACAACCGACATACTCATCGATACGAACGGGTACAAACGATTGCTCGATAGTACAGACGGGTACAAACGTTTCCTCGGTGGTACAAAAGATGTACTCGTCGATGTGAACGGGTACAAACGATTGCTCGATAGTACAGATGGGTACAAACGTTTTCTCGGTGGTACAAACGATATACTCGTCAGGACGAATGGGTACAAACGATTCCTCGATAGTACAGACAGGTACAAACGTTTTCTCGATGGTACAAACGATATACTCGTCGATACGAACGGGTACAATCGATTGCTCGATAGTACAGACGGGTACAAACGTTTTATCGCTGGTACAAACAATACACTCGTCAGTACGAATGGGTACAAACGATTGCTCGATAGTACAGACGGGTACAAACGATTTCTCGGTGGTACAAACGATATACTCGTCGATACGAACGGGTACAAACGATTGCTCGATATTACAGACGGGTACAAACGTTTTCTCGTTGGTACAAACGATATACTCGTCAGTACGAATGGGTACAAACGATTGCCCGATAGTTCAGACGGGGACAAACGTTTTCTCGGTGGTACATACGAAATACTCGTTGATACGAACGGGTACAAACGATTGCTCGATAGTACAGACGGGTACAAACGTTTCCTCGGTGGTACAAACGATGTACTCGTCGATACGAACGGGTACAATCGATTGCTCGATAGTACAGACGGGTACAAACGATTTCTCGGTGGTACAAACGATATACTCGTCGATACGAATGGGTACAAACGATTGCCCGATAGTTCAGACGGGGACAAACGTTTTCTCGGTGGTACATACGAAATACTCGTTGATACGAATGAGTACAAACGATTGGTCGATAGTACAGACGGGTACAAACGATTTCTCCGTGGTACAACCGACATACTCGTCGATACGAACGGGTACAAACGATTGCTCGATAGTACAGACGGGTACAAACGTTTCCTCGGTGGTACAAACGATGTACTCGTCGATACGAACGGGTACAAACGATTGCTCGATAGTACAGATGGGTACAAACGTTTTCTCGGTGGTACATACGAAATACTCGTTGATACGAACGGGTACAAACGATTGCTCGATAGTACAGACGGGTACAAACGTTTCCTCGGTGGTACAAACGATGTACTCGTCGATATGAACGGGTACAAACGATTGCTCGATAGTACAGATGGGTACAAACGTTTTCTCGGTGGTACAAAAGATATACTCGTCAGGACGAATGGGTACAAACGATTCCTCGATAGTACAGACAGGTACAAACGTTTTCTCGGTGGTACATACGATATACTCGTCGATACGAACGGTTACAATCGATTGCTCGATAGTACAGACGGGTACAAACGATTTCTCGGTGGTACAAACGATATACTCGTCGATACGAACGGGTACAAACGATTGCTCGATAGTACAGATGGGTACAAACGTTTTCTCGGTGGTACAAACGATATACTCGTCAGGACGAATGGGTACAAACGATTCCTCGATAGTACAGACAGGTGCAAACGTTTTCTCGGTGGTACAAACGATATACTCGTCGATACGAACGGTTACAATCGATTGCTCGATAGTACAGACGGGTACAAACGATTTCTCGGTGGTACAAACGATATACTCGTCGATACGAACGGGTAAAATCGATTGCTCGATAGTACAGACGGGTACAAACGTTTTCTCGTTGGTACAAACGATATACTCGTCAGTACGAATGGGTACAAACGATTGCCCGATAGTTCAGACGGGGACAAACGTTTTCTCGGTGGTACATACGAAATACTCGTTGATACGAATGGGTACAAACGATTGGTCGATAGTACAGACGGGAACAAATGATTTCTCGGTGGTACAAACGACATACTCGTCGATACGAACGGGTACAAACGATTGCTCGATAGTACAGACGGGTACAAACGTTTCCTCGGTGGTACAAACGATGTACTCGTCGATGTGAACGGGTACAAACGATTGCTCGATAGTACAGATGGGTACAAACGTTTTCTCGGTGGTACAAACGATATACTCGTCAGGACGAATGGGTACAAACGATTCCTCGATAGTACAGACAGGTACAAACGTTTTCTCGATGGTACAAACGATATACTCGTCGATACGAACGGGTACAATCGATTGCTCGATAGTACAGACGGGTACAAACGTTTTATCGCTGGTACAAACAATACACTCGTCAGTACGAATGGGTACAAACGATTGCTCGATAGTACAGACGGGTACAAACGATTTCTCGGTGGTACAAACGATATACTCGTCGATACGAACGGGTACAAACGATTGCTCGATATTACAGACGGGTACAAACGTTTTCTCGTTGGTACAAACGATATACTCGTCAGTACGAATGGGTACAAACGATTGCCCGATAGTTCAGACGGGGACAAACGTTTTCTCGGTGGTACATACGAAATACTCGTTGATACGAACGGGTACAAACGATTGCTCGATAGTACAGACGGGTACAAACGTTTCCTCGGTGGTACAAACGATGTACTCGTCGATACGAACGGGTACAAACGATTGCTCGATAGTACAGATGGGTACAAACGTTTTCTCGGTGGTACAAACGATATACTCGTCAGGACGAATGGGTACAAACGATTCCTCGATAGTACAGACAGGTGCAAACGTTTTCTCGGTGGTACAAACGATATACTCGTCGATACGAACGGGTACAATCGATTGCTCGATAATACAGACGGGTACAAATGATTTCTCGGTGGTACAAACGATATACTCGTCGATACGAACGGGTACAAACGATTGCTCGATAGTACAGACGGGTACAAACGTTTTCTCGTTGGTACAAACGATTCGCTCGTCAGTACGAATGGGTACAAACGATTGCCCGATAGTTCAGACGGGGACAAACGTTTTCTCGGTGGTACATACGAAATACTCGTTGATACGAATGGGTACAAACGATTGGTCGATAGTACAGACGGGTACAAACGATTTCTCGGTGGTACAAACGACATACTCGTCGATACGAACGGGTACAAACGATTGCTCGATAGTACAGACGGGTACAAACGTTTCCTCGGTGGTACAAACGATGTACTCGTCGATACGAACGGGTACAAACGATTGCTCGATAGTACAGATGGGTACAAACGATTTTTCGGTGGTACAAACGATATACTCGTCAGGACGAATGGGTACAAACGATTCCTCGATAGTACAGACAGGTACAAACGTTTTCTCGATGGTACAAACGATATACTCGTCGATACGAACGGGTACAATCGATTGCTCGATAGTACAGACGGGTACAAACGTTTTCTCGCTGGTACAAACGATACACTCGTCAGTACGAATGGGTACAAATGATTGCTCGATAGTACAGACGGGTACAAACGATTTCTCGGTGGTACAAACGATATACTCGTCGATACGAACGGGTACAAACGATTGCTCGATATTACAGACGGGTACAAACGTTTTCTCGTTGGTACAACCGATATACTCGTCAGTACGAATGGGTACAAACGATTGCCCGATAGTTCAGACGGGGACAAACGTTTTCTCGGTGGTACATACGAAATACTCGTTGATACGAATGGGTACAAACGATTGGTCGATAGTACAGACGGGTACAAACGATTTCTCGGTGGTACAAACGACATCCTCGTCGATACGACCGGGTACAAACGATTGCTCGTTAGTACAGACGGGTACAAACGTTTCCTCGGTGGTACAAACGATGTACTCGTCGATACGAACGGGTACAAACGATTGCTCGATAGTACAGATGGGTACACACGTTTTCTCGGTGGTACAAACGATATACTCGTCAGGACGAATGGGTACACACGATTCCTCGATAGTACAGACAGGTACAAACGTTTTCTCGATGGTACAAACGATATACTCGTCGATACGAACGGGTACAATCGATTGCTCGATAGTACAGACGGGTACAAACGTTTTCTCGTTGGTACAAACGATATGCTCGTCAGTACGAATGGGTACAAACGATTGCCCGATAGTTCAGACGGGGACAAACGTTTTCTCGGTGGTACATACGAAATACTCGTCGATGCGAATGGGTACAAACGATTGGTCGATAGTACAGACGGGTACAAACGATTTCTCGGTGGTACAAACGATATACTCGTCGATACGAATGGGTACAAACGATTGCTCGATTGTACAGACGGGTACAAACGTTTTCTCGGTGGTACAGACGATATACTCGTCAGAACGAATGGGTACAAACGATTCCTCGATAGTACAGACGGGTACAAACGTTTTCTCGGTGGTACAAACGATATACTCGTTGTACGAACGGGTACAATCGATTGCTCGATAGTACAGACGGGTACAAACGTTTTCTTGGTGGTACAAACAATATACTCGTCAGTACGAATGGGTATAAACGATTACACGGTGGTAGAAACGATGTACTCACCGATACGAATGATTAGAAACAATTTCTAGGTGGTCCAAACGATATACTTGTCGGTACAAACGGAAATTAAAAAAAAAAAAAATCAAACATTTTTTTTTTCAGAAAAAATTTTGAAAAAAAAATTCAAAAAAAAATTTTTTTAATGGTACAAACGGGTACAAACGATTCTCTTTTCAGTCACGTTTATTAAAATTGCTTAGCTCTAAATGGGTTGCGGTTCATTTTTTCATACCCTCGTACTTTTTTCCCCCTTAAGGTACAAACGAAATTTCAGACGGTACAAACGGGTACAAACCGAGTACAAACGAATGCAAAAAAAAAAAATTACTTTCTGTAAAGTCAGTTGCCAACTTTACATAGGTAGGTAGAGGCTCTTTATATTAGGCGACAAGCTCGGGACCAGCGCGTAGGTTAAACGGCTGGATGGGATATTGTATCCCGAAGCCTTCTCTCATGTACATTTTGTATTGTCAAAAAAATAAAATAAAACACCACATGAGCGGAATCAGACTTGAGGGAGTGGACGCACGTCCTTAAACGGTATACGCCTATTGTTTTCTTAAACGGACCTTTCTATATTTATATTTATACATATATATCACGCGGTCTTGCCTGCGAGCAAAACTCTCTGTCGCGTTTTTTTCCGTCGCCGACTGTCGGTAATATAGGACAACGTGACAGCTGGATATCTTCGCAGCCGACGTAGTCTGCGCGAACCGTATCCGGAATAAGTTTAGTTTTTTTTCTCCAACCTTATATAAACCGCGTGTAGTTCTTACGTTCGTCATTTATACTGCAGAACAATAAGTGGCCAAGTATGGATTTTCAAAAAGTCGTCCCAACATAATTTAGTGTGAGGCACGAACTTAGTTCCTCATATAGCCACTTGGAGCGCCGTCACGTAGGGGTTTTGTAGATAAAGAAGTGCACAGTCTATTCGATGCCGAACCGTCAGAAAAGTTTTAAAAACGATAGTGGAAAGTGTTCGGTATTTAAACGAAGAATTGCATCGAAAATGGGAACTCGCAATTGTGCCTATTTAAGTGCCAAAGACGTCGCAACACATTTTCACTTCAGTATACATTTGACCTTCGCAAATATAATATATTCTACCTTTACGATCAAACACTCGGAGTTTGACCAAGGGGATTTAACGGGCTACATCTACCTAGGGGCCCGAAAAACATGGCCAAGTACCGATTTTTTTCTCTGGCAGACGGTTGGTGAAAAAAAGAAACGTATTTCTTTAACCCAAAGGTACATATATTTAAAGCCTTAGGAAAAATCGCCAACCAAATACAGAAAAGCAACAAAAACATGGCTGTGGCTTTTGGCGGTGGATTCTCTCAGTCTAAAGTTTGAAGTATAGTGCTGCCACCGTTCACCCAGCTGACTGTTAGAAGCTGTAGCTCATTCAATTTTAGGAACATTGCAATTAAATTTTCATTGAAAAAAAATTCTGTCTAATATAAATATTTTTCCAAAATGCCATTTTTCGACTCACCTAGGTAAATGTAGCCCCTTAAAGGAATAAGGAAGAAAATAAACTTGAAATCGTACAGAAATATACGTCTCTTTTCTCATCTGCTCATATATTCTTGCAATAATTGTATCATACAGCTGTATAATCACAATGCTCATCGCTGCATTTCGATCTTGGACAACAGGAATAATACTATTAGTTATATAATTGATATCCTTTATACGTATAATAGTAATAATAATGACAATACTAATATAATATGTTTTTGTCTGTTTTTCTTCTTCTCGTGTAAGTATATACAATAACGATCGCGAGAAAGCTGAAAATAATGGGAGATAGTAAGATTTACGTCTGATCTGCGTGTGTCTTACAGAGCCTGGAATAATAATAATAATAATAATAATAATAATAATAATAATAATAATAATAATAATATCGGTACTATCGTACATCGTGTATGGCGTGCAGTTCGTCAACGCATTATTATATGTCATTACTGTTTTTCCCATAAGCATAAATCGAGACGTAATTATTAAAACTTGTGCCAGGATCCAAGTGATCGTAAACTCAATATATATCATTTTTTTAAATTTCTTTTCCTTTCTTTTGGCCCTCGACTTATTGATAACGCTTTCTCCGCTTCCTTTTTCCACCCGCGTTATTCATCACTGCATCCTCTCATTTTTAATGGAACACTTTTTGGCACCCTCCACTTCGCTAAGCGCCCCCCCCCCCAAACATTTTTTTAACGTTTAATTAACGAGAGATAAAAGGTTTCCAAGCAACCGATCTTCTATCAGACCTTTTCCGCATGCATATTACAATATATTTTATTTACAGACGCGCGCGCGAGTCCACACACACTCGTACACACCAACATACAATGATACAATTATACGATGTATATTATATTACGTGAAGGGCTTTCCTGTCCCACAGCCCTTCCGAGCGCGCAGACGTAATAAACGCAGTCTTATTTTTTTTTAATATATATGATGACGACCTATATGTATAGGTAATTCATGTTTCAATGCTGTTACGCCACTGAATATAATTACGACACGTGCGCGCGAACTTTTTTACCCTCCACTCAGCCTACGTCGCGTTTCTTCTACTTTTTGTTTTCTCGTCGAGCCTGCTGGGTCGTCGAACCCGTATGCGTTAAACGTCATACATCGAACTTCTTATCGTCTTTCCGTTATTATCATAATTATTATTGGTTTATTATGGTCTGTGTGTTCTTATCTCGCGCTCGTTTCGCATTGAGATTATTTCTCACCGTGATTCCAAACAGATCGGTCGTTCCTCGAACGTACACATTTCTATGTATATCAATATATGTAATTTTATATATCAATAGTTCGATAAATTTCGTAATATATATATATATATATATACTCACGCTCGCTTACCGATATCTCCTCGAGTATCGGATTGGCACAGTCAATGCATCGACGATGGTTATTAAAATTTAGACGGTGAGAAGAAAAGAAAAGAATATAGCGAACGGGAAGGCACACTGCTCTTCGGAGCTCTGTTGGCGAGTAATCTATTGCCTCCGTTTCGACTGTGAAATGCAGCGATGCTAGGTGTCAAGCAGAAGCTGCGGACAAACGCGACGCGCGCGCACAGCGACCTTAGCGGACATCACTGGAAGCTTTGCAAGTGACTGAACGGCAGTTATTGTGTCGGTGGTTTATTTCAATGCTTCTTTTTTCTTCATTTAAGCACAATAGTCATTGGAGCGGATCACTTCGGCGTGATCCACTGCTCGCTCATTATTCATCAGAATATTACGCGCGTGGTCGGAAACAACAGCGGAGAGTACAGCTGTGAAGATACAAGCTTGTTTTGGTTCGACGAAATTGCGAGTTGCGGAAGCAGGTTGTTTCGGATATATGAAAAGACTCCTCACTTACAAAGTGTCCAGAATTGGCCGCGGGGATGCTACCAGTTGTCTCGGCTCTCATCAAACGAAAAATCTTGTCAGAAATGAGGACGCTATTGACGAGTTTATGTGTGTGACGTATAATGGCCGATGGAAACGATGTTTCTTTCGCGGTAGAAAAAATGGGCGTGACTCGCTCACGAGTCTACGTATCGTCTGAATAATGGATGTGTTTCACGTGCGCTAGTCGCTCAATCTTTTTCTCAAATTCTCTCATCGTTACGTATACTAATTTGGTCATTGACAAACGAATCGTGTCGTACTTTTTTAAGCTCTCGTAGAAAGAAATAAAACGAAAGGTAGTCGATCGAGCGATGGTAATTGCGCCAACGATTTTGACACGTACACTTTTACACACGTATGCGTTTGTATATATGAAAAAACATTGAAAATTCGTTTTTAGCGTATTACGAAATTGTAAAAGTGCTGTAAAAGCATTTGGTAGAAACATTGTTGCGCATTGGATGCGCAAAGGCGTTACACGGATAGCCGAATAACGTTATGGCGACGTGCACTAGCCCCGATAGAGGGCGTTCGCACTAGAGTAAAGCTTCATTGGATCTGTCATCGTTAGTGCAGATCGCCATTCATTCTTGATAATATGTATACGTATGTGTGTATATATATATACATACATACATACATACATACATACATATATATATATATATATATATATATATATATATGCGGGCAAAAATCGGACAGAACGCCTTCTGGTCTATCGAGTCATATTTGAAAATGATATTCGAATCTTTCCAACGACTCATCGTTAATTGGCAGTTTACGTAGCGCGAACAATTCATGACATCCTATCGAGTCGCTTTTTAAAAACTATTATTATTATTGTTGCCATTGCTTTCATCATTTTAAGAGATGAATGCGGTTTTCTGTACGAAACATTGGTCAACGTATCGGTTTTTCTTTGAAAGAGAACTTTCCGAAGGACCAGTTCACTTATTTTCCGCTACGGAGTACAGTCTAAAAAAAATACGTAAAAATTACTGTATATCGAAGGAGGAATACGAAAAAAAAGATAAAATGTCGGGTTCCAAAGTTTATCAATAATTTTGATGAAAATATTGCTTAGTTTCACGTACAATCACGCGAACGTTTTTCCCCCAATATTGAAGGACGTACGTTTAAAAGTTGGAAAAATAAAACGCACTAGCGAATAAATTTTTCTCGAGAAAAACAAATAATCCATTCTCGCAACGCTGATCGCTTGTATTTCCGGATGTGGGAGAGTTCCGTGAACGATAAACAATCGGCGGTTGTACGAGAGAGAAACGGTTCACGAAAACAAAGATAAAAAAAAAAAACGATGGCTTGTGTTTGATTAAAAAAATCGTCGTATATTTTTTTCCCTCCAAGCTTCATTATTCGATAATTTGAAAGAGATAAAACAAATGCATTCCTTGATGACTCCCTAAGGGCTCGTATTCACACGCTCGCATACACACAAGCTTTTTTGAAAACGTACACGCTTGCATTCGACACTTTTCATCATTCTCTCACGCAGACGTTCGCTTCGTTCCTCGCGAGTTTCTTCGAAAGTTTTGAGTAAAAAAAAAAAATATACAAACAAAAACGCATACAAATCAATCACAATTCATCACGAAGTCGACACAGCTAAACGTTTATCATCGGCGAAAATTATTTTGTGTCCCTCGGTTCCACAGCGTTACAGGCGTTAACGAAACGCTTCACAGTTTTTTTTTCTCCTCTGCTTTTCCATAACTTTTTCGTTTCGCTCATTCGTCGACCGTTTTCCGGTATTCGGCCTCGCACTCGATCGAAGAGACTTCCAATATATACATATATATTTCTGTCCCTCCTTTCCCAATCACGATTCTACCGAACTCATTGAACACTTGGTGGATCTTCTTGCACTCTACAGAAACTGCGATCGTTTCGCCGTTTTTTTTTTCCTTCTGGGCGCAACACTAATATAATCTTCCGAGGCTACATATTCCGTATATTTTTTACGAGTTAAATTTTTCAATTCTTTCATTACGTCCGGAATTTACGACGCGCCCCAACAAGAATCTTAAAATGCTGTGAACGTTGATTTTGAACAGTAATATCAAAAAGTTATCGATAAAGTGGTTCCAAAAAATGTTTTCCCGTATCTTCGGTACTTTCGATCGGGAATGTATCATCAAACGTCATATACGCACAATGTATACACATATATATGTATACACACACGCAGGCAGTATACGACGCCCCGACTCTGCGATTTATATCCAATTTCTGTCAAATATATGCTCAATTTATGCCTAAAAATGTAACGACGGGTTCAGCCCACAGTTATCGACGTATAAATTTCTTCCGACAACTTTTCTCATCTCCGATAACAAAACGATCTAATTACCAACGTCGAAAAAAAAAAGTCTTCGAGAGTCGAAAGGGAAAAACAAGAGAGCTTGGACGAAACGACAGAAGATGAAACTCAGACGTAGCTCGAGTACGCATGGAATACCTCATACGTATATTTGGATTGTTATTTATAGCAAAATCGTGTTTACCGAACGAGATCGCGACCAGTCGGCCAGGCATATTTTTCGTATTTTTTTTTCTTCCTTCTATCCTTCCTAATATACGATCTTTATATCTTTTTCTAATATTGACAATAATAATAACATTAACTGAGTGTAATAATAATGATAATAATAATGATAAGGATATTAATAGCGATGTTATAACTATTAATCTTATTCAACAAACACTGGCTTTCCATGACTGTGCGACTCGGGAGAGGAAAGGAGCAAAACAACACACCATGATAATTTAGTGTTATTCGGTGAATTCGATTAACATTCGGTTTATAGAATTTCTTACTTTTTTTCACACTTTTACTCTCTTTCTCTCTCTTTCTTCAAAATCATTCGATTTTTTTTTCCTTTTTTTTTTTTTTATAAAACACATGAATATAGAATATTTGTCGGGGTTTTGGGTTTTTCGAATAGACGCGACCTCGAAGCCCTTCGCCCACGCTCAGTCCGTTAACATGTAATACATGCATATAATTACGTGTATCGTTTTTGTTTGCGTTTCCCAATTTTTTTTTCTCTTCCTCCCTTTCTCTCTCTTTCGTTTCCCCTTACTCTCTTTTTCTCTCTCTCCCCTCCTCGCTCCCTCTCCCCCCTCTCTCTATCTCTATGTACATGGTAGAATCGCCAAGGATCACAAAGCACCGTGGCAAAAAGGCTCAAGGCTTTTGGCACAGTGTTAGCTCTGTGAATCCCTCTCGTCTTGGTTCGTTCTGTATATCATTTATACACATGTGTATGCCCGTAAATGTATATATGTATGTATGAATGTAAATGTATATGGTGCTACACGCGCGTGCTTCAACACCGCAGAAATGCTTACAATCGCGTGCGCTACTGAAGTGCAAAAGAAAATATTGCGACGATCTGTGCTCGGTAATTTTCTTAAACAGCGATTGAAAAAATCGACGCGAGTTTGCCGAGGCGATAAAATGTCGCGACTATCCGGTAGCGTTATCGCACGCACGTCTCCGTACTTTGCAAGCAAATGTACACTCATCGCGCAACATATATATATATATATATATATATATCAGAAGCCACGATAAGAATGGGCATGCGACGTTAATTATACATACGACGTGATGGTTCATAAACTAACTTTTTTTCTTCGCTCCCTTTCTGGATTGCATTGCTCATAGTGATTCTTCCATGTGGTACCGGGACAACAACTCGACGAACGCGAGCGCGCGATAAAACATCGTTCGAGTTTTCAATCGACGAGGCGCCCGTTTTTGCATTACCGCATGAAAATCCAAGCGCGAATCCACAGAGAAACGAACACAGGGAATAAAAAGTAAGGAAGAAACGGCAAAGCGACAGGAGCAAAAAAAACTCGATCGCGACAAGTTTTCGGATTTGTAGGGTAGCGAAGGAGAAAACAAGAATCGCGTCGTTAAATCATACGATAAAAGAGCAGCACGTTAATGAGAAGTCGCGTACCGATGGAGGAATCTCGATGGGCAGTGTAAATAAAAATGTAAACGCGCCTTTTATCCGTCCCACATACATTTGTACATATACGTATATACATACACGCGTGTATACATAGACATACGATTTCTCCGATACACGTCTCCTCCTGACTCGTGAAGTTGGCAGCGCAATGTTTCGTTATCTCTTAGTCGCGGTATAGTGTCGTCTATGAAAAGATAAGAAATTATGATAATAATAACCTCAACGATCTTACAATAAATGGTATAATGATAATAATAATGCGTATCGGTAATAGTAGTGATCGGTAGTAATGACAATAATAATAATAATATTAAAATAGTTAATAACTAATAATAATAATAATAATAATAATAATCGTTCTTAAATACAATCTATGATTCGCGTATATAAATGTTCATCGTCCGTAAAAATTTCAGTCAATAACGACGCATAAGCCGTGTCAATTAAATTTCGTTTTCCTCAACGTGTTTCCTAATTTTTCATCTACACATAACTGCCACTCGTTGCAGCAAAGAAGCCGAATAAACCGTGTCGGCACGTTCGGACGTCGCGATAATTAACGTCTCACCTATCGCTCGCTCTCTTTATCTCTGTTTCTCTCCCTCGTTGTCTCGTTCCTCTCCTTCTCCATTCCGCGTAACTTCTTTTCGCCAGATGAGTCTATCGATCGGTCATTCGCTTCTCGCGAATTTTCGCTCATGCAAAACATGCGTACATTGTACAGTCGTCTTTGCCGTGTTTCTCAGTCTCGTCGTTTCGCTTTCTCTCGGTCGTTGCGAAGTTTACATCGTCGAGCGGTATGGGGTGCGCGCGAGGAGTGCGCCGAAGCCTCGACAGCTCGGAACGATCGTCGATAACAACGAAAATCGTCGTTACCCCGTTATCCACCGTCGCGGAAGAAACGAGAATACGAAATTTGCCGCGACGATCATTCGTCGAAAATCGTGTGCGTAGTTTTGAATTCGACGAATCGAGAAGAGAGTCCGAGAACTTGCGGAATGGTCCGAGTGACGCACAACGAGAGAGCGAGACAGAGACTAGAGAAGAAGAAATTTGAACGTTCGTTAAAGCTTCGCTTTTATTTTTTTTTATCGTTTTTGCTTTTCGCCCGCTCAATCCCGGCCCGGCGTATACGGAATTAACGCGGGTCGATAATTATCGTATGAAAAAAAAAAGACAAGAAGTCGAAGAACAAAGGATCTCGTTTTCGTGAAAAGTCGTGTACAAAAATTGCATACTAGTGTGAACGCTTCGACGAGGCTCACTTGGGTATGCGATAATAACGTAGAACTAGATAACCGAGGCTCCTGAATACAACGAGGAATGCGAGTAGCACCGCTGTGTTTGCCCAGAGCGGAAGACCCGAGCCCTTCGAGCCACCTTGACTGTCGAGTATCGCCGATAACGGTATCGTCGTCCCGTTCTTGCATTCCAAAAATTTACTCGGCTGCGAACACCTGTCGACAATTTTTCAATTAAGACATGTTTCTACGACAAACTTTATTATTTGGAAATAACATTTGGCAATATTTTTTTTTTTTCATAGCGGAGGGTGCATGCTTTACGTCATTCGCGTCGTTTTAAATTACGCTGAATGGCCTTTTGACTCGAGCGTAGAAATAAATTAAAACATTTTTAATTCACAAGAGAATTTCTGAGAATCGTGTAATTTTGAACATCCATAATTCCGCAGCAAATTTTTTCACGCCATTATCCTTCCGTATTTTCATTTTTTGCATCTTTATAAATTGGCCATATTCAGACACTGAAAAAACATTTCTTTGCACGGGAAGGCAATAAGCATTTTTTTTCTTCTTCTCAATTGAGTGCTTGTACCTAGTTGAAGATTTTGAAAATACCATAGTATGGAAAAGTCCATATTTCATTCAATCCTTCATCCACGCACTAGATAACTTCACGCGATAACTAAATGCGTTTCATTTTTTATTTTAGATTATTTGTTTCCGAGCTGCAATGTATGTACCGATGTATCTGTCGAATTTAAAAATATTTTTCAATACAACTATTTTAAACGATACTTAAAACCACATTCTTCGATACGAAAACATTGAAAACGGGCAGCCGTTTTTTCAAACGAAAAAAAAGTCGCGAAAGTTGCTCTTTTTTCCGACCGCGAATCCGACCACAAATTATTTACGTCTTCCCTATACCATAATGTTATTCGTACAGTCACTTTTCGTAAGAGCTTGGAACCGTTTATACTCAACGAGTGTTAATCTTAACCACATAAATGGTACAAATTTTCACCGAGAATTTGCCCATAGTATTTATTTTTACGGTGAAATCTCCGTAAAAATTACATTAAAAATTTGAATCCGGTGACAAATGTGCGCATAGTCAAAAATTGACACTAGCTTTTAATATTTTGCTTTCATTCGTGTAAAAATTTAAGCAAGTAGCATAATTTTTTACATTTCTTTCAGTAAAAATTCTGACACATTCTCATGTAGAATTTTAACAATGGGCTGCCTCAAAAATTCCAAGTTCCTATAGTAAAAATAACCTGGACAAACTTGAAATTTCTAAAATCCCTAGCGAAAAATTAATTCCCTATGATTAAATAAATACTTTTTTCATCGGCGTTTCTGAACGTTTGTGTTCTTGATTGCTACTTATTTTAGCATATCATCTTTCCGTACCATTGTAGACGTCCTTTATCGAAGTTTCTTTTCACGTTTCTTTGTTTTCTTGCGTAGAACTGCGTAGAACACGTTAGACTGCATGAGACCACGACGCTTTCTTGGCTCATGCTGCGTACTATAATGCGCATGCGCGGTACCGCTGTCGCTAAGCAACGCGGGTCGGCGTCGTTCGTGCTCGTCATACTGCGTCATACACAAGCACACTCTCACAGCTTGCGTTCACGTATACGCACGCTCGCACAGAGCTCACGCGTACGGTCAGGCGACCTAGCCCTAACTGATTTCACTATAAAGAACGTAAAATTCCGGTGGACGCACGGAAAATTTTGGCTTCCTTTTTTAAATTTTTATGGAAAACACGCAAATTTCTCAATGTTCCACTGAAAAATTTCATTCACATTAGCACTTTTTAACTTATTGTCGTAATCTTTACGTTTCATGAAATTTTACTATTAATTTCAGTAAAAATTCTGGAAAATATTTTAAATTTCTGTTACGCAAAAGTAAATTTTGATTCATTTCCATGAAAATTTATAATTTGTTTCCTAAAAACCTGAAGAATTGCACATTTGTCACCGAGTTACTGTGATTTCACAGTAAAAATTACTTAAAAATTCTCTGCGTGTATGTATACGAGTCGTATTATGGTCTATAAAAAGCATTCAACGCGTGGGTTTACATGGGCCCCACACGCTCCGTATAGCGCAAAGAATGATACGCTTCGTCTAGCGTGAACAATATTATGACGAAATTCACCACAATATTCAATCGATGAATATCTTTTAAACTTCAAATCCACCATAAAATCGACTTTCGCTACGTATCACAATTTATTATGTAAATTGCAGTAAGTCAGGTGGCAAGCTGCGTAGCTGTGTCAGACGGAAATGAATGCTGCTGAAGTTTGCGTCGTTAGCACGCGACAAAAATTCTTTTCCTCTTTTCTTCCTTTTCATCACTATCTGAATTCTTCTTTTGCAGAATCTGGCTATAGATTTTGAATGAGAATCGTGGAAAATGTTTGGATAATTTTTCTAGTCCAAATGTGCCTAAAAAGGTCGTCGTCGATACGAAGAAAAAATATTTTCGTTGCAGTCCAACGATCCAAACTTCAAGGGCACGGAAATAACAAAGTTCGAAGGATTGCTACAGCGTGTTACGTGAGGTTGAGAAGAAAAAGGCGAAAACGACGAAATACTCACGTGATCGGATCACCAACGCCAAACTCGAGTATCTGCATGTTTTGATAGGCGTAGTGAACCATACTGGCGTATCTAGCCCATGCGAGCCAAGGTGGCACAGCGGTCGCCAAGTAGCCACCGAGCAACTGGGTCGCAAGGGTGTAGAGAGCCGATGCCGTTATGCTAACTTGCAGGTCCAGACAGCAAGCTCCCACGAAGAAACCGACGCTCTGTTTCCATCGTTCGGGTGTGTGAGTGCGCGCGTTGACGGAGCCGAGTGTGGGTAGAACGGGAGCGCGGCGTGGAACGAGACAAAAACAGAGCTTTGTTTATCGCTCGACGTGGAACAGTGGGATAGTCCGTGAGAGATCTGTAGAGCAAGATCTTCGACACTCGGACAAATAAGGCGTTGTAACTCCGGACGACGTTACGTTTTCCATTCTCCGCAACTATTATGGTCTAGAAGTTACGCATCTTTGGAATCCGCCGGGAAGCCGTTTTTTTTTGCACCTCTTCATTTTCATCGTACAATCGTAAATCTTTCGCCAAAAATGACTGGGAAATATGGCAAAAAACGAAAGGCGAGTAAAAATTTCATTGCGTATGAACGATCCAAACTTTATGCTCTGAAGTTTGCATGATTGGAACGCAACGAAGGTGAATTCTTTTTCATTCGTAAAATTTATTTTCGACCGATTCAGGCTGGGAAAATCGTTCGAAAGTATTTACGTATTTTTATAACTGATTTACGAGCCCGAGTGGTAAAAAAAATGTTTTTAGTAATATTGAAAATGGCGAGATAAGAAAAAATCGTTGCATCCAAACTGTAAATAGATGGCGCGGAGAGTCTTTATTTTCAAGGTGCTTCTCTGTTGATGAGGGCAAAAGTTGGCATTCCAAATTTGCAGAAGCGAACGTTCCAACGCTACTGTCGAACCATATCCGTTCGACCGGAACGTCAACTGGCAAAGTACCGGTATGTCGTCCGGAATTATTCGAATAGAGATAGAGAGAAATAGGGGGGGGGGGCGGACGGATAAAAGATCAAAGATAAATTACCTGCGCCACAACCGTGTTGAGTAGAAGGAAGGCGAGAAGCGTGACGAATACGGCTGGACTGTGGAAGCCCAGCATTGGATAGCTGATAATGTGATAAACAGCTGGCAGTGTTATTGTCAGTGGTAACTCGCCCACCATTTTCGCCAGGTAGTATGCCGATAGGCGATACGAACCCGACATTCTTTCCTTGTTGATGACCTCACGTTCTGGCGGAACTGTTGAATGATTCGGTTGGAGTCATCATTATTGCGAAATACAGAAATTACCTTAGGACATGAACCATAGGAACACTTCCACAGAGCCAACGTTTCGTGGTGTTTTTTTTTATCCAACCAGGACACGAATAGAACGACAGTAGAATACGAATAGTTCACATTCGATTTCTAATTAGAAAAAGACTCTCGTTCTCAATGTTGTGCTCACAAGTGTTCCAAAGTTGTTTTCCGATTGAGGACAGGTCACCGTTCATGACGATGAAAAAATTCGATTTCTTTTCACATAATTTGCATCCACAAAGTTTTTAAGACACGTGGGTTTGTTCGTTTGGGTTGTCAAAAGCAAGCATTGAATAGGACTTTTTTTTAAGGAAATAGCCGATTTGGAAATATTGATTTATGACAAAACGGCGGACGTTTGAACATAAATAATGATTTTTGGGCCAAAAAATTAGTTATTATTTTGCCGATAAAACAAAAACTAGGTAACGGAAAAAAAATCGGCTATGACAAGTACTAGATAACGGCGTGTAGAATAACCTCAAAAAACCGCAAGGCAATCGGGTCATTGGTTTTCGAGAAATTCTGGGTACCGATTTGTTTTACGACGCTCCAAGGATCATACAATATCCTTGTATATTTTTGATATTTTTAAATAAAGAAAATGAAACATATTTTCGAATGTATACACTTTTAGATAATCAAAACCCCAATACGAAATTTCAAATAGTTTTCCTTGAAAAAATTCACAAAAATGACCTTTTTTCCGGCTCCTAGATGTGTATCTCCCGTTAAGGGGTTACCCCCGCGATTTTGAAAAAATCGATTTTTTTATTGCATTTTTTTGAAGTATAAGTATCTGAGAATATGTCCTGAAAATCTCAAGTCGATCCGAACAAAATTGACTGAGATATGAGCGTTGAAAGAGAAGAATCCGTGAATTGAAGAACTGAAATTGAAACTTTAAACGCGTTTTTCTCAAAATGGCATTTCTGAAGTCGGTGACCAAGATTACTCGAACACTAATGGACCGATCTTCTTGAAATTTTGCAGGCTTATTCAATACATAAAAATGTAGTCTTTAATCGTTCGATTTTTTTTTTCGAAAAAAAAATGGCCGTTTTATAGCCAAAAAACGGCCGTTTTTTTTCGTTAAAATCGAACCATTAACTTTGACTGTCCGCCATTTTGTGAAAAATGAATATTTTTTAAAATCCTTCGATTAAAGACTAGTTTATACTTATATTTGACTAAATCCATCCGCATTTTTTTTTTCAGTGATCCACTTCGCCGCAATGTTGGTCACCGCAAACCGTGTATATAAAAACATTATTTCATTGACGGCCATTTGCCACTAAACAATGTAATATTTTTCAATAAAAAAATTACTGAAAGTTCTTCAAGATGTGTTCTTTAAGATGGTATATTGATCGATTAAAAAAGTTTTGTAGTTTACTTTAAAAAAATTCATGAAAAAGGCCTTTTTTTTGCGCTACAAGTGGGGGTAACGCGTTAATATTTTTTTTTAAGTACTAATTCTGCTACCGGTACTCACAATACTCATACAGATTGAGAATATATACTTTTTCAGCCGCATACAACATCACCCAGAAAATATTTAATGAAACGAAAATATTTGAAGTAATTTTTTTGTTTACAACGTAAATACATTCTCCAAGGAACAATAAATACATATGTGAAATTTCATCGAGACAACTTCGACGGTTTTGGAGTTTTATTCGAATCCAAAAATGACGATGAAAAAAGATGAATTTTTTGAAAATCCTACAGCGATGTTACCCCCCGATTGATTACCCCTACATCAGGACAGGAGAAACTTACAGCTGGAAAGTGCGCCGAAATGTGCGAAAAGCATCCAGTAAGTTGTGCTAAAGAACATCCAACCCTGGATATCGTGGAGGGCCGCCTCGGTTCTCGGTAGCCTGAGCCACAGAAGACCAGCCATCAGGCCAAGAGCTATCGTCTGTAGCCAATTCAGTCGCGACAGCATCCTCGGTCGTGCCTCTTGAAAATTTCTCTCCGATAATACCTGCAACACGATTGCCCACCATTCGAAATTATCCCTCCGAGCCTTCTCGTCCGGACATACGTCAGTCCGATTTATTACGGCCCGATTATTGGATGGACTTTTTCATCCGCAAGCTTGAATTTCTATCATCATCACTTCAACCTCCTTAGGGGTTGAAATAAAAAATGATAAGAAAATTCGGTATGTTTTTGTATGAAGTATTCGAGAGGTCGTTTCACGACGATTAAGAAGCTTCACGACGAAATTAAGAAATTAAGAAATTAAGAAATTTAAATTAAGAAATTAAAATTTAAGAAGATAATTAAGATAAATTAAGAAATTTAAATTTAAATTAAGAAATTTCACGACGATTAAGAAGCTCGTTATTAAAAAATTAAAATTTTGTTAAGAACAATTTTTAAAAGAAAAAAAAAAAATTATCGATAAACTTCGTTTTGTTTCCGTTGCTTTCGGTATATTGTAGATATTACAAAATTGAGGTAAAAAAAAACTTGTTGCAATGTTACATCAGTTTCCATAAGACAACATTTAATTTGTGAATGTTAATTGTTCAATAACGAGCTTCCTGATTGTCGTAAAATTTTTACACGACCTCTGAAATACTTCATACAAAAACGTACGAAATTTTCCGAATTTTATAATCATTCGCGAGTTGGGTCTCAACATCCTTAAGGATGTTGAGTCCCTATGAAACATGTTAATGTTAATTGTTCAATAAATAGCTTCTTAATCGTCATGAAATTTTTACACGACCTCCTGAATACTTCATGTAAAAACCAGTGCTGGGCAAAATTGTAATAAAAAAATAACAATTACAAACTACTAAAGGTAATTTGTAATTAAATCGTATTCCATTAAAATTACTTTTAGTAATAATAATTGAATCGGAGTTCATTAAAATTACTTTCGACACTTGTAATTGAATTAGAGTCCATTGAAATTATTTCCAGTAATTGTAATTGAATTGGCGTTAATTAAAATTACATTGAGTCATTTTAATTAAATCGAAGTTCAGTAAAATTACTTCCAGTCATTGTAATTGAATCAGAAATCATTACAAATATTTTCAGTGATTGTAATTAAATCTGAAATTATAAAAATTACTTTCGGTAATAGTAAACCACGCAATGTGGTTTCGTTAAATTTTTTTTGTTTGAGAGAATTCTATGCATCGAAATGAATATCTCGTTTTTTTTCTCGTAAAAACGAAGCTTTTTTATACAATATTTTGCAAAAATATTGTATAAAAAATAATTTTAAGTTTATTTTTTAAGGTTAATCGTAAGAATTTAAGGTTAATCGTAAAAAAATTGTAATTGATATAAAAAAGTAACAATTTTCCCAAGTAATTGTAATGAATAATACAAAAAATACTATTTTTTCCAGTAATTGTAATTGATAACGGAAAAATTACAATTCTTCCAATTAATTGTAATTAGCAGCAACAAATTACAATTATTTCGAGTAATTGTAGTTGATAATCACAAAATTACAATTGTTTATAGCAACTGTAACTGATAAATAAAAATTTATAATTGTATCCCGTAATTGTAATTAGTGACTAAATATTGCAGTTATTTACAGTAATTGTAATTTACGGGTAATGAAATTACAAAAGTAATGTCTGCTGCCAAATTCTGGTAAAAACATACCAAATTTTCAGAATTCTATCATCATTACTTCAACCTCCTTAAGGGTTGAAATAAAAATTGATAAGAAAATTCGGAAAATTTGGTATGTTTTTGTATGAAGTATTTAAGAGATCGTGTTAAAATTTCACGACGATTAGGAAGCTCGTTATTAAAAAATTAACATTTTGTTAAGAACAATTTTTAAAAGAAATAAAAAACAAAATTTATCAATAAACTTCGTTTTGTTTCCGTTGCTTTCAGTATATTGTAGATATTATAAAATTGAGAGGTCAAAAAAAAAACTTATTGCAAAGTTACATCAGTTTCCATAAAACAACATTTAATTTGTGAATGTTAATTGTTCAATAACGAGCTTCCTAATTGTCGTGAAATTTTTACACGACCTCTGAAATACTTCATACAAAAACGTACGAAATTTTCCGAATTTTATTATCATTTGCGAGTTGGGACTCAACATCCTTGAATGACGGAGGATCCATGCCGATGAGAATACAGAGTCGATTCGAGCGTGTGAAAAAACAGTTGCGAAAGTTCATCGTCGTTTTTTCACGATGTTCCGATTAGGCGAGTCGAGCGTGTCGATAATAAAAAAGTTGCTCAAATTCGTTTCTGCCTGTGCTCTCGGGAGCGATATGTAAACAAAGCCGATACGACGATATTCCATCGTGCAGTCGGTTAAAAGGATTTTACGCGTGTGTGTGTGTCCTTTGGCTGTGGTCGCGTGTGCAACACCGGTAGGCAAATGATTATCTGGATAGGGGGTATCGCGTAAAGCGTGGCCTACTTTGACTTTTCACTTGCACGCGAGAGCTCGACGTCGTCGTCGAAGCTCTCTTTGTTACGACGTTATGCACGGTTCCCTTTGTTTTGCTCATTGATTCGTGCGAGCGTGCACGATACCGGCTCGCAGCTGAGAAACTTCGATTCTCCGCTCGCGTACGATGGATTATGCGAAATCGCATGCCACCGGCAAACACCGAGCAGACCTCTTCAGGGATATATATTTTTGTCTTTTCACGCAAGCGCCTCCAGACACGTGCGACAACAGTCGTTGATTCTTGTTGGAAAATTCGTGGCGAGAGCTCGGAATCAGTGAAAATTAATTGCTTTTTAATCTCGTTGTTGTTTTTTCCTTTTTTTTTTTTTTTCGTCCGATCTGGGCTGCGAAAAACGCTCGAACGTTTTATTGGATTCTTATTGTCGATCTACGAGGCAAAGTTCGAAAGAAAATTTGCGAGATAGCGACCAAGGGATGAGATAATGAAAAAAAAACAAGGATTTTTGTTGCCTTTCATTTATTATTTTTCGTAAATATTAAGGGAGGAGGTACCTTTAGGCGAGGAAAAAATTTGATGATTTTTATGCTTTTGGCTTTTCGATGGGTTTTTTTTTCATTCATTTTTAAAAATGGCGAAGGTCTCCTGAACTGTATTTCGATGAAATTTGGTATAACTCTTTCCAATCTTATTGTCCAAAATATGACCGTAAATGTTGTTGAAAATAAAAAGAAAGTTTTATTGGCAAATAATGTAGCCACTTTCTTTTTTCGGAAAATTCAATCTTTTTGCTCCAAAGCGTATGAATTAATCATTTTTCAACATTTCTCGCTTTTTCTTGCTTCGTATTCTGCGTATGAGTGTCGACGAAGGAAAAATCTTGGTTGGTTATTTTTCAGATTAATCCTACCGACGCTAAGTGTCACGCAGTCTGACAACAACCGCGCGCCAAGCTCCGCCGCGTTGTAAGATTGATAATTTTTTGCAAAACCATGCACCAGCCAAAAGTAGAAATAAAACGTGCCCTAAGTGTCAAAAATGAAGAAATCTTTCCTTAAGGATGTTGAGTCCCTGTGAAACGTGTCAATGTCAATTGTTCAATAAATAGCTTCTTAAGGGGTTACCCCCACTTGCGATTTTGAAAAAATCGATTTTTCATTGCATTTTTTTGACGTATAAGTATCTGAGAATATGTCCTGAAAATTTCAAGTCGATCCGAACAAAATTGACTGAGATATGAGCGTTGAAAGAGAAGAATCCGTGAATTGAAGAACTGAAATTGAAACTTTAAACGCGTTTTTCTCAAAATGGCATTTCTGAAGTCGGTGACCAAGATTACTCGAACACTAATGAACCGATCTTCTTGAAATTTTGCAGGCTTATGTAATACATAAAAATGTAGTCTTTAATCGTTCGATTTTTTTTTTCGAAAAAAAATGGCCGTTTCATAGCCAAAAAAACGGCCGTTTTTTTCGTTAAAATCGAACCATTAACTTTGACTGTCCGCCATTTTGTGAAAAATGAATATTTTTTAAAATCCTTCGATTAAAGACTAGTTTATACTTATATTTGACTAAATCCATCCGCATTTTTTTTCAGATGATCCACTTCGCCGCAATGTTGGTCACCGCAAACCGTGTATATAAAAACATTATTTCATTGACGGCCATTTGCCACTAAACAATGTAATATTTTTCAATAAAAAAAATTACTGAAAGTTCTTCAAGATGTGTTCTTTAAGATGGTATATTGATCGATTAAAAAAGTTTTGTAGTTTTCTTTAAAAAAATGCATGAAAAAGGCCTTTTTTTTGCGCTACAAGTGGGGGTAACGCCTTAATCGTCATGAAATTCGTTACACGACCTCTGAAATACTTTATACCCAAACGTACGAAATTTTCCGAATTTTATTATCATTTGCGATTTGGGACTCAATATCCTTAAAAACGAATAATCGAAATGAAACATAAAGAACCTCGTCCATAGATATCTGCCCTCGGAATGGCGCGGAGGATCGTCCGAGCTCGGATGATAATCTGAGATTGAAAAACTCGCAAGCACGTTCCGGAGGAAGTAACGGTGGTCGAGTGTGCCCGAGTAGCTTTCGACGAGTGGAAATGGCGATTTTACGAAATTCAAGGTTTTTACTCACTTTGAACTGAGACCAAAAGCTCGTGGGCCACTGCCAGGAATAATCGTCGTCCGCCGAGCTCGCGCTGCTGCTCGCATGGCTTTGCGTGTCCAGCCAGAGTGTACGACCTTCGTCCTCTTTCACTGTATCGGCCAAGCAGGGGTAAAAAGATCATTCGAGGAAGGGAACACGTACGAGGGAGATTTTTCGTCTCGCAACGATTTCGATCTCCGAGAGGAATATAGAGACAGAGAGAAAGAGAGAGAGAGAAAAAGAAGCGATATAAAATTACGAACAAACTTGAATATAAAACAAAAAATAAATGAGCAACGAATGTTCGCGTGGCAAAAAAAAAAAACGTTTCATAGCTTTTTAAGGATGTTGAGTCCCAAATCGCAAATGATGATAAAATTCTGAAAATTTGTTATGTTTTTGTATGAAGTGTTTCAGAGGTCGTGTAAAAATTTCACGACAATTAGGAAGCTCGTTATTGAACAATTAACATTCACAAATTAAATGTTGTTTTATGGAAACTGATGTAACTTTGCAATAAGTTTTCTTCTTTGACCTCTCAATTTTATAATATCTACAATATACTGAAAGCAACGGAAACAAAACGAAGTTTATTGATAAATTTTTTTTTATTTCTTTTAAAAATTGTTCTTAACAAAATGTTAATTTTTTAATAACGTGCTTCCTAATCGTCGTGAAATTTTAACACGACCTCTTAAATACTTCATACAAAAACATACCAAATTTTCCGAATTTTCTTATCATTTTTTATTTCAACCCTTAAGGAGGTTGAAGCAATGATGATAGAATTCGGAAAATTTGGTATGTTTTTACACGAAGTATTCAGGAGGTCGTGTAAAAATTTCATGATGATTAAGAAGCTATTTATTGGACAATTAACATTAACATGTTTCATAAGGACTCAACATCCTTAATATCGAAGCGTCGATTCGCGAGGCAAAAAAAAACAAACAAAACAAAAAGTGTGGCTGGAACGAGAGTCGTTTCGCTTCGGGCACGAATATATATATATATATGCTTAGAAGCGTAGTACTCGATCGAACGTTTATAACGATATAATTAAGTGCTCGACGATAAGGACTCGTTACGCGTAATATAAACGCATTTTCAACGATAAGCCCGAGAAGTATAACGGCGAGGTTACTGCACACGGTGCTCCTCTCTCGAGTGCCTTCGCTCGAGTAGGCCAGTCGAAATAATACGCGAAGAGAACAATGAGAAACTGACGTGATTGAAGTTTGCATCGTTGGAACGAAACGAAAGTTAATACTTCCGAATTTCTTTTCTATCTTACGACGAATTTTACCTTGGAAAATCCTTCAACCATTTTTCAAAATATTCGTTTACCAATCTACGATGTAAATCTATTAAAAGAAATTAAAAAAAAAAAAAAAAAAAAAAAGAAAGATCTACCACAATGATAGGAACATGGAAAATAAATGACGAAAAGAAAGTTTCGTTGGGTTTCAGCGTTGCAAACTTCAACATCGTGAGAAACGGATGGAAAAATTCGTTGGCGAGAGCCCGTTGGACTTTTTCTATTTGGGCGCGAATCGAACTCGGGGAATTTGCACGGGGGAGGAAGAAAATGTTTCGGAGGAGCGTAAGCAGAGGTTGAAGGAAAAAAAGAATTGGCCAAGTCGGCCGAACGACGGAGTGATCGGTGGCTGTAAAATGGGGTAGATCGTAATGGGCTGGATATCCGGTGGAGGGTTAAGGGGTTACCCCCACTTGGGATTTTGAAAAAATCGATTTTTTTTATTGCATTTTTTTGAAGTATAAGTATCTGAGAATACGTCCTGAAAATTTCAAGTCGGTCCGAACAAAATTGACTGAGATATGAGCGTTGAAAGAGAAGAATCCGTGAATTGAAGAACTGAAATTGAAACTTTAAACGCGTTTTTCTCAAAATGGCATTTCTGAAGTCGGTGACCAAGATTACTCGAACACTAATGACCCGATCTTCTTGAAATTTTGCAGGCTTATTTAATACATAAAAATGTAGTCTTTAATCGTTCGATTTTTTTTTTCGAAAAAAAT
Organism: Ophion costatus; assembly: GCA_951751655.1. Taxonomy (NCBI): domain Eukaryota; kingdom Metazoa; phylum Arthropoda; class Insecta; order Hymenoptera; family Ichneumonidae; genus Ophion; species Ophion costatus. Next base: position 24,146,090 of record OX632365.1, on the reverse strand, counting down.
GGCCGTTTTGTAGCCAAAAAACGGCCGTTTTTTTTCGTTAAAATCGAACCATTAACTTTGACTGTCCGCCATTTTGTGAAAAATGAATATTTTTTAAAATCCTTCGATTAAAGACTAGTTTATACTTATATTTGACTAAATCCATCCGCATTTTTTTTTTCAGATGATCCACTTCGCCGCAATGTTGGTCACCGCAAACCGTGTATATAAAAACATTATTTCATTGACGGCCATTTGCCACTAAACAATGTAATATTTTTCAATAAAAAAATTACTGAAAGTTCTTCAAGATGTGTTCTTTAAGATGGTATATTGATCGATTAAAAAAGTTTTGTAGTTTTCTTTAAAAAAATTCATGAAAAAGGCCTTCTTTTTTGCGCTACAAGTGGGGGTAACGCGTTAACGCTGTTGAACCATTTGGACACGCGTCGCCGTTTAACCCCTTCGTCGGCAGAGAGAATTCGACAAAACCTGCCCAAAATGGCAGGACATTTTTTTGTAATCACGAAAACTTCTAATCTGGAGTTTTTGAGGGTGCTGATTACGAATCTGAACTAAAAATTCAGGAATTCACAATGACGAACAAATATGGCGAATGAAAATACAAATGATACGGATTGATTTGGATGAAACTCGGTGCTCGAGCTTCATATATATCCACCTATTTATTGTATTGTGTTCCATGTTATTGAATCCACCATAAAAAATTCCTTCATTTTGAATTCAGCATCATACTCAGCGTCCCCGGAAACCCCCTAGTACCAAGATTTATCCAAATCGAGCTGTTTTTTGCACCTTCGTCCGCCATGTTAAATCCGCCATTAAAATTTTTTGAATTTTCTGTTCAGATTCGTAATAAGTGTCCTCAAAAATCCCGGAGTACCAATTTTTATCTAAATCGAGTAAAATTTTTCAATTTCGGTCCGCCATAGTAGCGCCGCCATTTTGAATTTTCAAATTTTAAGTTCAGATTCGTAATAAGCGACCTCAAAAATCCCGGAGTACCAATTTTTATCTAAATCGAGTAAAATTTTTCAATTTCGGTCCACCATTGTAGCGCCGCCATTTTGAATTTTCAAATTTTAAGTTCAGATTCGTAATAAGCGACCTCAAAAATCCCGGAGTACCAATTTTTATCTAAAGCGAGTAAAATTTTTCAATTTCGGTCCGCCATTGTAGCACCGCCATTTTGAATTTTCAAATTTTAAGTTCAGATTCGTAATAAGCGACCTCAAAAATCCCGGAGTACCAATTTTTATCTAAATCGAGTAAAATTTTTCAATTTCGGTCCGCCATTGTAGCGCCGCCATTTTGAATTTTCAAATTTTAAGTTCAGATTCGTAATAAGCGACCTCAAAAATCCCGGAGTACCAATTTTTATCTAAATCGAGTAAAATTTTCAATTTCGGTCCGCCATTGTAGCGTCGCCATTTTGAATTTTCAAATTTTAAGTTCAGATTCGTAATGAGCGACCTCAAAAATCCCGGAGTACCAATTTTTATCTAAATCGAGTAAAATTTTCAATTTCGGTCCGCCATTGTAGCGTCGCCATTTTGAATTTTCAAATTTTAAGTTCAGATTCGTAATAAGCGACCTCAAAAATCTCGGAGTACTAATTTTCATCTAAATCGAGTAGTTTTTCATTTTTGTCCGCCATATTGGCGCCGCCATTTTGAATTTCCAAATTTTGACATGAAATTCGGATTCAGCGCACCCAAAAATCCCCGAGTGAGGCTCCGATTTCAAATCAGAGCAAGTTAAATAGGGAAATAAAGGTTGACGCACTATTGCGTCAATGCCACACAGGGCATAGAATTATTTGACGCACTATTGCGTCAATGCCAACGAAGGGGTTAAGAAATTACGTGGGTTTCGAAGCCAAAAAAAAACATATTCTTTTTTTTTAAATACAATATATAAATTATATTATTCAAAATGTTAAGCACATAAAAGAGCAACATTTCAACAATATTCGAAAAAAAAATACATCCAATAATTTGGATTGGCTCTTCGTATATAGACGTATGCATATACGCGATATGAAATATATACAGGGTGTTAGGAAGGTCGATGAGCTAAGATGCAGGTAAGTTTTTAGTTACCAATTATTGTCTGGTTGAACATTGTGAACGAGTTAGTACCGAATTTTGGGAAATTTTCGAAAAATCATACTTAACACGATAACTCGAAATCCTTAGACTTTGGACTGAGGTAACCTAGGTTAGATATGTTCCTAGCGAGGTGACCTATGACCACCTTAAGGCTTCGCATCGACCATCCTTACACCCTGTATATGACTATACAGATATCGTCGCAAGGGCGGCGAATTATGATCATAATACCGTTGTGGGTAATGCGATGCTCGTGATAATGGATGAGATGGTCGCAGAGCGGATGTTGGCTGGGATTATACTCCGGACGAAGTTCCGGTGGGCAGTCGGGTCCCTGGCTTGCGGCTCTTGCCGCGCCAACTATGCGCTCTCGAATCTCTTCCGGTCCCTTTATTTGTTCCACTGGAAAGCGTTTTTTAACTATTATTTCACACTTTTGTCGATACGTGCAACGCTATTTTTTTTTACAATGTTTTCGGGACGATTTTGCTAAATTCACGAAAGTAAAGGTCTACTTAATTGAAGTTGATTGGAGGTCATGGTGAAATAATTAATTATAAATGCGGTAGGCGACGGTGTCTAAATATATATATTTGTTAAAATAAAAGACTGGGTAATGTTGTATTCTTGTATGTTAATGAAATTCTACGATTTTTTACACTTTGGGTATCCAGAAATGTCTGAAATTTGTCGAAATTTTCAATAAAATTTACAAAAATGTCTAAAAATGTTTAAAAAATGATTATTTCAAGATTGCGTAGGTTATTTCTTGTAAACGATTATTTTTTTTTTCATTTGTAAAACATAATGCTGAAAAAGGGTAATGTAGTACTGCAATATCCCTTGTGTAATGAAATTATGCACGATATTTTTTTATTATATATTTTCGGACAGCTTGACACATTTTTGTTCCTCCTTTTTTTTTAAAATAATCGTTTAAATAAAAGACTGGGTAATATTGGACTGTTCTATCTCAATAAAATTCTACGATTTCAAAATTCTAAGAGTGTCTGCAATTTGTCGAAATCGGCAAAAAAATGTCCACAAATGTTCAAAAATGATTATTCCAAGAGTGCGTAGGTTACTTCTCGTAATTGATTATTAAAAAAAAATCGTTAAACATAATTTTGAAAAAGGGCAAACTACTTCTGCAATGTCCCTTTTACAATGAAATTTCGCACTTTTTTTTATCATATATTTTCGGACAGCTTGACACATTTTTATTCTCCTCCTTTTTTTTGGAAATAATCGTTAAAATAAAAGACTGTGTAATATCGTGTTGTTTTATCTCAATGAAATTCTACGACTTAAATTTTTTTAGAAATGTCTGAAATTTGTCGAAATCGGCAAAAAAATGTCTAAAAATGTTCCAAAATGATTGTTCCAAGAGTGCGTAGATTATTTCTCGTAATTGATTATTTTTTTTTAAATCGTTAAACATAATTTCGAAAAAGGGCAAACTACTTCTGCAATGTCCCTTTTACAATGAAATTTCGCAGGATATTTTTTTATTATATATTTTCGGGCAGGTTGACAAGTTTGTCTTCCTCTTTTTTTTTATGTACTCATTAAAATAAACAACTGGGTGGCATCTCAATAAAGTGATCTACCTCAATAAAATTCTTCGTTTCTTTTCCACATTGAGTATCTAAAAATATCTAAAATCGTCGGAATTTGCAACGAAATGTATAAAAATGTCTAGAAGTCTTTAAAAATGATTATTTCAAGAATGCCTAGGTCATGTCTTGTAATCGAATATTGTTTAAAAACGTCTAAAATGTAAAGCTGAAAAAGGGCAAAATACTTCTGCAATGTCCCTTTTATAATGCAATCGTGCACGGTGTTTTTTTTTCATTCGTTATTACAAAAACACCGTTGGCGTAATAATGAAAAAGGGCGAAAATACATTTGCAATGTTCCTTTTACAATGCAATTGTCCACGATATTTTTTCTTTCGTAATAAAAAAAAAAAAATTGCTGGAATAATAACGAGAAAATAAACAAAAAATAAATCTTCACTGCCGTATACCAATAGCACGACAACAATTTATTTTTGCACTTCTATAAATTTGCAAATTAAATGACGATGTAAAACAGTAAAAATTGCGTCATTATTTTGAAAAAAAATCCAAAATAAAGGATGAGGTACTTTCTCGAAGTTCTACCTCCGGCTTGCCCATTGGTATCAGACAATTCGTTTTCGTTGACAGCATTATTGATATTGACGAATGATAAAAATATTGCTTACGAATGAAATCAGCTGGATTGTAGTGTGGCAGTAGTGTGAGTCCGATAGTAGCGAAGAACCTTCCAATGTTGGAGGTCGATCCGTAGTAACCGATTTGGCCACGACTGAGGAGCAGTAGTTTGCTGAAACTGTGAAACATCCTCGAGCTCGGCTGATGGACCGTAACGACGATACTTTTTCCCTCCTGTTCCGCGTACTTTTTTAATCTCGATATGAGAGCTTGCGCCGAGTGTGAGTCGAGACCGCTCGTCGGTTCCTGAAAACAATCCCGACGAGCATCGAAAAAAAATAAAATAAATTCCCCAAAGTACGAAAATCCTTGATCGTCAAAATCATTTTTCTCCGGAACTCATCGTTGTACTTACATCGAGCAGCATGAGGGAAGGATTTGTGAGTAATTCGCACGCTATACTGCATCGCTTCTTTTCACCACCGGACAAGCCTCGTTTTGTGTAGTCACCGACAACTTCAGGAAGAAAAAATGTATAAATAAAAAGATAAAAAAATAAAAAAATAAATATTCCTATAAAAATGAATAAATAAATGTTGTTGGTGAGGTTCAATCGTGAAAATCTCCGCCTCGGTCGATCGCGAAAGGCGGAATTATTTCTGAAAATTCTCGGAAAACGGAACGCCCTGACAGCGCGGTAAATTCTTCAAATTTTTGTCTCTGATTCAGTTGTGACAGCCCTTGCCAATTACTATCCATCGTTATTCTCGTGGAATTCAAAATAGAGATGGCCAACGCGCAGATGAGTCGTGTGTCAAATAATATCGGACTTTCGAAAGTGTGCACGCGCCGGGCGAATAAAGTGGCAACGTATAAACGAGAGATAAATGCGCTCGTGATTTTCGCTCATGAGATCGTTCTGGTGGACGTGGGAGAGGGGCGGAATGGAAATACGCGTTGGATATGGGAACGCCAGGAGCTTTTTACTGCATCTAAACGTCGATTCGCGATGAAATTGGTTTATGGGTTCCTGGTTCTCGTCTTCGCATATATACGTGTATACGCTCCACATTGTAAGTTTACTGGTACGTATGTGCCAAAGGCATGCTTACTGGTATCCTGGCAGGCGGCGAGGTCGAGAACCTCGATGATATGATCGACGCACTGCATCTTCTGCGAGTGTGAAAGTGCATCCGGAAGCCTTAGGCGAGCCTGGTACTAAAATTGAAACATCATTTGCTCGTTACATCTTCGTTATAATATATACACACACACATGCACTGTGCGTTTAAAAACACGCGTCATGGGCGAATCGACGAAACGCACAGCCGGCTTGACCTCATTACGAGGAAACATGGATCAAAGAAATTCCTATTTCGCAATAATCATCTCCTCGTATCAGAAATATCAAATATATATATATATATATCAAATATATATATATATATATGACCATTTCTAATCGGTGCGTGAACGAAAAAAATGAGTTTGAAGTTTCCATCGCTGGAATGCAATGAAAATGATTATTTTCCAACTGCTCGAATTTCATTTGGCAAATTTTCGTTACGAAATTCGTTATTAACGCATATGCATATGACGATTTTTCATTGGTGTGCGTGGAACAAAAATTGGGTTGAAGTTTGCATCGCCGGAATGCAACGGAAATTATTATTTTTCAATTTCTCGAATTATCTTTGATAAATCTTCCGTACGAAAATTGATCGATCTTTTCATAAGCGTTTATTTAGGATTTGTCATATAATTCTGCAAAAAAATAGGTCGTGAAATAATACAAATGAGGAAATATAAATATAAAAAAGAATTTTCGTTGTACGTCAACGAAGCGAAATTCAAGAGCAGCCAATTTATTTTGGCCAATGTTCGTTACGAAATTCGTTATTAACGCATATACATATGACGATTTTTCATTGGTGTGCGTGGAACAAAAATTGGGTTGAAGTTTGCATCGCCGGAATGCAACGGAAATTATTATTTTTCAATTTCTCGAATTATCTTTGATAAATCTTCCGTACGAAAATTGATCGATCTTTTCATAAGCGTTTATTTAGGATTTGTCATTTGACTCTGCAAAAAAATAGGTCGTGAAATAATACAAATGAGGAAATATAAATATGAAAAAGAATTTTCGTTGTGCGTCAACGAAGCGAAATTCAAGAGCAGCCAATTTATTTTGGCCAATCTTCGTTACGAGAATCCCTCAATTGTTTTTACCTCGCTTGTTTAGAGATTTATAAATGAAATGTTTAAAAAAAGATTTTGAAAAGTAATAAAAATGTGGAAATAAAAATATAAAAAAGAACTCTCGTTCCTTTTTTCCTCGTACGAAATATTTCCTCGTATTTCCTCGTACGAAATATTTCCTCGTATTTCCTCGTACGAAAATTGCTCGATCTTTTCATAAGCGTTTATTTAGGATTTGTCATTTAACTCTGCAAAAAAATAGGTCGTGAAATAATACAAATGAGGAAATATAAATATGAAAAAGAATTTTCGTTGTACGTCAACGAAGCGAAATTCAAGAGCAGCCAATTTATTTTGGCCAATCTTCGTTACGAGAATCCCTCAATTGTTTTTACCTCGCTTGTTTAGAGATTTATAAATGAAATGTTTAAAAAAAGATTTTGAAAAATAATAAAAATGTGGAAATAAAAATATAAAAAAGAACTCTCGTTCCGTTCCAACGATGTAAACTGCAGGACTATAAAAAAAGGGGAAGAAAAGTTGCATTCGCAGACCTAATTTCTTTTTTTTTTACGATGTCAGTTAATAAAAGGATTACTTTTGTCACGGGGTGAAAAAATGTTATATGCATGAAACGTAGTAATAACACTACGACTACTTACAATAATAATAACAATAACGAAATTGATTATATCATCATTAGTAGTAGCATAATTAATAATATTATATACTATTTAGTATTCATTATATACTATAGTTATATATATTGTAGTTGTGTAATAATAATATGATAGTTACTAATAATATTACTATTTTACTACTCTGCTGTATCATCAATTATATATCAAGTTTATTGCAATACCATCAACAATAAGAAAAAGCCGAAAAGCCCGTAAAACATAGTGCTCTGCTAACGGGACGGGATAAAAATCTACTCTGTACTTGGTTTTTGCCGAGAGGCCGCGAATTAATTCGGGCTCGCGTTTCGCGGCAAAGGTTCACTTGAAATTGATTTTTCTTGTTGCTCCCGATGCGATGCAGGTGCTAATGACGAGGCGCTAGGGCTCGCGAGCTTGTCAGAATTTTAATGAGCCAAAGTCTCCTTAATAGTTCTTCGCGTGCCACTTCGCGTCGTGCTTCACTACCGGTTTAGTACTACTCGTTTTTTCTTTCAACTCTTCCACTTCACCCAGCATTTCATCGACCAAACGTAGATTCACTCGTACTTTCGTTGCTCCTCGGAAAATAAGCGGTCGTTTGTTTTTTCTTCTTCACTCTCTCTCTCCCCCCCCCCTCTCTCTCTATCTCGCTGTTTCCCCCTCTACATCCAGAATTCCCTTTTTTTTTAAAGTAAAAACACGTAGAGCTTTTCGTGCTTCATATGAGATTACAATTCGACTGATATACGCGGTTGATCCGAATCCGCTATTTTCGTCGTCCTTGTCGCGGCAAGAACACGGAGGACTCTCCGAGTCATCTCGGGGGATCGCCTCGCTCCCGAGGCTCCATTCTTACTCGGCTCTTTCTCTTTCTTTTTTTTTTATCACCCGCTTCTTGTCCCAGTGAGCTTGCTCGTTCTCTCGGTCCTTGACGGAAAGGAAAGTGCCGTTATTTGATCGTCTCTGTCTTTTTCTTTGTCTCTCTCTCTCCCTCTCTCTCTCTCTCTCTCTCTCACCCTCTCTCTCCTTCGGTCTCCGCTACACATAGTAGAAATACGTGATGTACCGTTTCTTCTCGTTTTATCGAGATACCCCGCATATTTCTTCCCGATGCACGACACATGCAACATATGCATCTAATTTGAGACCTGCGAGAATTTCGTAACTTTGCAGCCAGTTACGAAATCCTCCAAATATTGGAGCCCGAACAAAAAAATTCTTTTTGTTTTGCAAGCATCAATTGGATTAGTATAGGGTGTCTTAGAATGACCCGACATTTCTGTATATTAATAAAACGTATTATTTATTAGAAAAGTACGAATATTTTTATTTTATCATAAGGCACAAACATGGAGGTTATGCGTGGAACACAATATCCGATAAATGGCGGCCTCGTCCCCGTTTGCAAACGTTCACTCGTTTCACGAAATTTTCAATAACGTTTTGGCATAATTGCGGACTAACTTTTCCTTTCGGAAAAGCCGAAAGAAAGAAGTCCAATGGCGTAAAATCGCACGATCTTGGTGGCCAATTGACATCGCCGCGGCGCGGGATAACACGACCATGAAACTTCGTCCGCAATAACTGTGCAGTAACAATGCAGCAAATAATAATTTCTCTTCGTTGCTCCGTGACTAAACCTCAATACTTCCAGATGCCAGTTGTCGAAGATTACTCTATGTTCGCCGGCAAAAAAAATGACGCGCAATTAAAAATGTCACGTCATTTTGCGATAGCCTTTACAACGACAAAAATGGATGTTGCCCGAAACATCGTAAAACTTTGTAGGTTTGAAATCAAATCTCCGTGGATCTCGATGTTGCAGGACAAAAAAAGATCTATGTACGGACGCGCGGGCTGACCGAGCACGGTCCATTTCTACTGCTGCTCGTCGGAATCGAAGACTCTCGTGCCCGCGAATGTTTCGGATTCGATGCGATACGTGGTACTGGATTTTATATACGCGAAGCGATAGGATACACACACATTTATATAAATAAATAAATCAATATATATATATATATATATATACATATATATATATATATTTATATGTGTGCGTGTGTAAATTAAAATAAATTAAATTAAAATAATAAAAAAATGTAAAATAAATAAATCTATATATATATATATATATATATATATATATATATATATATATATATATATTTATATGTGTGTGTGTGTATAAATATTTCACCGTACGCGACGATGTTACTTCAGTCACGCAGAGAGTTTGTTGAACCCGCAGCTTCGATTACAAGTATCCCGGACAAAAACGAGCGGAACGCTGTACGTATAAAAATATGTGTATATCTCTATATATGCGTGTGCGTGCATGTGAAAGCGTGACGTAGCGTTTGAGAATTCGTGACTGTATGCTTGTCCGTATTTGGACTCCATTAGGCTACTTCTGTACGTATGTAAAATATTATATCATTATTTATACTATATTTATATATAGATTTATGTATATATGTGTGTGTGTGTGTATGGGGTATTTCAGCTCAACTCAGCCAACTACTTCCCTCACCATCGTTGATCATCGATTTTCAAAATGGAAAACCTCCCTGTCGCTGTCAAAGAACCAACTGATTTTTTATTTTTATTTTCCCCACCCCTTGCCTTATGGCGACTGCATAAATCGAAGAGTCCATTCGGGACGCGATTAAAATTTCGAAAAAAAATCACCGAAAATTTTTCACCGAACCTCAACGTGTGATTCCGACATTGACTACTTTTTTGTGACATTTCGATTTTGGGGATGATTATTCGACAGTTTGGAGGTCATACAAGTACTTTTTCGGTCTGCGCATACATCCTACCCGAATTGAATTCTATCTGAAAACATTCCGACTCCCAAACTGAATAATCATCCCCAAAATCGAAATTTTACAACAAAAAAAAGTAAATATCGGCAGCGCGAGTTGAACTTTGGTGAAGAATGGACGATACAGGTATAAAGCATATGTAATTTGTTTTCGAATATAAATGAACAAATATGTGTTGCAACAAAAAGTTCGATATTTTTTTCCCCCAAATTGCTGAAAATCGGAAAGAGTAGTGCGGATACTTTTTCACAGAGCTCGAGCTCCGTACGAGCCGTTATTTGGCCACATGGTAAAAGATGCTCGCCGAGGCAAAATAATCCGAAAAAAGTGACTTTATCTGTTTTTTTTTTAAACTTTTTCAAACGCTGACTTACACAAGCGCGCAGTTAAACTGGTGCAAATTTATTTTTGGACTTGGTCATATATATGCGAGCACGAAACGCACTGGCAACGAGAGACAGAGAGAGAGAGAGAGAGGGAAGAGCGAGGAAGGGAGCGAGTGCGAAGTGTAAAAAAGAAGGAGGATTGATGCGATGGTATATCGCGGGTGCGTGCAACGAGAGAATGGCAGGGCCCTCTTATTATAGATATCGCGTCGCGTACACGCGGGGCGATGTTCTTTTAACGAGAAACGTATTGTACCTAAGGCACATCTTTACGATTATCTCCGGAAACGCGAACAATAAAATAAAAAATAAATAAAACAGAAATCATAAGTTTGGAGGATCGAGAGATATGGCTCTCGCGTGTATCCAACTTTAGGAGTGTATAAACTTCGAGTACGTTAATATATTGTTTTTATTATTCGAATAAACCATTTTCATCACGTTTATTACAATACTGGACGTTTATGATGCTTTTTTTATTTTTCATATTTTCTTTCGAGAATCCTTCCGAGCTTTACGATCTTATACCTTCAATCGATCAGTTATTTGATTTTTCGTTCACAATCTTCATTTCCATTATGATTGTTTTGATTTCGATCGCAGCGTAAAGTTTTTTTTTGGGTACGTTATTCGGATGCATTTCTGTCGAAGTACAGATTGTACTTCGCACTTTTTCCGGTTCGAGTTAGCACCGGGCTCGGTTTCGTGTCGTTCCGCACGTAGAGTCTCCCACCAAGCGCGGATGGAGACTTTCTTCGAGGCGTTTAATTCAGGAGGTTGAAGTTTCAAGCGTTGGAATGGAAGGGAAATTATTGTTTTCCAATTGCTCGAATTTCTTGTGGCTAATCTTCATTACGAAAATCCATTAATGATTTTTTTAATCGCTTATTTGGGGATCTATAATTAAAATCGGAAAAGAATTTCCAAATAATAAGCCAGTATTACGATATATGTGGCCTCTAATTCTGACCACGCAGTCTTCATATGTGACCCAAAATAAGACTTTTTTCAAGAGTGGTCAAAATAAAAATTCGACCCTTAAGGGGGTGAAACGGGGGTTTGAAAGTTTACACGAGACAACAAATTTTTTTGTCACATTTGCTTGAAACTTGGTATAAGTACACTGTAATACAAATAATCAAGCATGAACCTCATCAATTTCCAAAATGTAACCTTTAAGGGAGTCAAACGGGAGTGTTAAGGTTTGTACGAAGAAAACTATTTTTGACCAGATTTACTTGAAACTTACCGAATTAATTTTTACTCGCTGATCACGCGAATTTTATTTTCAAGGTCAAAACTCACAAAAACTGATTCTTCAAAAGTTTTTCTATTTTATTGCAATAAATGTTGATTTTCGGGAAAAATGTTTCTCACAAAAGTCGTAGCCTATGAAAAGATTGATCTTTTTTGTTCTATACATATTTTGTTTAAAGAATTTTTTTTTACTCTCCGATCACGAATATGATAGGTGAATATACCTGCAAATTTTATTTTCAAGGTCAAAACCCAAACTGACGAAATTTATTTTATCAATACCACCGTACTGTTTTTTTGCCGTTCGGTTCGTGTAGCCAGTCAAGTGGTACCTTCAACATTCAAACCCTTTTTCACCCCCTTAAGGGTCGAATTTCGATTTTTATCGCTCTTCGAAAAAGCCTTAGTTTGGGTCAAACATGAAGGCTGCGTGGTCCAGAATTAGAGGCCACAGATATCGTAATATCTCCAATAATAATAATGAGTCAATGAAAATGTAAAAAAGATTTTTCGTTGCAGTCGAACGATGAAAAATTCAAGACCGTTTTAATTCTACACGAGCCTACGTATAGTTGGAAGTCACGGATGGAATACGTGCGACCGTAAGCTCGTTGCGCCGAGGCGTAACGCACTCCCAGTGACGTCAACTGCGATCGCGACTCGCAGATCGACGTCACTTTGGACTCAAAGCATCCCGTAGGCCCATCGTCGTCGGATCGACCGGATTCCGTAAGAAATTCACGGGTGGTCACTTTATTACGAAAATCGCGATGTGCGAGCTTTCCTTCGTCTCTCTGTCTCTTTCAGATTTTTTTTTATTGACCTCGCGTGTGGAATCAAATGACCGATTGCTTATCCGGAACTTCCATGAGACATCTCGCACTTGAAACGCACCGCGATAAGAGTACGTCGCGCAGGTCCACGAAAAAAAAAAACGGCTCACGGTTATCTCGACCCTGTTATTTTTCACGGTCAACGAGAAAAGTCGAGTGCTTCTTGCTTTGTTTTTGTTGATTATCATTTTCAAGAGGATTACTCACCAACGAGGGCATTGCCTCGTTTCGAGGCACTGGTTGGTTACGTCTTTCAAATGACAAAGTTATTTGCTATACTTGTAATGTTACTATAGATAATAATAATAATAATAATAATGGAATGAATACTTTTTTATCTTTTTTTTTTGGAAATGCCTTTTTCGAAAGAGTTACGAGCTTGAAAATGCAATTTTCCAAAGGTTTTATTGTTACTGTCATAATTACAATCCTATTACTATTGTTACTAACATTGGGCGTGGTTCCGGAAAGGACACGATCCCGGTTAATTTGGAATTTCGTGTACTCTCGTATTTTGACTCGTTGATTACGAATATGATAGTGAGAGTACCCGCAAATTTGATTTTCAAGGTCAAAGCTCGCAAAAATTGATTTTTTCGAAGTTTGTCGACTTTATTTTAATAAACGTCGGTGTTAGAGAAAAATGTTTCCCACAAAAGTTGTAGACTATAAAAAGATCGATCTTTTATGTCGTGTGGAGCTTTTGTCGAAAACCAATCTGTTTCGAGAAAAATGGGATGATACTCCGAGACGTACATTTCGCTAAACTTCATTTGTTTCGATATTATCTACTTACCACGGGAAGGTTGGAGTTTGCTTGGATTTGTTTAGGTTTGTTTGTTGTGAGTTGTTTGGGTCTGTTTGTTGTGTGTTGTTTGGGTTTGTTCGTTGTTTTGTGTGTTTTTTGGATTTGTGTGTTGTTTAGGTATGCGTACAGTGTTGAAGTCCAACTGCAACCTTCCCGCGGTAAAGTGCGTAAGTGGATGCTATCGCAACTAAAGAAGTTTAGAAAGATGTACTTTTTGGAGCATTATCCCATTTTTCTCGAAACAGATTGGTTCTAGACAAAACTTGTATGGAACATGAAAAATCAATCTTTTTATAGGCTACAACTTTTGTCGATAATATTTTTCTCTAAAATCAACATTTGTTACACTGAAATAGAAAAACTTTTAACAAATCAGTTTTTGTGAGTTTTGGCCTTGAAAATCAAATTTGCGGGTACTTTCACTGCCACATTCGTAATCAGCCGCGTCAAAATACAAGCGTGCACGAAATTCCAATTTAAGGGAGCTTTCCAGTGTGAAATTTTCAAAAAATCGATTTTTTTTGTTTTGCTTTATCGAATAGTATACACTCTTCCGAATATTCCCTGAAATTTTCATGCCGAAATTCAGATTATTTCGGTTACTGTACAGCATTTCTTGGAAGAAGGCAACGGAGCGCTACAGCTACAGCGAAACTTTGAACGCGTTTTTCTCGAAACAGCATTTTTCAAAACGGCGTCCAACTTGGAGGGCAGAGTTTTAAAGCTATCGAGTTGAATTTTTTACACAATATTCTTAACGTCATTGTTTATCGTGCTATGGAAGCTTTTTTTTTTTGACATCTTCCTATTTTTTTGTAAAAAAAACTGCCAAAAAAAATGCTAAAATCGATACTTTTTGTTCAAACCGGCGCCATTTTTGCAAAAAAAAAAGCCTCCATAGCACGAAAGCCAATTATATACCGATCAATAATCTTTTTGTGTTTTTTGTTTCAGATCAAAATTGTGACCCCCAACGTGGACACCACATCCAAGTGCATTTTCTGCAACAATTGTTTCATCATTTTTATAGATATTAATTAATAAATAAATCGATCTTTAAAAAATTGTTTTGTATTCTTCAATACCCAATTAATATACAAAAAAAAACCAGACCGATTAGATTATTTTTTCTTTAAAAAAAAAAATCGCGAAAAACAGCGATTTTTCGGGCTGTCACACTGGAAAGCTTCCTTAATCGGGAGTATGTCCTTTTCGGAACTTTATCCCTAACATTTAACACGTATTATTAAATACAATAATAATTATGCCAACCACAATAATAATAACAAAATAAAAAAATGATCAATAACAGCAAAAATAATAATTCAAGTATCAGTGCGTCCAAGATCTTGTTTTTTTTTTTTAATGTTTCTTTCAAGCTCGAAGCTTACGAGCCTTTCCAGTAATTTTTCGAGCGAAAAAAAACGTCTCAAAATTATGCATTCGCGCCATTGAGCAAAGAGCATGGGAACGAAAATTGCGAAAACGTAATTTCGCAAGCTGGTTGCACTAAAAAAGCTGGCAAATTGTGCGAAACATCTGCAAGGTTTGGCAGGGCGAAAAAAGTGAAAAAAAAAAGTGGCCCGCGCGAGTGGACGGATAATGTCTCATATTTATAGTTATAGGTATAACGAGAAGCAGGGGCCAGCCGCATACGCAGGCCTCGAATGTTTTTGAGGCACGTAAGACCGAGGTACGGTTCACTGACCAAGTTATGACGTCATGGCCCTCAATGGCCTCCTCCACCGCGCGAGGAGGGGGGGGGGGGGGGGAGGGGGGAGGAAGCTCAAGAGACGAAAAAAAGAGAAAGACGAAAAAAGAGCGTTTCAAATAAGCAAACTCTGCAAATTCCTCGCTCGAATTGCTCCACCAAACGATTTTGCCTTTCCTCGGATGGATTTCCGACGAATCGACAATATTCGAAATTTCGATAAGCGTTCGTCGATTCACGGAAATAATCGTGGCACGTTTCGCCGACGTTTCTGGACCAGATCGGAAGCGACGAGCCGCGACCGGGTCTCGACGCGAATTTCGAGACACCGAAAAAGAAAAGGAGTCGAAAAAAAAAACGTCCGTATATAATAATAACAGGGGCACGTATGACACACAAATGACGACGGAGGAGAGGAAGATCGAGAGGGCGTCGTCGCGCGAGGGGGCCACGTAACGGTGCTCCAATTTTTGTGGTATTCGCGCGAGATATAGGCGCCGCGCGCCGCATATCGCCGTTCGGAGAAATTCCAGTACGTGTCTGCGTGGTGCAGTGACGTCGTCTGGAATCGGTCACGGTAATAATCGATGGAGGACGCGGTTGTGCGCGATCTCGGGATGAAATTCCGCAGCGGTACAAATGGAGACGAAAAGGGCGAATGAGTAAGAAATTCATACATGCGTACATCGATATATTATCTATATATATTATAGATAATATATACACCGATGTATGATCTATATATATATAGATAAATGTAAGGAGAAGCTGACATTAGTGATTCACAATAGACTTTGACATCGTTCCATCATAATAATAATAAAACATTGTGCATTGCCCGAAGCAATAAAATATATTTAAAAAAATATATACAAAATAATAATATAAAATTATCATAAAAAGTAATTCCATAGTGTTCTTAATAATAATAACAATAATAACGAGTCTCACTCTGCGAGTCAAATCCCGCAGAGTTGATAGCACATCAGAATGCGGCTCAATTTTTACTACTTGTCATTGCCTTGCAACGCCAGATATTTTTTTTATCCTACAATATTCCATATATTTTGAGAATTCGATGTTTACCAATTATTGTCGCGCACGTTGTATATTTGTTTTTTTTTTAATTTAAGGATATTTTCCGAAGGATAGTTACTTCCTGGTGTCCGGTAAAGTCGCCTCGGCTTTCACACGTGTGGAAAACGCCGCCGGGGCGCAGTTGCGAATATAGCGCAATACTATACGTATTAGATATCGTCGGGCGATGTGTGTGTGTGTGTGTGTGTGTGTGTGTGTGTGTGTGCGTGGGCGTGCGTGCGTGCGCGTGTGTGTGTGGTTGCGTGTGTGGGTGTGTAGGTGTGTGTGTGTGTGTGTGTGTGTGTGTGGGGGGGGTGTGGGTGTGTAGGGGTGTGTGGGTGTGCAGGTGTGTGTGTGTGCGCGCGCGCGCGTGTATGCGTGTGTAGGCGTGTGTGTGTGTGTGTGTGCGTGTGTGTGTGTGGTTGCGTGTGTGGGTGTGTAGGTGCGCGCGCGCGCGCGCACGTGTGTGTGTGTGTGTGTGTGTGTGTGTGTGTGTGTGTGTGCGCGTGCGTGCGTGCGTGTAGGTGTGTAGGTGGGGGGTAGGTAGGTAGGTGTGTCTGTGTGTGTGTGCGTGCGCGCGCGCGCGCGCGTGTGTGTGTGTGTATGTGTGTGCGCGTGCGTGCGTGCGTGTAGGTGTGTAAGTGGGGGGTAGGTAGGTAGGTGTGTCTGTGTGTGTGTGCGTGCGCGCGCGCGCGTGTGTGTGTGTGTGTGTGTGTGTGTGTGTGTGTGTGTGTGTGTGTGTGTGTGTCTGTGCGTGCGCGCGCGCGCGCGTGTGTGTGCGGGGTGTGTGTGCGTGCGTGTGTGTGTGTAGGTGTGTGTGTGTGTGTGTGTGTGTGTGTGTGTGTGTGTGTGTGTGTGTGTGTAGGTGTGTGTAGGTGTGTGTGTGCGCGCGTGCGTGCGTGCGTGCATGCATGCGTGCGCGCGTGTGTGTGTGTGTGTGTGTGTGTGTGTGTGTGCGCGTGCGTGCGCGCGCGCGCGTGTGTGTGGGGTGTGTGTGCGTGCGTGCGTGCGTGTGTGCGTGCGTGTGTGTGTGTGTGTGTGTGTGCGCGCGCGCGTGTGTGTGGGGTGTGTGTGCGTGCGTGCGTGTGTGTGTGTGTGTGTAGGTGTGTGTGTGTGTAGGTGTGTGTGTGCGCGCGCGTGTGTGTGTGTGTGTGTGTGTGTGTGTGTGTGTGTGTGTGTGTGTGCGTGCGCGCGCGCGCGCGTGTAGGTGTGTAGGTGGGGGGTAGGTAGGTGTGTGTGTGTGTGTGTGTGCGGGCGCGCGCGCGAGTGTATGTGTGTGTGTGGGTGTGCGTGTGTATGGGTGTGGGTGTTGGTAAAAGGGGCATAGTCGTTTAGTACAGTTAATGTAAGTATACACACGTCTGTATATCTATACACTTACGTAGTTATTCGCGTATGCGTTTTGTATATTTTGCCTGTGGGTTGGTGTGTGTGCGGATGGACGATAGATTATCGACTATGGCCCCAATCGAGGACCGAGTTCTCTCTTCGAGGCTCGGCACGGCGACAAGCTTCGCAAATAATTGCAGAGAGAGAGAGAGAGAGAAAGAGAGAACGGACGAATCGTAATAATCATTGTAAATATTCAGAAATTATCGGTCCGAACAGCGCGTATCATTCACCGTTCCCCATCGTTCACTAACAAACGTCACAACGATTGTCCCTCAGAGTTTCATTCGCTTTAGACATGTTCGGAGAGCTTTTTTTTTGTTGTCAAAATTTGTGTCAATTTTGGTTTTTCGGCGAAATTTACCCGTGGTACTTCGTTCGACAATAATATCGAAGTTTGAAATGTTCGTCTTTGTTTTCTGTGAATACGGAATGAACGATCGGGGAAACTCACCTCGAGGGTTTGTCTGAGCGTGAGATCGGGAAAGAACACGTCCTGCTGTTGCACGTAACAGATTCTTCGACGCCATCGTTTCGTGAGCCTCTCGCGATTCAACCAGATTTCACCGGCGTCGAGACCGACCCGTCCCGAGAGACAGTTCAGCAGAGTCGTCTTTCCGCAGCCTTAAACACGATCACACGAAAAGCAAACGAATCAATACGGGGCCGATGAACGACCTGCACGCGCACGATATTAAGCCGCTTGCGGCAATGGAAGCGCGAATTGTTATTTATCTCGCGAGGCGAATGCAGTCGAGATGATTTAACATTTTTTTTCCGGAGACTACATTTTTTTTTGGCGTATTGAAAAATCACGCAAACGTTTTGTGGGCATGATTAAGCATCTGAAGAGTAAGTATGGCGAAAAAGAATTTTGGGTATTGATAAACATTATGCTCGTTTAAAGTGTTGGAATGCGACGAAATTTTTTTTTTTTATTTTACCAATTTGTTTAGGCAGATTTGAGCCCGGAGATTTGGGATTCTTATTTAACGATCTGCAGCCCAAATTTGCAAAATTTGATTTTGTATAATAATGAAAATGAGAAATACAAACGAATTTTCGTTGCATTCCAACGATTCAAACTTCAACCTCATAAAATGAGGAGAATAAAGTAGGATCGAAGTTTGCTTCGTTGGACTGTAACGAAAATATATTTTTTTCGTATTGACGATTTTTTGGCACATTTGACTGTAGATATTGCTATAATACTTTCGAGGTTTTTCGTTAAAAATCTATAACCAAAACGTGTGAAAAAAGATTTGAGATAATAATAAAATCAAAGAAATAACGAACATCCAGAAGAATTTTTATCGCATTCGTGAGAAACTTCAGCACCGTGGAGTAAAAGAATAAAGAGGAATCTTCGTTCCATTTATTCAATGATGCAGATAATAATTGAAATCTTTCATGACAGGGATAAATTTTCCATTAAAAAAAGTCTGATGGTGTTTATTTTTCAGTGTGTCAAGTTGCGAACGTAATCCGAGATTTAAAAAATCGTAAGCTTATTCCTCAGTCAGTTACGGTGGTCAAGCATGTCTACATAGTTTCTTTGGGTTTAATCGTGTGGATTTTTCGACAAGAACAAACGTGGGTAATAAAAATGACGATTAAAAATATAAAAAAGGAATTTGCTCTCCAACGTTGAAAACTTCTTTTTATTCCGTTTTACAAAGATTCCGGTCTCGTAAATCGCAACGAATTATCATTGGGCGATTGGTGTTCAAGACGTGTGCAAAAGTCCTGCAAATGCGGTGAATTTTCCGAAATTTCGCAAAAGAATTTGACCGTTCGATATTTTTGAAAGTAATTTCGGGACGCAGTCGTCCGTCGCATGAATTCGCATGTCAAACAGGGATAATAACAATGATAATAAAAATGCGAAAAGACCGAAAGAAATTGAAGGGAATAAGGTGGACGAAAGGTGGGAAGGGTAATAGGGAGTTGGTTGTAACGATGGTATATGTACCTGAGGGGCCCATAACAGCCAACAATTCGCCGGGCTTCACAACCCCGGAAACATCTCGAAGGAGGGCACGCTTCTCCTTGAACACCTGCAATCCCCGGAAGACCAGCTGCACCGGACGAGAATCCAGCGGACAGACCAATTGCAGAGCCGTGCTTTCCACTCTGAAATTCGGCAGAGCCAATAAAAAACCACCATGAGAACACCATTACAACCATGCGGCGAAACATTTCGTCAGACAATTTCTCCTAACGGCACAAATTCTGGACAGACCTAGGTAACAATTCGAAACCGATACTGTTCGTGAAAAACGTTCCCAAAAAGATGCAACTTGGCAATTGAGGAGCTGGCGAACAAAACCGGACTTCGCGCAACGTCAAATTGATTTTTTATTTATTTTTATCATTTCACTCAAAAAGGCAGATTTAAACGAATTTACAGGTATTTAGAGCTGGATTCGATTCAAAATATTTTGGGAGCCAATCAAGGTTTGCTTGAAGAGCATGAAAAATAAATTTAAAAAATTGACGTAGTGTGCACAAGTCTTTGGTCGTCAGTTTCTTAATTATCACTTGTGAATTGGCGTCGTTAGAGAAAAAATCGTAAAAGTCACCATAAACGTGGAGGCCATCGAAATGACTATAAAAAAAAAACTGAAAACTAAATTGACAAACATCACGTATCTTTGTGCAATATGACGCAGTCGCGTTGGTAAGTAAACGAAGGCGAATTGCGTTGGCATTAAAAAAAAAACTCATTTTCAGGAGGTCAATGTTCTTGGACAATTTTTCGTAATAAATAATGATGATGGTTTGGAGCAGTTGTTGGTGGCAATTATTAGGACAATGATCGCTCCCTTTCTACCCTCGTGCGCTTATGCATTTACACGGATATCTATACACACACACACACACATTCATATTTCGGTGCAAAGTACTCGCGCAATTGAGCCTCGTGAACGAGAAACGTAAAATTTTTCGTCGTGGTCACGCGTGGGGTCAATTTGGCTCGTCGAATATAATTTTCGTGAGTTCGTTACGTCTTGTTTCGGGATAATCGCAAAAAACAAAAAAAAAGGAAGAAAGAAAAACCGTCCCAAACGACCATTCGTTCTCGTCATCGTCGCGAGGGTGAACGCAATGATTAAGCGTCATATTCCGCCGCAGAACGATTTCAAAGTTCGAAAACATCGAGAATTACGAAGTATAAGCCCCGCGACAAACGTTTACCCCCGGCGAATCGCATTGAGAGCGAACGAGAAACACTTCTCGTCCGTCCGTTCTCGGAGCGGAAGTTGGTAACTTTTTTTTCCAGGAAAGATCGATAGTTGAAGAGAAAAGTTTGACTCCCGGGAATAAATTCGTTGGGGAGTCCTACAAATCCTACCACAAATTGATTCAGTGCTAGTTCCCGATTGACGTCGTTTGGAAAAAATTTATTTTCAATTTGCAAGCGGGGTTGTTGGATCTTCAAGGAAAATATCCTTTTGTGATCCCGTGCACAAATTTGTTGGGGAGTCCCAAGATGCACCCACATCTCTATAGGGATTTGTTAGGGAGGCCTCATTTGGATCCAATTGGATTCTGCACTGTTCCCCGATCAACGCGGTTTCAGAATGATCACGTTCCAATCGAAAATATGTGATAATTTTCTAGAAAAAGCTCGACGTGGTGGAACATAACCTGCACACTTCGTGAGCGTGTACGCATGAGGTAATATTATGTCAAAGTGCAGTACAATAAATTAAAAAACCATAAATAGAGTGGATTTTAGTCATGCGATTCAAAAGGATTTTGTAAAGAAATACTTTTTAAAGCGATTTATACCTTTACAAGATTAGATCTATACTTTTTTAAGATAAGATTTATACTTTTTGAAGGAAAGATTTATGCTTTTTTAAGATCCACTCTTTTGATGACATTAAAATTTGCGTCGTTGGAATGCAAGGAAAGTTCACCAGCCCGAACTTTTTACGGCAAATTTGAGCTACGAAAATCACTTAAACGTTTTGTAAGGCGAAGTGGAAGATGTACCACGTGACGTATGAGTGCGTGAGGGATAGTCGAAATTTTCGAAGAGAGACGAAAATCGTCAAGCTCTACGTCGGGAAATTCTCCGGAGCCTGATACTTCGCTTTCCCTACAGAAAACTTTACTATCTATAAGAAAACTGGGTTGCAATGTTTGTGAGGTTATGTACAATGTTGAACTTGTACATGCCCTTAAGATCGTCATCGAAAATCAAAAGCCCAAATCTGCAGAATAAGATTTTGGATGGTAAAGAAATTGAAGAAATCAAACAATGAAAAAAAAAATCATTGGATTCCAACGATGCACACTATAACATTCATTTTGTGTACCTATATATTGCGTTTAGAAAATGCAATGTAGATAATATGGTATGAGATTCGTCTAGAATCGTATCGGATTCTGTTCGATATTATGGGAATCCTTTAGGATTCAAATTGGATCCGTAAATTAAATGCCAATGGGGATTCCTTTAGGATTCAAATTCGATCCGTAAGTTGGATTCGAATGGAGATTCCAATTCGATCTTTATGATTCATTTTCGATCAGTAAATTGTATTCCAATGGGAGGGGGGGATTCCAAAGGGGAATCCTTAAGGATCCAAAGTTGATATGTCAATTAGATTCCAATGAGGAAAACTTTATGATTCATATTGGATCCGTAAATTGGATTCCAATGGGGGATCCCTTAAGATTCAAATAGGGCCCGTAAATAGGATTCAAATGGGGAATCCTTTATGATTCAAACTGGATCCGTAAATTGGATTCCAATGGGGAATACTTTATGATTCACATTGGATCCGTAAATTGGATTCCCATGGGGAATCCTTTAGGATTGAAATTGGATCCGTAGATTGGATTCCAATGAGGAAACCTTTAGAATTTTAATTGGATCCGTAAGTTACGTTCCAATGGGGAATGCTTCAGGATTCAAATTGGATCCGTTAATTGAACTCCAACGAGGAATCCGATTGGATTTGTATTGGATTCCAATGAGGAATCCTTTAGAATTTACATTAGATTCTAATAAGGAATCCTTTAGGATTCAAATTGAATTATAATGAGGAATCCTTTAGGATTCAAATCGAATTATAATGAGGAATCCTTTAGGATTCAAATTGAATTACAATGAGGAATCCTTTAGGATTCAAATTGAATTATAATGAGGAATCCTTTAGGATTCAAATTGAATTATAATGAGGAATCCTTTAGGATTCAAATTGGATTCCCATAAGGAATCCCGATTAGAATCCAATGTACGAGCGTGACGTTTCAGTATAAGGAACACGACAAGCATGGGCATCCAATTAAATCCCTACGACAATTTCTGCACTGGCTTTGTCAAAGGTTTGTTTTCCCCGCTCTCACAACGCTCGGTCTCCCAACTCCTCATCCCGTGGGTAATTTTTCTCGTCCGGATTCGTTCGAGCTGCGCAGCTCTTTCGTAAAATGTCAAACGAAACGAAACGTGGAAGAAAAATAGGTAGGACCATACAGAAAAGGAAGAATAGAGGACATGAGAAAATTTCCGGCATAATAAATACATTGACCAACATAGGAAGGTACGAGAGCTCGTTCCGTCCGGAGATGATAGACCCGAGAAAAGCGCAGCAAGAACTCGTCGACGTGTATGTGACATCTTCACTCGTGCGTGGCGTCTCTGCGACCATTTTTCTAGCCCCACATAACGCATGTGACGGAGGCGCGTGGCAACTTTCTAACGCATTGCCGGGATAAACAAAGACCTGTTTGTGAAAGAGGGAAATGATTTCTAGTGCGAGGACGGGCGCGATGATTTAACGAAACGAGTGAGAAACAAGACCACGAGAAAAAAAAGGAAGGAAGATCATGGTACTCGTCGCACGGTTCATAAATATGTCACGTTTGTATACATCTATACGTACGTACAAACGAGTAGTGATCGCGAATAATTCCCGATAAGGAACGACGTCTGATAATGATAAGCTTTCACGCGCGTATATAGTCGGAAGTTTCATTCATCATACGCAGTTTCGAAAGTTGTTCCTCGCGACGCCTCGTTCGGTCTGTCGATTTGAAAAATCTCGTACCTCTTTCTTCAACCGTTGCGTTTTGCGATGGATCCTCAAGATCGGCACGAAAATCCGGATTACCAATCGATCCGAAAAACATTCCGACGATCATTATTGAAACTGTGACTTTTGCGCTACCAACGCCTGCGAACACGTTCGAACACCCATTTTGCAGCACAATCGGAATTCGATGAAAATCATTCGGAGCTAATTATAGACAACGACGGGCGCAAGTAGGGCATTGGCGATGGGAAAAATCTTGTCGCGCGAGAGAGAGCCGTTCGACGTTGGGAAAATGGAAGAAACCACGAGGGGGAAAAAAAAACACGATTTTTATCGAACGAGAGACACAGGAGGAAAGAGCGAGAGAGTCGCAGGAGATAATAAATTCTCAACATGGAGTTGCAATCGCGTTCGAGTCTGCTATTCGCCGCCTCCCTCGTTGCAGAGTTCAACGAACTTTTCGGATACCAGGCGGTTGGTCTCGTTAAACCCAAGCAGCGTTCACAAACCTGCCGATCGCCATTTTCAATTATTTCGTGTTGAAAGCCCGATATCGTAGGCTTATGGGGTGCCGTTTTTTTTTTATCTTGGCTGCGAAGTGACGACCGAACGAGAGAAAAAGGAAAGGAAGAATTGCAGCGTAGAGCGAGCGGAGGAAAAAAACGTGAGCACTGTGTCGAGGAGCGGAGAAGATCGCGCCAATTAACCCCGCGAAGGGGTTACGAAAACGTTGTACGTGACTTTCGGTCTCTCTCGCCGTCTCTCTTATCCTCGATGAGATTCGCGCCGACGATCATCGGGGGGCGTAAACGTCCGAAAAGACCAAACTATGGGGACAGGATACTTTGAACCCCATCTATCCATGCAACATTGGCTATCGCCACATCTGGCCTTTTTGCCGACGATCCTGGAACTTTTTCCAAGAGACCCATTTTTCGAGACAGCAAGGTCCGCGAAACGTCCTTCAAATATGCTTACCTTTTGTGCAAAGGTGATTTCGAACAGGGGAATGCATAATGTTGAGTACAATGACTTTAGGCTTCTATGGGGACCGTTGATAAAGTCGAAGGTCCCTAAAGTCAACTTTCCTTGCATATATGTGTGTGTGGCTATACGTGTTGGCAGGTTCATTGAACCACAAACTCGGGGGTCAACGAACTCTATAGTGATTTTTCGGACCGGTTAATATAACGCATTCACCTGTGATAAGTAGTGACAGGTTGATAGTGCTCACCTATCCGTGTACGTGTTGGTGCCACCCACGGTAAATGGGTCGAGAGAGAGAGAGAGAAAGAGAGAGAGAGCGAGCGAGCGAGAGACGGTGGGTATAGAGACAAGAGATAATCTGTTGCAAGAAATCTGGGTCCGTGTATTCATCCAACATTAAGCTCGCGTTATCCGGAAAAGTATAGAAATCCTCAGACATTAAGTTTGCATCGTCGGAATGCAACGGAAATTAAGGATGTTGAGTCCCTATGAAACATATTAATGTTAATTGTTCAATAAATAGCTTCTTAATCGTCATGAAATTTTTACACGACCTCCTGAATACTTCATGTAAAAACATACAAAATTTTCAGAATTCTATGATCATAACTTCAACCTCCTTACGGGTTAAAATAAAAAATGATAAGAAAATTCTGAAAATTTGGTATGTTTTTGTGTGAAGTATTTAAGAGGTCGTGTTAAAATTTCACGACGATTAGGAAGCTCGTTATTAAAAAATTAACATTTTGTTAAGAACAATTTTTAAAATAAAAAAAAATTTATCAGTACACTTCGTTTTGTTTCCGTTGCTTTCAGTATATTGTAAATATCACAAAATTGAGAGGTCAAAAAAAAAACTTATTGCAAATTTACATGAGTTTCCATAAGACAGCATTTAATTTGTGAATGTTAATTGTTCAATAACGAGCTTCCTAATTGTCGTGAAATTTCTACACGACCTCTGAAATACTTCATACAAAAACATACCAAATTTTCAGAATTTTATCATCATTTGCGATTTGGGACTCAACATCCTTAATTCTTTTTAATTGCTCAATTTTTTGGCCGTTTCAAGCTGTGAAAATCACTTAAACATTATCGCGTATTCTCAAGAGAGATTTATTCCCTCAATCCGAAAAAGAGCTCCGGATAATGATAAAAATAAAGAAATAAAAAAGGAGAAAAAAATCGTTTCGCTCCGATGATGCCACGTTGAACGTCAATAAATCTCAAAATATTGGCACTTTTTCGCCACAAAGTTCCTCATGCTGTGTTTTTGGTGTATACAAAGTGAAAAGTAGGTTGGATTTTTTTACAAGACATTTTTGGGAAATATTTATTACGAAGGGTTTTGTGTTTAGCAGGGTTGAGTGTGTGATGTTGCCGGTTTGTTTTCAAGCGACAGACGAAACGTCCAATTCGGAGCGTAAGTTTTCAGCGATGATTTGATGAGCGAGAAAATAAGCGACTGCGAAGATCGTCTATTTTATGGAAGAATGAGAGAATTCTGATGAGTTTTCATTTTTATTTTTAGTTATCGTGGAAAAAGCATCGGAATTTCCAGTGTTTTATTTTCGGAGCATATAAAAAGTAATTGTTTCGGCGTGTTTAGAACTCGAGGCTCTCTGAATGAAGATGCGCGATCGAGACTGCATAAAGCCGTTGGTTTTCTAAACGACGAAGGCGACAAAGTTCACTAAATAATTATCCATGTTCCATTACGAATCAGACGAATAATTAAATATGGAGGGGCAAGAGAGAGAAGGAGAGAGAGAGAGAGAGAGAGAGAGAGAGAGAGAGAGAGAAAGAGAGAGAGCATTGATTTACTTACTCTCACTCGCTCTTCTCCCAAGGAACGACTTCCGTTGACCCGAGTGATTCGCGACTCTCTAGCGTTGCGATAAATCAGAAAGACGTACAGACGTTTCCCTCGGATTGCTCGCGAGAAAGCATGCGGTGTATCGAGTTTGAGGAGAAAATATTCAGCTTCTTGAAAGCGCGCCCGCGTGCGCTTTTTTTCCTTCCCTTACCCACCGAGTTTTACAAAAGATAATCGTAAATTCGAGTAAAAATAAAAACGACGCGATCAGTGCGAACGAAATACACGCGTAAAGATAAAAAGCTAAAATTTCGAGACGGAAAATTGTTGCTTTGAAGTAGATCCCGATCTATTTTCGCGCATTCCTCGTTTTGACGAAATTCATCTACCTAAATAAATATAATTTTAGCTTCCGGAGCTCAATTGAAACGAGACGAAAATTATTTCGACTCATGATCGGCCAATTGAGAAAATCCTTGCCAACGAAGATTCAACCTCTGATGCGGGCCGTTACGACCTTCGGCACGTTTTGAAAGTCGGACGAAAATATGTCAACCGCATTTGTATATTTTTTATACTTTTCTTCCAAATTCGTATATTTTTATTTCTCCATTTTCGTTATCATCCAAAATCATGTTTTGCAGATTTAGATTTTAGATACGTCCCTCAGAGTTTCAAATAACGTTTCAATGATTTCCAAGATTCAAGTCTGCCAAAATTTGGGAGTTCGAAAGAAAGCAGTAATTCTCATTGCATTCCAACGGTGCAAATTTCAACCTCGTCGAGTTGTCGCAACCAGACACTTAAATTGTTACGTGAACGTTTTACTCACCCAGCCCCCATCTCTCAGCAGCGGAGCTTTTCGATGCTGCAAAGATATGCGGTTTAGGCTGTCTCAAAAACAGGCTCGAATACTTCGAGACGCATATCTCATACTTTTTCAGCGAAAAGAATTGTTTAATTATTCAATATTGTACAGTTGTATCTACACGAAAGCGAGTGCTCGTGGAAACATTCGTCAGAGTCCCGAGGTGCATCCACATCTCTATGGGGTTTTGTTAGGGACACCGCACAAGGGGAGTCCTCATTGGGATCCAATTGGATTCTGCACTGTTCCCCGATGAACGCGGTTTGAGAATTCTCACCACGTGCGAATCGAAAATACGTGAATAGTCACGAGAAAAAACTCGGCGTGATGAAGCATAACCTGCACGCTTCGTGAGCGTGCACTTACGTGGTATTATTATGTCCAAGTGCAGTACAATAAATGGAAAACGATAATTATAGTGGATTTTAGTAATGCGCTTCGAAACGATTTTTAAAAAATATACCGTTTGAAGCAATTTGTAATTTTTTAAGATGACATTTATACTTTTTTAATGCCGTAGGCCACAGTAACGGGTATAAAATCATGTGCGAATTTAACAACTTCTTTTCGCATGAAAAAGTGATTCACTCATAAAATTAATTACAAATCTATTTAGTATGAATACCAAGTTAGAATTTTTTTATTTTTTTTTCGCTGTACAAAACGGCCGACTATTCGAAACTTCTCGAAACAGCTTTTGTCCAATTGACGTGACAAATAACTTCAACAATTTTCACTCGATTTACTTCAAATTCAAGAGTTATGTGTCTAATTGCATTTCCCATAGAAGTACGTATGGAATTTCTGATTAATCGAAAACTTTTCATTTTATGAGCAGTTATAACGAAATTTTTCACTGAAAATTCATTTCTTAAGTTCAAATACCTACAACTTTTGAATAAAACAATATTCTTTTAATTCCGTACGTACTTCTCTAGGTATTCTAATGTAGATTGACGAGAATTTTTGTTTTTTGTTCTAGGTAAAAAATTGTGGATGCTAAATGTCACGTCGCGGAGCGCCTAAAAAAAGACAACAAAAGAAAATAGTAGTCGGCCATTATGGACATCGAAAAAAAAAAATTCTACCAGCTTGATATTCATACTAAATAGATGCGTAATTAATTTTATGAGCGAATCACTTTTTCACACGAAAAAAAAATTGTTAAATTTGCACATAATACCCGTTACTGTGGCCTAAAGCCTTAAGGAAAGATACTGTCTCAAGATCCACCCTTCTTTCCCATTTTTTTTGCCAAAACGCGAGCGCACCACTGACGCAGACAAGGACGCAGCGATATGTCGACTCCGCCCGCACACTCATCAACCCCGAATTTTCTAATCGTTTTTGTGTCGCTATCTCAAAAGATAGAGGGTTGGACGTCATACAACTTTACACGTATTTTATTATTCCAAGCAACTTTTGTTCGTAACATTTTTTGATCGGGCTATTAATCACCGAGATATGGCGATTTTTAAGTTTCCAACTCCTATTTCTTAGGGTTGGGGCGAATTGAGTGGCAACGTCACATCGGAGTTACCGTCGACCATCCAGCTTCAGTGAAAATTCCAACTCTGCGCTAAAAGTGCGTGGTTTTCGTCTCTTTTACTTCATCTACACGCGCGTTCAACACGATCCCGCATACGCGACGCCTCTTATCGAGCGACGAAAAATATCCGTGACGAATACGAGACACTACGAGAGTTCATTACGATGCAAGTTCGACGGGAGTCCTCGAGTCCGACCCGCCCCACGTTGCTTTCAACGTGAAACCCTTGTCGATGCGGGGGCTCGAAAAGCAAAAAGCGGAAAAGAAGAGCGCGCGCATACATGCGAGCAGCGTGCGTGCCACGGACGCAACGGAGGGTGAGGATCGGCGTGATTGTCGCGTAAGCTGTACGTGTGTGTGTGTTCGTTCGAAAGGGAAATGGGGTCGGAAAGGGTCGCGAGACACGTTCGAGCTGAGGAGGGAGCCGTATTGAGAGGGAGAGTTCGTGTCGAAGGGACGGAGGAGGAAAAAAAAAACGAAAGAAGATGATGAGCTACGGGATGCGTGTGTCCGTGTACAGGTATATAGGTACACGACCGTGCAGCACCGCGGGTAGTCTCGACAAGGGCGCGAGAATGAGGTCTCGGTGAACTCTGAAGAGTACTGCGAAGGGCGAGCTTGTGAGAGGGCGAAGGGTGTAATTCCATGAGAGTCTCGGGCTACGCGCTTTCATTCCGTCGTTTTTCCCTACATATCCCACTTGCCATTGTACATGCCTCCCTTCGTCTCTCTCTCTCCTTTCTCTCCCCCTCTCTTTCTCTCTGGTCTCGTTCTCACTCTACGTAAAGCCCGTGGTTCCTGTTCTCTTCTAAACCTCTTTGTGCATTCCATTTTGCGTTATGGCAGCACACTATAAAAATGCATCAGATAAAGAATACAACAGAATAATAATAATAGTAATAGTAATAATTTATGAAAAAATAAACACATGGTAAATAATAAATCAGAATAATAATGAATTAACGATACTAATAGAACTTAACCTGGCCCATCGTGCCAGCTATTATTGATCATATTTGATTATTTCTAAAAAAAAGGATGGGTTTCCGTATTCTCCGGATCCAGAGCAGTTGGGAGATTAATCTTTTTGGTAATTTCTATGAGCTGCCGATGACAAATGTACGTAAGACCTACGTCTGGTTCGTTTATGAAAATTTCTCGAAAATTTCTACGCACGTACGTTAACGAGAAGGCCACGCGGACCGAAAAAAGGAAAGTCGATATTTACTCGGCGTACACATTGCGCATATGTTCATGTGCATTCTTTTCTACCTATGAACGTACGGAGAGGGAAAATCAAGCAGGAAAGAGAGAGAAAGAGAGCGGAGAGGGAGTGAGAGAGAAAAATGAGAGTGGGGGAGGCGAAAACGAGACATGCTCTTGCCAAGAATATCTAGAGAGCAATGACCCATGACACAGACTGTACGATTGTGCATGTGCATGTATATCTGTATGTGTATGTATGTGTGTATATTTATATTTACGTGTGTGCGCGTATCCCACACATTGAATTCATAAATGTATGCTAATGGTACATTTTAGTTAGTACAATTCTTTATCCATATGCATCGCTGTGTCCCCAAAAGGACTCATAGTAAACACAACACAAATATATAACAAATTGTTCTCATACGAGTCCATTAAAGGACACCATCGTGACGGGTCAAAAAAATTGATATGTTTTGTTCCATTTTCTCGAAGTATACATTATTCAAGCATACGTGGAAAAAAAATTAATGTTAAAATATTGGAGATCGACCAAACTACAGGCGATTTAGTGAGCGCAGGTAGCGCAAGGACTTACGTATACTAAAGCTTTCAATCGCGCTTTTCTCCAAACAACTTGCCTCGACCTGATCGGAATCATAGTTGTAGCTGTAACCGTTCGAACTTCAATTTGGAAAAATCAAAAGTGCCGTAATTGCATTAGCTATCGTTTTACGTAGGCGTTTTTTTTTTCATTCAGTATTTTTTTAACTCTCGAATTTGTTAAAAAATTTCGCCAAAACTACATTTTTTTTAACACCCGCTATCTAGTGATTTTTTTTATCTCAAAAAACGGCTACGTACAACGAGAACTACATTCATATAGATTCTCTAGACTATTTATATAGACATGCATTAATTTATTATACAAAGGCTCTATTATAACTCAATAACGTTGGTAATTTAAAAAAAATAAAAATGTACGCGATATCGGTTCAATGTATGCCCAATAGTATACCTTTCTTCCAAATACCAAATGCACAATCTAGTAGACAAAAAGCATTCGAAAAAAATCTTTTTTTCTCCCTTAAATTCGCTTCTTTGCCAAGTCGTTGAAGTTGGTGTCTACAAATGAAAAAAAAAATGATTATGAAATAACGGAAAAGGAGTATTGAATTTCGAAAAAAATGTTGGGGTGAATCGAATAATAATTATTACGTTGAATAGGGCAAAATCTTCTGACTCGAGTATTATAAAACCGCAGCATTGGCATTTGAACGTATGTTGCATCTTGCAAAAAAGAAAGACATCGGGAAATGGTGTGCACATGTGTGTGTGTGTGTGTGTGTGTGTGTGTGTGTGTGTGTGTGTGTGTGTGTGTGTGTGTGTGTGTGTGTGAGAGAGAGAGAGAGAGAGAGAGAGAGAGAGAGAGAGGGAGAGAGAGAGAGAAGTTTGTAGTCAATTCCGACCGACCAACTGGCCCAATTTCGTTTTCCTCTTTTCTTTGGGTGAAACTTCGGGCCAAACGACCGCGCGCGCAACTGCGGAACGTCGTTAATTCGAATCTCTTCTGTACATGCGTCTCGTACTTTCTACACCCGGCTTGCATCGGGTTGAAAAAAACGCGAAAAAATAAAAGTATAGTGGAGAAGAATAAAGGTGAATGAAAAATAAGAAAATGAAAGGAGAAAGAAATACGAGAGAATCGCGAGGTGTTCCTTCGGGCATTACGACAACCAGAAGGGTTATTACAAGCGCGCGCTCGCCGGGAACGTTGCTTCTTCCGTTGAGGATATAACGGACATGTAATGCGCACTTCAACCACCTTCAAAAGCCATTATTACACGTGGCAAGCTCATCGTAAAAGAAATGGACGAGAAAAAAAAGAAGACCGTGTTGATGCAACGTTAAATCCTGTCAAAGGAAAAAAACCACTCCGTGCACGAGATACGAGGCATCTTTTTTCTCCTACCCATCGATGAGCCGAACTGCCGAAAAACCAAAAAAAAAACTTTCGCTCCTTCGAGAGAAAAAAATGACAGCTGGCTTTGAATCTTTCGATAATAATAATAGTAAGAATACATGACAGGACACATGACAGAATACATGACAGAGGGCTGGCTCGATTAATCTTCCAAAATATTATCGTGGCGGGAGCGAAAAAACGAGCGAAAAAAAAGAACGAAGAAATAAGCAAGAAAAGTGATGATGCAAATACGAGAGATCGAGTATCCAGCGTTGACTCGAACTGGCGTGGGGTACTCGGACGAAAAACAGATGTACGCTCGTTCGCGAAGACGCTAGGAGTTCAATGACTATGTTGTTCCATGAATGCATACACGCTGAGTGTAATAGGCGGTATTGGCCGATAACGGGTAATGGACGCCTCGATCATCGTCGTCTTCTTCGTGGTCGTTTGAAGGGAGAAAGAAAAGTAGTGGAACGAACGACCGTAAGCTAAGAGGGTAAAGTTGGCCTAATTCCATCTTATCGATGGCTCTCTATATATAAAACTGCTTGTATAGAAAGTTCACGACATGCTATATCTGTATACGCCAGTAATATGGATACATTCGTGTATCATTCGTATATATGTGGACTGCGACGAGGGGCTACACCAAGTACCACCCGTGCAGAAATTGTCGTAAGGATCCAATTGGATTCACATACATGTCCCTGCTTCCTGATACGAATCCAATGGGTCGTCGCATTCGATCTCTATACTAAAACGTCACGGTTGTACATTGCATTCTAATCGAAATATTGGAATCCAATGTACGAATACAATTTGAATCCTGAAGCATTATCACGTTATCGAACAGAATCCCATACAATTCTTCATGAAGCCCATGGCATCTTGTAATTTGAATTTTCTAAATGATATATATAGATACCCAAACAAACCCAAACAAAATAAGTGAATCTTTGAAAAGTTTCGTTATGAAGTTTGCATCATTGGAATGCAACGGAAATTCATTTTTCTTCTTGTTTCTCTCTATATTTTTTATTAACGAAAATATTTTCCTGCCAATTTGCGTCGTAGACGATCTATATAATGTTGAAGTTGCATCTTTGCAATGCAACAAAAATCAATTCTTAAAAAAAATTTTTGTCGTTTTGCACTGAAAATACCTCAAACGTTTTTACGAATTCTTATTAGAGATTCACGAGCTCAATTGCATAGAAACGATGTCATGATCGAAATAAAAAAATTAAAAACAAACAAAAACGATCGTTGAATTCCAACGATGCAAACTTTAACGTTATAAAAAGGTATTAATCTTATTTTACTAAGTATTCATAGATTTAAAAAGCATATTTTATAAATCTATGGGTATCGTGTCATTGAAAATCAACTGGAATTATCGTTCGTTGGTTATTTTACTGCACTTTGATATAATGTCACCACACACGTACACGCTCACGCAGCTTTTGCTGGTGACTTTTCACATATTTTCGATTCGAACGTGGTGAGAATTGTCAAACGGCGTAGATCAGGGAACAGTGGAGAATTCAATTGGATCCCAATGAGGGGCGGCTTCCCTAACAAATTCCTATAGAGATGTAGCTGCATTTTGGGGCTCTCCGACAAATTTGTGCACGGGATGACGAAAGGATTTTTTTGTTTCGAGAGATCCAACAAATTCCGGTTGAGAGTTCTAAAGAAAAAATTGTCAAACGACGTGAATGAGGAAATAGCGCGGTGTCTACTTGGATTGCAATGTCGACGCTCTGTTTGCGGCGTCCCTATCAAGTCCTCATAGGGATGTGGTTAAATCTGGGCACGCCCCAACAAATTTCTGCTCGGGCAGTACCAAGTTCTCTCTCTCTCTCTCTCTCTCTCTGTCTCTCTCTCTGTCTCTCTCTACAGAGTGTCGTCACTGGGCTGATAGCACAACCGCGTATGAACAACGAACGTGATTGTTCCCGAACAGTGCCAACACTGCGAAAAGAGAGAGGGAGAGAGAAAAAGAGGGAGAGAAACAGGCATAACGAGCTTCGATGTTTTCCACCAATTTTCAATCACAATTGACTTCCCGCATTCATACCAAACCCAAACAAACCCAAAAAAATTGCGCCCCACTGCTCGATCGTTCGAGCAATTCAATTTTAATTCCAGCAAAATGCGACAAACAAAAAAACCATCATGCGCCAACCTCATTTCATTTTCGTTTCTCCTTACTAACCGCTTGTAATAACGCGAAAAACAAATTTGCCCGGCGGACGGTAGAAATTGCGAAATGATTGATGCGGAGCTATGGGACACTCGTGCGAGAATAAATAAAATGATTTCGCTTGGGCCAGGAGCGAGTATGCAGAAGAGGTCCTGATTTCGCGAGGCTCCCGAGCGCGACCTTGGACGAAGGCAAAATAAAAACCGTTAGGCAGCTTGAAGCTCGCCTCCTCCCCGGTTACATCAGGTTCGGACGGCTCGTGATTTCGTACATGTGTACACCCACACACGCACACAACGGTATCCGGGTGGCTCGTGTACAGCAACGTACGACGGCCCTGACGCTAACGATTTTGCGGGCCACGTGTACATACCGGAATATAA
This sequence comes from Ophion costatus, assembly GCA_951751655.1. Classification (NCBI taxonomy): domain Eukaryota; kingdom Metazoa; phylum Arthropoda; class Insecta; order Hymenoptera; family Ichneumonidae; genus Ophion; species Ophion costatus. Next base: position 24,111,591 of record OX632365.1, on the reverse strand, counting down.
CGACGACGGAGGATTTATTTTTTTTGCCCCCGCACGAGGACGAAAGATACAAAGAAAAGAGAGCCGAGCATCAGAGTCCTGCGTGTACGAATCTCCGCTCGTCCTAAGAAGCATCGTTATAATACACGGTTCGATAGAACGTCGCGAATTAACACGCGGACGTTGAACCTGATAACGACTTCTCCATACGACGCGGGATGAACCGTTCCCCGGATGAAACGCGTCATGGATTTTTTTCCGCTTGAATTCGTCTTTTTCGCGTCCTAAAGGTGGCGCAGCGATATTTCAATGTCGCCGGTCAAAGTATAGCCTCAAACGCAAAAAAATACTTCGGTCGCGATTTCCTGCGAGTTGGCTATTGGTTTTACCTCCATGGTAGATTGTTCATATGCTACTGCAGTGAATATTTTTTTCGCTCTTTTTTTTAGCTCTGTCAGTTCTGGATTTAGATTTTTTGAGGTTATGAGCGTCACTCCCAGGTTTCGAGGAGTGATTATATTTTTAAGAGCATCGTTTTACCAGGGACGTCTGAAATTATATTCATACATTGTATCTAATGGAAATAACGTTTAATATTGCGTGATTAATTATTTATGAAGATACAAACTTGGAAAGAACAAATCTTGTGGAGTGTCTACAGACTCACCTTGATGGCCCAAAGAGAGTCATTTTCAGAGCCAACAAGCACGTTTTTAAAAAACACTCTATCTTTAGTTGACTTATGGAATAACAATTCACTTTATTATCAGTCTAGCACCCTGGAGCACAGCGGAATAGTGAGTAATTTTTCGTTTTTTAAATTTTTTCTATTGTTGGGAATGGATTTTGATCCAGTTTACTACACTGGTAGAGCTTCTGCCTTACGCCGCGAGAGGGGCCAAGGTTTTGGGGATCGTGAATCGTTCCCTCGAGAGCTCTTCGATTCGAGTACTCTGCGTAAGTGTACTTGAGACTTTCGGGCAGCTTTTTTCTTTCACGATTGCTGAATATTAATATATGTGTAGTTCCGTGCAGAACACCGTTGGGGCCCCAGATCCTCCCACATCCCTATAGGGATATGTTAGGGAAACCCGATCCAATTGGATTCTGCATTGTCCAACTATCAACGCCGTTTGACAATTCTTACCACGGTCGAATTGAAAATATGTGAAAAGTCACGAAAAAAAAACTCGGCGTTCTGAAACATTACCTGCATGCTTCGCGAGCGTGTACGTGTGCGGTGAAATTATATAAGTGCAGTGAAATAAATAACAAACGATAAATACAGTAGATTTTTTAGTGCTCTGATTCAAATCGATTTTTAGGATATACTTTTTCGAGTTATTTATACTCCCTAAAGATATAAACTACTTTATTCACTCATTTTGTATATCTATATATTTCGTTTAAAAAATTCAACGTACAGAACGCGATGGGATCCATTAAGAATAAAGAGAGATAATCTGGGAATCCTTTAGGCTTCAAATTGGATTCGTACATTGGATGCCAATGGGCAATCCCGATTAGAATTCAATGTACGAGCGTGACATTTTAGTATAGGGATCCAATGCGATGACCCATTGGATCCCTATCAGGAAGTGGGGACAAGTAAGGGAACCCAATTGGAACCTTGCGTCAATTTCTGTACGGGTTATGATAAAATAGCGGACGGTTTACCGAGATCGGTGGACGCGGACGTTGCGACGAAGTGACCGAGCTGGCATTCTTTTACGATCCCAACCCTATCACTTTTACGAAGGACTATTATAAACGAGGAGAAAAATTAGACAGGATACATTATCGGAGGGAAATGGGTGCCTGAATAAACGGATATCTAATAAATTATTTGCGATTGCTAATGGTTCCTCGATACGCAAGGAATTCCCTTCGAAATGCAACTAGGGTGAAGATACGCCTGTCGAGACGTGCAAAAACAAGTAGGACGAAAGCGGCGAATATGAGGAGTGTGACTGTGACGACAATGTGTCGACACGTTGTCCGATCGGCATTTCTCGGGGATTCTTTTGACTTTTATTGCTTTGGCTACATCGTTCCTCGTTGAGAGTACTCGTATACGTGGATCATTTGAGAGAGTGAGGAGAGTGGGTTCTGCCACCACCGGTATCATCTTCGCCATCGTACCTCGTCATTGCCATGAAGGATTTTACATTCGCTCGCTAGTAGCATCGAGTATAATAACAGTGGATAAGCCTCGATGCAGCTTTCGGACTCTCGTTATATCCAAGAGAGAGGGAGGGGAGAGAGAGAGAGAGAGACAGGGAGAAAAGAGCGATGAGGAAAAATAAAGAAATGAGAAACGTAAATAAATAATCGTCCGTTGGGATTCAGGTTATCGTGATGATGCCTAGACGTGCACGCACATACGGAGAGATACCCGTGTGTGAGATAGAGACAGATGCTTCGTTTATAAACACGTGTATATCCGTGCGTTTGCGATGATAAAGATGCGAGGAAAGAGGATACATACAGCTATCCGCGCGAGGGTTTCGCGACAAGGATAGGCCCCATATGCATTGAGGCCTTTCACGAGAGAGGCAAGAGAGAGAGAGAGAGAGAGAGAGGGAGTTTGAGAGGGAGATATTTTAATAACAACGTATGTGCTGAGATACGATGAATATATGAACTCGTCTCTTCTCACCGGACTATGCGCCGTCGCTGCTGCGGCTCGTAATCTAATAGCCGATTTATCATACCGTGGAATAATAAAATAAGAATAATAAAAGGAGAAAGAGAAACGGTAACGACGAGCAGAATATGACGATAGACGAGGATGGCCTGTGCCGCACAATTTCGCCATACGCACAGACACACACACACACACAAGTATGAGTGTATGGGCTGCACCGCTATTATCATCGTCGTCATCATTGTTCAGCAAGATCTCGATCTCCGCATAGGCGCGTTGCGCCACAATAGTTGTGCGAACGCGCCTCCAGGATTCTAATCACACGTTTGAAGAGAAAGAATTTTAAAAAAGGAACGAACCATCGAAGAGAGGAAGAAATGGCATTTCGGATTGCCGACCGAATTGAAGAACAACAAAAGTTTCACTGATCGCGAGTAACAAGTTAAGAATAATTTTGTTTGGGTTTCCAACGTGACGAATGAAAAATCAACATTTCTGCGTGCGACAATTGAGGAATAGAATTTACGGTCGATTGTGGATGGAATGCTACCGTTTTAAGGATGTTGAGTCCCTATGAAACATGTTAATGTTAATTGTTCAATAAGTAGCTTCTGAATCGTCATGAAATTTTTACACGACCTCCTGAATACTTCATGTAAAAACATACCAAATTTTCAGAATTCTATCATCATTACTTCAACCTCCTTAAGGGTTGAAATAAAAAATGATAAGAAAATTCGGAAAATTTGGTATGTTTTTGTATGAAGTATTTAAGAGGTCGTGTTAAAATTTCACGACGATTAGGAAGCTCGTTATTAAAAAATTAACATTTTGTTAAGAACAATTTTCAAAAGAAATAAAAGAAAATTTATCAATAAACTTCGTTTTGTTTCCGTTGCTTTCAGTATATTGTAGATATTATAAAATTGAGAGGTCAAAAAAAAAACTTAATGCAAAGTTACATCAGTTTCCATAAAACAACATTTAATTTGTGAATGTTAATTGTTCAATAACGAGCTTCCTAAATGTCGTGAAATTTTTACACGACCTCTGAAATACTTCATACAAAAACATACCAAATTTTCAGAATTTTATCATCATTTGCGATTTGGGACTCAACATCCTTAATTTGCTTGATTGTTAGGTTCTTCGTTAATTGGTTCGTTACTCGGCCGATGAAGGCTGCACCTTGGTCCGTTAATATTACTTTAGGACATCCGAATAGGCATATGAATTCCGTGATAAGCGCGTGGGCGATTTCGTGAGCCGTCGAGCTTTTTAGCGGAATCGCGAATGAAAATTTCGCAAGATTGTTGTGAATGGTTAATATGAAACGATGACCAAGTACAGATTCTGGAGTTATCGGACCGACTATATCCATTGCAACTTTATCGAATACGCCGATCGGAGTAACTGTGATGAGGTACCATAGGTTTGGTTTTGATTCTCTTCTTAGCTGTATGGTTTTGATTTTCTTTTCAGCTGTTTGGTTTTGATTTTCTTTTCAGCTGTTTGGTTTTGATTCTCTTCTTAGCTGTATGGTTTTGATTCTCTTCTTAGCTGTTTGGTTTTGATTCTCTTCTTAGCTGTTTGGTTTTGATTCTCTTCTTAGCTGTTTGGTTTTGATTCTCCTCTTAGCTGTTTGGTTTTGATTCTCCTCTTAGCTGTTTGGTTTTGATTCTCATCAATTTTTTCCTCTGGTAACTGGCGCATTGCCGAATGTAATCTTCCACTGGTTTTTGAGATTGTCCCAAAAATGCTGTCGGCGGATTCTGTTGTATGTTTGGGTTACGCCCTCGTGACCTACTATTGGAGATTCGTGGCATTCTTCAATGATCTCGAGCCCGTCTGGCTCTGGTGGAGCAGTCATTTCGTCGCGGCAGATTTTTATCTGGATTTCGGTATGCGCGAAGATTTCTCGAATGACGCTCGTTATTTTGCTCACGCTGAATCGTTGAGGTTACTGCGCTTCTGAGAAAATGCTGCTGATTTGACGTTCAATTCTTCCATTGAGGAATAGAGCCAAGTGAACGAGACGGGCATAACCGCGCGGTCTCTTCTTGCCGGGCATCAACGGCGAAGACCCGCCGCGCCGCCAACGACGGGGCCGACTCACCCGAGAGCTCGAGAAAACCCGGGAGAAAAAAGTTGACGGAGGCAAGAAAAGAGAAGGAGAGAGGGGAAGCGAAAAAAATGCAAGTATCGAGGCTATCTCGAGAAGCGAGGAGAAATTTGCGGATACATCCTTCTCGGGAAGACGAGGTCGCTACGTACATCTTCTATTTTTCTCATTGACGATCGATGAAACGATCGATGAAACGATCGATGATCGTTTCGTCCGCCAGTCTGGGGCAATATCTCGGGTCTTCAGCTATCAGCTTCACGAAACGACCGTAGGTTCAACTGTCACAAAAAATGATTTCGGCTTCTTCCTCGTGTAAAAGAACCATTGACGTTTTTGGAGACGCTGCGTTTAGGGACGTAAAATTGACAGAAGCGGAAATCAGGCTGCTGATAACGAGGATGCTGACGCAGAATAAAATCTGCTCGTATAAGCCCGTGGAGAAATTTGTTGGGGAGTCCCCAGAATCTACCACATCCTTGTAGAGATTTGATAGGGACAACGCACATTGGGAGTTCTCATTGGAATCCCAGTGGTTTTTGCGCTATTTCCCGATTGACGTTTGAGACATTTTTATTTGCGATTGTCAAATGGGATTTGTTGGATATGCAAAAAAATAGCCGTCCGTAATTCCGTGCAGAAATGCGTTGGAGATGCACCCATATCTCTGTAGGGATTCGTTAGGGACATCGCACATAGAGGATTCTCGTTGGGAGCGAATTGGATCCAATTGGTGTTGAAACATAACCTGCACGCTTAATGAGCGTGCACGGGTGTGGTGATACGTTAAAGTGCTGTGAAATAAATAACGAACGATAATTACAGGCGATTTTCATTTATGTGATTCAGACCATTTTTGAGATGTACTTTTTTGAGAAGTTAGGCTACGGAGAAATTTTCAAGAAATCGATAGGCGCTTGAAGCAACTCAAATTGGAGAAGAACGTTCAGCATGTGGTGCAGGAAGCGCGGATTGAAGGTGAACTTATTATTGCTACGATATAACTGCTAGTAAAACTTTAAACGCGTTATTCTCAACTGTTATTCAAAACGGTGCAGACGATTCATCGACATCCAATGAGGGGATTCACTTGAAATTTGGTACACTTATTTAGTGTAATAGTAGTTTAGTCTTGACCACCGTTTTTCTTTTTAACGTTCTTTCTTCATTTTTCATTAACAATGATGATGTAACTTTTACTCGAAAAATCGAAAAAATATTCATTTTTTGTTGAAGAGTTAGTACAAAAAAATCTCGAGGAAGGCTTAACCAATATTATCGATTTTGAGAAAAAACTCTTTTTTTCAGATCAATCGAATGGTCAAAATCGAGTACACCGTTGAGCCCCTTACGTGTAAAGGTCCTTCACGAGATTATTTATAACTTCTTTAATAATAAATATTTTTAAATTAAATTTGGTACACAACTTTGTTAATGTGCATACAAGAAAAAGTCCAAACCACTTTTCAACCATCTTACTTATTTCTTCAAACCTGACTTTTTCAAATAATCCTGATTTTCAGGCCGTCATAGTAGGTTAACGCCTCAACCCCACGTTGACACACTGGGTCATTTTGACCCGGACGAATTTGAAATAAAATGCTCACTTTCCCAAAATTGCGAGTTATCAAGAATTTGTAACAATTCAATTTTACACCTCCCGAATTTCAATTATACAGACATATTAAGCAATATCAAAAGTGTGTCGCTGATTTTTTTTCTCGATAAAATCGACCGAAGCTTTATTAATGGCAGGTGGCTGAAGTACTATCCGGGTCATATTGGCTCAGTATGTCAAAATCGTGGCCAAATATAAGTGTGTCAACGAAGGGTTCAGCGATTTATACTTTCCCAAGATCCATTCGTTTTAGATATCTTCAAATTTTGTTGAGAAAATTCAACGTACAGAATGCGAAGAGAACCATCAGAAATCGCATTGGATTCCGTTCGATAATGTGGCAATCCTTCCGGATTCAAATTCGCTACCTACATTGCATTCAAACGGCGAATCCCGCACGGAGAGAATTTTTAAGTAATTTTTACTGTGAAATCACAGTAACTCGGTGACAAATGTGCAATTCTTCAGGCTTTTAGGAAATAAATTATAAATTTTCATGGAAATGAATCAAAATTTACTTTTGCGTAACAGAAATTTAAAATATTTTCCAGAATGTTTACTGAAATTAATAGTAAAATTTCATGAAACGTAAAGCCTACGACAATAAGTTAATAAAGTGCTCATATAAATGAAATTTTTCAGTGGAACATTGAGAAATTTGCGTGTTTTCCATAAAAATTTAAAAAAGGAAGCCGAAATTTTCCGTGCGTCCACCGGAATTTTACGTTCTTTATAGTAAAATCAGTTAGGGCTAGGTCGCCTGACCGTACGCGTGAGCCCTGTGTAAGCGTGCGTATACGTGAACGCAAGCTGTGAGAGTGTGCTTGTGTATGACGCAATATGACGAGCACGAACGACGCCGACCCGCGTTGCTTTGCAACAGCGGTACCGCGCATGCGCATTATAGTACGAAGCATGGGCCAAGAAAGCCTCGTGGTCTCGTGCAGTCTAACGTGTTCTACGCAGTTCTACGCACGAAAACAAAGAAACGTGAAAAGAAACTTCGATAAAGGACGTCTACAATGGTACGGAAAGATGATATGCTAAAATAAGTAGCAATCAAGAACACAAATGTTCAGAAACGCCGATGAAAAAAGTATTTATTTAATCATAGGGAATTAATTTTTCGCTAGGGATTTTAGAAATTTCAAGTTTTTCCAGGTTATTTTTACTGTAGAAACTTGGAATTTTTGAGGCAGCCCATTGTTAAAATTCTACATGAGAATGTGTCAGAATTTTTACTGAAAGAAATGTAAAAAATTATGCTACTTGCTTAAATTTTTACACGAATGAAAGCAAAATATTAAAAGCTAGTGTCAATTTTTGACTATGTGCACATTTGTCACCGGTTTCAAATTTTTAATGTAATTTTTACGGAGATTTCACCGTAAAAAATACTTAAAAATTCTCTCCGTGCGATAAAAATCCAAACTCCTGCCGTGACGTTTCAGTACAGAGACTATGGTATGGGAATCCTCTTGGATCCCTACGCCAATTTCTGCACGGGATTGTACACGAATGCAGCAACGGGATAGCCCCCTCGTACTCCACTCTTAATTTGCTTCCTCACGTACGCGGTGATTGTATAAAACGCGGTGAGAGTTGGTCCATGGGTAGGCTGTAGCCACGCCCACGAGTGGAAAAAGAGCCTGTGTGCATTTATTCCCCGTCGTCGTAGATGCGACAATATCCGATCGCGCGCGATCATTCGCGATGGAGACACATTCGTGACGACGTCGGATTATTGTACACGGGGTGGGGGGGTGGGGAGGGGGGGCTGCCAAGACGCGTCGATCTCCGACGGCCTCCGTGTCAGCGACGCATAAATCATCGTCGGGGCCGTCGATACCACGGTGAAGGATCGCCAGTAGTAAAAGTCGGTAAGTGGTCAGACCGGGGTAGGTCGAAAAGCACAAAAATCAACGTTGGTCTCATGGGGACTAGATCTGGTAACGCCCGTTTGAACTTTCTCACGTACGCGGTGAAACGCGTGAAGAGCGCGAGGGCAAAAAGGGGCAAGAGAAAGAGCGTGGAGAGGCCATCAGGAACAATCGTGCGACGTTTTCAGGACGAAAAAGCGGGAGACCCGGAACACTGGCTCCTTTCTCTCCCTCTCTCTCTGCCAGTTGCTTTATGCCTTGGAGCCCCGCAATGTAAATGGATATATCTTCCCCGTATACGTGCATACGTGTATGCGTGGCATGGCGGACTTGTATATGGTCGGTGGAGCGAGAAGTTCGCGAGTCGCCAGCAGCAGGCCAGGCCACACGGAAGTGAACGGCCGGCTCACTCGAGTATTTTTTATACCTACAAAGCCAGCTCTCTGTATGTCGAGAGTACGTAGGATCTCATTGGTGCAGCAGCAGCAGCAACAGCAGCACCGACGGAGATTGAGCGAGGGATAGACAGAGATGGTGAGAGAGGAGAGAGGGAGGCTGCAACACAAGCCACGAGAACGACCACACGGGCCTCTCGCGTACATTTTTCGGCCCAGAAAGCTCCGCGACCGCGTGGGTGCAGTCTGCAGCCTGGATACCTTCGATACACGCGTATAAGCAACCTTCTCCTCCTCCTCCTCGTCTATGCAACGAATCAGCTCCCCACGTCGACGCGTGTACTTTGAAATTGATGCATTATGCTCGTCGCTAACGCGTGTCCCATAATTTCGCTGAATAAACTTTGCGCTCGTTTCTCTCGAAGCCAATAAATTTGCTTGCTCCAATCCGACCGTTACATACGTGTATACCGGTCCATTTGATTTCCTCTATCAGCAACGACGAATCAGACACCGTAGGGACAACAACAACAAAAAAACACGTTCAGGTACTGAATGTCCGACGATTTTACGAGCGCGAAATGTCCTGGAAACTGCGACGAGAGCCGCGACGTATTATTTATACGTCGAGGAGTATTCCCCACCCCGAAACTGGCCGCATTCGTGTCAATGTTGCTTTTAAAGTACGTCACGCTTCACGGAGAGAAAATAATGGCAGCGATCGACGAGCGCGCACATCGTAATTGGAGAACGAAGCGGAAAATCGACACACATGTCCAATGAACGTGGACTTTTGTTTCGCGCGTTGAATTCGTTTTTTTTTTCTTCTTTTTTCCAGAGCCTCCATCTTCGCGCCACATTCGTTTCGACGATTGTACGGGCGAGTCTATTGGGTCGTGGCAGTCCCCGGGGCTCGTTTTGCGAATTATCGTTATGAAAGTTTAGTAGCTCGAACCTGTTTATGGCGAATTTGGGATGAGAAAATCACCCGAACGTTTCTTGGATCCGCGACAAAAATCTACAGTCCAATAGAAATCGACAATCCCAACTTGTGGGAGGCGGTTTCGGGTGATGAGGAAAATGAAGAAATAACGAGTAAAAGAGAATTTTCGTTGCGTTCCAACAGGTAGGGGTCAAAATGTCGAATTACCAAATATAGAACGACAAAGATTTCGAAACGACAGAATTATGAACTCCCAAAGTAACGAAGGGTAAATTATCCAAAATTTTATCCGTTGACCAATGACCATCGATCGAGACTACGAACTTCGAATGTGTAGATCTCAGAAACGCAAATGAACGATGGTCCGAAATGGCGAATGGCTAAATGGCGAACATGGCATGGCTGCCCGACCCGTCTGACCGCCAGCGTCATCTGCCAACTTCACTCTGAAACGCAAGTAACGTACTTCTCGACCCATTTTTCCGTTGTTTTCGCTGTCCGGACCGTTCGCTTTTTTGATCCCTCGCCATTTTAACTCATCGACTTTGTGGCCCTTCGCTTTAATGAATTCGAATTGTAAACTGACGTTATGTTTACAATTCGACGATTTAACGTCTCGAATTGTTTGATGTACATATAAGGCGAGTCGATACTAATTCTCTCGTTATTTTGTTAATTCTGATATTTGTTTTCGCTATAAATCAACTTCGAGATTTTTGTATTTCCAATTTTAGTTAACTATTTTACAGGCTATCATAAGATTGATCTATCTATATTGGAACGTTCGTCATTACTGAATTCGACATTTCGGTCCTTCTGAATAGTGATCGTTCCAATTTTCGATCCCCACCCATTCCAACTATACGAACTTGTACATCGTCTTGTGTGGACGTAGATTTATTGGGATGTTGAATAAGTTCTCGCTGTTTTTTGCGTGAAAATTGATGTTTTATTTTAAAAAATCATTCCTACTGCTATGGAACATTACGAAACTATTGTGTGATCAATTTCTAATGATTCTGCAAGTTCAGCTAGCTGACATAAGTCTTCATGAAGTAATGCTTCCAATTCAACACATCAAAATCATTACTTTTGAAGCATCTAAACTAATCTCTGTATGATTCCGACAGAGCACGGTGGCCGTAAGGCGCGACAAGAATTCTCCGCGTCAGCTGCAGATTTTTAAAAATAATGTAGTGCAGTAAAATTCCCCGCAAATACTCGTTTTTTGGCACGAAATTTCACATGTTTACCGCTATGCAAAAAAAAAGTTGTTACCACTTTGGCGAATTGAGATACACTGATTTTCAAGCTTGCTTGTAGTACTTATTTATATATGCGTTACCATCTTAAAGGGCACGCATGCAGTTCTGGTAATGCCATCTGTTGAAAAACAGTGAGAACTTATTCAGCGTCCTAATACCTGGATCGCACGGCAAGTGAATTCTTGTGATTTGCAGCCCCTTGAATTTGCAAATTTCACATCATGTACGAACTTCGTCCTGCTAGCGGTGTTCCGTGAATATGCTTCGCACGGAAAATGGAGGCTGAAGGAATTGGACGGGAGTGCTGCATATGGGAGATAACAGTTTGGAAGGTGATATCGATTCGTAGAGAACAGCTCTACGCTTATTCCTTCTTGTTCTCTCTCTCTCTTTCAAGTGAGAGAAGGAGAGAGAGAGAGAGAGAGAGAGAGAGGCAGAGAGAGAGAGAAAGACCTTCAGGTCGATTGTACGTGACGTTAATTAGTCAAGAGAAAAGTTGGTGAGCAGGCCTATTAAATGTTTCCTAGTTCAATGACCTATGTTGGACCTCCAGCGAGTACAGTTCTCGATAGTAAACTTTCTATATATATATATATATGCACACACAACAGGATATTTACTGGTGCCACGATAAGTTAGTTTCTCATTCCTCGTTCTCGATCTCCATTGCACGCCCTCTACGTTCCTGTCCCTCTTCCTCTCTGTACCTCTCTCCCTTGCTCTCTGATAATCCATGAAGATTCGACATTTCCGTAACTAGGGCACGTTATTGCGGATGAGATGTGGCACGAGTTATTCGCACGTTGCTCTCACTATCTCCCTCCCTCTCTCTCCGTCTATCTGTTCTGTATCATTTTCCCGTTCGCGATGTTGCACTGCGTAAGATACTGGGATAATGGTTTGATGTTTAGGAGGCCAGTGAATCCACGCTAATATTATACGCGCACATGTATGCTCACTCGCATCTATCATTCTACCTGTATGGATACATATGCACGGGAAAAGGTGATTTTCAAGAGTTTCGAACACCAGCGAAAAACAAAACGATATTGAAGTATGACGATGATGTTTGCCTCGTTGCAATGCAGCGATTGATTTTGGTTTGTTTTTCATTTCTTTGTGTTTATTATTATCCGAAGCCTTATCTTTGCAAATTGAGATTGCGAATCTCCAATAAGAATACGTAAAAACGTTTGAAGGAATTCACGGCCTGAAATGGCTGAACAAATTTGAACAATTAATAAGAATTCGTTTTCGTTATCTTGCACACGGAGGTTACAATGCAACCTCCAACATCATATCGAAGTTTGCATCATTGCGACGCTATGAAAGTTTAGCAGTTCAAACATTTTTTCTGGCATATATGGCCTACGAAAACCACTTCAACGCTTTTGAGGATCCTTATCGGAAGTCAAAATGTGCCGGGTAAAATTTTGGATGATAACGAAGATGAAGCAATGAAGAAAATCGAACTTTCCTTGCATTCCAATGATGCAAAGTTCGACATCGTAAAGAAAGACATATGCCAATGTTACATAGATCAAACGAGTCAAAACTAGACACTCCCTCCGTTTCTTTCTTCATATATATAAATAAACATCTTGCACACACATATATATAAATAACTGTGTCCACATTTGCACTGAAACGATGGCATGGACAACTACGATCCGAAAACGTGTCTACGAGGACCAACGAGCGAAAAAATGAAAAAAACCTCTTGATTCCCAGGAAGGCGAGAAAAAGTGGGTGCTGAGACGCGATGACGTCTAGAGCATGACAAGCGTCTACGTATATACAGCAGCACTATGTTTTCTACTGCAATTTTCCATTCATACGAGGTAGCCACTCGCGTAGTATCGTTCGATCTCGCGATACCTAAGTCTTTCGCATACATCGCACAAGCGCGAGTCACAGGGGAAACAAGAAGGAGAGGAAAGAGAAACAGACGACCAAGAAGATCTGATGATGATAGGGATAGCGCAGAGTGTGTGCCGTGGATGAGTCTACAGGACTGAAGGAGTGTATGGAAAGAGGGCTAACACCGAGAGAAAGAGCGAGAGAGAAGTGAAGGGAGAGGGAGAGCTTATAGAGAGAAAATCGCTTCGGGATATTTTGACCCATCCTATTTTTGGCTCATAGGGATTTTCCAGCATACACCTTACCGCGCTTCATTCTCTCTAGCCTCCTTCCGTTTAACTGTAACGTTCGCGCATGTACATCAGAGAGAGAGAGAGTGAGAGAGAGAGAGAGAGTGAGTGAGAGAGAGAGAGAGAGAGAGAGAGAGGCAGAGGGATTGAGAGGAAGGAAAAAGCGAGAGACAGAGCGAGAGGGGCGGGGGAGTGAAGAGGAGAGAAGCGAGAGAGAGAACGATGGCGTCGAGACGATAGAGCTCGGCGCATAGCAGTCTGCAGGGCATTTCAGTGAGATTACTGGTGCATTGACCCCACGTGGAGCACCGGCGTCGTCGACGTCGCACACCCCCTCGTTTCCTCCACTCACACACCCTATCTCGCGCACACCGTCGTACCATTCTCTCCCCAGTCTCATCGAAATCGCCCTCTCTTCCATACCCACATCTCCCCAACCCGTTCCATCAAACGCACACACACACACATACACACACACACACACACCCACACACTCATCCCTTATACCTTTTTTCCACTGTGTCTCTACTGCAGCGTCACTCTTTCCATCCCTATTCTCTGACTTGCCGCTCCTCCTCCCCCTCCCCCGTCGCAATTCTCCCCTTTCTCCGTGCTTTTTCACCCCCCTTCGTATCGTTTCAAAAAGCGAGAAAAAAAAACGCCTTTCGGTGCAGACGATTCGCGTCGATGCGAGAGGACAGCAGGACAATATGTCTCGCATAGGTATCCATATATGCGTAAGGAGATTTGTTGGGGAGTCCCAAGATGCACCCCCGTCTCTACAGGGATTTGTTAGGGACACCGCACGTAGGGCGTCCTTGTTGGAATCCAAGTGGATTTTGCGCTATTTCCCGATTGACGTTTGAGAATTTTTTGTTTGACATTGTCAAATGGAATCTGTTTGGTCTAAAAAAAAATATCATTTTGTGATCTCGTGCTCGAATTTGTTGGCGAGTCGCACGATGCACCTACATCTCTATGGGGATTTGTTAGGGACACCGCACATAGGGAGTTCCCCGATGAACGCTTTTTGACAGTTCTCACCATGATCGAATCGAACATATGTGAAAAGTCACGAGAGAAACCTCGGCGTGATGAAACATAACCTGCACGCTTCGCTAGCGTGTACATGGGTGACGTCGATTTTTAAGACTACTTTAAGACTTGTACCTTTTTGAAGGTAAGATCCACTCGTTTTATGTGTTCATCTCATTTCATATATGGTCAAGGTTTATCTTACTTTATAGGTTGAATAATTTATCGCTGTTTTTTGTGAAAAAGAATGCTCTGTTAGAAAAAAAAATAATAATTCCTTATGCTTTCGCACATTTCGAAACTGTTGTGCGATCAACTCCTAACGATTCTGCAAGTGCAGCTAGCGTTTGACACGAGTCTTCATGAAGTAATGCTTCCAATTCAACCCATAAAAATCATTATTTGCATGTTGTTTCACCAAAAATTCTTTGTGCTTCATTGTCAGCTGCAGATTTATTAGAAATAAAGTAGTGCAGGAAAATTCACCAAAATTTATTAGAAATAAAGTAGTGCAGTAAAGTCTCACCAAAAATTCTTTGTGGCTTCATTGTCAACTGCAGATTTTTTAGAAATAAAGTAGTGCAGTGTTTTTTAGAAATAAAGTAGTGTAAAATTCTCCGCAAATACTCTTTTTTTGGCACGAAATTTGCCATGTTTAACACTATGAAAAAAAGGCTGTTTACGCTTCGACTAAATGACATACACTGAATTTAAAGCTTGCTCGTAGTACTTCTTTATGGATGCCTCATTATCTTAAACTACAAGCCCGCAGTTCTGGTAACGCCATCTCTTGGGAAACAGCGAGAACTTATTCAACGTCCCAATATTTTGTTTGGAAAATTGCACGTACAGAATGCGCTGGGATCCATCAAGAATCGTATCGGATTCAGCTGTGACAATCCTTTAGGATTACAATTGGATTTGTACGTGCGACGGCCCATTGGATTCCTAGCAGGAAGTAGGGACAAGTACGAAAATCCAATTGGTTCCCTACGACAATTTCTGCCGCACCCTTGTCCAACCCGAGAGGAAAACGAGCTTTCGATCGCGCGGATCTGTCGAACCTAAATAGAATAGAGTCTGCGAGCCGGTCAAGTCCTTTGCTCTCCAGTTCCCTCCGATCGTTCCGCAAGGAGAACCCCGCGGAGTCCGCGCGCAGCCACCCGACTAGCGAATAAACGAATTTTATTTATTCCCTTATCGTTCTTCCTCCCCATCGCGAGCCCCTCGAGCCTCCCTCGTTCCGATTGAGACGCGGTCTCGGAGAACCCAGGGCTCTTTCCTCGGCCGGATGTGCTCGTAAATCGGAAGGATACACACGGCGCGCGTGTCAATTAATTTCTGAAAGTCCAGCTCGCTCGCGCGCTCGCTTGATGCGACGTTAACGCTCCAGGAATTCTCATTAGAATAGATATTCGAAACTCGCGTGTACACGTGTATGCAGGTTGGATACTCAAGGGCTACCCGGCTGTTATGTGTATATTGCGTTTACGGGGGGAGGGAGGAGGAGGAGGAGGAAAGAAATAGAAATAAAACAGAATCTTATTTCTTGAGTTTATGGGTATTCCGGTCTGTGTATAGACGTACGTGTGTAAATGTGTGTAAATATATATATGTCGTGTGTATGTTTGTCCATGTAGATACGCGCTGGTAAATGATGCTGCTGCTTTTAAGGGAACGCGGCTATTATTTTTCGCTTTTTCCTTTTGCTTAGGAAAATTTTCTCGTCGAAGTAGGAGGAGATGCGGTGGCTCCTCTGGCTAGAGTTTGTTCGCTCGTTGCGACGGGCGTTCTCGCGCTCGATTTTGCTCGTCTCGGACCGGAGCATGCAGGAATATAAAGCGTTTTACGACTCTCCGTGTCTGAGTCTTCTCATCTCTTTCTCTCTCTCTCTCTCTCTCTCTCTCTCTCTCTCTCTCTCTCTCTCTCTCTCTCTCTCTCTCTCTCTTTCTTCCGATGGACGACTGTGAGAGGCCTTTAGTCCCTTCTGCCAGAGTTTTCTTCTTTTCTCTTATCCCCCACGATGTATATATATATATATATATATATGAGGTTATCCACGTGAATACGGTGGATTTTTTTCCTGACCCCCGCCAATTCGATTTATTTATTTTTTCTCCGATTCCATTGACTCTAAATGGCACCCTGAATCTTTTTTACATTTTTCGAAACAACCCTTAGCCAAGAAAAAATTGTTTTCCGAAAAAACGCCCTGATTTAAAAATCATTGTGGAAGTGTCATTTTTTCGTTAGCAGTCAAAAAGTTCTGGTATTAATTTCAATTGAAGTCGTATTCAGCACAGAAAAAATCATACTTCCACTGCGGGTGATAGCTTGAACATTTTTACATATAATCACTAATTTTTGTTCATTTTATAAATTTTGCTTCGCACGTTTGAGCTACGTGGTATCGGAGTTTGCATCGTTGGACTGCAACGGAAATTTTTTTTCTTCGTATTGCCGATTTTTTCTGTAATATTTGGACTATAAAAATGAGTGGAACATTTTCGAGGATCCTTATTTCAAAAGTATAGCCAAAACCTGCAAAAGAAATAAAGAAAACAAAGAAGAACTTTCGCTGCATTCTGGAGATGCACACTTCAGCACCGTTGAGCTGTGGAAATCAAGTAAACATTTTTCGGATCCTTATTTAGCGCTTTTCAGCCTGAAACCACACAATTTTGGATAACATAAAAAAATCAGAAATTGAAAAGATTGTTTGTTGCATTCCCGGGATGGAAACTTCAACTCCAATGAATCACCAAGAAAAAGCAACGTATATATAGGTATAAAAAAGTATTTTTTTTAAATACGTAATATTTTCCTTTATTTCCAATATTCCTCCGTATACTCTTGCAAGATCTTACGTTGTCATCACCTTTACCTTCACACTTGTTCTACTATCTGCAATTCATGAGCACGCCCTCCAAAGATCGCCCGGAGTAACTCGTTTCCGAATGCGATTTGTGCATCGCCATTGTGACTTTCTTTTTGAGAATGCTTGATTTTTTCCGGCAAATACTACTCATCCAAAAAGTACGCTCTATTTTTATCGAAGGTGACTTGAAAAACCATAAAGAATATTGAAGTTTTCATCCTTAGAATGCAGGGAAATAAATTGTTTCCATATTCCCGAATTTTTCTCGCACATTCAGGTTACGAAAGTCACCGAATCACTTTTAAGAATCCTCATTGAAAATTGACAAGCAGTGGCTGCAATTTTTTTTCAACAATAATAAGCATAAAGAAATGAAAAAATCAAAAACAACTTTCATTGCATTCCAACGATGCAAGCTTCGACACCATAATGAAAACACCTAGCCACCTGCAGGGTTGAAGTTTTCATCGTTAAAACACAACGATAATTCTTCGTTCCTTCTTTATTTCTTTAATTGCATTATTGGCGAAAATATTTGTTCGCCATTTTAGGTTGCAGACTAATAACGACGCTGAAAACCGTTCGAGTTTGTTGACAGTCCAATCGCGTCAAAAAAATATTTAGGCAATGCAACGAAATCAATTTTCATTGCGTTCCAACGACGCAAACTTTCCCATCACGGTCACCCTCCACCAGCGAGGGTGAATTCAAATTTCACCCTTCCTTCGCGATTCGCTCTAATTCGACGTTCGCCATCCCGTACGAGAGTGCTGAGCCTGCAATTAAATAAAATCCTTTCGCGTCGCGTTACACTAGGATTCTCGTTATCCCCGTGATCCTTACCTGCTCGAGGTGTGTGGGTATGTGCCGAGGATACGCCGAGGCAAATGCAGCCACGCGTGTACGTGCGCGGATGTGCAGCAAGGATGCACAGAAATGCCCTTAGCATGCGCGCGCGTACATCCGTACCGTGTGCACATACATGTACGCAAATGCGTACATAAACGGGGCAAAGGCCCTCGGGGTTCAGCGACGAGTGCGCTAGCGGTTGGTGAGCCGGACCCTGCGAGAGCTCATGCGAAGGGGCCCACAACTGGCATCCGAGTATTCCAATCCCGAGCTTTCCTAGACTGTCATAAATTATTTGCAGACGGAGAGTACACGAGGGGAAGGGAGGATGGCGGAGGATGAGGAGAACGCGCAACAACGGCTGGGGCGCTTGAGTACTGTGAGTTGAGTATCGTTCTCTTATCCGTCTTTCTCTCTCTCCCTCACAAACACGTGCACTCTTTCTCTCCGGTACTTTTCAGTAAAATGTTCCAGTACGCGGACCCCGTCAGCCCCCGCGCTCTCATATACGGGGACTATCCTTCTTTCTCACGGTTCCATATATTTGTGTGTGTGTGTGTGTGTGTGTGTGTGTGTGTGTGTGTGTGTGTGTGTGTATGTGTGTGAGAGTGGTGGGGGGAGTGGGTGGGTGGGTGGGTGGGTGGGTGTGAATTTTTGTGGGTGTGAATTTTTGTGGGTGTGTTTGTAGGTGTGTGTGAGTGTTTGTAGATGATGTGGGTGTGTGTGAGTGTTTGTAGATGATGTGGGTGTGTGTGAGTGTTTGTAGATGATGTGTGTGTGTGTGTGTGTGTGTGTGTGTGTGTGTGTGTGTGTGTGTGTGTGTGTGTGTGTGTGTGTGTGTGTGTGTGCTTGTAGATTTGTAAGTGTGAGTGGGTGTGTGTGAGTGGGTTTGTAGGTGTGTCTGTGTGAGCGTGTGTGTGTGTGTGTGTTTTTGTAGGTGTGCGTGTATGTGTGAGTGTGTGTAGGTGTTTGTAGGGGTGTGTGTGTGTGTGTGTGTGTGTGTGTGTGTGTGTGTGTGTGTGTGTGTGTGTGTGTGTGCGTGCGTGTTTGTAGGTGTGTGGGGTGTGAGTGTGTGTAGGTGGGTGTGTGTGAACCTCCTATCCTTGTCCTTCCTTCATCGCTTGCGCCTCTTTACTCCCGCTGAGCCGGTGCTCTTTCTCTTTCCCGTTCAAGGTGGAGGTTGTTGCACCCTGCATTGTGCTGTGCGTACGCAGGGGTGCCTGTCGAGCACCTCACGGGGCGCCGGACCTGCGCACCACAGGGGGAAAGACGGAGAGGAAGTGGGCGAGAGAGAGAGAGAGAGAGAGAGAGAGAGAGAGAGAGAGAGAGAGAGAGATGCAGACCTTCCGCACATCGCACTCTCTGTACGTCCCCTTCTCTTCATTCCCGCTCGCTGTACACCCTGATCTGTATGCAACGAGTGGCGACAACCTCCTTCTCTCTTGGGCTCAATGACATTCGGATGAGACGAGATGAGAGAGTGAGAGTGTACCGCGCGTGTTATGTATTACATATATAAAACATTGGGGAGAAAAGAATGAAACGTCGTACGAGGGCGTTGCATCCGCGACGACAGGGTACACGTTTTCACGAAGCGCTGGATCGTTCTAGCCTGTCGTTGTTTGGGCCAGAGGGTTTCGGGCTGTTTCGATGGGGATTACTGTTCCCCGGGCAAAGAAGACAAGTATTTCGCTGCTAATGGCCCCTCGTATGAACTTCCGGGCTTTTGTTATTCTAGGCCTTGCGCTCGAGAGGGGTGTACGTGCGCTTGAAATTTTGGGTGGGATTTGTTTTTCCTGCAGCTTTATAGCCTGGGGTCTTTACTTTAATTTGGAAGAAAGATTTTGCGAAGATTGTAAAAATCGACCGAGTTGTGGCGATCGATTTTTTAAATGGGCCAGATCACCCAATGCGCTAGGGCGAACTAACTCGTTGTGATGTACCCTTTTTGGGTTTTTCTTGAAACTTTGTGCTGTGAAACGCGGTGTAAGTCGTATCTTAAAATCTTTCTATGCGATTCACTTCAAATTCGGACAGAGCATAGTTCGTATTTTTTGTATTATGACCGTGTGATTAAAAAAAATGTTTATGCCTTTATCGATAATGAATTGAAGTGGTTTTTTGGTCGAAAATTGAGGGTTTTTTTTTCTACAGCTTGCCGTTTTCGTAATATTCATAATTCCAGAAAAGTATCCAGCTATACGAAAGTTTTTATCATTGAACTAAAAATTATTAGTATTATAATTATCACTTTGTTCAAATAATAATACCTCCATTACTGAATCTCCAGTGTCTCAGGTATTCCTTATACAGTTGCAGTCATCGTTCCAAATCACTGCACCAGCCAATCAGATGTTTCAATTGATCGGCCGGTCAATGAAAAACCTGGGAGGATGGTGTGTCAAATGGGATTGACTCGATATCCACCATCTCTATTTAAGTTTAAGGAGTTTTTGGGAGTTTTTTTTCTTCGACGGGCCGATCAATTAAAACATCTGATTGGCTGGTGCAGTGATCTGGAACGATGACTGCAACTATATAAGGCATACTTGAGACGCGGGAGCTTTAGTATCGGAGATCTCAGCCTTGATGATGCAGACTGTAACGTTTGCGAAACGTCGGCACAACGCTAATTCTCAACACGGCCTCCATTCGGAAGCCACATACTCTTCGAATTATATAAAGAGCCGTGAAAGCCTTAAAACTAAAATACCTCCACTGTTCATGAATAGCCTTTTATTGCAAAAAAGCTCAAATTTGGTAACATCGTGTATCAATTGTCTGTAAAAGCCCGCCCCCACCATTCCAATACTCTCATCAGAAATAAATATCGACAATCGACCTGTTCTTCGGACCCCGGGTCAAGCGGACTCATTAGCCCCCTCCCCCAATTGTCGCTTGATCATTTCCAGTTCCTCACGGAACCCATCGGACTTCCCTGCACCGTTGTATCCCATTTTTACGAGGACACAGAAAAATCCATGCTGGGCGAAAATCTCTTTACTGAGGTTCCAGACAAATATCTTTTTACTGGGGAAGAACGACGTTAAAGTTTGCATCGTTGGAATGCAACGAAAGTTAATTCTCTTCGATTACACCATTTTTTTGCCCGCTTAGGCTGTGAAATTCACTGAAGCGTTACTACGTATTCTTATGAGAAATTCACGGGCTCAATTTGCAAAAAAGGGTTAGTAAAATTATACAAAAAAATTAAATAAACATCATCGCAACGATGCAAACTTCAACGCCTTCCCTAGTATTGAAGACGGGTCAAAGTTTTTTTTTCTCGCAATTGACGATATTTTCTTTCTAATCGAGAGGCTAGCTGCTTTTCCCTGTTACGACAAATTTTGTGTGTTCGATACGTAAAGGTGGAGACAGTCACCGGCCCAGCGACTCAGATTGTTGCTCAGTGTTGTCATGATGTATGAATATGTGTGTGTATGTGTACAGTGCGCGTACATGTACATAAGTGCGAAACGCAATAAAATAGGTATATATCTGAAATGGACGGAGGAGAGATAGCGACCTGACAGAGAGAGAGAGAGAGAGAGACTCGGCAGTCCATTGCACCTTATAACCCAAGCCGAGTGACAGTTACCTGCGCTTTAGATTTCTCGCCTTTCTCCAAGCTCATTTCTTCTTATTTCATATGCCTTGCCTTTTTTAATCCTTTTTCCTTTGTGCGTTCGTGTGTGTATTTTTCTTTCCTCGTCGTTTTTCTCCAACGAAACAGCGAGCTCGACTCTATGTTCAGCGTTGCGTCTTGGCTATTCAGGATCACGGGTCGTAAATATTCTCGATGCTGGAACGTTTCACCTGGACCATAACGGGCGACTCGTTGGGATCGTAAAAGTGACCGACGTGGGATTTCCAGAGCTCGTCTTTCGTCGCGATCGTTTATTGCCGATTTTTGAGCAAACACACACACGCGCCACTATCATTCGTCCTCACGATGTATCGATAATCACGTTTATGCCGGACACTTCGAATGCGATTGGCGAAGCCAACGAAATGAGGTTCCGATACTTTGGCAAAGGTGTGGAAGGCGAAAAGTAGGAAAAAAAAGACGACAGATTCTTGAATGGTATGAAGTTCGAGAGACGAAAAATTTGGGAGATGGTAAGAGTGATTGAGCGACGTATTCGTCGTATCCGCAGATCATTCATGGGGCAAAGGACGTCTTATCATTATTGCCCTATAGAGAAAAGGAGAGGGCAAGAGAGAAAAAAACTTTGACAGTTTTTGGGTCTACTGTAACTGGTGGTGTGCGAGGACGCAGACTATTAATTTTTTTGACTTTTTTTTCTATTGTTCCGTAAAGCTGTTGTTCAAGTTTATTATAAAGTTACTAAAGTTGATCGTACTCTTGCTCAAGTTGATTTTGACCCCACGGATAATTATGAGGCTAATTGAGTGCTCATAATAGGACCCTAGGTACTTGATATTTTTATGTGAAATGTTTCCTCAATAGCGATGACAATATCATTGTTAAAAATCGTTGTTTTTTTCATTTAATTCAATGTATAGTGCAAAAAAATATCATTTTTTTAAACTGAAATGATGCCAAAGTAGCCCTTAATCTTTGACGTAAGTTGCATTTCAATGCCTTATCAAACAAACCCAATACTTGAGCTTACTTTGATACATAAAAAAATATATATAAAATTGTGGCTTGACTTCTATTGTTTGTTGTTCTATTGGAACAAAAAAGTAGGAAATTACGATGTTAAAAACTTAGCCTACAAAATGAATCAATGCCTTGTCAAACAAATCCGACATTTGAGGTTACTGTAATACTTAAAAAAATGTATATAAAATTGTGGCTTGACTTTCTTATATATTTGATAGCCAAGGGACACATTGTGCTATTGGAACAAAAAAGTAGGAAATCAGGATGTTAAAAAAAGTTACCTACAAAAAACTTCCAAAACGTGTTCAAAGTAACCCCATCTTAGTATTACTCTGAAGTCCAATATCCCTAAGCCTACCATGCACATTTTCATAAAAGTGTATATGCTTGTAGCATATACAAGTTATTCGCAGTGCATTTTGTTTCATACCGTAGTAACCCATGTAAGCGATGGTCTTAGTTGCAATGATAGTTATAAAATAAAAACAGTTATAGAAACGATGATAATACTGCATAGTAGATATAAAATAAAAATGACAATAATAATAACTCACAAATTTAATAAAAATCATAATAATAACATACAAATTTAATAAAAATAGAAAAAATAATAGCAACAATAAGGAAGAGGGCTAGAGGGAGAGAGAGCAAGATACTCTGCTGCAATTCCTTCAACATCCACCGTACACATGCACTTGAACATCCTCCAAGCCATTGCCAACTTTATCCAAAGGATAGCGAGAACTACACATCATCAAAAATCAATTGCCATCCAATAGAATACCATCAAGAGTCTGTCCTAGCAGCGTACAAGCACTAGGGAAAAAGAGAGCGGGAGAAAGATCTTTGAATAATCGGGTCTGCATGATGGCGCGAGTTTGGCATCGGAGGCCGGGGTTCGCCGAGCCAAAGGAGGAACAGTTCAGCCCACTGCGTTCAGTCAATAGCGGCGCTGTTGTGCCCCGGTCCCAGCGGCACCGGCACGCTAGTGATGGCGACAGAGAGAGAGAGAGAGAGAGAGACAGAGAGAGACAGAGAAAGAGAGAGAAAGACGTCGGTGCAACGACCTCTCAGTGGGTCATGGCCTTGACCTACTTATATAGAAGGAACAACCTCTCTTGAGTGGTCTATACCATATATCTATGCCAATATATCTATATATATAAATATATACGTACATCTATACGGGATGTGGTGCAGTTTTGTATACGGCAAAAACATCGTGTCAATTATATTCGTCATGCATATACATGGGAAAAGGTAATTTTCAAAAGCTCTGACTTCGAGAGCTGTCCTCATAGTAGCCTATTGTCCCCATACTCGTCATTGTGTGAGCCCAAACGTTTAAAAATCATATTTAAATACGGGTATTCACATTTATATAAAGGTTGCTTCAAGGATCGTCTTCAAGACACCCAATGTGCTGATAGTCAACGTTACGTAGTGTATCGAGTTTGACATATTACCTATACCATACAGGCTCGAAGAGTGACGTCCGAACGAAAAATCTAGATGTCTCGTATCAATACCTATCCGAATCAGACACAAATATGATCTACGATCTTTTTCAATGGCATTGAAGTTTGCATGATTGGAATGCAACGGAAATATATTTTCTTTCTACTGCCGATTTTTTTTGCACAGACTACGAAAATGACTGAAACATTTTCGAGGATCCTTATGAAAAATCGATAACCAAAAGCTGCGAGAAATATTTTGGATCGTAATGTAAATAAAGAAATGAAGAAAATTAAGATGTTGTGTTGCATTCTATCGATGCAAACTCCTCTTTTAGTTTTCCACCATCCACCAACTCTTTTACTTTTCGAGAAAAAAGCATTTTTAAAGTTTTTTCGGATTTTCGTATAGCTTAATTTTTTTCTCTTTTGTATATGTACACTAGTGGAATTAACTCCAGACACGTTCAATGGAAAATAGCTTTTTTTAATATTCACGTAGAAAATTTATATTCTGATGTGCCGAAATGATGCTGTATTTTTAAAAACATGTAATCCTTTGCACTCGAGAGGTGACTCTCGTTCACCTATTTGAGCGGAAAAGGTCTCGAGTGCAAAGGGTTAATCTATA
The DNA here is from genome assembly GCA_951751655.1 of Ophion costatus. NCBI lineage: Eukaryota > Metazoa > Arthropoda > Insecta > Hymenoptera > Ichneumonidae > Ophion > Ophion costatus. The sequence continues at coordinate 24,087,109 of OX632365.1, read as the reverse complement.
ATTTTTGACTCAATATTTGCCTTAATAAGGCTACTTTGATAAGAATAATAAATATAAGAGATTATAACGTAAAACTGATCAATAAAAACGAAATGATGAAAAAATTTAAGTGTCCAGAATTAATTCCACTAGTGTACTTTCCTCTTAAAAGTTGGGAAGCAATTGGGAGTCATTTAGCCTCATATAAGTATTTTTCAATCATCTGACTTTAGTAACTGATCCCCTCGAACCTATTTTTGATACTTCTGAACAAGACTTAAGGCATCTACTTTAGTACTCAGTAGGCCATTTATTTATTGCCCAACAGTACACCTCACAACGATAACACAAGTAAAAATAGATCGCGAGGGAGGTACACACATACAAAAGAGACCAAAAAACGATATTAAAGTTTGCACCGTTAAAACGCAACAAAACTCGGCCTGATTTTTTTTTGGCGCTCTTAAGCCTTCAAAACACAAACTTTTTTCACAATCCTCATTAAAGCTTTTCAATCTAAATATGCAAGGAACATTTTTGGCATTTAACGAAAGTGAGGCAATAAAAAAGGAATATTTGTTGCATTTCAACGATGCAAACTTCAACATCGTCAAAGAAAGGCTTCTTTTTGAAAAACTATTTTAAAAAGATCCTAGACCATACACGCGGTTGACCCAGATAGGTATCGATACGCAGGATCTTTTTTCCCTTACGGACGTCGCTTTTCGGGCCACCCTGTACACATAAACACAACGACAATAATAATCGATCTATCCGCCGTGCGGTTGGGCACGTTCTCCAATTCCTACAACGCAATTAATCCACCAACGTAACGGCGTATGCATCTATCGAGCGAATTCTGATGCAACACCTCTTATATTAAAAAAGAAATCGAAAACCAAGGCAATCAAGCGTGCAATCGAAAATATTGACAAAGGCCAAATAAAAACACACGCGCTGAGAAAAAAAAGAGTGCAGCGTGGCGGGGGGCGGGGGGGGGGGGGGGGGTGTCGTATGGGGAGATCGCGATTAATTTTCTTCATGACTGACTTTCGCATCGTGCAGACATATAAATCCTAGTCGTTCTCGTACGTACGTAGGTGTTCGAATGAAACGAGGTGGGCAATATGGGTTTGATTGCACGTTTGGCCATGCGATTTGGCTACGGTTCGGTTGTCCGGAGCGAGCAATGGAAGGCGAGCGCGATTTGTTCATTTAGCCAACACCCAAACAAACGTCCACTCTCTCGACCACAGGTTTTTCCCAGTTTCCCTGTGCCCTCGTGTGCACGGTCGTGCATTCGAGAACGAGCAATGGGGGGGGGGGGGGGCGTCTCTCCGAGGAACTGGAAATAGCGGAGTGAGGGTAAAAGTGAAAGGGATCGAGTCGTAAGAGGCCGCAAGGGCATTCGAAGGAACGTTAGGAACAATAATAACAATAATGACAATAAAATACATATAGGATGTGGGTACTTGGAGAAAAGAGATAGTTGCGGAAGGAGAGAGCCGAGAGGTCGTGCCAGCTCTGTGAGATATTGCCTGGCACGGTTCAATGACCCCGCGCGGTGAACGCGGTGACGAAAATTCAGGTATTGGTTCAACCCTACGGTCGGCTTGTGCACGTGCGCGTTGTGCGCCACACACGCTCCTACTCGGCTGGGCGACCGATCGGGCTACGAAAAAAAGACCTGGATGGACCGACGAGCCAGAGGGAGGGAAAGAGAGAGAGAGAGAGAGAGAGAGAGAGAGAGAGAGAGAGAGAGAGAGGAGAGAGAGAGCGCCCGGCAAACTTCACGACGTGCTATATATATATATATATATATATGTATAGATATATATGGCATTTCTATGTATTGTTCTATATATATATACGTATAAAGCACAATAATACGTATACAGGGTGTCTTGTCACGAATGGATAATCCTGCAACTGTCGATAGGTCGGATCATGTCCTACTATATGCCGGAATTTCAGTTTAGTAAAAGTGCCCTAGTTATCGAGATAAAAATCATCTGCTTTTGGTTTTTCGCATGCCATTTCTAGAAGTGATAACTTGTTTGACCCGCTTAAAAAAAATACTCTTGGTTATTTGTTTTATCTAGAAAAGTCTTCTTTTTAACCTTAAATATTAAGAAAAGAAAATGAAAAAAGATCTTATGTAGAATTTTCATACAAACCAAATCAAACATCTGACTTTGATAGCCTGCGGTGTAAAAAAAAAGTAATACGCATAGCGTGCCAATTATTTAAAAAAATTGCTTTGTTATTGTCGATTTATATCATTTGTAGAAATGGCATGCGAAAAACCAAAAGCGGATGATTTTTTTTTAAGTATCATAAAGTTATTTACATAAATTATCAACAATAAATAACATTTTATAAATAACAAAATTTATTTCCTCTTTTTTATTATTTCTAGGGTTTTATTTTATAGAATTTATTACTCTAGAATTGAATTATGGAAAAAAATATTTCGTAAAATAATAAAATTGAGGAATAAAAAATATGGAAAAGAATTTTCGTTGCGTTTCAACGATGCAAACTTGAAGTTCATGAAATTGCAGTATATTGTAGGACACGATGCAACCTGTCGACAGTTTCAGGATCATCCATCCATAACCGGACACCCTGTATACGTGCATGCCGTATGCTCGGCGGAAAATTCGTCCAGCTTGCTTTCTGGACCTCTCCGTCTCGGAGATTTCCATCATTTTTCTCCCGTTTGGCTGGTATTGTCTCGCAGTAAAAAAAGATATCGCTCGTGTGTGTTTTTTTTTCTCTTCTCATCGGACCCCCAAACTTCACAGCAGGCGAGATGAAAAAAAAAAGTGAAGATAACAATTTTCGTGCACGCAACTGTAGCTTCGAAGCTGGAGCGTTTTTCTTTCCGAACGATAGCGAGACCGTTTCGGATCGGACGCAGCCCCGTAACTGGTTTTTTTTCTTTCGTTGTTCAATCGGTCTTTTTTCTTTTTTTCTTTCATTTCGGGGCGTAAGCCGAATAACTGTACACGCCGTAGTGGCACGTCGTTGATGCCCCCCCCCCCTCCATCTTCTTTTTTCTTGCTCCTCCCCGTGCTCGCGTCTCTTTCTCGTACCGGCGCCAAAAACTGCTCGGTGAAAGGACGAGAACGGTAGAGGAAAAGAAGGCGAAAAAAAAACGAAGAGACGGGAGAGTGCGAGAGAGGTATGTGGTCTGACAATAGAGAGAATGTTACGGTAGTTTCAACTATATTTTGCCTATAAAGATAGGAAGAGCGCCTCCGAAAATGTCCATCCATCCTTGTCCCTCGCGTTCACGATCGTCACGACGTCGAGCGTGTTTTTTTTTAATTCCCCTTTATTTTTGTTCGTTTCGGTTTTTTTTTGTTCGGGAACGGTCGCCACGTGCCGTTAGACGGGCCGCGGCATTAGATACGATCGAGCGAGTAAGAGAGACCCGAAAAAATCGTGCATTGACTCCGAGAGACGTCGGTTAATAGTTGCTTTATATATATACACATATATATGTGTACACGTATCCACATGTATGCGGAAAAGGAATATTTCTAAGCCGTTATTTTTATACAATGTTCACTATCACGTCTGGAAGGTTTTGGGACGGTTTTTTAATTCGAATGTTTTTAAAAGCAATTTTTCCCATATTGAGTTGGGGAAAGAATATCTTTTAACAGTTATATCTATGCAATGTTGGCTATGAGTACATCTGAAAGATTTTCGGATGGTTCTGTAATTCGAATATCTTCAAAATCAATTTTTTTCTTCTTTTTTCGTATGGTGAAAGAATATTTCTAAGCCATTATATCTATGCAATCTTGGCTATCGGCACATCTGGCCGTTTTCAGGACAGTTCTTTCATTCAATTGTTAAAAAAAAAAAACAAATTTTCCATATTGGTATAAGGAAAGATTATTACTAAGCTGTTATATCTATGCAATATTGACTATCGGCACATCTGGCCGTTTTCAGAACGGTACTTTAATTCGAATGTCTTCGAAATAATTTTTTCCCATATTGATATGGGGAAGAATATTTTTAAGGCGTCGTATCTATGCTATGTTGACTATTAGCACATCTCGCAGTTTTCAGGACAGTTCTTTACTTCGAGTGCCTTGAAAATAATTTTTTTTTTTCATATTAGTGTAGGGAAAAAATATTTCCAAGCTGTTATATCAATGCAATGTTGCCTATCAGCACATCTGACAGTTTTCAGGACGGTTATTTATTTCGATACTTTCAAAATCAATTTTTTCCAAATATATGTATGTATTTGCTAGTCGAGCACGTCTGTACATATACGCATACATGTGAATCCATTATGCTTTTCGGGTGACTATAACAGTATGCTCTTGTATATACGTGACCGTGCGCACGAAAGCCGTAAAAAGAGCTCCGGCGAAGCCCCACATAACCAAATTGCTGGCTAGCCACGAAAACACGAGATTAAAAGAAAAAGAATAAAAGGCAGGCAAACTTTTTATTTCTCTACCGTCGCGCGCCAAGCAACGGGATTCGGAGCGCACGGGTTGGCGTGGGCCGAAATGAAAATGCTTGCCCAAGTAATAAAAATAAAATAAACAAAAAACAAACTCGTTTCGTAAATGGAAACGTGTGCGACAGTCTGTGCGTGCGTAATCGATAAATTTGAACAATTTCTCAAGAATTCGGGGGCCAGTTTGCTTCGGAGGTAAACAAAAATTCAAACGCAAGAATCGACAGAAATCGATAGTGTAAAAAGGCGCGGGTGATTTGGGAATTTAGGGAGGCCCGCTCAGTCGAGATAAATAAAAATTAATGATTATTGGTTGACTCGTGATTTCGATATACTTTTCGCACACTCAGGGTGGCCCGAAAACTGATGTCCAAAAGAAACATCTCCATGCTTTGTATCAATACCTATCCGAATCATCCCCAAGGATGTTCTACGATTTTTTTTAGTTTTCGAGAAAAAAATATCCAACTTTTCTTCGATTTTTTCGGCAAAATAGTTCAAAAAAATTATTATCTAGTTTGATGAGGTTGGAGTTTGCATCGTTAGAAAGCAACGAAAATTATTTTTAATTTCTTATTTGCATTATTATTAAAAATCATATCTTGCATGTTTGTTGAAGATCGCTAAATAAGATTCCTAAAAAATGTTGACGTAATTTTCGTTCGTCAGCCAGCCAAAAAAAAATCAGAAAATAAAAAAAAATTCCTCGCATTCCAACGATGCAAACTTTCACATCATCTATTTTGTGTATGTACTTTCCACTTAGAAGTTTTCAAGAGCAACCGGGAGTCATTCAATGAGTATTTATTTTTTATCATCTGAATTTCAGTGACTGACCCCCTTAAACCTATTCTTTAAACTGTCGATCAAAATCTAAGGCATTTACGATATTGTTCAGAGGTTCATTTATTTACCGTTCAACATTGCACTCCATAAAGATAACACAAGTAAAAAAAATGGCTACGAAAGTGAATACGCGAAAGAGAATAATAAAAAGTCCTCTTATTTCGAAACCTAAAAAAGATCGAAAAGAATAAACAGGGTCGATTCCGATGGTTATTGATTCGAGTCGTGTAGATTTTCCTTTCGGTCGTAACTCTCCTCCTTTTGATCCTCCTTCTTGTCCGCTATCCTCTATATATGTATATCAAAGCCAATAGCTCTCGAATCACGGGCTCATTCATACGGGAAAGTTTCCATTTCGGTGTGTAATCGCGTGCTATGCCCAGCTATATAAAATTTTCGTTGGAAACAACGTTGAATAATTCATAGTCAAACTTTATTTTTAACTCGACCAGCGTCCATGCGGAGATTCCGGGCCGGGCGATCAAACGATGCATGGCGTAAGTCAGATGTCTGTGCGTGTGCGATGCGTGCGTGGGTGTGGGTGTATGACCGAAACACACGTTAGGAATTTCGTGCTGGGATCTTCCACGATAGACGCGCGAGCTCGTCTACTTGACGTCTGTACATATGCATATGTATGCGACGTGTACCTACATATGTGATTCGCACCTGCAAATGTGCGCGTAAGTCCTGCTTCGAGTAACCAGGACTGCGTTTAGTTTAAGATGGTAACGAATTCATGAAGAAGTACTATAAGCAAGCTTGAAATTCCGTACATATCATTTCGCCGAAGTATAAGCAATTTTTTTTTCATACTGTTAAACATGTCAACTTTCGTGCCAAACAAAGAGTATTCGCGGGGAATTTTACTGCACTACTTTAATCACAAAAATCTGCAGCTGAAGCACACAGAATTGTTGTTGAGACGGAGGCTTCATCGGAGGCTTCATGAAGACTCATGTCAGACGCTAGCTGAACTTGCAGAAACATTAGGAGTTGATCAGACGACCGTTTAGAAACGTTTGAAAGCATTAGGAATGATCTTTTTTAAATAAAGCATTCATTTTCACGAAAAAAAACAGCGAGAACTCATTCAACATCCCACTAAGTCTATGTCAATACAATACGATGTCGAAGACTTACGGCGACTACGCTTTGCCGAAAACAGTATGCATAGATTGGTTTGGACGCTTCAGAAAGGAGGATTTTGATGTGTTAAATTGGTGGCCTTTCCTCGCGAAGACTCGTGTCAGACGGCAGCTGAACTTCCAGAATCATAAGTAGTTGATCACACAACAGTTTCGAAGCGTTTGGAAGCATTAGAAATGATTCTTTTGGTAAATATTCGGAAGCGGGGCTCCTGCTAGAATCAGGCTAACGTTTTTTTGGGTTTGTTTGGGTTTGTATAATAAGATTCATAAGGGTTGTTTGGTATTGTTTGTTTGGGTTTGTGAAATAAGAAAAAAAATTGAACGATCAAACGAGCCCGCCGAAGACGGGCGAAGCTCGATCATAATTATATGCCACTTCGTTCGAGAGGATTACCAAAAACGTAGTATCGGTGTTTGTATTGCGACACCATCACTTGTTCAGAGTAAAAAAAAAATAAAAAAGGAGGAGAGAGACTCCTATCTTCCTCTTCCCGTCACCCCTAGCAACATTCAATCATATTTTTAGAGTAGGTTCGTGAAATAATAAAATGTGCAATATGCTGATAACATAATGGCAGCTAAGGGTAGGAATAATCGTTGGTTTCGGGAGGGTGAGTGGTTTTTACTTTCATTGTGAATGGAAACCAGAAAATACGCGTCTTCTAGGCCCAAATAAGCCATGTTATCCCCGGGCGAAACTAACTTGGACACGAGCTTGATATCATCCATTTTAAAGTGAGGTGAATTGATAAATCGATTAAATTTTTTCAAATTTAAAATGAATCTCTTGCTCCCATCTGGTTTGTCTACTAAGAAGTATGAGGATATGAATTGACCCTCCTGTCATGACAAGGTTGGATAGCTCCCACACTCAAAAGCCTATCGATAGCATCCTTGCAGTCTTTGGAATTCAGAGAAAAGTTGAGATTGAAGATTTTCGGATCTTTGACTTGAAAAACAGGCCGGTTAAATTCTATCGCATGGCCTTTAATGCAATTTAAGACAAAGTTAATGTTTGTGATCTTCCATTTATCAATAAAAAATCTTAGTCTTCCAGCTTTCGGTACCTCTGACGTTAATGTCGGTGTTCCGATCTTCGGCGAATTGTTTTGGAATCGTTCTGAGGAAAGTGGTAAGTCTTCCTCGGAGGATTGGTTCCTGACATCCCCTTGGGTGTCGATTTGGTCCCCATCCTCGATGTCCACTGGACTTTGGAGGATGGGGCTTTTCAGTTTAACTGACCGGCGGGTCGTAGTGGGAATTTTTTCGGAGCAGCTTTGTTTCATTTCTGCAGCTACCTTTTCAATAGATTTTGCTGATCTGATCTTATCCGCCAAACTTTCTCCAAAGAGAAATGTGTCTATTTTACATTTTTCCAGGCATCCTTGATATTTTGGTCCATGCCCGGTAATATGAATGATCGCCTGGTTGATGCTTCCTGGTGATGAGCTTCTGTCATTAGTCTACCAGCGTTGCAAAGGTACTCCAACAGTTGATTTCTATCAACTCTCTGGTCTTTTTCATCTAGAAGCATCGATATGCCCAATCCCAATTACCCTGATTCTAGGAGGCCCCCCGACTTCCGAATATTTATCATTTTTCAAAATAACGTATTAATTTTCACGAAAAAACAGTGGGACCTCATTCAACATCCCAACAAATAATAAGGCGAAGCAAAAAGGCTCAGTGTCGAGTGTGTGCATGCACATACATACAATATATGTATGAGGCAGTGATAATCGTGATAGATAGACATTCGAGCCACACGAACGACCGAGATCCATCATTGACGAGGCACTTCGCACACACCCACACGTACGCACCTATCGACACTATCGTTTACAAAGACGTACATAAGTGTCGTACTCGTCACTGTGTGCGAGAGAGTACTCGGTGAGTTCATAGACCCCGAGAGAGACTGAGGGAGAGAGAGGGAGAGAGAGTGATACCGACACTAAGATAGGGAGGAAGAGACAGAAAGAGATAGAGGCGTCTTGCCCCATCGCAAATCATAGGTATAATACAGCGAGGGTTGATAAGCGGCTGTCCTCTCTCCGTCTCTCACTTCTAACTGGTCGTCTGAGTCAAGCCGGACGAAGAAGGAGAATTCAACAGATGACCGACGCAGGACAGACTGAATATCGCATCAACGAGCTGTGTCAACAACCATCGCGACGAAACTATTCTGGAGAAAGTTGTCCCTCCTCCATACACTCGCGTACCCACATCTGTGCATGCACACGCGTGCGTGATGACGATGGGATTAAACTTTGCATCGGTGGAAGGCAATGGAAATTATTTTCTTTTTATTGTTCGATTTTATTTGGGTAGATTTCGGCTGCGAAGATGCCCTAATATCTAGGTGGGTCAAAGAATTGCATTTTCCAAAAATATTTTTATTCGATAGTATCATCTTTTAACTATATTCGAAGGCGTTGGAAACATCTCGAGAACCACTTGATCGATTCTTTCGTAATTTACAGGATATACGATGAAAAGCATTTGAAGGTCGTTGACGATCTCGCTTTTTCAAAATTGATCTCCATTTTTTAATAGTTGGGTAAAATTGACGACTTTTTTCATACCTTTCGTATGCTCGAGTTTCAATTCGTTGCTATGTTATTGAAAAAAGTGATTTAAAAAATCGACGATCGACAACGGCTCGTATATATTGTTGACTTGAGTAACCCGATTGGTTTTTTGATTTCGGATGGACCGTTCGAGCTGGAGAGTGTCCACCGCTAAACCTCCCCAAACACTGCATCATTCTCGGCAGCCATGTCTTTGTGTATTTTGTGGTGACTTTTATTAACGCTCGCAATATATGTACCTTTGTGTTAAAAAATGCGTTTCTTTTTCACCAATCGTTTTCCAGAAAAAAATCGGAATTTGGCCATGTTTTTCGGGCCTCTAGGTACACGTGGCTCGTTAATAATTTTTTAAAGATGCTTATTTAGAGATCTACAATCAAAATCTGACACAAAGGGGATAGTTAATAATGAACGAAAGGAAATGGAAATGTAAATAAGAATTTTCGTTGCTTGCAAACGTCAACACCATTCGTAACGACGTTGAAGTCTGCATCCTTGGAATGTCAAAATTCTTTAATCATTCTTATTTCTTCAGTTCCTTCATCATCTTGTCCAGCAAATTTGTGCTGTAGATTTATGATGAGGATCTGCACAAACGCTTGAGTGATTTTCCTCGCCTAAATTTGCCGGAAAAAAGTACGTGCTACGAAACTTCTGCGTCGTTATTCATTCGAGTACGAGCAATCTGAATGTTCTTCGCAAACTGCACCCAACTATTTTACGACCGAGAGCTTTTCGGAGTACCAGTAATTATTCACAATGGGCAATCAAGAATGGGTTAACTGCAGGAGTGATAGCGATCGTTGGCCATTGCGCTTTACGGGAATGCTGCAAGATCGATCGGTAACACGATGCAATCAGTAGCCGGGAGTTCAAGATGGGACAGCAGCCTGCTGGTACATCCATTCGGTGGGTATTCTCATATGTACACATGTATACATACGTATACAGGAGTACACGAGTTACGTGGAGCGCATATTTATGTAGATAGCCACGCATGCATGTGTCTCAAGTCCGGTGCAATCTTCTATCTCCGGTGCAATGTTCTCGTGACTCGATTCAAGCACCGCTCAGCTTAAATTGCAGTGATATTGCTGAGTGCGCGATCTTGATCTTCATCTCCCGCGCCTTCACCGCTAGAAGATCATAGGTCGAGTTATATGCACTCTGAATGTGCATAGATGCGCATACATACGAACACACACATGTATCTGCAAACCCCAATAGATATGGAATCGATATGCGCTATCATCCTCATAACTAATACAATTCTCATATCTTTCTCCGTCTGTTTTCGGCTTTGATTACTATTAATCCTGTCGAATTCACGAAATTGAAGTTATCATCGTTGGAATGCAACAACATTCGTTTATACCTCTTTATTTCTTCATTTTTTTCATCATCCAAAATCTTATCCTGCAAACTTCGGCTGGGGACTTCTGATGAAGATCCTGAAAGACAGTTTGAGTTTTCTTCGCAGCCCAAATCTACTGACAAGTTGGGGTTACTAAGCTTTCGTTGCGTTTCAACGATGCAAATTTTAATTCTATTGGAAATCTCGGTTTCAAGATGGAACTCTTGTATATTAGTTCTTCTAGTGTCGATGTAATTTCGTATTTTTGTAATATGTATAATTAGATGGAAGTTTACTTTTTTCGAATTTCCCAAACTTCTCTTGACAGATGTTGTATATGTTGGCCATTTTTATTTCCGCTGTTTTATTATTGTATACAATTATCATCGTTGCTATACACAGTTGCAAAATATATTTTGTATACTAACCAAAATACGAAGAACTCTTGTTACTTTTTAACGATATAGGGAAATGATACTTTGAACCCGTTATATCTATGTAATGTTGATGACCAACGAGTCTGGCTGGTCAGAGAGACGACCGACAACTTTTTTCGAAATCCAATCGTTGACTTTGAAGGCATCCCTATAAATGGCCGCCATATGCTTACCTGAAGATAACGTCAAAGATCTTGGGGTAGACATAATGTTTAGTATACGGGGGCAGTTGGCAATCTGAACGGCTTTGACGTCGAATGTCTTCGGAATCACCTTTCCCCACATATTCATATGTGTATCTAATTTTTCACCTTTAAGGCCTTAGGCCACAGTAACGGGTATAAAATCATGTGCGAATTTAACAATTTTTTTTTCGTATGAAAAGGTGATTCACTCGTAAAATTAATTACACATCTATTTCGTATGAATATCAAGCTGTTAAAAAATATACATATATATTTTTTTTCGGCCGGCTACTCGAAACTTCTCGAAATCGCTTTTTTCCAATTCGCGTGACAGATAACTTCAACAATTTTCACTCGATTTACTTCAAATTTAAAAGTTACGTTCATAATTGCATTTCGCAGAGAAGTACGTACGGAATTTCTGATTAATCGAAAACTTTTCATTCTATGAGCATTTTATGAGCAGTTATAACGAAATTTTTCACTGAAAATTCATTTCTTAAGTTCAAATACCTACAACTTTTGAATAAAACAATATTTTTTAGATTCCGTACGTACTTCTCTAGGTATTTTAATGTAGATTGACGAGAATTTTTGTTTTTCGTTCTAAGTAAAAAATGGTGACCTAAGGCCTTACTGCAACTTGCGTTATACTCATAATTGTTCACCATTGCAGCTGAAGCTACTCTAGTACCAAAAATGTTTACTCAATTGTCACCATCGCCGAGAAAGCCCCGAGGAAATGATTGCCAAGTACCTAACCCTGCTCGATCGAACGGTGAACGAATCGACCTCCGGCGCGGACCTGTACCGTCGAGAGCAGGAACCTCCAACGGATGAAAGGCGTGCGAAGGGTTGAGTTGGAGTCTCACGGATCATTCGGCCAGTGCGCGCCGAACACCTAAAAAGGCCACGCCGTCCGAATGATCCCCAAATGCAGTGAATCCAATTAATCCTAATTGATAACCGATCGTCTGGTGGGGTCGACAATGCATCGGGGAGCACTTGCGGTTGGAAGACGGGCATCTAGGATGGCGGCAATTGCACCCGCGGTTCTGCACGTGTCAATTTCACGTGAGCATAATGGACGTGTGTGTGTGTGTGTGTCGATACGTGGGTATGTGTCGTTGCGTTAATGGGAGCGCGTGGGTGTGTGCGAGCCGGTGGAGAGTCTGCGGGGTTGTGACGACCGGCCGTGGGTTTGCCACTGGTGAGCCGGCCGTTGCTGCACCGCTCGTAGGAAGGTGGTGTGCGGCGGTAGCGATGGTCGCTTGGGACGGAGGGAGACCGAGAGGAAGAGAGGGAGGGAGGAAGAGGGTAAGGGAGGGAGCTCGCGCCCGCGCTTCAACCAGCGAGGCTATCGACCCAGGGTTCAGTGACCTTTCCACGAGAGCCTGCCCGAGCCACCATCCACCTCTCAACCCTCCCTGTTTTCGTGCTCCTCTCTCTTTCTCTCTATCTCCCTGGCTGGTGTCGTCGAGGCTGCCACCCCTCGGACCGGCAACGACCTCTTCCGCGTGTGTTGCCCTCCCGGTACTCCCTTCGTCGTCTTCCTCATCTCCCGTATATCGTGCATACAAATGTATATGTATCTCTATGTACCTTCTCCTCCTCCTCCTCCACCTCCTCCTCCTCGTCGTCATCGTCCCTGTCGTCCTTCTATCATTCTCCCCATCACCGTCGAGTTACACTCTCGCTGCAACGCCGCATCCTCATCGTCCCCATCACCCTTCTCGATCCCTCCCTCCCTCCGCGTCCATTAATATGTATATAAATAAATGTACCCGCGTATGGTACAGGCAAGTGGCTAACGAAAATCATTGGCCGAGGGACGACGGGAGCACCGGCCTCGTGCACTCGTTTAGATGCATCATCTCGCAATAACCACGCCGTATGCACTCAACCCACACGGCACGCAACGCACCGATATAGCTCGAGCGAAAGACCAGCACGGAGGGCCAACGCTTCCGAATGGATTCGTATGTTGGAGGCTGCCCGAGACACTGGGCAATCGTCGGATAACTTTTATGGTCCGGATCCTTTGACTCTTTGTCCGTGTCGAAAAAATTGGAAATTTAAAAAAAGATGGAAATAAATGCGAACAGCAGAAATCAAGCTGCAGGTTTTAGAGAAAAGGATTGGGATAAGAATGCGGGCAGAGCGGAGCTTCAAATCGAGACGGAAAAGAAACGAGCTGTGATTGGGTGAAGACACTCATACTTTTGGCCGAGATGCGAAAAAAATTGCTTTTTGTGTATTTTTTAAGAGCCCCTTTCGATGCAATTCTATCCCCTGAATACGAATTGACTATTCGTTTACCCTGCAACCCTCAATTTCTATCACAAGTCGTCGGATGTGTATGGAAGCACGTTTTTCTGGTTTTCAACGCAAACTTCGCGATATTCGTAATCAGCGGAAAATTGCCCGTTGGATAGACCCTTAAACTGTTTCAAGAATTGCATTCTTTTTTCAACCCTTCAAGGTACTTTTGCGGAATAGCCAAAATCGCGAAATTTCCAATCGCTGTATCGTCAGTTCTATTTGAGTGACATGAATTTGATGTTGGGTTTGGGAAATTATTTTGTTAGATTTAGAGAATGCCGTTAGATTCATGCGGATATCTCGATTAGTTCTTCAGGAAGTCTACTCGAAGAATGGCCGAAAAAGGGGCAAAGGGGTATGTATGGAAAAATTCGCGAAAATCGATGGTCCAACTTTGAAATTCTGCCAAAAATCTAAGAATCATTGGAGCCCACTGAGTCGAACGGAATTTCAAAGAGAAAACGATAACCAAGAGAATGAGCACAGAGTGGCATTCCAAATCCAAATAGAAAATAAATGACCATCGTTTCAGTAAAGACACTTTATGTTTCGCCGAGATGCGAAAAAACCTTGCCTTTCGGATATTTGTCCCTTTCGATGTCTTCTTACCCCCTCAATACGCATTGACCATTAATTTTCCCCGAAGCCATTAATTTAAAAAAGATCGTTTAAAAAACCCCCCGGACTATGGTCGCCCCCCTGAAGCTTAGTATCCAACGAAAATGCTACCCATTCAATGTAATTTAATGCAACCCTTTTAGATGAGCGGTGAGAAGAGGCCTCGTCCACTTATGCCAGCAAGACGGTAGCGGGAGCAATCGTACAACGCCAATGCGCTTTCATTGTTGTCGCCAGGACTTGGAGGAAGTCCGTCGATAATTTTATCAATTTCTCTCCAAATTTAATTGGGTGGTCTATCGCTGTGCGGTTTATGCAATTGGTTGGACAACCTGGCGCGCAGTGTCGGAGTCAGGGGCGCCGGGGCGCTGTGCTCGCTCGTTGCGGTCGATACAGGTAGCGAGAGGGAGAGAGAGAGAGAAAGAGAGAGAGAGAGAGAGGGTGGGGGGGAGAACGTTCCAGACTAGGAAGTGAACCCGGGCATCAACCTCCAGCCAGCCACCCTCGCGGACTTCCTCCACCTGTCCTCCAGGCTCTCCCAACCCCTCTTTAGAATCCTCTCCCCCGCTGCGAATATATCCACCCCTTTCCTCCTCTTCACCCTCCAGACACTATACAGCGTAGTCCTATCTGGTGAAGCTTATAAATACGGGCAAGCCTGCGAAACGTGCACGCGCGTCGATTCACCCCTGCGTGTCAACCTCCCCGCCCATATAAAACCCTACATACATATGTGAACGCATCTCAGGGCTCGCATGCGTTCATCAGCTCGTGTGTATGTGCCTGTGGGCAAGCGTAATGTGTGGCTCTGCGGCTAGGGTGGAATCGGAACAGGTGAAAGGGATTTCCCCACTGAGCAGGGCTTGAGAAAAGGGTTAAGTTCGCGCAAACGCCCCGTACTGCACTGATTTGCCTTTCCTAGGTAGAAAATCATTCAGGCCTGCATTGCCCTCGCGGAATGAATAAGGGATTACCTATTGCCGTTTATCTTGACGGTAGTGGACGCGCGCTTGGTGGTCCACGCGAACTCAAAAGGGCCAAGTCACCCTGGATGAAGGTGGCAAGGATGGGGTAGTGGAAGCCCGCGAGGACAACAAGAGCGGTTAGATTGAAGTTCGCATCCTCAAGGTGCAGGGAAAATCAATATTGCTGAACTGTTTTTATCATCTACCACTAAATCTTTCTATCCAAATCTAAATCTATCACCAAAGTCACTAAATCTTTACATTGGATAGTTTGAGATCCATGATATAAATCTGCAAAAAGACTTGCACAATAATCGAAATTGGATGAAGACCTTACTTAAAGTTGCCGCATACGTAATACTCGTGCATAAATTGTAGGGATCCAATTGAATTCTGATACTTGTCCCCACTTCCTGATAGGGATCCAGTGGGTCAGCGCATTGGATCACTATACTGCAAAGTCACGCTCGTGTCTTGAATTTTAATCGGAATACCCGTTGGAATGAAATCCATGAATCCAATTTGAATCCCGAAGGATTCAATTCACATTATCGAACAGAATCCGATACGATTTCATAATGGATGCCATCGGATTTTGTACGTTGAATTGTCTACATCAAATACATAGATCTACAAAATGAGTGAATTTCAATCCCTCGACTGCACACTGGGTCGTTCTGATCCAATTTATTTTTCGTGCATACGTATACGTGCCCACGTATTTTTCAACGCATCTCCGACGTTGAATGAGTGTTTGGCACTAAATATTGATTTTTCGTAAAAAATAAATTTTAGGCCACAAAATAAGGATCATTGGCTACAAAAACGTCTCTACAAAAAAAATTCATATTTACCGAAATACAACGATCTGAAAAACATCTGGGGTCTGATCGACCCTACATGCAGTCAGAGGTTCGAAGGGTTGAAAAAGTACAAATCTTATCTTTGAAAATTATAAATCGCTTGAAAAGGTAGATATTAAAAATCGTTTTCAATCATCTCACTGAAAAACCACTGTAATTATCGGTTGTCATTTATTTTACTGCACTTTGACACAACATTACCACGCACGTACACGCTTACGACGTGCAGATTATGTTTTCAACACGCCCAGTTTGTTTCTCGTTACATATGACATATTTTCGATTCGAACTATTTCATAGAGACGTTTTTTGTAGTCAAGGATTCTCATTTTATGGCCCAAAATTTATTTTTTAGGACAAACAAAAGTTGAGTGTCCAAGCCGTTGTTCAAAATGCGTTGAAAAATGCAAGTATCCTCAAACGGCGTTTATCAGGGAACAGTGTAAAATCCAATTGGATCCCAATGAGGACTCCCCATGCGCGTTGTTCCTGACAAATCCCTATAGAGATGTGGGTGCACATTGGAACTCCCTAGTAAATTTGTGCACGGGATCAGGAAAGTATATTTTTTCAGGAGATCCAACAAATTCCAGCCGAGATTTACGAATACAACATTCTCAAACGATGTCAATCGTATATTAGGGCATCCTTGGAGTCCAATGTGGACTTCCTGCATGCAGCATCCTGGTCACATTATCTCTATAAGGATATGTCTGGATCTTGGTACTCCCCAGCAAACTTCTGCACGGTTATTCACAACTGCGTAACTGGCTCAAAGTGACCTTTCTGCACATACGTGTACGACATGACGAGACGCATTGTAAACAAATGGAAAGGAGATGGGAAAAAAAGTGAAAGTGCACGCACGCGTACTGGTGAATTAATTTGAAAACAAATCGATTATCCCCATCGTCTCGTCTGCCCCTCGCGAATCGCAAATACGTAGACGTGCATGAGCTCTCGAGAGTTAACGACCTCGGACAGACGTTTGGATCGAGTGATTGCGCTAGTGTCGGGCATCAAGTCTTGATTTATGCATAGCTGAGCCAACCTCTCGTCGACGTCGTGCACGCGTCAAATTTTAATGCCCCCCCCCCTCCCTATTATCTCTCTCTCCCTCTTGCACTCGAGGTTCAAGAAACTCGACGTCTTCGTTGTCAGCTGGATCTCTCGTTCTATGCGCGCTCTCAAGCATCATACGCAGATCGATACCGCACACGATGCACCTCCGTTTCTACCTTGAATGCGCACTTCGCCTAATCAACGAATTACGAGATATATTCCTCAATCGAATTAACGGTATTGAAGTTTGCATCGTTGGAATGCAACGAAAACTCTTGATTTTTTTCATTTCTTTGTTCTTATCATTATTTAAAATCTCGTTTTGCAACTATTGGTAATAAATTTTTCCTAAGTATCATCAAAAACGCTGCAGTGACTTTTGCGTCCCGCAGGAATACGAGAAAAATATTTTTTCGTTGGATTCCAACGAGGCAAACTTCAAGTCCGTTCGAATTATCGATCGTCAAGCGTTCGAAGAACCGATCGCATCCGACCGCATATGTCGAACGGCGTGTGCGACACTGACTTCCGGTCATTGGAGGCTGAAACACGCCAATGCAGCCGAGAGTGCAACGGAACCGTGGATACAGATATGGATAAGTTCAAACGGGGATGAAGACGTAGCGTTCGCGGGAAGGGCTGCCTCGCGTGTTTGGCGGCGGTATGTATACTTCGCGAAAACCGGATATCAAAGTGGGAGAGAAGGGGGTCAGCGTCCTCTTAATGTTCAACGAGAGATTCAGCATCCAGCCGATTCGCAATGCACAGATGGATGTACAGGGCGTCCTGTTATGGATGGGTAATCCTGCAACTGTCGATATGTCAGATCACGCCCTATACTATATGCTGGAATTTCATTTTGGCAAGACTCAACGTTTTTGAAATAAAAATCATATGATTTTGGTTTTTCGCAAACCATTTCTACAAGTGATAACTTTTTTTGACCGGGTTTTTGAAAAAAAAAACTCTTGGTTATTTGGTTTTTCTGGAAAAGTCTTCTTTTTAACCTCAAATGTTAAGGAAACTTTGTGAAAAAATATCTTATGCAGAATTTTCATACAATCCTATTCGAACATCTGACTTTGATAGCCTGCGGTGTAAAAAAAAAGTACTACGAATATCGTGCCAATTGCTTTAAAACGTTGCTTAGTTATTTTCGATTCATATCATTTGTTGAAATGGCATGCGAAGTAGATGATTTTTTTTTTTTCAAAGAATAACATAAAGCCCCGTATCCCGAAAATCGTGTGACTTACTAAACTTTTCGTTCAATGATAATAACCTCATTATTTATCAACATTTTTCCATGTAGGAGAGACTCAAATCTGGCAAGACTATGAATCAGTGTGCGTGTGTGAAATGCCGCCAAGAAATTCGTGTCAAAGCAACTGCGCAAATTCCCATTTTTTTTTTGCACAATCAGAATCCCCGGACAAGCGAGGAGAAAATTAAAAATGATGAATGATCGTGAATTTGGTGCGAACGCGTGCGGTGTGAGTGGTTGAACGCCGAAGCTAAGTCAAGCGTACGCAACACGCCAGGTGGAATTGATATAAATGTCAGAGGAAAGGAGGCTCTTTGGACTGTCACATTTCTTGCTCTGCTCTATATCGTTACTCGTTAGGGATCCTCGGACGCGAGATCGGAGTCTGTTGGTAATATGCCACTGACGGCGAACGAGACTGAGAGAGAGAGAGAGAGAGAAAGCGAGAGAGCGAGAGAGAGCTCAGGTTCGACCAATATAAGAGTGAAAGAGAGCTAGAAGCTCGGCTAGAACTCTCCCGCAAGAAGAGAGCAGAGGTATACTTTACCGCTTGGCAGAAGTCGGTAGTAAACAGGCGGTAACCCACTGACACGTGAATTATTCTCGCTATTATTACGCAAAATGTCTTCGTTTGTTTATGTATGTGTATAAACGTATATACGTGCCTCTGTCCCGTATATACAGTACAAATATATCCAGTACTAAATTATGCATCAAGGAACGGCAGATGTTGCAGAGTCGCACTCTAGCCGTGAGATCACACAGCGGAGCGTTAACGCATAATCAGAAATTTCTCAGAACCGGGCATTCCTCATGCTGACAGATAAAAGCGAAAGAAAAAAATATCTCTAACGAGCGCTCACAAGCTCGTTTTTCGAAAGTCACATTTCGTATTTTCCACATTGAGACAAAGCGGGGATTATTATGTCTTAAGGCGATCGGCGAATTGCGTGAAATATTCGACGGCGACGAGAGCATGTCCGCTGGGCTTTGAATGTGTGTCGCGTGAGAAATGTCTCGTTTCTGCTTATCCACAATTGATTATTCCTATTATTATTATATATTTACGGTTATGTATTATTTTTTTAAAAATTGTTCGTTTATAAATGATTTTACTTCCTTACTTTGCCCTGGGATATTATTGTTATTATTATTTATTATATAGTATACAATATATATATTTCCAGTTATGTATTATTATTTGAAAAGAAAAATTATAATCGATTTTGTTGCTCCGGGCAACGCACTTGATCGATTTGCACGACGAACTAAAAAGAATTATTCATTATATAGTATATAGTAAATATTATTGTATTTACTATAATAATATTTGCTATATTATATATATATTATATTATATATTATATGTATATTGACTATATATGATATATATGATTTGTATATACTATATGCAATAGTAAGTATGATTATATTTATTCCATATTTATTATTATTATTTTATAGCTTCAATTGTTATTATTATCGTTGTTATTATTGCAGCAGCAGCGATACGAGGCGCGGCAAGGCCGGCTAAATTCGCTCTCGCGTCTGCATCCCTCGGTGATCCTTCTCTCCCGTCAATGTCCCTTATCGCGAGGGTACCGCGTCGAGGCTATTTATTCAGATACAAGCAAAATACGTGAACGTCGCACGAAAATGCTTGACATATTGCATTTTGGAATCCTTTTATTTTCTTCAGTTTCATGGTGGTGAAGCTTGCGCCGTTGTGAAACCGATGCGAGCTTCTATTTCATCCAAAATCGAAATGCGTTTGATTTTCGTTATTTCATATGTTTTGTTTGACCCACGGTTTGCGAGATGAAAATCGTTTGCTTTTGGTTTTTCGTATCCCATTTCTACAAATGATAATTTTTTTTTTCACCCGGTTAAAAAAAATACTCTTCGTTATTCGTTTTAGCTAGGAAAGTCTTCTTTCTAACCTTAAATGTTAAGGAAACTTTATCAATGAAGATCTTATGCGGAATTTACATACAAACCAACTCGATCATCTGACTTTGATAGCCTGCGGTGTTAGAAAAATGTACTTACGCATACCGTGTCGATTACTTTAAAAAATTGCTTAGTTATTGTCGATTCGTATCATGTGTCGAAATGGCATGCGAAAAACCAAAGCAGATGATTTTTTCACAAAATAATGTCACGCCCAAAGTCTCGGAAAACCGTGGGACTTTTATTAAACTGAAATTTCAGTAGATAGTAGGATATGATCCGACCGACAGGATTATCTACTCATAACACGACATATGATATATACATATATATTTATCATATGTCGTATCATGATATCATATGATATCATATGACATATATCATATGTCATATGTCAAACAGGATTATCTACTCATAACACGACATATGATAAATATATATATATTATCATATGTCGTGTTATGAGTAGATAAATGATAAATTATGAGTTAAGTTATGAGTAGATAATGATAAATATATATATATATATTATCATATGTCGTGTTATGAGTAGATAATCCTGTCTAATATATAATAATATATATATACACCCACAATGCTATTGAAGTTTGCATCGTTGGGTTGCAACGATATTTTTTTTCTTCTTCTAATACCACGTCTTTTTGGCAGATCAAAGCTACGATAAGGGTTTTTATTATTCCTTATTAGGGACGTACAACTCAACATAATCGCAAAATGTTTTGGATAGCAATAAAAGTGAAAAAAGAAAACGAAAATGAAGCATTTCCGTTGCATTCCAACGATGCAAACTTCAGACCCATCACCCACACACACACGGTGCCTGTTATGAGTAGATAATTCTACAACTGTCGATACGTCAGATCATGTCCTACTACATGCTGGAATTTCAGTTTAGTAAGTATCATAGTTTTCGACATTTTGGGTACATTTTGGATATATATACATACACACACACTCACATATGTTACGATTTATAATTAATAGAGAATTCGATATCGAAGTTGGTGCATAACGTCGCAAGAATTTTCAATCAATAATTCGTTTCGCAGACGGGCTAATGAGCGCGCAGGCTCACCGCAGTCCCGGCGTTGGGAGTGAGCTTGCATGTGCAAGAGAGCGGCGCACAGATAGAGCGAGAGAGAGAGGGGGGGTGACAGTGTGGAGGTACAAAAAAAAGAGCCAGAAGAGCGGGAAGGTATATAGAGGTGAAACTTTGCCGCGATCTCGAATCGTGTGTGTACGTCTGGGCTCTTATCGCCTTCTTTCCTTTCTCCTTCCGTTTCTCGCCGTCGTCTTTTTCACTGGTCGTTGCCTTTCTTTTTTCCCATTCGCTCTTTCGACCCCGTGTCGCCCGTACCTTCCGAGAGCGTCTATCGGTGCAGCGCGCTTATTCACGCGTGTCCGTGTGCGATTGCCGCATCGGGAGGAAGCGAGACAGGGCGGGCACACGGTGCAATGGGAGAGAGCGTTAATTAAAAGTCGTCGGGGACTCGTGTTTACCCGGCTCGTTGGACGATGGAGGCATACCCACTCATCGTCACTCCCCGTCGTCGTCTTCGTCGCCGTCGTCATTGGCGTCGTCGTCGACAACCGCTGCCTGACGTATTATTGATCCGAATCTATATATACGACAATGACGAAAACGAACGACGACGTAGTCGCAAATGACTGAAAATTTCTTCGTTTCTTTTTTTCTGTAACACTTATTATCATTACGAATGTGGATGATGTTAAGGCGGGATTCTACTTTGAAACTTTGAAAAGGCTAAATTGGATGAAAACACCCACCTGGAACACGTCGAAGGCATATTATATGGCCCAGGCATCGCTGATTGAGGGTAAGATCATTTTTTCTACGATTTATCACTCACCAAAACTTTAAACGCGTTTTTCTCGAAACGACATTTTCAAGTACCGTGGTCGTGATAACTCAAAAAGTACTGAACCGATCCTTATGAAATTTGGAACACATATTCTATATGTGTGTACCAACCGACCTAACTACAATCAACTCAAAATTTTGATTAGAACTATTTTTTTATTGCAAAAAAAGACCCAAAAAAACGCATTTTTTTCGTATTTTAGCCGCCATTTTGTTAATTTGCACGTATATAAAATATTCTAGTTAGGTCGGTTCCTGAAGACATACTGAACATGAAACTATTTGATTTTTTTGTTTCAGACCATCCGTCGGGAAGATTTCACGACCACGGCAACGGTACCTGCTTTTCGAGGCGTTGGCTTTAAACATATTTTACGTGTACAAAAAATGAATAAAATACATTAAAAATTTTTTTTTTATGTACTTAAAGAGTGTATTTATTGAACAGTTTAAACCCCATATCGATATCTTTAATAGTATTCTCAGAAAAAATTCACGAAAATAGCGTTTTTTTTCATGGTTTCAAAGTAGAATCCCGCCTTAATTTGTTTTTCTCCAGGATCTTGATTACCGGTTGTCATTGACTGGATCAGCCACACTGATCGAACAGTATTTAACATTGAGAGACTTATAGTTATTCGTGTGAAATTTTCGGCATAGCCGCAACGAGGATGACGTTGACGTTTATGACGTTGGAACGCAACGATTTTTCTTCTCCTCATTTTTCATTGTTTATTTTTATCATTATCCGAAGACTTTTTTCTGCGGATTCAGGCCATAAGTCTCTAATAAGAATACGCGAAAACTAAATCACCAAAAAAATGGGGCAATTAATTTATGAATTAACTTTCGGATCGTACAAATATCACGGTATTTTTTATAATAAAATTAATAATTATAATTTATAGTATTTTCTTCTTATTTTACTCTTCTCGTTATTCTTTTCCTCCTTCTCCTAAATATTGTTACTGTTTTCATAACAATAATACATCATGTATATAATAATAAATAACTTATAACAATAATAAATAATAATTTTGATAATAGTAGTAAGAATGTTTATTGTTATTATTCTTATTGTTGTTATTCTCATACTAACAATAATAATATCAACAAAGATGTTTCGCGCTAAGAGAAATTGACGGTAAATCGTTGCAAATTTCGATTTGAAAACACGTTCGTGTTGTATTTGCGAAAAAAAGAAAATAAAATTAAGCCGAGAAGCACTTGTCAAAGGGCAAGGCAATTTCGAAGACTCTCGACTGGGAGGATCGTCCTTACCCAGGCCTTTCAATTCGATACGCAACGTTATGTGAATCCCTATATTTGCGAAAATACCTCGGAATAAAAATATGGGCGTATTTATATAAAGGTTATTTCAAGGACCGCCCTGCGTCTAAAGCCACCAGACTTCATATATATATATATATATGGCATTTCAAGGTCACTATATAATAGATCATTGGATTCGTCTGAATACCAGCTACATGTTAAGAAAAAAAAAAATCATGTTCCCATTTGAAAACCCGTTGGTGACCTTGAGAACGCGACAACTACGACCTTGACAAAAATGAATTTTGCACCACTGTATCAGCCCTTCGAAATCAATCAAATTACCTCTTGACATTTTTTTCGTCACTATAAAGGCAGCGGAGATATTTTGGGTGGTCACGGTAAATGGTCCACCATATGTATGTATACATATATATGTGTGTACGTGTGAATGTGTGTGTATGCATATATATATATATATATATATATATATATATATATATATATATATATATATATACACACATATATATATGAATGGTAGAGGAATATGGTTGGCCACCCCTGGCCTGGATACCGGCGCGTGTTGTTCACCTCCGTGTGAAAGTACTCACTCGTAAGCCGGACTATCCGACATGGCGCGAGATTGAGCGAGCGGAAAGCCGCGCGTAGGTAAGTGTAAACGGCGTGCGAAGATGACGGGGCGCCCCTCGCTTTGGGCGAACAAGACGCGGCACACACATATGCCAATCGAAAAGCGCACATGACATCGACGTATTCGTGCTTCGATAACGCCCATCGACACGTAGCGATGCACTCGAGGAAGGATCATTTCGCGTGTGACGTCATAGAATAGGCATGATATGGACGTTTTCATTGTTGGAATGCGATGATTTATATTTATTTCCCGATTTCTTCATGCTCATTAATATCCCGAATATTTTGTTGGAAATTTGGCCTGTCTCTTATTGAGGATTCCGAAAAACGTTTAAATTATTTTGATAGCCCAAATTCGCCAACAAGAATTTTGTGGGTGGGAATTAATTTTTTCGAGTTGCTGAAATATTCTTTTGACATCCTTTTTTTATTGGAAATGAACAACGTAAACTGGCAAGATCGTAACGATACTATTGAGAATATAGAAATAAAAGGACCAACAAAAATGTTCTTTCTTTTTGAAACAATAAAATAAAAGTCAGAAATGAAAGAATAAAAATGATTTTCCTTTGTCCAAAAAATAACAAAAAAGAGAAATCAAAGAATAGAAAAAAATCTTCTTTCTCAAAAAAATAAAATGAACTGACGAAATAAAAGTGAGAAAATCATTGTCGTTGCCTTCCAACGAAAAATGATTCTTCTTTTTCCCAAAAAATAACAAAAAAGAGAAGTCAAAGAATAAAAAAAATCTTCTTTCTCAAAAAACTAAAATAAACTGACGAAATAAAAGTGAGATAATCATTGTCGTTGCATTCCGACGATTTACACTTCAACATTGTGCGTTCCCAGATCTGGCCGAAGTGGTATTGGGCCGCGGTTAGATGAGTGCGAGTTCGATCAATCGAGAGGTGATCGAACTATCTGGCAATACCTTCTCGCGTGCGCATATTTTATATCTTATTTTCTGCATTTTTGTTTTCTCTACTCGAGTCTTCGACGCAACTCGAGGAGAAACGTTTCCTCATTAATTTTCATGCACGGGCGAGAAGCTTTCTCCGCGAGGGGGACCGGTGAACACACACACACACACACACACCACGAGAGGAAATCTTGCAATGTTTAGAGAATCTTGCGGAGCGACGAGAAACGCGCGCGCGATTGCTTCAAGTTTGTTCGGGATTTGTTTGAGTTTGTCTTGCAGTTGGAACGAGTGCGCGAATTATGGGAGTAGCTCGACGGAGAGGAAAAAAGGATATATACATGTATCCTTTTTTCCTCTCCGTCGATATATATATCGTGCTTCAAGATCGAATTCGCTAAGAGTATCGTGCAAGAGAGACAGGAAGAGAGAGAAGAGAGAGAGAGAGATGATGATGATGATGATGATGATTGATTTATTTATGCCTTGGTTCGTACCTTTAGGCGAGGATCTACAGTTTTGTTGACTTGATAATATTATGAAGTATACAATTTAATTTAAATAAGAATTAAATATAAATCTTAAAATAAATTTCATATTACATCGCATATAATTTTTTCTCTCACTTAAAATCGAAAATAAAATAAAATCGCGAGAGAGAGAGAGAGAGAGTGAAAATGTGGGAAAGGGCGATTAAAAAATAAAGTTTCGAGTTCGAGGACAGAGGAGAGCGAGATGCGGATGCGATCATTGCGTGCTTTGAATATGCGTCTCAGTATCAAATACGAGAATGAAGTACAGTACGAGCACTCTCGCGGCCACAACTGGCAAGATGTACCGTTGTAACAGAGTTCGTAAAGCAGAGCGCCTCTCTCTCTCTCTCTCTCTCTCTCTCTCTCTCGCAGGTTCTCTTCGTCTCTATCGCCCATTGTCAGTGTGGCAGTGTGTTAACCGGGCATCCAGGATCTCACGTAGGTAGGTTGGTAGGTAGATGGGTGGGTAGGACTCTGAGCAAGCACCGATGTAGGTGGAAAACACACACTAGATGGACGAAACCTCCGTGCGTCCACACCCGTGTGTATATCCCGCCTCAAAAAACCGATAATCCCATTTGCAAAAACAAAAATTTCCAAACTGCCTTTTTCGCTACCTTTGACCTAATTTGCTCTCGCGTCGGCAGGAGAGAACGTTCCCCTCCTGGAAATTTCGACGAAGCTGTCGAGCCATCGACAGGATGCTGAAGTTTGCATCGTTGGGATGCAGCGAAAATTTCCAGTGGCTTCTTGATTTTCTTAACTTCGGTATTTTTCGTTATTATCGAAAATCTTATCTCGCAAGTTTTGTTCGTAGACTTTCAATGAGTATCCTCGAAAATGCTTCAGCAGGATACACAGTCTGAACGCGGTGAAGAAAAAAAACGGCAGTAAGAAGAAAATATATTTTCGTTGCAGTCGAATGACGCAAGCTTCGATACCCTCCATCGACGCAGTGCGGAAAATTACGGACAAATTGCGCGCACGTTCCGCATATTGGGGAACGTCACACGATTACGGTGGGAATACTTTGTCGTGGGCGGGGAAATTTTGTACGAGCGGTATTCGCGCCACCGCGCGCTCAGACCCTTCAACGTGAGGAATGCCCGACTGTGTATAGGTACCTGGTAGAACTAGTGGAACAGTTAGCCTCCTAGACGTGGAAATTGCCGAGTGATAGAAGACACGAGAGAAAGGAAGGCCGGCCGGGAGAATCTCCCGTTTGTATGTACAGGGTGGCTCGAAAAGTGACGCCCGAAAGGACAATCCGGATGCCTCCCATCGATACCTATCCGAATCACCCCCCTCTATGTTCTACGATCTTTTTTAGGTTTCGAGGAAAAAAGCATTTTCCATTTTTTCCCCGAGTTTTCCTGAAACGGGTTTTTCTCGTTTTTTCTCTCTTTTGTGTATGTACTTTCGTTTTGAAAGTTTTTTGAAGCATTTAGGGATCATTTAAACTAACATCGGTATTTTTTTTTGTTATCTGAACTTTAGTGACTGATGTCCTCGAACCTATTTGTTAAAACTTTTCATCAAAATCTAAGGCTTTGACGTTACTGAAGACTGACAACAGTGCACTTTATAACAATGTCACTTCATTGTTACTTCATAACAATGACAGTGAAAGAAATGTCGAGAAAAATACATACATGGGAGAGAAAAATAAAAAACGATGGTAGAACGTACGATGTTGAAGTTTGCGTTGTTGAAATACAACGGAAGTTCGTTTTTACATGTTATTTTCCATCTTCCCATTTTTTTACAAGATCTGTTTT
Source organism: Ophion costatus (assembly GCA_951751655.1). NCBI lineage: Eukaryota > Metazoa > Arthropoda > Insecta > Hymenoptera > Ichneumonidae > Ophion > Ophion costatus. The sequence goes on along the minus strand of OX632365.1, from coordinate 24,059,968 downwards.
CATAGATTTACATTGCAGATCACTGAACACATTTCTCGAAGGATTATTGTTGGCAAAATCTGCCGAAAGAAATTAAAGAGGAATTTAGAAATAATAATTTTCGTTACATTCCAACGACGCAAATTTCAACCTCGTTAGATCGTAGATGGGGCGATTTGGATAGGTATAGATCCGAGAATAAAATTTGTTGGGGAGCCCAAGATGCTCCCCACACCTCTATAGGGGCCCCACCTATGGGCAGTCTTCATTGAGATTCAATTCTGCACTATTTGATCTAACTAAATGAATACAATCTATAATATAATAAATATTATCATGTCAAACAAATCGATTTTTGAGATACACTTTTTAAAGCGATTTATACTTTTAAAAAATTCAATTTATACTCTGTTAAGTTCCACTCATTTTGTGCATTTACATATTTGATTTATAAAATTCAAGGTACCGAATGCGATGTCATCCATCAATAATCATATCGAATTCTGTTCGATAATGTGGGAATCCCTAAGTCTTCAAATTGGATATCTACATTCCAATGGGAAATCCCGATAAGGATCCACTATACGTATAGTGCTGAACTGTGCATAGTCGAAATGCAACGAATTTTTTTTTTCATTTTCTTCGTTTCTTTATTCCTACTACTATCTAAAACCTACTCCTTATTTAGTTATAGATTTTTACTCAGGATTCTCAAAGCAATTGCAGTAATTTTTACTCCAAATGTGCCAAATAAATCGGCAATGCGAAGAGAATATATTTTCGTTGCAGTCCAACGATGCAAAATGCAACGCAATACAAGCAAGGCATTTAACTATAGAGATCCAATGTACGATCCCCATTCAATCCCCATCACGCAGTAGGTGCAAGTATATGGGAATCCAATTGGAACCCCACAATAATTTCTGCGCCAGAAGGCATCTAGATTTTTCATTTGGACGTCACTTTTATCGCCACCCTGTATATATCCGCGTGTATGCGGGCACGTTCCTCGGCAGTCCTCTCACTACTGATACTACTACGCTCCTCTACTTATCCTCTTCTTCCTACTAGAAGTCCCGGTGCGGCATAAGATATCTTCCCCTACATACACATGCACACACACACACACATGAACATAGACACGCACACACATGTATGGAGTAGCTGAAACCTGTCCCTACAAATCTTTACAACAGCTACGCGACTGCTAACGCCCAAGCATCGTCAAGGCACGCGCTTGGTCATCCTTCTCGAGTCCCGGCCCATTCCAAAGAGTATGCACACATATACATATGCATATACATATGTATATGTATGTATATGAATACATGCATACATATACATATACATATACATATACATATATATATATATATATATATATATATATATATATATATTCACACACATAATATAATATAATACGCGATAATATGCAATAGGTATATACGGTACGAAGCAGTTCTTCCAGTGGCATACGATATCCCGTGAGCAGCTCGGAGGCGGCAAGAAAAAAGAAAAAAAAAGCCAGAAAAAAGGTAAAAACGTCACTAGGTCGAGTCTGCGACCGCAAGGACGATAACATCGATGCGTCGCAGTGCAATTTTGCCCGAATTTCATACTGTCAAATAATGACGGCAGTTGCGCATAATTTATCGACGAATTCTCTGATTCGGGAGTGGATTTTTTTTCGCCATCACGCCCGCGATCGTGAAGGCCGCGTGGCGACCGTGACACGGGTCCCGCAACTCCGGGGCTCGAGCGCGAAGCTTGATATTCGTTGCGGCGCTAAGTAACTTTCAATTTCACGACGGGACGATAACATCTTTTTCTTTATTTCGCCCCCCCCCCCGCGCCCTCCTCGTTCGCGGTGTTTCTCCGGCTGTACCTCAGGCATTTTTGGCTTCGTCGAAATATCACCGAACGATCGTTTGCACCGAACAAGAGAGAATATCGTGGCTCCGAAAAAAAGAGGGACCAACAAAAATATCGGAAAATAAAGAGGCACCACGCGTCTCAAAAGACACGGTATATGTCATGCGCGAGAGATACGAGCGGGTCGGTGGAGCAATTCTTGCCACCTATATCGGGTTACTCGCTGCGGTTCTCTCTTAATGATTTTTTGTTGTCTCTTTTTTTCTCTCTTTTATTGAGCGTAGAACGTCTCTAATAGCGCCAATATTGTCGTTGATTATATTGTCCGCGTGTGTGTTTCTCTCTTGTTTCCCCGCCTGAACGTCTCGTGTAAAATTCGGCGAGATACGGAGAATCGAGGTTCGATCGAGTGATTAAAATCACTATTTTACTATCTGTCGGATTCAAGCGGTTGTCTTTTTTTTTTTCTTCAATCGCCGAAGCAGCGCATGGGTATCAGAGAGACGACGTATAAAGTAGTAAATTGTTTTGAATTGTTAGTTTTTCTGTATTATGGTATTTACTAGTAGTAGTATCGAGTTTTATTCGCACAACTTATTTGCAAAGCTTTTTACGAAACTTATGCTATTTACTGTTTATCATTATTTTAAAACGGTATTGTTATTGGTGTTATCATTAATAATACTAATAATCATTACTCAATCTACAATAACACTACGCAAATGAGTAAATAAAAGTATGCCAGGAATGAACCAATGTCTACAATAATAATAGATTCATTATTTAATCAAATCTATAATAATGATTATTTTATAAATGAATCGAATCAACAATATTCATGTTTAAAGAATTTAATGAATTCTACAATCGTAATAATGTGATGATTTAATGAAATCTATAGCAATGATAATTACATCGTTTAATAAGATCTATAATAATAATAATTTCCTAATTAAAAAATCTCTGATAACTCTCTAACAATCTCTAATAAATCTCTAATAAATCTCTAATAACTTTAAAAAATCTCTAATAACAATAATAACAGTCGTTTTGTATTAGATATTATTATTGTTGCTGTCGCAATTGTAGTTTTCATTATTATTACTATTGAGAGGAGAAATAAACGGTATCCAATTACTTCGAATTATTATCTTTCATCTATTATGCTATTCACTATTATTCCTTTACTTAATTTAAATCATAATGATTTAAGAACCTCCATCACTATAGTTGCCATGACTGTCGTCATTGCCATCATCATCATTATGATTATTATTGTTGTTGTTGTTGTTGTTGTTATTATTACAATCATCACAATTGTTTTTATTATCATTATTATTGTTTATTATGATGAAATCAAAGATACGACGCAGCTCCGTAACGTTCTATACCTGCTCGATTCGAGCTCATTGTTACTCGCACAATATCGGTGAGGGGGGGGTTCGGCCCCCACCGATCCAAATTAACATTCTTCGCGTCCCGAGGCCCTATGCTCTATCGGCCAGATCCGCCTGCGCGCGCGCCTCCTTACCGAGTTCTCGCTCTTTATCGCCGATTGATCATTGCGGCTTTCGCGCGCCTTTTATTCTCGCGCCGAGGATGACACCGCGCACTCTCGGCCTTTCCCATTAGCCTCCATAGACCATAATTATTTCGTCGATCTGACCACTCACCGTCCGTCGCTACTGACGGACCGCGTGATTTTTTTCTCATCGATCCTCCCATGAATCATGGCAGAGTTAGAGCGAGATTAAAAAAAAAATATATCCTTTTACCCTCTTTTCTTTCGCGTTTTTTTCACAACTATTTTTTTTGGAACGCATAAGCTGTATCACAAAATTTCTTCGGCCGATTCAGTTCTCATCGGGGCAGGGTACGGCTTATAACATTTTGTATCGTATGTCCAGATAATTTTTTCACATGTTCATTCATTTGTTAATAATAAATGATTTAAATGGTTTTTTGGTCGGAGATCGCCTTTTTTCTAGAGCTTGCGACTTGCGCAATTTTCAAAATTTCAAACACAACAACACAACAACAACATACAACTATTCGGTTGCACGACTTTTTTTTTGTTGTACCAAAAGAACATTCTTTAATTTTTTTTGTTTCGGATGGTTGTAGTTGCCAAAGCGACTTGGACCGATTGGCCATGCAGCAGCGACGAGGGTTCTTTAAGGGGAGAGATACTTTTAGGCGAGGAAAAAAATTGGCTGATTTTTCGAATTTTTTTTTTCGGAAGGACAGATTTCTTTACCATTTTTGAGACTAAGGGTACGTTTTATTAGTATTTTTGCCTTTTACGTCGTATTAAAAAAATTAATCTTTAATAATGGCGGAGGCATGGCACGGTCTTCCAAACTGCATTTTCAAAACTGGCGTGACGTATGGCTAAGAAACTAGTCGACCGATTTGGACGAAATTTGGTATAAATCTTTCTAACCTTATTGTCCAGAACATAAACCCAAATGTTTTCGAAAAAATAAAGGATTTTTTTATTGCATAACGTAGCCATTTTTTCGGACAATTCAATATTTTTGTTTCAAAGCGTACCATTTCATCGATTTTCAACATTCCTCACTTCTTCTCGGCTCATAATATTTGCGTTTGAGAGTAAATAAAAGAAAAATCATCGTTGATTTTTTTTCAGATTAAGGGACTATTCTAGTCTGGCGAATCAAAAAATAAGCTATTTTTAAAATGTTTTTTGAAAACATTTTTTTTGCATGTATCGGTACAAACTTTTTTTTCGTGTAATGGTCCACTCCTCTAGAATGGAAGACAATTTTTTTTCGCGTATGGATGTATATTAACTCAACAATTTTTGATTGTCTAAAGGCATGAAAAAAAGTTTGTTGCTGGCGTTGGTGATTGGCGCTCTCCAGGTAATTCCAAACAAAAAATTGGAAAAGATTCTCAATCTGTATGAGTGTCGCTATCGCCCGAACTAGTTTTATTATTTTATACTCCGAAATAACAAAACGGCGGCGTTTTTTTTTCAAAGTTGTTCGAAAAACACTTTTTTCGTGCTAATTCGGATGAAAGTATAAGTAAAGATAAATATTTTTTAATTATTCTATTTTGGGCGATAGCCATACGTATGCTGAATATGCAGTACAAATTTCAGCCCGATTGGTTAAGCCGTTTCTCCGAAATCACCAGCACCAGGTGAAAAAAGTCGTTTCGAGAAAACGACTTTTCAAAGTGAAAATCGACTTTACCAGCAATTGGATATTAATGCTATGATGGTACCTAGTAAAAAAAATGCAAAAAAAAATCGATTATTTTTCATCCCATTACACTAGAATATCTCTTTAATCCCGCCGACGTTACGTGTCACGTGATCTGACAAGATCCACCGCAGCCCGTTCAGAAGCCCGCGCCGTACCTCCGCCATGTTTAAATAATAATGAAAAATAAAAATACCATTCAACAGCCAAAAGTAGTAATAAAACATACCCTTAGTTTAAAAAAATGGTGAAGAAATCTTTCCTACTAAAAAAAATCATGAAAATCGGCACATTTTCCCTCGCCCAAAGTTATCCCCCCCCCCCTTAAACAACAATAACTCCAGAGTTTATCAAGATATTTCAATGAAAAAAAAACTCAAGCTTGGCAAGACCACGTATCAACTGTGCGTGAATTCCGGACCTCGCCATCCGAATACTCCGATCAGAAAAAAATTACTGGAAATCGTCTTCGGGTTATTGCGAAATTAGCGTTGGATACGCGAGTTTCGAAGGCTTCTCCGTGGCGCGGCTCGACGCAGCACGTCGCGCGAGGTCAGGAATCATCCGAGCCGACGTTCACCAAGGACGATAATCCAGGGCGCATCGGTTGGACGATTTGCGTACCTCGCAAGAGACACGAAAAAAAGTCTCGCTAAACAGCCGCGAGGTGGATTCTCTCAAGTCTTATACGCGAATGCGCATACATTGAAGATCTTTCAATCCGTTCCATTCGCAGGGTGTCGTGAAAGAACGCGCAAAAAAGAGGAGAAAAAAGAAACGAAAAAATAAAATTAAATAAAGATGGTGGGCGTTGGGGGAGGGGAGCGAGGGGGAGAGAAAGAGAAAAATCTGCAAAAAAATCTTGGCCCCGGGCAGGATATTCGTGCGTCGAAACTTGTTTTCGCTATAAAACGCGAAATCTCTCCAGGGAACATTGATTATTTGTCGAAACGTTCGTTCCCCTCACCTTACGTGCATCTGCCTTCTCTCTCTCTCTCTCTCTCTCTCTCTCTCTCTCTCTCGCCCCTCCCGCCCCTCGCCGAATTTCTTTGTTCCCGAAGGTTGTCTGCCCTCGTTCCGTTTGACGCACCCCACGCGTAAACGAGACGAAAGTTGATCGATTCGGCAAAAATTATTCGCCCGTATCGATTGATACGATAAAAATTGCAATCGCTTCATCACTTCGAGCCCAAACTTTTTAGCAAGCTGAAAAAATGCACCTCGAGGTGGATAATTTTTTTTCTCCACTTTATTATAGCTTGTTTTTTAGGTCAACGTGACGTTTTTTCTTCTCGCTCATCTCACAATGGCTCAGCTGACCTTAGGTATAGTCAGACGTATTTGTGACATTGTTCGGTTATGATGGGAAAGAAGGGCGCCGCATCTTATTCTTCTGACAGTTTCCGATCTTCGCTCCGGTAATATATCCTACCGATCGGCAGCGAAGAGTAAAGGAGAACAATGGCACTTCTTGATGATATTCTCTCGCTCTCCTTTTCGCCTCGCGGTGTTGAAATTTACATCGTTGGAATGGCACACAAGTTCTTTTTACATTTGTTTTTATCATAGAAGATCTTTTTTTACAGATATTTTTTTACAGTATTGTTTTTTGTTTTATTATGTTTTGTGTATGTACTTCTCTTAGAAATTTTTACAAGCAATTGGAAGGCATTTGCATTAGTATAGATATTTCTTTTGTGTCATCTCTGAACTTTAGTGGCTTTTCCAATCGATCGTCTACACCGCTTCTATGAAATTTACAATCGAAGAAACACTTCTCAACATAGGAAGATGATTTATTGTCATAACGTAAAGAGAGACGAAACTCTCATAATGTACGAAGTGATTCAACACTTTTTCATGATTCAACACTTTTTCATGGGGCCTGAGGTTTGCATCGTTGGAATGCAACGATTTTTTCTTGGCTTCATTGTGTTTATTGGTATCGAAAATCATACTTTGAAGATTTGGACTGTAGATTGCTAAATAAGGTAGCTAGAAGATGGTCGCCGGATCTTTATAGCATAAATCTTTGAAAAAAACATTTTGGAAACTCAGTGAAAAAATGTTTCGTTGCATCGCAACGATGCAAACTTCAGCATCATCACTTTTTCGTTGTCTGCGAACTTTTTCGGTGCTTTTGGTTTTTTTTTTTTGGTCATTTTTTGGTCATTTTTTTTGGTCATCCAACAAATTCCGGTAATAAATCTATATATATATATATATATATATAATCTATAAATACAATCTGCACATCTATAATCGATAATCTTATATAAATCTATATCTACATACACCTGGAGGTTTTTTCGTCGCGCCTCTCATCCTCTTTTCATCTGTGGCCGTTGGGTCCGATGTCTGAAGCGACTGTGGGCGACCCTGCCGCTTCTTCCGTACGCCCCCTGCCCCTTTCTCTCCACCACAACGATATTACACTCCCCAAAAGAATCTCCCGCCAAAAAAATTCGTGAAACTTTCCGCCCTGCTGCATACCCAAAAAATGTACTCGCCATCGCGCGTGGATGACTTACGATTCGATTAAACGAGTTTGCAACGAGCGGGGAGGGGCACAGGAGAGCTGAAAGATTCGAAAAGCACGTGCCTCGGCGATGAGAAAACAATTGGGCCGACAGAGTGACTGATGAGTCGGTGGGGATTAGTTCAAATGAATTCTCTGCACACCTGCCCCGGGACCAATACCTAGGCCAAGTAATCCAATAGCGATTCAAGCAGATACACGAGACATCCGCGTGCGCGTATTTTGCCGATGCCGCCGATCGGCACGGTTGGAGACGCATGCTGCTCGTGCGTTGCTCCTGCCACGTCCGAGTGCATCAGCGGGGGCGATAATGCTGCGGGAGGAAGAGAGCAAGAGAGAGAGAGAGGGAGAGAGAGAGAGAGAGAGAGAGAGCGGGAGTGCAAGAGTCAGAGAACGAGAGAAGCATATATATAACTACGTAAAGAACGCTGCTGGCATTCTGATACAGGGAAAAAGAGAGGGCCAGTATAGGAACAAAGAGTCGAGCGAGACATTGTAACGATAAAAGTGACGAGGCCGGCGCACTCAAGGTGTTGCTTTAGAACATCGATGATTCTCTCTCTCTCTCTCTCTCTCTCTCTCTCTCTCTCTCTCTCTCTCTCTCTCTCTCTCTCTCTCTCTCTCCCTTCACCCGGATGCAATCTCGCGGTTGTGTGTGTGTGTGTGAGAGAGAGAGAGAGAGAGAGAGAGAGAGAGAGAGAGAGAGAGAGAGAGAGAGACAGAGAGAGTGAGCACGGTGATGCCGTCGCAATTGGCGATGAATGAATGCAAAAAACAATTGGCAAGAATGGGACGAGCAAAAAAAGGCAGACAGAAAGAGAGTGAGAGAGAGAGAGAGAGAGAGAGCGAGAAGGTGCGATGAGTCGTGTTCCCGTACCTGCGTGACGTCCGTGTCTATGTGCGAACGTTTACCAAAAACTTCTCCAACGGATCACGTAAAGCCGAACTGACGCGCAACGATTTCGAAGCTGTGCAATCGTTCTAAAACGAGTCATGGAGAGTGAACGAAGGGAAAAAGGGAAACGTGTAGGCTCTTGCGAGTCTGTACTTCATGGAATTCATATCCGTAGGTACAAGTTGCACCAAAAGAGAGAGAGAGAGAGAGAGAGAGAGAGAGAGAGAGAGAGAGAGAGAGAGAGAGAGAGAGAGAGAGAGAGAGAGAGAGAGAGAGAGAGAGAGAGAGAGAGAGAGAGAGAGAGAGAGAGAGAGAGAGAGAGAGAGAGAGAGAATAGAGAGAGTTATAATGACGGTACAATCTCGCGGAAATAAAATATCCGGTCTGACGGCTGGGCTTTACCTGCAGGAAAGTGGCAACGCAGACAGAAAGAGAAAAACGGAGAGAGACGTTGCAAAAGGTGCAATGCAATTGGTGGTACCCGGGAGCTCTTGCTCGCCGAGGCGAGGAGAAGAATGAGAGACGTTCTGACTTGAATGGGCCGTTCGATATTCCCTCTTATACACAAACACAAACACTCTCACACACACGTATAATACGTTCGTTCTTGCCACAGATGCACGTGCAACTTGTGCACTCCAATTCCAGTGTACGTGCACGTACAGACACACACGCGATGCACCACACCGGCCGGACAAAATGGCGTAACCATCATCCCTTCGTACACTCGTGTGCAATTGCCAGTTTACGCCTTTTTGCTTCGCCAACGATGCGCGACGTACATATAAGCATCTTTACTCACACACGCGTGTATATATATATATATATATATATATATATATATATATATACACACCAACAATATGAACGTATTACGCATCTTTTACGAGAATATAATGTACCGAGTACACGCACGTGGTATTATACAAGTACGTAAAGTGTGCAAACGTGCGACGAGTGTATAGCTACTGGTACACACTTAACAGCGATTTGCAGCATCGTTCGTTTTTGTAGCCACCGTTCCGTTTTTCAATGACTTCACTCTTCCAACGAAAACGATCGCTGACTAATATATATATATATATATTTATTTATAGTGTTTTCTCTATTACTATCATATTAATTATGTTATTATGATTATTATGATTATTATAATGTCCGTGTCTATCTGTATCTATATATATATCTGTCTATATATTTATATTTCTTATATATTGTGGGTATATATGTGTGTGTGTGTGTGTGTGTGTGTGTGTGTGTGTGTGTATATATATAGAAACTGACATTGGCAGATGGACAGTCGGTGTTCGGTCACGAAGGTACTGCAAGTTAAGCAGCTAATGTAAGTGCAAGTAGGGATGACAGGGAAGCGTTCAATTGGGAAGGGTAATACGTAAAAACCTGCAGAGGTATATGTATAAAAAAGGAATGACATCAGGCCAGCGGGAGATAAGATTTTTTTCAACGTTCACCCCCCGACGAGGGCGCTTTTCCGAATATGAAAATGGTTGACATTTCATTCGGAGGCTCCTTTCAGCTCGGATACAACGCCAATGAGAAAAGGGATTATATCAAACGGGATAGGATTTTTTTTTCATGATTCACCCCTCCATAAACGTGGGTTCCGGTGGTCGAAGATATTTAAATCGATTTTACGATATTTTTTAAGCAAATATATCGTAAATCGTTGCATCGCAACGATGCAAACTTCGTTGCTTTGGGACTCGAGAAATGAATAAATATAGGCCAGCAAGCGCGTACATACACACACTCACACACACATGGCCATCATAATGAGAATAAAATATGGTTATGGTACCCATCCATCATAGATATATGCGGGTATTAAGAATCTGATATTTTCATGCACCGCGATGTTCACGGTTGACTGATCGCTGGTTTTTAGTCGTTCATCCAGCGTGACCTTGAATGTGACCCGAAAATCCTCTTTTCACCGATCATTCAATCCTCTCCTCTGGTTCATTTGTTGTCACCCCCCCCCCCCCGCCCCTCTCGCTCTCTCATTCTCAGTCGAACGTTCAAGGCGGCTTTAGGCGCGAAGATTGATCGGCGAGGCTCAAGATGCACTTTTTGCCTATCCCCTTCTCTTTCCTATCCGCGCGCACGAGCAGCGCGAGTGATCCGATAGTAGACGCGCCGTTGCTATGCGGCCGTGCGAGCCCATCTCGTCGCAACTTTTCACGCCCGAGACTCCTCGCGTCGAGGACGTTCCCGCGCTCGTGTTTCGTCTGTTTGCTCGCCAATGAAAATAAGAACGGGCTCGTTCGAACGGAAAAAAAAGGCGAACAAAAAGAAGACGAGAGAGAGAGAGAGAGAGAAAAAACGAAAAAATTATAAGCAAGATAGGAGGAAAGATAGTGCGAAGTCGGCTTGAAGAAAGAGGCGGAAAAAAGACGACGTCATGTCCGTTAGAAAACGAGGTAGATAAGGCCCACATGGGGAGATCGGATGGCTATCTCGTTCCCGTCCGAACCGTTACGAACGGAAATATATGTGCGCGCACGTACCCACGTACGCTCGACGAGAGGAGCAAATAATTATCGGAAAAATCAATTGAGACGGTGAAAACGAAAAATAATGCAAAAAGAAAAAATAAGAAAACGAGAAACAAAATAAACGTCTGAAGATCGCGAAGTGGAGCATTCTCATCTCGATTAGCGGAGAGACAAGTTTATTTACCATCTCGTTCAACAGGTAAAAGCTCCCCGACTCGTTTGCCCCAGGAAAGCGACGATAGCAAATCTCGATGCTAACATACATTAGGCCTGAGTCGTAATACGTGTAAGCCATAGGCCGAGAGAGAATTCATTCGCTTCGTGCCTCCTATGCACATCTACAGCCCCCCCCCCTCCACATACACTGTGTTAAAAGATTGCCTCTCTAACGGGAGGATCGCGTGATTAGCCGCCATATACACCCCCATATATATATATATATATATATATATATATGGGGAAGAAATTTACCATACGTATACGCACATCGGGAGATTTCCCAGGGATGAGTTATTTAATAAGCCGAGCATATCTTTTCGCAAGTAAAACGGCGCTCGGATAACGCGGCGAGTTTCTCCGCGAAACTCGCCGCTACGCGTGTAACGCCGCGGATAATGAGGAAAATGAGAGATAAGGCGAGTGGGGCTTAGTTTTGTCGTCGAGAATTTTGTTCCGATCGGGGAGAAACGTTCGCGATCTTGATGCGATTGATCCCGAGGTTCGCGCTTTATTGCGAATAAAGGAAGATGTATACTTTGTAAGGAGCCACTTCAGTTTTTTGATTGAATTCGATGAGGATCGAGCGCAATGGCTTGGTGTGATATGTATTTATAAATACGGTAGTCGAGTATCGTCATATGCGCGTGTACGCATACGCGTAAACGTGCATAAGTGTACAGGGTGGCCCGAATTGTGACGTGTGAATGGAACATCTACACGAGTGAAGTTGAGTCTGGAAACTGTTTGAATTTTCAAAATTTCGCGTTTGTTGAGCATCTTTACGTTATAATCATATATATAATGGTTATTATAACATTATATATATATATAATGGTTTGTGGTTTTTGATTTTTAGGTTTTTAATTTTTTTTGTTTTTCTAGCTTGCAACGTGTGTCCTTTCTAATTGGACCCTTTCCTGTCACTTCCTATCCGCACTTCGCTGATCTAACCTAACTTTCATCGTGTTCACGGCCGTTTTAAGGGGGGATTGTCTTTTTTTTTCGCAAAATTTACCGCTTTTTGGAAATTTTTTTGTGAAGAAAGTATACAACGGAAAACTTGTGAAACTTGGCATATAGTTTTATTGATCTGTTTACTACACACAAAAAAATTTTTAAACAATTTCATCAAAAAATCCGCCTCCCACCCCCCTCGACGCGCGATGGTCCTTTTTTGATGGTGTGCACGATTTCTCAAAAACTATTCAACCGATTGCCTTCAAATTTGGACAGAATGCTCAGCTGACATCCGTTTATCGTTTGATGAAGCAAAAAAGCAATACGTTTAATAGTTTTTTATTTATAACAAAAAATCGATCAATTTTTTTCGAAAAATCGATACTTCAAGTTCAAAACGTCACCAAATCGTCAATTTTTCTTTTCCCTTCATCGAACGATAGCTATATGTGTCTAAAGTAAAATGCTTTTTGGGTTTTTGTTGCAGGATGAACGTGAAGGCTGTAATCGTCCACACCATCAAAACAGGACCATCGCGCGTCGAGGGGGGTGGGAGGCGGATTTTTTGATGAAATTGTTTAAAAATTTTTTTGTATGTAGTAAACAGATCAATAAAACTATATGCCAAGTTTCACAAGTTTTCCGTTGTATACTTTCTTCACAAAAAAATTCCCAAAAAGCGGTAAATTTTGCGAAAAAAAAGACAATCCCCCCTTAAGCTTTTGCCGAGGGTACGGGGAAACTGTGAAAAACCGATACCAGAATAGACGGCCCCATATTATTCTTCTGATTATCCGATGCATAGACGTTTAACCCAAGTATCTACACCGAGGTCTCGGAAGTATTGGCCTTCTGCTGGCTGGTTGATGAATCAGCCGGTGCACTCCTAAGCGGTCACCGCTCCGAGTATTGACCATGCACAGCACTGCTTAACTCGAAGCTACGCCGGAGCCGAACTCCGATCACTCGTATAATCATATTTTATATTTTACTCATATTTTATATTCTTATCAAAGTAGGCTTATTGAGGGAAGTATCAAGTAGATGCATTAAAGATTAAATTAAAAACATTGCACTATCATTTCGTCGTCACAGAATACAACATTTCTGCGTTAATATAAAAAAAGCTCATTTCTATCAAAAGTATCCAGACTTAATTCCACTAAAGTAGACGACAAAGCTTGCATCGTTGCAATGCAACGACAAACTAATGCCTTTTTCATTCTTCGCGTAGTTTTTCGCCGTTTTAGATTGTGAAAATTTCTCAAACGTTTTTACATATTCTTATTAGAAATTCACAACCGTGGCTTGCGGAGAAAAGGCTTTGGACGATGATCAAAATGAAGAAAGAAAAAATGAACAAAAAGAAATCGTTGCAGCACAACGATGCAAACTTCGACGTCATCAATCAAGAAGCCTCAATACTTATACGAATCACCCGCATGTTTATTCAACGAGCTTTTTTTTAATGTCTGTGATTTTTTTCAAATTTCTCTCTTTTGTGCATGTTCTTCCCTCGCGATTTTTCACAACTTTTTTTACCGCAACGAAAATTCTGTCTTTCGTTTTTATTTCTTGACTTTTATTATTATATTGTTTTTTCTTCTCAGATTTCATTTGTCGATCTTCAAAGAAGGATTGTAAAAAATCGTTGAGGGATTTTGGGGCGAAAAACAGGGGAAACAAATTCAAGCAATTGAAACAAAAATTTCATCGAATTCCAACGATGCAAACTTCAATTTTATTAGGTATTGATGCAAGGAATCTAAATTTAAACCTTTTAGACCGCACTTTTTGGGCCAACCTATATGTCTGTGTACGTGCGCCCGCGCGCGTGTGTGTGTTTGTATGTATGTATGAATGTGTATGAATATTTATATGATCATCGAAAGCAATGAAATTGAACTCTGTTCGGAAGTCAAACGCGAAGTCGGTCCTCAATACGCCGGTATTCTTCCATTTCCAGTGATGCGATCTATAATCCTCGAACGAGATATTTGTTTGCGTTTGTGCCGTTGCATCCGCGGGCGTTGAAGTTGTCGCAATTGAACTCAGTTTGCGCGAATAACGTCGGAGGTCCCCATGAACACGAAGCCCGTGACCGCATAGCCGAGAACTTCGATGAAGCCTCGCGAATCAACAACGAGGCTTCAAAATGCACTCGCTAAATTCAAATTGCGTAAGCTCAATTGGCAACGATCAAGAACGCGACAGAAATTTGTGGAAAAAAAGTATTTTAATACTGTTCGATTGCTTTTTTGGTTACGTTGAAGCGGAGCGAAAGGAGTACTTTGAGAGAGGGCAGAGGGAGGGAGGGAGGGGAGAGAGAGAGCGAGAGAGAGAAAGAGAGAGAGATGATCATTTATTCATTTATTTATACCTTGGACGAAATCTCAAGGCAATCCCGAGTCGAAATTTAGACCCTCCTTTAAACCTCCTTTCGATCCCAGTTTGTCATTCAATGGAGGTTCAAGAGGTTCAAATGGAAATCTCAAAAACATGTATATCAGAACCTACTGAACCTCCAAAAGTGGCAGAAATTGGACTTTTTCACTCAAAGGAGGTTTAGTAGGTTCATCTGAACCTCCTTCAAACCCTAGTGAGCCTGATTTAATGCTTACGCAAACCTACAGACTCTCTTTTAAACCTCCTTTCGCCCTACTAACTCTCCTTTGACTCCTTTCACCGCCCGAGTCGAAATTAAGACCCTCCTTTGAATGCTCGAGAACCTATTTCCTTTGTAACGCACAGACCGCCGCCCTCCTTTGACTCCCCTTGAACCTATATGGAGAAATTTGCACCGTAGGCCAAAACGAGGTTGTGTAGGTTCACGCAAGCCGAGCCCATAGGCCTAAAGGAGGCTCAGCAGGTTGAATAGAAGGTTCAGTAGGGCTAAAGGAGGGTCGCCAACGGTGCAAATTTCTCCATATAGGTTCAAGGGGAGTCAAAGGAGGGCGGCGGTCTGTGCGTTACAAAGGAAATAGGTTTTCGAGCATTCAAAGGAGGGTCTAAATTTCGACTCGGGATATAATACATGTAAGTGATATGAATTTACAATGTAAAACAAAGCGAACAATTTAGTAAAAATAGACGAAAAAAAGAAAATGGCGTTATATAAAGCAAGAAATAACATGATAATACGAATCTGAAATAACAAAGGTAGGAAAAATAAAGTGAGTGAATACAACGTAACGCAAACCATGATGATGAATGATTGAGTGTAAACATCGCGGAAAAATTTAGCAGCTGGTAACATCGTGTTCGAACAGATGTGAAAAACGTCTGGATTTGAACATTGCAAGGCTGGGCGACAATTTGACTGCAATGGGAGGTGAGTGCCGGAAGTATTTTGCGGTAAACGTAAAGGAATTCCTAAATGTGGTGGCCCGATGCAGTGGTATATGAAAAGTCTCGATGGTAGGACGTCGAGCCAGCTCTAACGATGGTTGAGACAATGGAGATAACTGTATTAGATAAGCAGGAGCTGATGTCATTCAAAACGTTCAAAAATGTGATGCCCATGAAATAAAGGGAGAGAGAGCGGCAGAGGGAGAGGGAGAGAGAAATCACCACATGGCCCGGTTCAGTCCGTCGAAAATGTTCTTTTCGGGGCCGCGAATTTCGAGTGGCCAAAGTCACCTGCTCTCGGTCGGTCTCGTCGCGAGTGGCAAAAAAAACGAAGAGTTTACCGCCTCTGCGATGCACGGATTGCAGACGATTGTACACAAACCATCCTGCCGTTAGTCTGAGCAAATATATATTAGATGAGAGTGAATGGGGGGAAGCAGGGACGGGGGGGGGGGCGAATTCGACGATATTTCGAGTTTCTTTTTTTTTTCTTAAGCGGCTGGCGCGAAGAAAAAACCGATACGTTTCCGAGAAACAATTTCGATCTTTACGATGCTTATTCTATAAAAACGTACAGACGCAGGCCTCGAGGTTGAATCGCGTCCGCCCGGGATCGTCGTCGCACGCAGCAACACAAGTGAATCGCCGCACGCACCGACGTTCGTTTCCTTTTTATTCGCGCTCCCTTGTTTTTTAGGCAACGATGTTTTTTTTAAACACCCCCCTCCCACCCTGGTGGCCCGCGCCGATTTCTCACTCGCGAGAAAATATTTCTTGGCACGCGGCTTGAAAAAAACGCACTGGATTTAACGCGGTTTTTGAGGATCGTCCTTAAAACGATAGCCAAAATATCTTCTTGTATTTAAGTGGATATATATATATATATATACGCAGAGTGATTCGGGACTATCAGAGTTGCTTTGGTGAGCACATGGGGTGGCATATAGAGAGCAAAACGCTTTTTTTTAAACGTCGTGCGACAAAAATTCGCCGATATATTCGCGTTCAAAGTCCAACGTTGAGAAAAGGTTGGAGCTTGTTTAGGCATTGAAACTAAAAATTTCCAAAAATTCGAAAAGACAGTAGAATCTAGACAATCTCATATATTTCAATTTTTTTAAATCTCGTATTGTGGCTTACGCTCCAACCACATTGAATTTTTTTTTTCGTTGTTTCTTTATTATTTGATAGTATAAATTAATTCAGTGGGATGTCGACGTCAGCAAAGCGAAAACGAGCCTGTTCGAAATACCCTAATACACTTTGTTATATATGCGGGGGAGTATGTTGTTAAAAAATTTGGTAAAAGGATTGCGGATTTTGTGAAAAGTTCTTTTTTCTGTTTACTTCGGGATAGGAATAAAGGATCAAAATAATTGGCAGATCAAAAAAGGATAAAAATCTTGTCTTCTTCTGTGACGAGCAAGGTGAACGCTTCCACCAAGACTTAAAAATTGTAGAGAATAAGTATCAGGAAAGGTGGGACACACACACAGAAATGATGGCTGATTATATTTGGAATTTCATGCGTGGCTGCCGCGATAAGTCTCGCTCGAAAAAATCACGAAAAACAAGCTCACTTAATGTAAAAATGTTTAACAACACTTCAATTTTTCAATAAAAGTCTATTTTTTTTTATTTTTTTCGTGTTCTTACGTAAAATATCAATGATAAGTAATTTAAAAAATAACATCAGTACAGAGATAAGATTTAGAAAAAATGTATAGTTTTACGGCACCAAATCGTCTGTTGAACTGTGTTATCAAATCGTATTATCGTTTTGCAAAGCGCGTCTCCGTGTTTATAATTTTTTTTATTGAAACAGAAAAAGTATAAAAAAACAATTCACTTGCCTGGAGGTGCCTTCGGCCAATTTATGTCGCATGACATTTAAAAAAAGGGTATTGCTCGCACTGGCACGCCCTATATATGGTCAAAAAACGAAGTCGCGTAGTTGTGAATTACCCTGTATATATATATGTATATTCCGCAAAATTCCAACAAAATATGATTCGCATATCCATATTTATTTATCCGAGCAGTCGAAAATGGCGCAAATATTTATCAATGGAGAAGACGAATGCCCTCCGCAAGTCAAACTTTTTTCCTCTCTTTTCTTCCTCTATTTTTTCGAAGCATACTTTTCGATGATGCGCATGCGCGGACACGAATCGAATGTCAATAGCGAGGTCGTATCCCGCCGGCCACTCGCGGGTGCGGTGCCCGTATGCACCGCGAAGCACATACGAAGGGAGGGGATGGCAGCGGTGGTACCGGCATGCGATACGCGATTCGCCAATGTTTGCCTTCAACATTTCATTTTCGGGCAACCTTGGCGAGGTGTGAAATTTCACACTTTTCGTTTTCGATCGTGTATTAACCCTCGTGGGGACGCGATACCCGCACGCGCCAGGCACAGACGCATATATTTTTCGATGCACTCTCTCTCTCTCTCTCTTTTTTATTCGTCTTCCGTACCTTTTTTTTTCTAAAGAATTACGCTAGCCATTGGCGCTTGTGGGTATGCTTAATATACAGAACCCACTTTTCATCCCCAGTAATGAGATGGTCCAACCAGTTAAACGTACGGCGAAAAGATAGAAGTTGTGTGCAGGAGGCTATGCGATATTTAATTTCCCACGAACTTAACTGATAAGGTATCCAAACGCCATATATGTACCTTTTTCTGAATTCCTGCAAATATCGTCCTCTTGTGATGTGAGAGCATTCGAGAAGAATATTCAACGCACGTGCCGAAAGTCCAGGATCTTCCTCACTTAACGACTTCAAGTTACCAATATCCCCTTGCATTGGCTGGCCAGACCCGGGTTGATTACTCAACGTGAAATCGCCACTACGAAATCGGTGGAACCACCTTTTTGCTGTAGCCTCCGATACGACATGGGGAGCTACACATTGCCGTATGTTCCGCGCCGCTTCAGCCGCTGAATGGCCAAATTGGTATTCGTAGAGCAAACAATGTCCAACTTGCATTTTGACGTCCATTTTTTATGTAATGCTCACACTACGATGCTAAACCTATGACTGAGATGAACAAGCTTCGCTCGCTGTTTATATACCCTCAACCGTAGGAAGTTCCAGACGTTTCTCGAAAAAAACTAGGAAACTTTTGACTAAGCGCTCATTATTTATGCGCCAACCCAATCAAATAATGATACTCGACTGCTGAACGATTTCGCGTCAAACAGGACTTTCCCAGATCTTTTCGACGAAATATAAAAAAAAAAAAACGATCCGTCCAGCATCACAACGGAGAATTCAGCGAGAGACTATTTACCTTACGTGTTAGCTAGAACTTTTTTAATTTAATAAAAGTATAAAATGAATGCCAAGTTAGGGTAGGCTGGGTGCGGTTGTAAGTGGGTACGGGTGAAACATTGCGTATATTCACGAAAGTACAAGTTGCGCGGAGACGAATAAAAGGGCAAAGACGTAAGCCTCGACACGCTTGGCAGTGCTACGCGCCACTTTCCGCACAACTGGCCCCCCCAAGGGGCCCATTGAGTTTTTTTCGTTCATAAGTAAGTATTTTCGATCAATATTTTTTTTATATTACTACGTTGATTCTGGGTGATTTTCTGAATAATAATTGAACTTCAGAGCTTAGTAAACGAGCAACTGTGTATTTGTAGGTTACGTTTTTTGATCACTGGGATGATTTTATTGCCGGGATGGGGGGGGGGGGATACGATTGCAACGATTTTCCGTGAGTATGGTTGTAACATTATTAATGTTCTTATTCTTTACATTTAAGATGCCAAGAAAACGCTTTGGAAAGAGTTCGCGAGGCGAAAATGATATTTCGCGTTACAAAGTTGCCTACGACGAGGTGAAATTGTTTAACGAATAATATTGTAAGCGAAATATTCAAGAAGCGTTTTGTTGATACAATAAAGAGTTATCTTAATGAATTGAAAGGTTCGTTTCTATTTAATGCTAGTTCAAGATAAAAGTAAAAAATATGTCAACGCCGATCTCATTAATCGACACCGGCACCTTCGTTAAATTTTTCATTGGCCCTAAAAAGAGCCGTTTCTTTCACGCTTAGAAAAGCTCTAATTATGACTAACGACCAGACCTGTCAAAACGCCCCACTCTGTAACGTATTATATTATATGTATATCCACCAGGCAAGATATCAGTCAGCTGTCGAGCTGCGCGAAACGACCCCTAAGCGCGCCGCTCGTTGCGCTGTCAAACTTTTTTCTAATCAACTCTCAACATATCGTCATGACAAATGGACTTTATTCAATTCGACTGAACCGCAATTGTCGATCTTTCGGGGAAAAAAACTCAGAAATTCGACGGAAAATTACGAGACCCCGGGTCTCGAGTGAACGTCTCGAGAAAAAACCTGAACCAAACGACAGAGAAAAATCACGTTACACGTATCACTTGTCATCAGACTTTCGATCCAGCGACGCGTTTTCCCGTAGCGTCGATTCAAATTTCAAAAGTGACGGATAAATTCCCATCTTTGTGTATAGAGTATACGCCTTCGTCGGTGGGGTAAACACTTTCTTTTTTTTTTTTTTATTACTTGGCGTAAAGACACCGCCGCGTCTCTTGATATCGCCTTGTAGCAAACATCGTATTTCCTAGTAGAAAAATAGAGAAAAAAAAAAGTTTTAAAATACGTAGACAGCCCCGAGGGAAGGGTCGCGAGAACCGCACACCTTTTCTTGCATTATATTACGCCTGCGGACGCATCCAAGGTTGCGTTCTTTCATCCGGCCATACGCGCGTTTCTCTGACGTCGGCGTGCATCCACATATGCGTACGAGTGTGTGTTTTTGTGTGCGCGAGTGTGTGTGTGTGTGTGTGTGTGTGTGTGTGTGTGTGTGTGTGTGTGTGTGTGTGTGTGTGTGTGTGTGTTCGTGTGTGTGTGTGTGTGTGTGTGTGTGTGTGTGTGTGTGTGTGTGTGTGTGTGTGTGTGTGTGTGTGTGTGTGTGTTCGTGTGTGTTCGTGTGTGTGTGTGTGTGTGTGTGTGTGTGTGTGTGTGTGTGTGTGTGTGTTCGTGTGTGTGTGTGTGTGTGTGTGTGTGTGCGTGCGTGCGTGCGCGCGCGCGCGCGCGCGCGCGTGTGTGTGTGTGTGTGTGTGTGTGTGTGTGTGTGTGTGTGTGTGTGTGCATGAGGCCTAACGCCTGCAAGAGCGCACCCGAAAGCACATCGTATATATGCAAAGCGCAAGGTCGCTTTTACGCATTTCTCCTCGTATATATCCGTGTGCTGGGGGCGCGCACGTGTGTGGATCAGTTTGCATTATCATTCCCGAGAATATATATTCCACATAGAGGCCTCTCGGTCTCGGAGCTGTTCGCGAGCCCACGCAGTACACCTCTCGGGAATCCGATCGTTCGACGGAGACGGAGATACAGAAAGAGATAGAGGGATAGAAGGAGAGAGGGGGGGGGGAGATAAAGATAGAGAGAGGGAGAATTGCACACGATAATAAAGATGACGTGGCTTTTGGCATTCGCGGAAAAGAAATAAACAAAATAATCGAGAATACACGCGAGCGGGAGAGTGAAGAAGGAAAAAAATATTAAATTTGGGGTGTCAATAGTGGCGGATGAAAGCTCTAGTGTATAACGCGAATTCTGTAGGGTAATTTCTATTCGGACTTTTCATCGCGGGTTATTTTACCTGGGAAAATGACCGGTTTTGCGTGGGCGAGAAGATGCGAAAACGCAGAAATAAAGTGCGTTTGAGGCGGTGGATATTCATACAAGGGGCGCCTGGAAAGTGACATCGAAAATAAAATCTAGATGCCTCGTGGGATTGTACCCTATGAGATTGAAGTTCGCGTCGTTGGAATCCGACGATTTTATTAGGTCAATTTTTTTTAATTTCTTTATTTTCATTATTATGCGAAGCGTTTTCTTTGCAAATTGAATTCGTATTCGAATAAGAATACGTAGAAACGTTAAAAGGATTTTCACAGTCTAAAATGGCAAATGAAAAATGGATACAATTGAAAACGAATTAACTTTCGTTGCATAGCAACGCTTCAAACGATGCTTCAACATTGTTGCGGATCACTCTCATGTGTGTTCCACGATCTTTTCCACTTTTCGAAAAAAAAGCATGTCAAATTATAATTCGATTTTTTTTATAGTATCGGTTTTTATTTTTCTTATTTTTTGTGTATATACTTCTCTTAGAAGTGTTTAAAAGCAATTGGAAGGCATTCACATTAGTATAGTTTTTTTTTGGTGTCAGCTCTGAACTTTAGTGACCCATCCTCTGAAATGATTTTTCAAACTTTCGATAAAATCCAAGCCATTTTACGTTAGTGCTCAGTTGGTCATTTATTTATTGCTCAACAGTGCACCTCGTAACGATAAAGTGAAAAAAATCGCGAGAAAAGGACATAAATACAAGAGAAAAATTGAAGAGAATGGTGTTAAAGTTTGCATTCCTGGAATGCAACGAAAGTTCTTTTTACTTCATAGAATATTAGTTCATAGAATATCTTTTTTTTACATATTTATATTTTAAGTCGCTAAATAAGTATCTTAAAAAATCCTTGGAGGATTTTCGTGGGCGAAATCTGCCAATGAAAAATGAAATGAATTCAGAAATAATAATTTTCATTGCATTCCAACGATGCAAAGTCGTTACAACAAAAAAAAAATGCAACGAAAACTATTTTTGATTTCTGTAATTTCTTTATTTTTATTATCAAAAATCCTTTTGATTTCTGCCAATTCTTTATTTTTATGATGAAAAATCTTGTTGCTTTCTTTAATTTTTTTCTTTCTATCATCAAAAATATTTGTTTGCAGGTTGTGGTTTATGAATTTTCAATTGAAAAAATCCTCGAAAATGTTCCAGTCATTTTTGTACTCTCAATGTGCCAAAACAAAAAATCAGCAATACGAAGAAAATATATTGTCGTTGCAGTCCAACGATGCAAAGTTCAACCCCATTTGTTACGGGGCATCTAAATTTCCGTCTTTGACGTCACTTTCCGGGCCTTTCATTTTTGGAATGGATTATCCGTTCACAACAGGCCACCCCGTATGCACCCGAGTAACAATTGCGCGAGTGCCGTGTACACATATCCGATAAGTATGTACTTTCTAACCGTTCATCAACCATCGTAAGCTGAGTACCAATAATTAATTTCACTTATATCTTCGAAATTGCAAAAAAAAAAAACGAAAGCAAAAAAGAGCAACACTTGGCATTACACTTTGCACACTTAATTTTGCCCAGTAGTACCGCGCGCGACGGAGAATCGTGAAGAAAATAAATAATGCAAATTGCCGTTTTCCGTCTCGCTAGAAGACTCGTAATCATTCGCGATATCATACGTCAAAGTGCCTCGAGAAAAGTGCCGCATATAAGCACATATTTGTAGGCGATTGGTCGTGCGTCGCCGTAGAATTGAACCGATCGATAATGATTGAGTTGTGCGTACATGTGCAAAGAAAGCACACGACACGCGTATAACGAGAAAAGTTACGACGGGGTTTTCCGATACGCGGAAATCGCGTGAATATGGTATAATGAGACGCTGTCTCGGGAACGCACATGTGTAATGTCCGACAATGCAAACTAACGTCGCGATAAGTAAGAGGGAGACATGCGGTACGATAAAAGTTGGGTGTGCGGAGAAAAATATAGAGAGAGAGGGGGGGGGGGGTGGGAGGGGAGGATATGCGAGAAGGGAGAAATTATATATTTATGCAAAACATCGATCGTCATCGCACCAGCGAGATACGATCAACGTGCAAATATGGCCGATTTTTATCAGACAATGCATACGGTGAAAAACAGAGCACATTCGTATACAGCGATCTCGGGTAACGTTACCCATATCCGTATCAATCTCCATAGAGGATCAAAGTCAACCAAATTAAGTGCTGTTGATTGGTAGATCGGTCGATAAGATCGTCCCGGCAACCCGGAAATAAGTATCGCAAATATTCGCAGGAATCGGACAGTTTGAAAGAAATGGCAGATATCGAATTTTGAAAGCCAATTTTTTCGTATTTTTTCAATACGCGTATATTAAAAAGACCTCCCCAAAAGCCATTTTTGCCGTGGAGCGTTTACTTTCGCGAGATTCTTAAATGGAGTTGAAATATGCAATGAATGCAACGGAAACTCTTTTTCATATTTTCAATTCTTTATTTTTGTAACAGAATTCGGACGATGAAGAAACATAATTTTGCAGATTTATATTGTTTCCATTTAGATTATTTTAATCAGATGCCGATAATTGAAATCAGAATTAGATCATTCAAATCAGATTCAGATAATTTAAATCAGATTTAGATAATTTTACACAGAGAGAATCATGTTCTGGAGATTTAGATTGAGATCTCTCCATAAGGATCCTGAGGAATGTTTCGGTGATTTAGGAAGCTCAAGTCTGGCAATAAAAATTGGTCGATTAGCCCTTCCTTGACACCCTTATATTTGGTCACGGCTTTGACACACTGGGTCAATTTGACCCGGATAGAACTTCATGCGACTGCCCTTAACAACCCTTCGGTCGGTTTTTATAGACAAAAATCTGGAATAGACTTTTAATATTTCTTAATATGTCTGCATATTTAAAGTTCGGATAGTATGAAATTGAATGGTTATAAAATGTTTTTTTTTTTACTTTCAGTTTCAGGAAATTGAGCATTTTATTGCAAATTCGTCCAAATGACCCAGTGTGTCAAGGAAGGGTTGAAAAAAGGAGTGATATTCATTGCATTCCAGCGATGCAATCTTCGACCTCATCGTCTTGTACTGTACATAGTCCTATGTATTTACATATTGTTAACAATAAATGTAGGCGTATTATATACATATATATGTATATAATGTGTATGTATATTGTATGTATATACTCATACAACCCTACACACACATATATATAAATATATATAAGGTATATATATTAGGGTGGTTAAAAAAAAATTAATTTCTTTTTTCGCGGTACTCAACGGAATCTGTTACTACGTTATAAGAAAGTAATTCGCACAAAACTTGAGAGGTCTAAACATTTTTGTAGGTAGTGCTCAAACGACTTTTAATTTTTTTTCCGTTTTTTCGTCAATTATTTATCTTCATTTGTTTTCTCACTCCAAAACAACATATTACTCCCGAAAAATACGCATACTTGTTAGACGTTCAGCGATGTAATCACCATGTTCTTATTCATGAAGTGGTTGATATAATTTTCACAACCGAATTACATATGTTGATTCGTAATCAGCAAATACAAATTGTTTATGGTAAAAAAAATGTTCGAATAATAATTGTGTACTGTTACAGTAAAAATTAAATCAAGACTTACATTGGATCCACGCACCAACATTTTCGGCATAGAGATAAAAAAATGAATACTCCGATAATAATTTTTTTTAACACGAAAAAGGCGTGTTGGCACTAACTAAAAAACTGTTTAGAACCCTCCAATTTAGCAAAACTTTCTTTTTCTTAACACACTTCAATTTTCCTACTTCAAAGTTGCGAAAACAAATTGATTTTTTTTAACCACCATATGGTATACGAAGATGGACACGAAGAAAGTTGGCTACGAGAGGAGGGCATGAGACGTGGGTAAACGGAACGAGGTTCACCGGTTCGGGATTAAGGTCGTCGAGGCAGAACTCCAAGAAAATGTACGCATTTAAATACACGCGCAGACATATATACGTATGCATTTAAGGAGTTGGAGAACTGGCTCCTTCTCGAGACCGGTGACTTTGCAATTTGGATGGAGGGTCAGGCAAACGGGAAGAAGGAATGAGCGGAGGAAGAGGAGGAAGATGGGCCGGTGAGGAAAGGGACAAAAAGGAGAAGAGAAGTGCGAGGCGATAGGAGCGCGCGAGAAGCGCATACAGGCGGTGTGGCCCAGGCTCGTCTTCTCTACACTATATAGCTGTCTTCGACTCCCGATACGCTCGGCATTCCAAAATTCAAGGACTCGACAACGCTTGTCCTTTCTTGCCATCTCTCTCTCTCTCTCTCTCTCTCTCTCTCTCTCTCTCTCTCACTGCCCCTCTGTTTATCTCTGCGCCCAGTGCTAATCCGCGAAGCTGCAACCAATGAGAGCAAACGGGAAGAGTGCAGCAACGAGAAGATTCGGCGAGAGGCTGAGAGGGAGAGGGAAAGCGAAAGATCGTTTGATTGATTGATTTGTTTATTTGCGCCTGGGTCAAAACTTTGAGGCGATACAAAAATCTCGAGTGATATGCTATTTACAATAAAGTAAAATAAAAAATAAAAAGTTAACAATATGCAGTAACACGAAAATTAATTAAGATTATTTATTATCTTTATATTATATATTTTTATATATTTAAAATTAATTAAGAAGAAAATATATTAAGCAAAAGTAGCCTAATGATAATTCGATTAAGTAATAAGAAGGTGGAAAAAATAACATAATAAGTAATATGTAACAACGTGACCACGGTGGTGAATAATTTCGCTACGCGGATAAAAATACGGCCTCAAATTCTAACACTGGTTGCCAGAATTCTAATATTCAGGGCTAGAAAAGTATAGCAGTTTACTGCCACTTCGAAATTCTATGACTTGTTGTTATAGAAGTGTAA
This sequence comes from Ophion costatus, assembly GCA_951751655.1. Classification (NCBI taxonomy): domain Eukaryota; kingdom Metazoa; phylum Arthropoda; class Insecta; order Hymenoptera; family Ichneumonidae; genus Ophion; species Ophion costatus. The sequence goes on along the minus strand of OX632365.1, from coordinate 24,033,822 downwards.
AAATGATTCTCACACCGTATAGTAAAAATGATGCGTGCATATTACATTTGAAACTATTCTCGCATAGGCGCGAGTCCTATATGCTGTATAGTAAAAATAATGCGTGCTTTGTATAATACCAAGCTTTATTGCACGCTGTATTTTCATATGGATTTTGCTATACGTATAGCATAAATCTTCGGCGTATAGCGAAAAGTATTACGAAATTATTAGTAAAATGTGACTCTTCATACCGTACTTTTTGTAGAATACTGGAAACTAATTGTTCTAATCACGTGGACAAAATATTTTTTGAATACTACAAAAAATCACAATATGCCAAATAAAATGTATTATTTGTATCAGTTTACGTGCCATATCGTGGGTGAAAATTAAAATTTCTTCATTATTAGTATACCATAATTACAATTTTTATCTTCCATTCAATACTTTTTGATATTTAATATCTTTTTAGAAGCGTAGTATTGATTCTAAACTTCGAGGCCCCTGTTTTCTCCGTGTATAAACATCACCGAAAAACTTAGCTACTAGTAACATCATCTTCGAACAGATGTGAAAAAGCCTGGATTTGAGTATTGCAAGGCTGGGCGACGATCTAACAAGAGAGAGAGAGGGAGAGAGAGAGAGAGAGAGAGAGAGAGAGAGAGAGAGAGAGAGAGAGAGAGAGAGGGACAGAAGGGGCAAGAGTAATGATCGAGATTGCTAACTCTGATGAGAATGCACCGGTGGCAATGTTTACTAAAACTGGTGGGCAATGTTTACTAAAAATCCCTCTCTCTCGGCGAGAGAGAGAGAGAGAGAGAGAGATCTGAAAATGAGGCGTTTTTTCATTTCTCGCTAAAATCGATTCAGCAGTCAATTGTTCGATGCAAAATCGTTCGATGGTCACGAATTTCCTAGTCCCAACTTCGTCCAGGTCTTATTCAGCCCAGCGGATAGATTTTCGTCTATAGTCGTTGCCCGAATCGCGAGTTTTGGTCCGATCGAGTTCTGCCCGGAAAATTCGTAACCAGCGGATGATTTTGCATCGACAAGAGTGTCGGCAACTCGATTGGACCGCTTAAGGATGTTGAGTCCCAAATCGCAAATGATGATAAAATTCTGAAAATTTGGTATGTTTTTGTATGAAGTATTTCAGAGGTCGTGTAAAAATTTCACGACAATTAGGAAGCTCGTTATTGAACAGTTAACATTCGCAAATTAAATGTTGTTTTATGGAAACTGATGTAACTTTGCAATAAGTTTTTTTTTAACCTCTCAATTTTATAATATCTACAATATACTGAAAGCAACGGAAACAAAACGAAGTTTATTGATAAATTTTTTTTTATTTCTTTTAAAAATTGTTCTTAACAAAATGTTAATTTTTTAATAACGAGCTTCCTAATCGTCGTGAAATTTTAACACGACCTCTTAAATACTTCATACAAAAACATACCAAATTTTCAGAATTTTCTTATCATTTTTTATTTCAACCCTTAAGGAGGTTGAAGTAATGATGATAGAATTCTGAAAATTTGGTATGTTTTCACATGAAGTATTCAAGAGGTCGTGTAAAAATTTCATGACGATTAAGAAGCTATTTATTGAACAATTAACATTATCATGTTTCATAGGGACTCAACATCCTTAAGTGTGCCAGACCTGCGGCTTGTTTTTTCGTCTATTTTGAGGCTTCCGTGCAAGGTGAAAACGGCTCGACGGATACACGCCGATAAGCTGCGTGTAAATCACAGCGAAAATAAAAACCCCTCTCGGCGACACTGCAATAAGAGCTTTCCATTTGATTCATGCCTCGTTGATGCGCATCCGAATTGCCGACGAGAATATCGAAGTTCATTTCGAAGATTGACAAGATTGACGCGACCGGCGTTCATTGGTTACCACATAGGGAAACTTGGTTTGAAGTCACCCGCGAAAGAATATCGCTTTCCAAAGAGAGATCAAAGTGCTTTAAGGTGCTTAGGAATTATCAACGTATGGTTGTGGCGAACGAGTGCTCGAACAAATATCGTAGGATATTCAGAATTCGATTGGTCCGCGATTGCGAACGGGAAAAGGGGGAGAGGGGGGGGGGAGAGGGAGAGAGAAAAGAGGCATTAACCTTTGGTGAAAGTAAGCAGGTTCGGGTACAATTCATGTCTAATATTCATGTACATGTCCACATATACAAATGTATGTGTGCATGCATTTTCTAATACTGTTGTTGAGGTGTGACTATATTTCCATTACAAGAGAATTTCTCAACTCTCGCTTCGTTGCGACCTAACAGATCTTACATTTAACTTCTCTTGTCCCCTCAACATCCCCCTGACTACCCAGCTGTTTTCTCACGATATGTGTTATATATTTTCTCATGTTATTATTTATTTTATTTATGTTATTAATTTTCATAATTGAAATAATTAATAATAACAAATAATAAAATATTTAATAATTAAATAATTAAAATAAATTATTTATTTTATTTATTTATGTTATTAATTATATGTTATATATTAAATATATAAAATGATGATGATGATGAAACGATATATATATGAAAATATATATTTTCATACGTATCGAGAATACTGATTTTAAATAGCGCCGAAGTCTGCATCGTTAAAATGCACCGAACATTTTTTCAAATATGTTCATTTCCCGATGTTTAATGTAATGAATTTTTCTGTATTTTTCCTTAATTTTTCAAAATTTATTTCTTTTTAAGCCAGTTGTTTTTTATTTATTTTTTAAACAAGAAAGACAATACTTCTTCATTCTCTTATTTTTAAATTTGATTTGTCTAAAGAAAACAATAAGTTTCTCTTTCTTCTCTTATTTTTTTAACTTTATTTCTCTTGAAAGAAAAACAAACATTCTTTTTCACTCTTCTGTTTCTTTATTTTCACCATTATCAGAAAGCTTTCCTCGCAGGTTTTTGCTGTCGGTTTCCAATGAGGATGCTGAAATTCGTTTTGCAGATTTAAATTTTAGATCTCTAAATGAGAATTCGAAATAGTCTTTTGGTAATTTCCGAAGCTCAGGTGAGTCTGTGTGATGAAAATTGGGTCATCTAAATAAAAACTTAATTTTCAGTGCTCTCCAAAGATGCGAAATTCAAACTCATGATTTTGAAGACATTCGTTCGACCTCAAAATCAACGATTCTTCGGAAGAAAAAAAGTACCGATCGTTCTCAAAAGAGATCATAGCCGTATATATAAAACGGGTCGAAAAAACATCATATATATATATATATATATACTCGTAATGACGAAAAATAAAAGTATGTATCTATTATGCTCCGTCTCGCGGAGTTATTATACGTCGTTAGCGAGAGGGACGGCCGAACTGCGAGAGGACCAAAAGTCGTTAAAGTTACAAAATAATTTAAATTGCCACGCGCGCACGGCCTGGTTCGCAAAAGAGATGAGAGGGTATTTCGCAGCGCGACGACGCGCGCGCGGCAATATGAGAGAGAATCCGCGGCGTGCTTCTGCCATCACGCGCGCGCGCGGCCGCGTTGCGATATATATTTTTCATAACGGATAAGGGCGTTTGATGCGCGAAACAATAAGTCATTCTCCGACCTGCATTATCGTACAACGAAATCATTTTACCCTCGATTCGTACGGAAAAAGAGAAAAATATTCACATGCACACGCGGCATTGAAGTTCGCATAGTAGTAAAGTAAGAAATTGAAAAAAAAAACTTATTTCTTCACTTTGTCGCTTCTACAAGATAAAAAGAATTTTTTATTTATTTTCTTTCAAAGAAAAAAAGACATTTCTTTCAATTGTTTATTTCTCTTCTTATTCTGTTTCAGAAGAACCAAGTTCTGTAAAGTTGTTCTTCCTTCAAACTTCTTTTTTATTATTTTATTTCTCTTTTTTCTTCATTTTTAAAAGAACTATCTTTTTTATTTTTTAATTTCTCTTCTTTATAATTATTCACAAGAGAGAAGAACATTCTTATTCTCTTATTTCTCTTTCTTATTCATTTCTAGAAGAAAAAGAAATTTCGTTTTTTATTCCTTCATTTTCAGTATTATCGAAAAGATTTTCGCGCCAATTTACGCTTTAGATTTCTAACGAGGATCCTGAAATATGTTCCAGCGATTCACGTCGCTCAAGACGCCGAACGAGTATTTTGGCAATGCGAAAAATCTTGGTGTAGGCGATTTTTTTTTGCAAATTTCGACTACAAAAATGACCGAAAATTTTTCGACGTTTCTCATTCAAAATATATAACCAAAATCTGCAAAAAAAAATTTCTGAAAATAATGAAAATAAAGGAATGAAGAAAATCAAGGAGAATGTCGGTGCATTCCAGGCGATGCAAACTTCAGCAGCATAATATCATAAATGCGCTATATATATATATATATATATATATATATATATATATATGTAGCGCATATAAGATATATATATATAGCGCATATATGATATATATATATGTAGCGCATTTATGATATTATGCTGCTGAAGTTTGCATCGCCTGGAATGCACCGACATTGTCCTTGATTTTCTTCATTCCTTTATTTTCATTATTTTCAGAAATATTTTTTTGCAGATTTTGGTTATATATTTTAAATGAGAAACGTCGAAAAATTTTCGGTCATTTTTGTAGTCCAAATTTGCAAAAAAAAATCGGCAACACAAAGATTTTTCGCATTGCCAAAATACTCGTTCGGCGTCTTGAGCGCCGTGAATCGCTGGCACATATTTCAGGATCCTCGTTAGAAATCTAAAGCGTAAATTGGCGCGAAAATCTTTTCGATAATACTGAAAATGAAGGAATAAAAAACGAAATTTCTTTTTCTTCAAGAAATGAATAAGAAAGAGAAATAAGAGAATAAGAATGTTCTTCTCTCTTGTGAATAATTATAAAGAAGAGAAATTAAAGAATAAACAAGATAGTTCTTCTTTTAAAAATGAAGGAAAAAGAGAAATAAAATAATAAAAAAGAAGTTTGAAGGAAGAACAACTTTACAGAACTTCGCCTTCGGAAGAACAACTTTAAAGGCATCGCCTGGAATGCACCGACATTCTCCTTGATTTTCTTCATTCCTTGATTTTCATTATTTTCAGAAATATTTTTTTGCAGATTTTGGTTATATATTTTGAATGAGAAACTTCGAAAAATTTTCGGTCATTTTTGTACTCCAAATTTGCAAAAAAAAAATATATATATATATATATATATATATACACACACAAATTTAGACAAACCAGCACACGCATCGTGTGCTAGATGCGCTATATATATATATCTATACAAATTTAGACATACAAGCATACACGCATCGTTATCATTATCATTTTTAATATTATTGTTGTTGGAAGAAGAGATCGACGAGTATATCATCGCACACGCGCCATATACATTGCATACTCTTTCTTCATGTTGCCTACGAACACAATCGCGCACTCACTTAGCCAAAGTTTATATATATATATATATATATATATATATATATATATATATATATATATATATATATAAACTGTATACTGTCATACAATCGTTGGAACTCGACGCGTCCAGTGCCACTCGTTTCAGCTCATATAATACATATGTACATACATATATATATATATATATATATGCATATGCATATGCATATGCAGAATAGGCACATTATGCCCCGAACAAGTCAATGACCCACGCGTGTAAAGTCCCGGGTGCTCCTCGTTGCACCGATACATAACGAGAGATTCTCATCTCGCTTCCACACGTTCATTATGCTCTCATACAGGCATACGCGCATAAACACATAGGCATGTACGGGCGGACGCATATATAAAGATATATACGTACACATCCGTGATGAGGAGTAAACGGTGAAACGTTGAAAAGCCGAGAAATGCAGGGGGGGGGGGAGGGTCGGTGAGGGAACAAAGTGAAGGAGGAGAGGTACGAGAGGGCAAGGAGGTCTGTAGCGCAAAGTAGCAATATAACAATATACACTCTTCCCTCGCGAATCCTCGACGCGTACGAGTGGAGCCCTGTGTATGCACCTTTGTATGCCCGCTGGAGAGCGCAGTCTCCAAATGGGGCAATCTCTCTCTCTCTGTCTCTCTCTCTCTCTCTCTCTCTCTCTCTCTCTCTCTCTCTCTCTCTCACACGCACGAGTTCGGTTGTATGCATGTACATATTTGTATATTGCGAAAAGGTGATTTTAATGACATTCGACACCGAGGATATTAGCCAAAAACCAACGACCCGTTTTCACAAAATTGAAGAATCGTCCCCGCGAACTCGAAAGGACGAAGCCACCCTGGATGAAGAGTGGCAGGGATGGGACAGTGAAAACCCGCGAGGACAACAGGAAAAAAGGGGGTGAAAAATTAGATTGAAGTTTGCATCGTGGAGGTGGAATGGAAATCAATATTATTGAACTGTTTTTATCACCTACCACTAACGCTACTGAAGTTTGCATCGTTGGAACGCAACAAAAATATATTTCTTTCGAATTCTCGTATTTTTTTTAAGCACATCAAGGCTGCGAAAGTCGCCGAAACTTTTCTGACAATCTTTCAACATTATAACCAAAAGTTGCGAAACATTTTTTTTGGGAAATAGTAAAAATTAAGAAGTAAAAAAAAATCAAAAAAAATTTTCGTTGCATTCCAACGATGCAAACTTCAGCATCATCTACCACTGAATCTTCACACCCAAAGTCATTTGGAGACCCACGATATAAATATGCAGAAAAAGACTTGTATGATAATGAAAATTGGATGAAGACCTCACTTAAAGTTGCCACATACGTAATACTCGTCCTCAAATCGTAGGGATCATCTTTGGGCCATGAAATAAGGACCGTTGACTACAAAAAACGTTTCTACAAAAAAAATTGCATATTCACCGAAAAACAACGATCTGAAAAACTCCTGGGGTCCGATCGACCCCACATCGAAGGGTTAAAGTTGGCTTTTCTTTTAAATAAAAAGTCGAACTTTTTCTCCTGCATCTTGGCGTTTTCGCAATTTTCCAAATGTCAAAAAACTATCCGGTCATACGGTATTGTCAATATAGTAAAAGCAAATCTTTTCGTTTCTATTTCAGATCACTCTGGTTGCCGGAACCACCTACACCGATCGTCCATGCACCAACGGAGGCACTTTGTTCGAATAATGCTTATAATGCCTAGAAATGCGTATAATAACTTCATTGCTCATACATATTTTTCAATAAAAAAAATATCTCAATAGCTAATCAGAAAGAAGTAAGAAATTCGACGTTTTTTTTTTTTTTTTTTTGGACGAGCTTATTTGGACCCAATGCCCGATAATATTCGATGGCGTTCCATCCCACGCATTTCGTACTGCAGCCTTGCCGTGTATTATTTATATTCCAATTAGAATTCTACTTCACGACCAGAAAGCGTGCAGAAGCACGTTCTCAAACAATGTTTTGTTTCCTCCAATAAAGATTATTCATGAAACCCTGTTCATGTTTATTTCTCACAATACTAAAATGTATCGCTTGAATATATATATATATAAATACACATAAACGTGTGTATAGTTATAAATATATATATATATATATATATATATATATATATATAACTATACACACGTTTATGTGTATTTATAAACATTCCTGGTGATAAGCAGAGCTCTGTGAGCAATTGCGAGCGCAATGAGTATAACACGCGGCGACTCCAATAAGCAGTTCGTGCCTAATAGAATCGCGACCGACTCGTCCGAGCGCAAATCTCGCCCTAAATCGCGCGCGAATGCATGGAACAACGAACTTGCATATAACGTCTGTGTGTGTGTTTGTGTGTGTGCAATTGGAAAATTATAATGTAGGGATATATTTTCTAAGGGTCAGGCGCGGAGATTTTGCGACTGAGAAAATACAACATTAACTAGAATTGCAAGTCGGCTTCAAAAATAAAAAAATATATATAGCGTATTGTTGTGACGAGCAGTATTTTCTAAGAAAAATTGAGCACTTTGCAAAAAAACAAATCAAAAATCCATTTTCAGTCCAGCAGAATGTAGGTAATTGAATTCCGAACTCGCAATAGGTATTCCTAAAAAAAAGCTTTTTCAAGTGATACTGAGTTCCAATTGTTCCTATCGCAATGCATCTTTGATAAATTTTAAATCTCGTTGACAAAATGCAGAAATTACGTCGAAGTTTGCGTCGTTGGCGTGCAGCGATTTCTCCCCCTATCCGTCATTTGTATATATTTATCATTAACCAACGCTTTTTTCGCGAAATGAGGTCACCGATCGCTATAATAATACGCGAAAGCGATTAAGTAATATTCGGAGCCTGAATCGGCAAAAAAAATTTAGTCGAAAAAAAACGTTTCGTTACATTCGATTGCTGCAAGGTTCGACGTCATACGAGAAAACTTATTCAGGAGTGCATCGTATTCGGAATTGAATTATCTTCATTCTCCTGTATTCAAAATGGAATTTTGATTTTATTTCCAGAAGGCTCAATTTTTTCCGGAAAATACTGCTCGTCACAAAACTTCGCTATATTTTTTCTCCAGGTGGACTTGAAAGATCGATAAAAATTATATTTCGCTCGGTTGCAAAATCTACGCGTAAGACCCTTAGACAGTACACAGCCACCTTATGATTGTCACCCTGTGTATGTCGCCTAATCGCGGCGAGATTGCGGATGCGGAGCCTACCTTCGTATTCGCTCCAGTATGCTTTCTCGCAGGGGCACTCGTGTATACACGCACACCCCAATGTGATCGCTATTTGTCAGGCTCGTGCGCGCGTAGCTTACCTGAAAGCAAATCAGAGAAAGATCGTTAGTCGTACGAGCAGCACGTATATGTGTGTGTGTGTGTGTGTGTGTGCGTGTGTGTGTGTGTGTGTGTGTGTGTGTGTGTGTGTGTGTGTGTGTGTGTGTGTGTGTGTGTGTGTGTGTGTGTGCGCGTGTGTGTGTGTTTTCATAAACGCCCACCATATAGATCATCATTTTTGATCCACGTGGTTTTTTTTTTTTCAATGTTGAAAAAAAAAATTGAAAACACTAGGGTGGTACAAAAAAAAAATTATTTTTTTTTTCGCGGTACTCAACGGAAAACGTTACGACGTTATGAAAAAGTAATTCGTACAAAATTTGAGAGGTCTAAACATTTATTTAGGTAGTGCGCAAACGACTCAATTTATGTTTTTTTTTCGATTTTTCGTCAATTTTTTTTCTTCACTTGTTTTCTTACTCAGAAACAACATATTACTCCAAAAAAATACGCATACTTGTTAGACCTTCAGTGATGTAACCACCGTGTTCTCGGCCATCAAGTGGTCGATGTAATTTTCACAACCGAATTACATACATTGATTCTTAATCTGCAAATACAAAGTATTCGTGGTAAAAAAAATATTCAAATAAAAATTGTGTTTTTTTACAGAAAAAATTAAATTAAGACGTACATTGGATCACGCACTAACATTTTCTGCATCGAGATTTGAAAATAAGTTATTACTCCGATAATCATGAAAACAAAAACGTGAAAAATGCGTTTGAGCACTAAGTAAAAAATTGTTTAGAAACCTCAAATTTTGCAAAACTTTCTTTTTCTCAACATAGTTCAATTTTCCGTTGAGAAAAAAAATATCGTTTTTTTTAACCACCCGAACACACAACGCATACACAAATGGGTGTGTGTAGTGTGTTTATGGTCATATACGATACATGTTTATATGAACTATATATAGCTTTTGTTCCGCACGGGACTGTCGAGAGTTGGATTCTGCGGCTCGTTGCACCGCGCGTGTGTTGCACAACGCGCGGCGTTGCACGTTTGCGCAGATTGTGTGTGCATGCGAGTACTATATATATATACACACACACACACACACCCTCAGAAGTCATGTATATATTTATATATGGGGTATTCCAGCTCAACTCAGAAAACTATTTCCCTTACCATTGTCGATTATGGGTTTCCATAGTGGAAAACTTCACTCCTGGTGAAAAAAACCTAACTTTCAAAAATTTTCTTCCTTCACCCCTGGCCATTCTGCGGCTGCAAAAAATCTACGTCTACGAGGACTGTTTTCTACTATAAATTCCGACAAAATATAAATACGTTTTAGTGCATATTTCACCGAATCTCAACTTGTGCATCCGATTGTAATTTTTTTTGGGATATTTCGATTGTGGAGGTTTATTCAACAGTTTGGAAGTCAGAAGAGTACTGTTCCGCTTTACACATACATCCACCCGAATTGAATTGCATGCGAAACCATATTTTTGAAGTTTCTTCTTCACTCCCTATATATATATATATATGTAGGAAGGTGATTATAAAAGCTTTTAACTTCTAGGACCGTCCTCAAAATAGCAAGATGTACTCATGCCAACATTAAAAGATGGTATATGTTGAAATTATTTTTCACTATGTTATGTAGACGTGTATATATATATATATATATATATATATATATATATATATATACGTGCAGGTCTTTTTGTCTCTTGCTCTCTCCCCACATACACACACGCGTACGTACACGAATAGGGAAAGAAGGAAATACACATGCATGTGTTTCTGCTTTTGCTCCCTCCCTTTTCTTTCTCTCTTCTTATGTGTATATATATATATATATATATTCTTCTTTTTCTCTCGACGACTTTGGCCTCTCGGCGTCTCGTGAAGTTGTTGTGAATATAACAGCAATGAGAGCGAGCGGGATCTCCGCAGCGCGGCGAGCACATCATCGGTGCAGTATAGCGCGCAGTTAGGAAATAGCTCTTCTGGTGCTTTCTCGTTTAGTTCCTTTTACTTCGTGCGCGCACGTTTATGGTCGCTTATTTGTTTACACACATACGTGCATTTATAAGTATATGTATATATATATATATATATATATAGGTGTGTGTGTGTCGTGGCCAAGTATGTATATTAAATATAATGCTAATTAAGGGTTGAAGGAACCGCGGGGGCGTACCAGGTTGCGGTAAAGTGTATACGGTGTTGCGCGTGTCCGTACATATGCATTTACGTACACTTTATTGTGCATATATGCTAATGAAGAGATCGAGCGGGAGGGAAAACGTTTCATTACCTGGATTAGTCCACGAAGAACAATTTCTTCGAGAGAAAAGTGTGCGGAGGGAGAAAAAAAAATCAAGCGGTTCGAAAAATCGACGGGACCTTAGGGAGACGATTTTTTCCAAGCGAAAAAATATTACGCCAGGTGACGGGATGCGGAGCCAATGTGCGCGTAGCCAGAGAGACGAGGCGCTTTTTTTTCTGTTTTTGTCACGACGCGATGTGCGACAAACTTCGGAGCCTCTCGCTCTCACTTAGGCTCTTTCTCTCGCTCTCTCGCTCTCTTGCTCTCTCTCTCTCTCTCTCTCTCTCTTGCTCCCTGTCTCGAAGTGTCAAGAGGAGAGATGGAGCCAAAGAGCGCACACTCGTTGCACTCAGAGAGGGACAGAGGGGGAAAGAGAGAGAAGGAAAACGAGACGTCATTCGCACGAGTCGTTGACCGTGGGCTTCGTATCGTCGTCTCTCTCGACCCTTCTCTCTCTCTCTCTCCTCTCTCTTGCTTGTTACAGCTATGTGCGCGCTGATCTTCTGCTGAATACGAGTCTCCCTACGCTGTATATATGCGCGAGTCCACACGAGACTCCCGTCGAGGCGTGAAAAAATACGTTTAAAAAGCCGACGAAGCTCGCATCATACCGTGCAGAATAACGTATCTGCTATTAGGTAACGAATATGGCGCTGGATCGCTCAAAGGGCTTGCACGTTTTAGGACAAACGGGCTAACGGAAAATTTTGCAGGCAATCCTTCGTTTTTCTTCCTGCCCAAAAATGACGTCAAATGTTTTTAAAGGGGGGTGGGGGCTTTGAAAAACATTTGACCTCGTTTTTGGTAGATGTAAAAAATGAAGGTAATTGTACAGTGCAAACTTATATTCTTCCGTCGTATGTCTTGGCTACTTTGTTCGAGGTTTCATTGCTTATATACTGCGGATTATCAACTGTGGAGTTGTAAGAATTTCGTAGGGATATTTAATTTTATCGATCGTTGGAAATGTGGTTAATCGAGTATGGGAGTTTTTTTTTTGGCTTGTAGCCTTTTTGAACCTGCTGCAGTTGAGTTTTTGTTGGTTATGTAGAACTGTAACTATATGGTTGAAGGTATTGGGGATGAGTGGTTATTTTGGAGTCCTGTAATATCATTGATTTTTTGCTGGCATAAAAATTAAAATGAATATGAATGTTCAAAATTCACTAATCAAAATAAATGTGAATGAATGCATAAAAATGAATAAAAAGTTCGTCGATTAGTTTTATTATTGTATTATTGCTTGCTCTCTCTTTTTTTTTCTCATCGTGCTGAAGTTTGCGTCGGTATGAAGCAACCGAAATTCTTGATTTTATTCATTTCTTCATTTTTATTATTATCGAAAATCTGTTATTGCTGCTTTTCGTTATAGATTTCGAGTAAGGATCCTCGAAAGTGTTCCAGTAATGTTCATAGTCTGAATGCGCTTCGTAGTCTGAATTATTTATTCGTATTTTCATAGTCTCTAATTCGTAATTTTCATAGTCTGAATAGAAAATGTAATTTCGGTGCAGTCCATCGATGCAAACTTTAAACACCATTTTCTCTCTCTCTCTCTCTTATTTCTTTTCAGTTTTAAGTTCTAGTTATCTAATAAGTTATCTATACTTATAATTGTATAGTTTGTATCTGAGTTATGTTCCTTTATTGTAAGAAAATTATATTGTGATTACTTAATATATTATTATTTTATCTGTTATTATTTGAATTATTTTGGATAATAATGGAAATATGAAATTGCAAAGAATTTCCGTTGCTAACGACGCAAACTTCAACCCCATCCTTACCTATCTATTTTCTCGGCTATCTACCGATTTATATGTGCATAAATCGTTTCATTTTACTATCCGTTTACTTGACTACTTATCTCTTTTATTAGACGACAGAGAGGGATAGAGAGAGAGATCGATTGATTGATTGATTGATTGCTATTTATTATGCCCTAGTTGCTAACTATGGGGCAAATTTCCCAACATAATTACACATGTCCTATCCCCTCTAATGTATCTTGCAGAAAACGGACTGAAAAAATAGTACACATAAACTGCATTGTAATGAATATTAATCGTAATATACAATATAATATGCATACAGTGCAATATAATACAAATCAAAACAACAATTTCACGAAAGATATTCCAGGCACACATTACGCCGCATCTACCTCAAACGAATGAGCGAAAAGACGTTCCTTAAGGGGGGCAATCCCCTCAGACGCCCGAAAATGAGTCATTTTTCATGAGTTTTTTCAAAGGTGATAAAATAATCGCATCATATTAAAATATTGACATTATCTTGCCGCAATTTTCAAGTGTTGAAAAAATAATGTTTTCTTTTCTAACAAAAAACAAAATGGCGGCGTTATATTCCTTTAGGCGTCGTCCTAAAAATATATTGAGAAACCTCCCAAAATTTCAGCCAGATCGATGGATAACTTTCTGCGCTATAATATAAGTAATTTTTCAAAAGACACCTCAAGACATACCTTATAACGCCGCCATTTTGTTTTGTTTGAAAAAGAAAAAAATAAACACTTGTCAGTTGTAAAAAAAAAATAATGAAAATGTAAAAATGATGCGATTATGGCATCACCTTTAAACAAATTCATGAAAAATGACTAATTTCTGAGCTTTTGGAGGGATTTCTCCCCCTAAGGCCTTAGGCCACTCTAGAGGCTGAAAAAATAGGCTTTTGGGGATTTTTTTTCTTCGGAAAAACTACAAAATGGATCGAGATTACAAAAAAGGGTGTTTATCATACAAATTTTTTAATTATAATGAGCCAATTATTTTTTTTCGATTATACATAATAACTGCTATACGTACGTAGGATTTTTTCGATATATTGATTTTTGGCCAAATGGCGCACTTCTGAAGTGGAAAGTGAAAAATTTGCCTAAAAAATCGTCAGATAATTGTTAAAAACAAATGAACTATGCAGTATTAATAAAATCCTACGTACTTCCATAGACAATGTATTTTTCAAGATATATTGAACATTTCAAGTGAATCGGTTGAAAATTGTCTAAATTATGTTTCCGGCCAACGTCAAACGGAGACGTCATCGCAAAAACGCGCACAGCCGCCATTTTGAAATTAATCGCTAAAAAAAAATTAGTGTATACAGTCACTGATATTTATGATAAAGATCTTTTTTTGTAATCTCGATTTATTTCGTGGTTTTTCTGGGAAAAAAAAGATCCCCAACAAGCCTATTTTTCGGCCTCTAGAGTGGCCTAAGGCCTTAAGTGTAGGTAAGCAGGGCAAAGCAAAGCGGAGAAAGAGAGGAACACTTTCGTATATAGATGTGTATGAGAGCGTATGAGGTCGCGAGGTCGTGAAATGCACCGCGCGCGAGCCCGGCTCGGGCCAGTTTTTCGGGCGTCGAGCATTGCCAAATGTCCATCAACGATTGACCGAGTTGACGACAGAACGGATCGTATGCGAGGCTCGCCTGCCCCCGTCGCAGCTTCAATACCGTACGGGCGTTGCGTTGCGTCTGAGCCTGCCAACCAGTGTCTTTTTACAGTGCAAAATACGCGGTCAAGCTCCCTCGTAACGAGAGATCTGGCCAGGTTCATCGTCCATCGCGAAACGACCATTATGGTATACGTGACTCTTATGTACGTCGGAGGGAGCGACGACGAGAGTTCACGGGCGATCGAGGATTAGATATAAAGCGTACGTCATCGTTGCAAGTTTTTTTTTTTCCAGCACTCGAGCCCTTTGGGTCCGTCGATGGCTGGCAAAGAGAACAAAAATATATTTTTTGTTCCAACGGAGGCCACAGGGAGAGAAACGTTCCTTTGGGACTGATTGATGGAATGAAAAGAACCGCCAGAGACTGACGAAAAGTCGACAGCTTTTTTAGATATTTTTCGGACCTTCAGATCACTCGGTACGGTCCGTTTGAACAGCCCTGCCATCTTAAGGGGTCTGCATAAACTTGAAATTTTGAAGAGACGATTTTTTATTTGATAGATTTGCAGCGTAGGGTCTTGACTTCAATTTGCAACAAAGATTTTGTAAAAATCTTAAATATTGACCGAGTTATGACGATTTTTGTGAAGAAACTAAACTGCCCTGCTGCGATTTGCTCGATTTTTTTATTTCTTCTCGAAACGCGATGTTGATGTTTTTATCGTTGAAAAGCAATGGAATTTTTTTTCTTTTTTTTTCTTCGTGTTCTTCGTCATCTTATCATGCAAATTTGTGCTGCAGATTTCTGATAAGGACCCTAAAAAAGTTTGAGTGTTCTTCGTGGCCTGAATTTGTCGAGAGTTTGGGTTACCAAGTTTGCGTTGCATTCCAACGATGCAAACTTCAATACCATCTCGTAAGCGTTCCATGAGACGGTGTAGGCCCTATCTCAAAGTCTATTTGTTCGATTCGCTTCAAATGCAGACAGAGCATAGATTATAACATTTTCCATCGTATAACAAGATGATTTTTCCATGTGCTCATACATTTGTCAATAGCACATTTTTCAAGTTGTTTCTTCGGTCGGAAATTGCATTTATTTTTGCTACGACTTGCCATTTTCATGATATTCGATATTTCCGAATAGTCTCTCCCCATACGAAAGTTCTATTATTATACCAAAAGTACATTTTTCAATTTTTCAGTTTAGATAACCCTGGTTGCCAGAACCACCTATACTTATGATCTTGACGTTTGCATTCGTTGGAACGCAACGAAAATTAATTCTTTGTCACAGATAACATTTCTCCTTGGCCGATTTTTACTATTGAAATCATTCGAAAGTTTCGATTTCCAATAATACTGAAAATGAAGAAATAACAACGAAAAAAATCGTTGTATTCCAACTTCAACATGGTATTGAGGCTCGCAACGTTGGGATGCAAAGAACATATTTTTTTTGTCTACATTGCTGATTTTCTTTGCACATTGAGGCTACAAAAGTCACTGAAACATCTTTAAGGACCCTTGTTAGAAATGCTACGACCAAAACCTTCGAAAAAAGATTTTCGATAACAAAAATAAAGAAAGGAAAAAATGTTTCTTTTATTTTCATTATTTTTATAATAAATTTAACCTTTATTTTATTATTTTGAAAACGAAAAAATGTTCGTTCAGTTACGAAAGTCACTGAAACATCTTTAAGGACCCTTGTTAGAAATGCTACAACCAAAACCGTCGAAAAAACATTTTAGATAATAAAAATAAAGAAACGATATAAATGAATTTTCGTTGACTCCACCGATGCAAACTTCAACGCCATCTACATCGCTTGGCCCTGCAGCAACGTCGGCACTTTCTTTAAACAATAATAACCCCATCGTTTATCAATATTTTCCAGTAAAAAAAAAACGCAAGCTCGTCAAGACTATGTATCAATTGCGTGTAAAATCTCAACCCCTTCGTCCTGTTGCTCTCTCGAGAAAAAAAAATTTAAAACCAACCTGTTTTTTGGGGCCCCAAACCAATGCAGCCTGAAGTACCTATCAATTCCCAATGACGCGTGTTTCTCGATATCCAAATAAAACGACCCTGAAACTATCGTAATCGTAACGAGATGGTCCATTCGGTGCGAATACAAAAACAACGAGCAACCGATAACTTCACGGGAAGTATAAATCTCTTCATTAAATTAGCAAGATCGTAAAAGGAAAATAGTAGACTTGTCTCGAATGAGCAGCGACCGTCGATGTAATGGTCGCGTTGCGTCATTTTTTGTCGCCGTTCATTTTCATGAATAATCCAAGAGTCTCGTTGTGTTTCGGTTGCCCTGTTGGGGTAAAAAAGCACAAGGAGTGACCAAGAGAGAGGGGGAGAGAGAGAGAGAGAGAGAGAGAGAGAGAGAGAGAGAGAGAGAGAGAGAGAGAGAGAGAGAGAGAGAGAGAGAGAGAGAGAGAGAGAGAAGAAAAGAGAGGGAGAGAGACTACGTAAACGACGTTGAACGTGTATCTACTGCGAAAACACGAACGAAACGACTGACAACGACGGACAGAGGGGGCGCCAATACTTGCCCCGTTACTTGTCGTTCACTCGGGCAACCCACTTTTCGCAAAGTAAAGTTCATCGAGCTCTCTCTCTCTCTCTCTCTCTCTTACTCCTTCTTGTTTTTTTTCTCTCGTGAATTTCCGGTTCGATGGAAAACCGATCGATGGGCCCCCGTCCGGGTCAAACTCCCTTCTCCTAATTCGATTCACTGTTGCAGCCTTTTTGCCCCGCAAGAAAAAACAGAACTCGAACCAGAACTTGCACCGACGTGGGGACAAAATTTAGACAGCGACGATATGAGGTTTGAGGTACACGGTGATATTATTCGAATCGGATGGACGAGAAACGTCATTCGATTATTATTACGACGTTGAAGAAGCGTTGGAATGCAACGAAAAGTAAAATTGGTTAAGGCCTTAGGCCACTGTAACGGGTATAAAATCATGTGCGAATTTAACTTTTTTTTGTATGAAAAAATGATTCACTCATAAAATTAATTACACATCTATTCAGTATGAATATCAAGCTGTTAGAAAAAATATATATATATATTTTGTTTCTATGCACAAAATGGCCGACTACTCGAAACTTCTCGAAACAGCATTTTTCCAATTGGCGTGACAAATAACTTCAACAATTTTCACTCGATTTACTTCAAATTCAAAAGTGATGATCCTAATTGCATTTTGCAGGGAAGTACTTACGGAATTTCTGATTAGTCGAAAACCTTTCATTTGATGAGCAGTTATAACGAAATTTTTCCCTGAAAATCCATTTCAAATTTTAATAGCTACGACTTTTCATTTCAAGTCTACAACTTTTCATTTCAAGTCTACAATTTTTCATTTCAAGTTCAATTTTATTTCAAGCTACAACTTTTCGTTTCAAATTCAAATAGCTACAACTTTTGAATAAAACAATATTTTTTAAATTCCGTACGTACTTCTCCAGGTATTCTAATGTAGATTGACGATAATGTTCGTTTTTTGTTCTAGGTAAAAAATTGTGGATGCTAAATGTCACGCCGCGGAGCGCCTACAAAAAAGATAACAAAAGAAAATATTAGCGGTCGGCCATTTTGTACATCGAAAAAGAAAACAAAAAAGATTTTCTAACAGCTTGATATTCACACTAAATAGATGTGTAATTTAATTTATGAGCGAATCACATTTTCATAAAAAAAAAAATCGTTAAATTCGCACATGATTTTATACCCGCTACTCTGGCCTAAGGCCTTAACGGCCTACGTCTACCTTGGTGGGTAATGTATTTTTTTAAAATATACATTACCTTTTCCAAAGGCTTTCAATATATGTACCTTTGTGCTAAAAAAAATTCGTTTCGTTTTTATCAATCGTTTCCCAGTAGAAAAAACTTCGGAATTTAGGGATTTTTTCGGGCCTCTAGGTAGTCCCTTTATAGCCGAAATTCTTTTGCCGATATAGGGTGTCAAAATCACTGAAACGTATTCACGTATTTCCATCAGAGATTCCTGACCTCAATTCCATCTATGCAAACGTCAACGTCATTTATTTAAATAATAATAATAATAATAATAATAATAATAATAATAATAATAATAATAATAATAATAATAATAGGACAACCGTGGATTTTTCTTACGCCTCAAGTCGCGGAAAAATAAACGTTTTTTTATCTTGCCATCAGGAATTCGAGAAGAAAACTCGGCAGCGGGCGAGCAACGATGTCAGCAACGAAAAAAAAATGTTCAACGAAGGGCAAAAAAGTGTAGCGGAGGGAAAAAAACGATTGGAGTTGTTGCGGGCACTGAGCGAATCCGGAGTATGCTGCATTTTATACTTTTTCATCCGCGTTATCGCAACAATTGTCCAGGGCCCCTTCCGAGGTATTCGCGCAATTGGCGCGCGTAACCGTAAACGCGGCTTCTATTTTCGAGCGGCACACGAATCGCACGAGAACGAGAGGCACGCGATATGTTTCACGCGACGAGAAGCAGCAACGAAAAAAAAAAAAAAAAAAAAAAAAAAAACAACGCGAGAGTAAAGCAAAAAATAAGAGAATCTGACGAAGGGGTCCACGGCGAGAAATTCGCGTCGAGGGTTAATTCGAGGCGTTACTTCGGGCCACCGGGGACGAGGAGATAAAAATCTTTCGATCCGCGCTCGAGACAGCACGCGCCTGTACAGCAAATTTGTACGCTGATTCGGAAGAAATTTCGTTTTTTTTTGTTCGCTCCTCTATGCACCCGGTAAATGAATTCGTCGCGCGTTAATCTTTTTCGCGGAGTGACAATTGCGTTGAAAAAATTGTCGAAGCGCGAGAGAAAAAGATTTAATTTTTTTCACCGAGTCATGTTAACTAGGATTTTACGGAGTCCCGTGTCACCCTGAAAGGGTGACAGGGAGGGAAATTCATGAGCGAATTTCTCGATTGAGAGTGGGATCGATCTCGATTAATGCGATAATATCTGGAAAGTTAAAAATATAACGAATAAATGTGTATAACGTAATAAGTAAAATGTGATAAATAAAATGTGTATAAATAAATTGCCGAGTAAATTTATAGGTTGTTTTGTATGGCCCATATTGTTAAGGGGTTACGTGGATTAGAAAATCTCGAAAAATCAATTTTTCAAAATTGTCATTATCCAATGGTATAAAATGTCTAGAATATTCTCCCAAAGTGTTAAATCAATCTGAGTAGAAGTCTAGCAGAGAGGGAGAGCCTTTGGGGATTCCCCCCGTTGGGAAAGACCGGCCGGGAGCGAGGCAGGTATATCGCATTTTTCTCAAAACACTATTTTTGAAGTCGGTGGACACGATTTCTCAAAAACGAATGCACCGATCTTATTGAATTTTTGCACACTTCTTCAAAATAGCATTGACTGGTGATTGACCGAAGGTTTATTTTATTACAACTAATTTGACATAGCTATACGTAGTGTAAATTGTACCAAAAATTGAACTATTTTGCATACGACTCTGCCAGAAACTCAAATTTCAATTTTTTTTTAAACCCTCGTTCAATCACGAGCTATACTTATCTACCAA
The DNA here is from genome assembly GCA_951751655.1 of Ophion costatus. Taxonomy (NCBI): domain Eukaryota; kingdom Metazoa; phylum Arthropoda; class Insecta; order Hymenoptera; family Ichneumonidae; genus Ophion; species Ophion costatus. The sequence goes on along the minus strand of OX632365.1, from coordinate 24,013,773 downwards.
CAGAATGAATTTGATTTTTTAAATTTCAGATAAACCTATCACGAGTTATCCTGACCACCACGAGGACTCTTATTTTTTATGGGGTCTCCGGAAGCCAGGTTCCACCGGCTAAATTTCCCAAATTTTCGGATGAAATTTTTATTAAATATCGTTGAAATGTTGCTCTTTTAAGTGCATAACATTTTTTATAAAATTATTTATATATTATCTTTTTTTTAATAGAGAAAATATGCGTTTTTGGTTTCAAAACCCACGTAACTCCTTAAGTTTATAAATGAATATATATATATATATATATATATATATATATATATATATATATATATATATATAAATTTGAGCTTTCGACCAAAACTCCATGA
>OX632365.1:23833411-24008411 GCA_951751655.1 Ophion costatus | reverse complement strand
TATCCTCATCTTTCTCTTCACCCCTCGCTTATATTACTGAGACGCTGCTGGTGCTGCTGTTGCACCGCTGCGCAACGGCCCGTTTGCTCACTTACCGAGAGTTCAATGATCTCTCTCTCTCTCTCTCTCTCTCTCTCTCTCTCTCTCTCTCTCTCTCTCTCGTACTCTTTTTATCCCCCCCCCATCCTCCTCCAACCTCTTCGTTCGTCTCATCGCACCCTGCGAGAAAACCCACCGCCACTCTTGTTCCCTGACCCTCTTGGTCAGTGTACATACGTGTATGTGGAGAAAGTACATTTTCAGCCAGCTATATGGACGGAAGGTTGACTATCAGCGCATCTGGCTGCTTTTAGGACGATTCTTCAATTTATTTCTCAAACGCTCGGTTGATTTTTGGCGCAGGACGGCACTTGGTACCTTCGCTTACGTGTACTTAGGTTTGTCCGATGATCGTTCTTTGGCAAATGGACTTTGCCGGATATCGAGTATGGGGATAGTTATTACGGTGAAGTTTGCAACGGTGGAAGGCAACGATCTTTTTTATTTGTTAGTTCTTTGCTTTTATCGTTATTCGGAAGGCCTTTTTTGCAACGTGAGGGAGTGAATTTCTAACAAAGGTACGTAGAAACGGTCGAATAGTCTTGAGAGCCTATATCGACCTGGGAGAAATTCTAGCGATGAAGAAAAATTGATTTTCGTGATGTTGAAGTATGCATCGGTGGAACGCAGCGGGAGTTCGGTAGCTCGATGGGTTTTTGGCGAATTTGGGTCAGGAATAATTCAAATGTTTTTCAAGATCGTCATCGAAAATCAGAAGCCCAAATTTGCAGGTTAAGATTTTAGACTGTGAAGAAATAAACATTGAGGGAGGAGATACCTTTAGACGAGGGAAAAAATTGCTGATTTTCGTGGTTTTTTTTAAAGGGTAGATTTTGTTACCACTCTTTAGGACTTAAGGTATGCTTGTTACTACTTTTGGCTGTTACATGGTATTTTTTATTGATCTTTAAAAATAGTGGGGGTTTGGCATGGTTTTTTAAACTCCATTTTCAAAATCGACGTGACGTATACTGCCTAGGGTGGTTAAAAAAAATCGATTCTCTTCTCTCAACGGGAAATTAAAGTATGTTAAGAAAAAGTAAGTTTTGCAAAATATGAGGGTGCTGAACAATTTTTCAGTTAGTGCTCAAACACCTCCTTCATGCTGTTTTTCATGATTATCGGAGTATTCATTTTTTTTATCTCGATGCAGAAAATGTTAGTGAGTGATCCAATGTAAGTCTCGATTTAATTTTTTCTGTAACAATACACAATTTTGATTTCACTATTTTTTTAACCATAAACAATTTGTATTTTCAGATTAAGAATCAATATATGTAATTCGCTTGTGAAATTTATATCAACTACTTGATGAACAAGAACACGGTGTTCACGTCACCGAACGTCTAACAAGTATGCGTTTTTTTGGAGTAATATGTTGTTTTGGAGTAAGAAAACAAATTGAGAAAAGAATTGACGAAAAATCGAAAGAAAAAAATTAAAAGTCGTTTGAGCATTACCTAAAAGAATGTTTAGACCTCTCAAATTTTGTATGAATTACTTTTTCATAACGTAGTAACATTTTCCGTTCAGTACTGCAAAAAAAAATGAATTATTTTTTTGAATCGCCCTAATACTGCCTTCATATGGAAGAAGGCCGCATCTACGAAAAAAAATCGAAAATGCGTTTTACTATACGGAACGGTGGGAAAATTTGCTTCCAACTGCTTCCAGCGGTACCAAAAACGCATTTTCGATTTTTTTTGTAAATGCCGCGCCTTCTTCTAGATGACTGCAGTATAGCTAAAAAACTAATCTATCGATTCTGATGAAATTTGGTACGAATCTTTCTAACTTTATTGGCTAAAACGTGACCTGAATTTTTTTTACATGCCTCGAAACAATCCTTAGACAAAAAAAATTGTTTTTTCCGAAAAAAAACGCCACGATTTAAAAATCTGAGAAAAATTTCCAAAAATGCGTGACTATATATAAAAATGTTCAAGCTATTACCGCAGTGGAAGTATGATTTTTTTTAGCCTGCAGACGACTTCGACTGAAATTAACCCCAGAACTTTTTGACTGCCAACGAAAAGATCATACTTCCACTGCGGCTGATAGCTTGAAAATTTCTACATATAATCACGCATTTTCGGGAATTTTTTCAGATTTTTAAATCAGGGCGTTTTTTGGATAAAAACCAATTTTTTGACTAAGGGTTGTTTCGAAAAATGTAAAAAAAATCAGGGGGCGTTTCAGAGTCAATGGAATCGGATTTAAAAAAATCGAATCGGCGGGTGTCAGGGAAAAAGTCCATCGGATTCACGTGGAATACGTCATATATATATATATATCGCGGATCCTTCGTTCATCGAAGCCACCTCTACCTCCTTTCATCGATTCTCTCTCGCTTTTAATTTTCCCCTCTCATGCGTATATATGTCTCCCTCTCGGGTTCACTGATTCTGCTCTTCCCTCGGCTCCCTTCCCTGACTATTTTCCGGCGAGGCTGATTCTCTCGTCCAGCAGTAGAATCGACTCCTCGCACTTCCCTCCGTTCCCCCCTTTTTCTCTCGTATCTATCCGCCGCTCTCGCCGTCTTTCCTTCTGTCCCTCTCTATGGGTGTCTGTGCGTACTTCGCACGTGAGCCGAGTGCAGGCGCACCGCGGGACAGAGCTATGCGCCAGCGCATCTACCCGCTCATTCCTCGTAATGTAAAAAGCACACAGAGGCACGCACGCATCGTCGAACTTTTGCAGTAACACGATTCTTTTCGCTCTCGCTCTTTCTTTCGATTAACACTCGTACGAGGCTGACGCGAGGTTGATGCCACAGCTAATTTCACGACGTTGCATTTCGAGATGTGACTTTTTTGCTATTCTTTTTTTTTTTTTTTTTTCAAATTGCGCGACGTGACGATTTTTCTCGGTGAGAGGTGTGACGGTGTGGAGATGGAGGAGGAGAGAAAGGAGAAGGCGACGAAAGAGATGAAAGAGGCGGAGGCGGAGGATCCTCGGACCGCAATTTTTGGTTATCGACACGTTGGGTGGAGCATGAAGAGCATGGACGACTTGTTCATTTGCATATTTTATCTTACATATTTTTTCTCTCTCGCACTCACACTCTTTCTATCGTTTTTCTCCCTATTTTTCAACCTTACTCCTTTTGCTCTCTTTCCCTCGCTCCCTTTCCCTACCGCTTTCTACTACTCCCTATTTTTCTCTCTCTCTTTTTTCGTATTTTTCTAGTATTCCCTGTTTTTCTCTCTGTCTTCCTCTTTCTCTCTCTCTCGTGCTCCTACTCCCTATTTTTCTCTCTCTCTCCCCGTCCCTCTTTCTACTACTCCCTATTTTTTCTCTCTCTCGCTCTCCCCCTCTTTCTCTCATTCTACTACTCCCTCCTTTTCTCACTCTTTTTTCTCTGCCTCCCTCTTACCCTTTCTACTACTACTTATATCAATCTCCCTCTTCCACTCTTCCTTTCTACTACTCCCTATTTTAGTCTCTCTCTCTCTCTTTCTACTACTCTCTATTTCAATCTCTCTCTTTCTCTTTTTCTTCTTACTACTCCCTATTTCGATCTCTCTATTCCTCTCTTTCTTTCTACTACTCCCTATTTTGGTCTCTCTCTTCCTCTCTCGCTTTCTCCTACTCCCTATTACAATCTCTCTATTCCTCTCTTTCTTCCTACTACTCCCTATTTCAATCGCTCTATTACTCTCTTTCTTTCTACTACTCCCTATTTTAGACTTCCTCTTCCTCTCCCTCTCTCTACTACTATCTATTTCAATCCCTCTATTCCTCTTTTTCTTTCCACTACTTCCTATTTTAGTCTCTCTCTCTCTCTCTCTTGCTTTCTACTACTACTTCTACTACTCCCTATTTTCCCCCTCTTTCTCTCATTCTACTACTCCCTATTTTAATCTCTGCCTCTCTCTCTCGCTCTCTCTCCCTCTCTTTCTATCCCTCGCCTCCCCCGCTCCCTGACGCTCTCTTTCTTCGTCCTTTCTCTCGTCATTTGCAAGTACCGAGACGAAGGGCGCGGGGTCGAAGGGCTCCAAGGGCTGCTGAACCCCGGTTTAACGGGTAAGAGGGCGTACCGGAAAGTTTACGACGCCTCGCACACACACGCACACACACGCACACACACACACACACGCGCGCACACAGTCCGTCTTGCGCGAGGTCGTAATACTCGCGGAGCAGCGCGGCTCGGCCGCGCGCGCCCGTGTACATTATAATAACTCTCTTCACTGGCGATGCAAGAGGAATCTCAACGGAGCCAAGGGCCCCGAAGATAAGGCATCCGCGGAGAAGACGAAGAAGCAGATGAAGAGAACGAATACGAGGTAGATGCGAATAAAATGGGAGGGTGAGATTTTTACGGGCTAGACAAATAATCAACCCACTGCGCTGTGTATACCCTTTTCCATTTACGACCAGCACGTCGAAGAGCAAAGGGAGTAACGGGGAGAAAAAAAAAACCCACAAATAACACGAAGCCTTGCCTCCGGAAAGGAAAAAATATATTAAAAAAAAAAACAAACCCGAGGAAGAATTAATTTGCGCAAGTCATTCTTGGATATCCGATAAGTTGGTTTTTTTCTTCTCTTGCTTCTCTTTCTCGCACATCGTTCGTTCGATCTTCATTCGAAAGACCTCGTTTCGTTATCGATCGACCTATATAAATGATGTACGTCGAACAAGCAGGAGTGATCGAACGTTCCACCATGGGGACGGAAGGTAAAGGATCGTTACACTAGAAATGATATCTCGAGGCATCAATGAACGAGGGAACAAGCGTAAATAAATTAAGGCGTCACGAGGAGCGGCTGCTTTTATGGCAATATTTTCAAGGATAAATCCTTTAAATCGATATATATATATATATATATATATATATAGCGTAATAAAGCAGTAAGTATACGGGGGTGCATGTTTGTCTGTATCTGCACTGCAAATCACAGTATCGAGAGGCAGAACTCCCGTCGTTTTAATGGGGAGTTGCCGGAAAATTTTTACGAGCCATCAATATATACGTATATATCGCTCAGGTATACAGTAATAGAGCAAGAAAAAAGAGAGAAGGTCGCAAGAGCTTATCTTCGTGTGCGTGCGTGGGTGTGTGTGTGTGTATATAAATTGCAATGAGGTACACAGGATACGCAAACGAACATATATAAATGCACACACACATACCAGAATTAACCTGCCGGTATATAATAAGCCGCGAAGCGAAAAATAACTCCACGGGCTCGACTCCTCTGGGGAGACTCGTTAAGTTTCTGGGCTCGCGACGATATATTAATCCATAGTTTCCGAGGTGAAATCTTACGATCAATGAACAATAATATGCTATTGGGCGCATTCGTATATACAGGGTGACACGAAAAGTGACGTGCGAAAGGAAAATATCGATGCATCGCGTCAATATCTATCCGAATCGCGGTATCGAAGTTTTCATCGTTGGACTGCAACGAAAATATATTTTCTTTGGGCCGATTTTTTTTGCCACGTTCAGACTACGAAAATTGCCGAAACACTTTCGAGGATCCTTATGGAAATGTATTATCAAAACTGGCAAAGAACGATTTTAGATAATAATGAGAATAAAGAAACGAAAAAAATCAAAAAGATTTTCCGTTGCATTCCAACGAGGCAAATTTCGGGTATGTTATATGATATTGTTTATTTTTCAAAAAAGTTTACTTTTAAAAAAATCTCTTTCGTGCCATGGTGTTGAAGTTTGCATCGTTGGAATACAACGGAAGTTCTTTTTTTATTTTTTCAAATGTCCTCGTTTCTATTATAATCCTACTTTTATTGATTGATTCGGGTCGTAGATCTCCACTAAAGATTGGAAAAATCATTTGAGTGATTTTCTTACCCTAAGACAGCGAAAGAAAATTTGAGCGATTAAACGAAGGTTATATTTCTTTGCATTCCAACGATGCAAACATCGACATCATTTTGTGTATGTACTTTCCTCGAGATGTTTATTACTTGCGTTATCGTTGTGAAGTGCACTGTTGAGTAACAAAGGAACGTACATGGCTTAGATTTTGGTCAAAAGATTAAAAAGTAGGTTTGAAAGGATCGGTCACCTAGAGATGACGAAAACAAAAATACTTATCCCAGTTTGAATGACTACCAATTGCTTGTGGAAACTTACACGAGAAACGTACATACACAAAATAGAAAAAATACAAATTTATGCTAAAAGACAATTCGAAAAAGCAAATAAACAAGATTTTTTCTCGAAAACTAGAAAAGCTCGTAGGCGATAGATGGAAAATAGAAGGCTTTAGATAGGTATCGATACGAGGCATTTAGACTTTCCTTTCAGACGTCACATTTCGGACCACCCTGTGAATATACCCACATAAGTGTTTCCTGCATTCTACAAATGCGGAAAGCTATTTAAATCTCCGAATACACATGCGAACGTCTCCAGCATCGTTTTCTCCCCTTTGCCGCCTGCCACCCTCATTATTCGATAGCAAAAGCGAGAAAAGCTGATACTGCGAAATGATCTATGCATACACATACATACGTTTAAGTAAATAACGTACGATAAATATGTTTACACGTATCGCGGTGGCGTATCGAGATAGATACGTACATACATACATACATACATACATACATACATACATACATACATACATACATACATACATACATACATACATACATACATACATACATACATACATACATACATACATACATACATACATACATACATACATACATACATACATACATACATACATACATACATACATACATACATACATACATACATACATACATACATACATACATACATACATACATACATACATACATACATACATACATACATACATACATACATACATACATACATACATACATACATACATACATACATACATACATACATACATACATACATACATACATACATACATACATACATACATACATACATACATACATACATACATACATACATACATACATACATACATACATACATACACACATCCATACATACATACACACATACATACATACATATATATATATGCACACGTATATAAAGCTTGAGGGGTTCGTTGCACGTGGTGAATTACGAGAGCATTTAATTGGCCTCGATAATGGGATTTCGAAGCTGTTTGCTCCGAGAGAGTGATATCATCGAGACGTATCCCCCCCCCCCCTCGCTCTATCTGTATCTCTCTCTCTCTCCCGCTAGAGAATTTCGAGATAAAAAGCTTCGTTCGGAAGCCTCCGGCGCCGCCGATCACCCAACAAAAATGGATCTTACGTTTTTTATTCTTTCTCGACGACGTGCATTTCTGTCGAGACGGGCTGCATACACTGCGCTTTATTAGCAGCTCGCGATGCTGCAGGAGCGCAGGAGCTTGCCTAGATGCGTTAGTATATGTGTATTTATTTCCTCATATACATGTGGGTGTGTGTGTGTGTGTGTGTATTTGCGTACGTTGTTTCGCGACGTAACATCGTTGCCGCGGCTATTAAGAGTCATTAGTATAACCGTGTTCCCGCGACATTAACATCACGCCTCTTAAGGGCGATACATGTATATTGCGTGGAAGACTCGGCGCAAGTTTTCGCCGCCACTTTAGTGGTGGCTCGTGTGTCTGAGCGTGTGCGTCTATATCTATATGGATGTACCCGGGCAGAAATTTTCGTAGGGATCCAATTGATGGGACCCATTTGATGCCCATACGTCCTGGTGGGCATCAAATGGGTTATTGGATCCCTATTGAACCACACTGGATGGGGATCCAATCGGTCATCGTATCGGATCCCTATACCAAAACGTCACGCTCGTACATTGGATTCTAATCGGAGTTCCCCATTTGAATCCAACTCGTATCCTAGAGGATTCTCACATTATCGACCTGAATCCGATACGATTCTTGATGGATCCCATCGCATTCTCCAAGTCGAATTTTCTTAACAAATTATATAGATACACAAGATAAGTGTATCTTAAAAATCGATTTGCATCACATCGCTGAAAATCCACTGTAATTATCATTTATTTATTTTACTGCAATTTGACACAACATCGCCACACACGTACATGATTTCAAAGCGTGCAGGTTATGTTTCGACACACCGAGTTTTTTCTCACGATTTTTCACATATTTTCAATTTGAACGAGGTAAGAATTGTCAAACGGCCTCCATCGATAATTTTTTTGGGAGTTCCATGAAATGCCGGTTGACGTTTTCATGTTGAAAAATTCTCAATCGACGCGAATCAGGAAATAGTGCGGGATCCACTCGTATTGAAATGTCGACTCCCTGCATGCAGGGCCCCTATGGAATTCCTATAGGGATGTGGTAGGACTGGAGAACAAATTTTTTGAATGGGTAAGTGTCCTTGTATGAACATCGAAGAAAAATGAAGCTCACGCGCAATATAGATTAGTCGAATATACGTGGTCCCTTTGATTCGCGCGCGATGCGCTATACGAAAGTGCAAAATTTATTCAAACACTACTCGTCCGTGGCCGGTCGCGCGCGTGGACTTTTCGGCGAGAGACTGGCATTCGCGTTGACGAGACAAGGTTGATTACTCGAGGGCGCTGATAACGGAGGGCTCATGAAATTGTCGGGTTTTATAAATAGCGTCGAAGCGTACGAGCTGGATGAGGAGATAAGAAAAAAGGGTGTCGTTGTTTCCGATAGTTGGGCGATGTTCGTTGCGGAGGTATGCACTTCTATACATGCATACACATGCACTTGGTCATATATATATATATATATATATATACATACAGGGTGTCCTGTTATGAAGGGATAATCCTGCAACTGACGATAGGTCAGATCATGTCCTACCATATGCTGGAATTTCAGCTTATCAAAAGTCCCACGGTTTTCGAGATAAAAATAATCTGCTTTTGGATTTTCGCATGCCACTTCTACAGATGATTACTTCTTTTGACCCGATTAAAAAAAAAAACTCGTGATTGTTTGTTTTATCTAGAAATGCCTTCTTTTTAACTTTAAATGTTAAGGAAACTTCATGAAAAAAGGTCTTATGCAGAAATTTGGTACAAACCAATTCGAACATCTGACTTTGATAGCCTGGGGTGTAAAAAAAACTGTACTGCGCATATTGTGCCAATATTACTTTAACCCTTTCATCGGCAGAGAGAATTCGACAAAAAGTGCCCAAAATGGTAGGAATTTTTTGTTTATCCTGAAACTCTGATGTTTTTGAGGGTGCTGATTACGAATCTGAACTCAAAATTCAGGAATTCACAATAACGAATATGGCGAATGGAAATACAAATTATACAGATTGATTTAGATGAAACTCGGTACTCAAGCTTCATATATTTCCACCTATTTATTGTATGCTCAATGTTATTGAATTCATCATGAAAAATTCCTTTATTTTGAGTTCAGCATCACACTCAGCGTTCCCGAAAACCCCCGGGGACCAAGATTTATTCAAATCGGGCTGTTTTTTGCACTTTCTTTCTCCATATTAGATCCGCCATTAAATTTTTTTGAATTCTGTGTTCAGATTCGTAATAAGCGACCTCGAAAATCCCAGAGTACCAATTTTTATCTAAATCGAGCAAAATTTTCCACTTCGGTCCGCCATTCTATTGCCGCCATTTTGAATTTCCAAATTTAAAGTTCAGATTCGTAGTAAGCGACCTCAAAAATCTCGGAGTACTAATTTTCATCTAAATCGAATAAATTTTGTTTATTTTTGTCCGCCATATTGGCGCCGCCATTTTGAATTTCCAAATTTTGACTTCAAATTCGGATTCAGCGGGCCCGAAAACCCCCGAGTGGAGGTCCGATTTCAAATAGGAAAATAAAGGTTGACGCACCATTGCGTCAATGGCACACAGGGCACGGAATTATTTGACGCACTATTGCGTCAATACCAACGAAGGGGTTAAAAAGTTGCCGAGTTATCGTCGATTCGTAGCATTTGTAGAAATGGCATGCGAAAAACCAAAAGCAGATTTTTTTTTTTCAAAAAATAACATTGAGCCCAAAATCTCGAAAACTGTGGGACTTTTACTAAACTGAAATGTCAGCTTATAGTAGGACATGACCTATCGACAGTTGCAGGATTATGCATTCGTAACAGGACACCCTGTATACACACACACGCGCGCTACGAAAGAGGATATATATATATATTCGCAACTCAACGAGAATCTGAAGACTACGAGGCGGACGAAGAAGAAGAAGACTGCCTGGTTACTCGGTGTCGCGCGCCGTTTACTCTCCTCTACAGAAATAGACGTAGCCGGGATGCCGCGAGAGGCGAGTGTTTCTTATGCCTTTCGATGATGCTCCTCCGTACTGATGAGATTCTGACGCTGTAGGATGGAGAAGAGTGCGAGAGAGAGAGAGAGAGAGAGAGAGAGAGAGAGAGAGAGAGAGAGAGAGAGACAACCAATGATTGATGCTGCGTTATCATCACACGTCTGTCATAATCGCTCAAAAAATGACATTCGCCTCAAGCGACTCAAACATGTACGATCTCTTTCGATCCAACAGTCGCACCACAATTATCACTTGAAACCGTTTCCCCAATAATTGAATGAATAACAATAACGAGGAACTGCACCAATACCGACGAGGATAATTATTATGTGTATATTTGTACGAGTAAGCTTGGAGTTCACTCGGAGCGAACACGGGGGGGGGACCCAATCGATAAGCGTTTTCGTCACAAGGGCGATCGGGGTGTAAAGTGCAGCGTCTATGAACGGACACGTACAAGTGGAGTCACTTCTACCGCTGCTTTCCGCGCGTGCAAACAGCCGGAGCTGTGATAACTGAGGAGACAGATCGGAGCATTGTTTCGTTTTCAAACTCGCCAGGAGGCAAAGTGGAAAGAGAAACTTAGGGTGCAGACAGTGGTGATCGAGAACAATGCACATATGGGGAGAAAGGTGATTTCGAAGACTTTTCATCTCGCGGACTTTTCCGATAGAAGACTCTATGCTCAACATTATGCAAGCGCTATACGTACGCGTGTGGCGATGTTACGCGGAAGTGCAGAAAAAAATAAATAACTATAATGACAGTGGGTTTTCCGTGATGTGATTCAAATCGATTTTTAAGATACACTTTTTGGAGCGATTTATACTTCTTTAAGGGGTTCGATTTATACTTCTTAAAGGGAGAATTGAACTCAAATTGAAGCGGAAGGTTCAACATATGGTGGACCAATTGTAGATTGAAGTTAAACTTACTACGATAGAACTGATAGTAAACCTTTAAACGCGTTTTTTATAACGCTGTGCACGATTTCTGGACATCTAATGAACGTATTGACTTAAAATTTGCTACATTTATTCAATTCAATAGAAGTTTAGTCTCGACGGATGCTTTTGTGATTGACATGATTCTTTCATCAGTTATTAACGATAACGATGTCATGTTTTCTCAAAAAATCGAAAAAAACGTTCAAAATTTTCTTACTTGATTGAAAAACGGTAAGAAAAAAAAGTTCCGTCAAGTGTTGGCCAGTATTATCTATTTTAAGAAAAAAAAAACTTGTTTTTTCGTTTCAGATCAACGGGATGGCCGAAATCAAGTACATCGTTGAGCCCCTCACGTTCGAAGGTCTTTCACGAGATTTTTTATTACTGATTGAATTATTATGTTTCTATGAAATTCGGTACACAACTTTGTTAATGTACACAGTGTCCAAACGATTTTTCAATAATCTTACCTATACCTTCAAAATGCATTTTTTTAAATAACCCTTATATTTGGGTCGTCACAGTAGCCTAACCCCCCCAGATAATATAAATACTCTTTGAAGACCCGCTTACGGATCCAGATACCATTGCGTATTATATCAGCAAGGCACACCGCCGTCATATTGCGCTCATCGAATGTATCACTGAAAACATGCACATCGCCATCATATTGCTTGCATGGCATGTCTGCTACCAATGCTAACCCAGCGAATCCACCAACAAAAATCATTGGATGACTTCCATATGATGTCAACCCACAAATATCCATTGTAGAATTCAAACTTGCGGTCTTATGAGTTCATCTTGTACCCAACGGACGATGGATTGTCAAACGACAAATTCAAGTCACGATGTATCTCAAATTGATGATACTGAATGAGCTCATCAGTCTTCAACGTAAACGAAATTACGTTAATCTTAACTACAATTCACGAGAACGATTAATGCTACCATAGTAAATACACGCCAAAATGTCGACACATGATGTCAATATGACTTACAATTTGCGGATATTAATTACTAACGTTAATTACACTCGAGCACATCGATATCAGTTCAACGTGCTTCCAAACGTAAGATGCATCCGTGAACGACATATTGACATCACAAAATTTCGTAAATTCATTATACTAAATGGATTCATGGCTCTGCATCACGACATGTAGTCAACATGCCGTAAAATTTGCTGCATCAATCGTGAGCGCGACGTGATAATCGTGACCGTCTATCTGGGAAGATCCAAATTACAGAATGCGATGGTATCCTTCAAAAATCGTATGGGAATCTCTTCGATAATCCGCGAATCCTTCAGGCTTCAAACTGGATTCGTACATTGGATTCCAATGGATAATCCTCACTAAAACCCAACACACGATCGTGACCCTCTAGGCACACTATAGGGATCCAGTGCAATGACCAATTGGATCCTACACGGAGAGAATTTTAAAGTATTTTTTACGGTGAAATCTCCGTAAAAATTACATTAAAAATTTGAAACCGGTGACAAATATGCACACAGTCAAAAATTGACACTAGCTTTTGATATTTTGCTTTCATTCATGTGAAAATTTAAGCAAGTAGCATAATTTTTTACATTTCTTTCAGTAAAAATTCTGACACATTCTCATGTAGAATTTTAACAATGGGCTGCCTCAAAAATTCCAAGTTTCTACAGTAAAAATAACCTGGACAAACTTGAAATTTCTAAAATCCCTAGCGAAAAATTAATTCCCTATGATTAAATAAATACTCTATATACTGTATTTCTGAACATTTGTGTTCTTGATTGCTACTTATTTTAGCATATCATCTTTCCGTACCATTGTAGACGTCCTTTATCGAAGTTTCTTTTCACGTTTCTTTGTTTTCTTGCGTAGAACTGCGTAGAACACGTTAGACTGCACGAGACCACGAGGCTTTCTTGGCCCATGCTTCGTACTATAATGCGCATGCGCGGTACCGCTGTTGCTAAGCAACGCGGGTCGGCGTCGTTCGTGCTCGTCATACTGCGTCATACACAAGCACACTCTCACAGCTTGCGTTCACGTATACGCACGCTCGCACACAGACCTCACGCGTACGGTCAGGCGACCTAGCCCTAACTGATTTTACTATAAAGAACGTAAAATTGCGGTGGACGCACGGAAAATTTCGGCTTCCTTTTTTATATTTTTATGGAAAACACGCAAATTTCTCAATGTTCCACTGAAAAATGTCATTTATATTAGCACTTTTTTAACTTATTGTCGTAATCTTTACGTTTCATGAAATTTTACTATTAATTTCAGAAAAAATTCTGGAAAACATTTTAAATTTCTGTTACGCAAAAGTAAATTTTGATTCATTTCCATGAAAATTTATAATTTATTTCCTAAAAACCTGAGGAATTGCACATTTGTCACCGAGTTACTGTGATTTCACAGTAAAAATTACTTAAAAATTCTTTCCGTGTATTAGCAAGTAGGGTCAAGTATGGGAGTTCGTATCCCCATGACATCTGCACCAGATCCACCTATACCGATTGGCCATGCAGCAACAGCGGTGCTTTTTTTCACCAACAATAACTTCAGTGGTCATCAAAGTCCCTGTACCTGTCCAATGTACCCGTACGTGCGTACATCACCAAAGCCAACATTGGACTTGCATTACACACACATAATCTATCCATACGCTACATTTTGCAGATATTTCATCCAAATACGTGTCGACTTTTGTATATGTGTTGTCTATTCATATGTGCATATTGTATACATATCGACTTCTACTGGAGAAAAGGACCCAAGTCACGTCAGTTTTCGTTTTGCATAGGGTGAGTTACGCTCCTTTGTTTGCCAGCAGTCCAGTTGAGATGCACGGCACCGTATATAGATAGGGACATGTGTGTCCGTGTGGATGTATCTTGCAGCCCGGGCAGTCTGTGCATCGTTCCTCAAGAGGCCGAAAGGCGAACCAAGATGGTGCAATGGTATTGGAATAGGCTTGGGACCGTAAACGTGTGTGTGTGTGTGGGGGGGGGGGGGAGGGGGGGGCGAAGAAACTGGGACGGCAACGCGAGCGATAACAAAGGAGCCACTGTAACGCAGTTCGCGCCTATTGTACGATGCTGCTTACACACAGATACGTTGAAGATAGTAATATATACGAGAGCGACGCTTCTGCTATTAGCCTTGGATGCATATACGCATACACATCCGGATATCGATGGCTCAACGTCGGAAGATCTTTCGACCGCGCTTGCGTGTATTCGACAACGCTTCGAGGGCCTCTCGAGCAGAAGTGAAAAAAAAACATTTCATTGCAAATACGGATGAAGGAAGGAAGAGGAGAAATTCGCAAAAAAGGCCTCGATATACCGTGAGAATTTTTCGCAAGCGATCCTATGGCGACCGTCCGGAAATTCTCGACTTGTTTTTCCTCGCTCTCCCGACGTTCGTACGACAAAAAAATTTACGATGTCGATGTTTTTCATCGGATTGGAATGCAACGTAACTTTGTTTTTTTTTTCTTTGGTATTTGCAGTTATAGTATTAAGGATAAAAACTTTTTGGGATATTTTGATCTGTAATGTTTAATTAATGTTTAGATAAGATGGGAAATCTGACGACTGTAATGAGGATTCTAAAAAGGGTTTGGAAGATTTTCGCAGTGTGGATATGGTGCTGAATTTCGCATCGTTGGGATGCAACGAAAAATCTTTTTTGTATTCTATTTTTTATTTTTATTATTGTCTAATTTCAATCGCAATTTTCAAGCGTCAATTTACAAAGAGGCAACGTGAAAATACGTCGAAGTATTTTCGTAGCGATAAATAGGAAAAAAGACATTCGAGCAAATAAAAAAAATCGTTACATTCCGACGATGCAGGCTTCAACCGCACGTCTAGATATACGAGACGAAAAAAAATACGTTGAAACCTGCATCGTCGGAATGCAACGAAAATTAATTTTTTTCAATCACAAAATGTTTTTCGGCAGATTCGGGCTGGGAAAATCGCGCAACCTCTTCGCCACGTATCATTAGAAATTTGCGACCAAAATTAGCAATAAAAGAACTTCGTATAATGATGAAAATGAAGAAAGGAAAAAAATAAGAAAAAAGTATCATTGCATTCCAACGGTTGGAAATTCAGCATGATAAAAAAGAAGTTTGGATCATTGGAATGCAACGAAAATTCATCTTTACATTTCCATTCCTTCCTCATGAGGTTGAAGTTTGCATCGTTGGAATGCAACGAAAATGATTTCTTTTTATTTTACAAACTTCCTATGGCAGATTTGAGCTACGAAAATCACGCAAGCAATTTTTCGGATCCTTATTTAGCGATCTAATACAAATTCGCAATACATGATTGTAGATGATAATGGATATAAGAATGTGAGAAGCATTTTCGTTGCGTTCCAACGATGCAAAGTTCAGCCCCATTCCTTCCTCTCATCGCCCCACCAAATCTTTTTCGAGAAATTCCAATTGCCAACCTCCCAATAAGTGTCTAAAAGAAGGTCGATCAATTTCCTAGCTCAAATCTCCTCCAACAAATGTCCGAAAGACAAAAAAAATCATTTTCAATGCACTTCAACGCAAACTTCAATTCCTTGGACACTCGTCGTTTGTTATTCTTGAGAATTGTTGAAACAGGCAAAAATCAACATTTCCCATTGCCGCATTATCGTTATTATTATTTTCGTATCATTATTACTAATGCTGATTTAAGCTGCCGTAAAATTCCTTCCCGTCTGGACAATCGCGAGTATTTTCGAGGCTTTCAGGATAGCGATATCTCCGTCGTGCCTGTACGTATCCCTCCATACATGCACAAACCAACAAACACACACACACACACACACAAAGAGAGACACACGTACATCATCTTTGCACGTATATGCAATCCGTGTGCAAGAAGAGACGCGAGTCAAAGTCGAAACGTGGGGCCACGTCTCGTTGGAAAAGTCGTCCCGAAGGTTGTTCTTCGGGCGCAAAGTGAAAGAATCGCGTTTTATGGGACACACGTCCCGGCTGGGGCCAGAGTGCCGTGGGTATATGTATGTATAGTACGTGAAGGACGACACAAGTCGAGTTCTTTGCAGCACATCATGTCCGGTTCTTTATGAACGTGTGTGTGCGCGTGCGTGCGTGCGTGCGTGCGTGCGTGCGTGCGTGCGTGCGTGCGTGTGTGTGTGTGTGTGTGTGTGTGTGTGTGTGTGTGTGTGTGTGTGTGTTCGTGTGGATATCTGCGTCTCGTCAATCGCAGGCACCCCCGTACGAGGGAATACAGGATTGACTCGTGAAATATTTGAGGGCTCGTATGTACGAGTATACGCGGCCACGGTTCATGACACGCATCCAGCGAAATCTCAGGAAAATTATCGACAATTTTTTGCGAGAGAAAATCATATACCACGACTATTATTATTATTATTATTATTATTATTATTATTATTAGTAGTAGTAGTAGTAGTAGTAGTAGTAGCAGTAGCAGTAGCAGTAGCAGCAGCAGCAGCAGCAGTAGCAGCAGCAGTAGCAGTAGCAGTAGCAGCAGCAGTAGCAGTAGCAGTAGAAGCAGTAGTAGTAGCAGTAGTAGCAGTAGTAGTAGTAGTAGCAGTAGCAGCAGCAGTAGCAGTAGTATCAGTAGTAGTAGCAGTAGTAGCAGTAGTAGCAGTAGCAGCAGCAGTAGCAGCAGTAGCAGTAATAGTAGCAGTAGTAGCAGTAGTAGCAATAGTAGCAGCAGTAGTAGTAGTAGTAGCAGTAGTAGTAGCAGTAGCAGCAGTAGCAGTAGTAGTAGCAGTAGTAGCAGTAGTAGCAGTAGTATCAGTAGTAGTAGCAGTAGTAGCAGTAGCAGCAGCAGTAGCAGTAGTAATAGCAGTAATAGCAGTAGTAGCAGTAGTAGCAGTAGTAGCAGCAGTAGCAGCAGTAGCAGTAGTAGTAGCATTAGTAGCAGTAGTAGCAGCAGTAGCAGTAGTATCAGTAGTAGTAGCAGTAGTAGCAGTAGTAGCAGTAGTAGCAGTAGTAGCAGTAGCAGCAGCAGTAGCAGTAGTAGTAGCAGTAGTAGCGGTAGTAGCAGTAGTAGCAGTAGTAGCAGCAGTAGCAGCAGTAGCAGTAGCAGTAGCAGTAGTAGCAGTAGTAGCAGTAGTAGCAGTAGTAGTAGCAGTAGTAGCAGTAGTAGCAGTAGTAGCAGTAGTAGTAGCAGTAGTAGCGGTAGTAGCAGTAGTAGCAGTAGTAGCAGCAGTAGCAGCAGTAGCAGTAGCAGTAGCAGTAGTAGCAGTAGTAGCAGTAGTAGCAGTAGTAGTAGCAGTAGTAGCAGTAGTAGCAGTAGTAGCAGTAGCAGCAGTAGCAGTAGTAGTAGCAGTAGTAGCAGTAGTAGCAGTAGTATCAGTAGTAGTAGCAGTAGTAGCAGTAGCAGCAGCAGTAGCAGTAGTAATAGCAGTAGTAGCAGTAGTAGCAGTAGTAGCAGCAGTAGCAGCAGTAGCAGTAGTAGTAGCATTAGTAGCAGTAGTAGCAGCAGTAGCAGTAGTATCAGTAGTAGTAGCAGTAGTAGCAGTAGTAGCAGTAGTAGCAGTAGTAGCAGTAGCAGCAGCAGTAGCAGTAGTAGTAGCAGTAGTAGCGGTAGTAGCAGTAGTAGCAGCAGTAGCAGCAGTAGCAGTAGCAGTAGCAGTAGTAGCAGTAGTAGCAGTAGTAGCAGTAGTAGTAGCAGTAGTAGCAGTAGTAGCAGTAGTAGCAGTAGAAGCAGCAGTAGCAGTAGCAGAAGCAGTAGCAGTAGCAGTAGCAGTAGTAGTAGTAGTAGCAGTAGCAGTAGCAGTAGCAGTAGTAGTAGTAGTAGTAGTAGTAGTAGAATTTTTTTCTTCAATTTTCCAAATTTCTTCTGGCATATGTAAGTTGTGAAAAAGACAAACGTTTTTACAGATTCTTATTTAGCAATCTACACATTTGAGGGCTCGTATGTATACGCGGCCATGGCTCACGCATCCAGCGAAATCTCAGGAAAATTATCGTCATTTTTTTGCGGGAGAAAATCGTAGGCAACGACTATTATTATTATTATTAGTACTAATATTATCGTAGGATAATAATCAGACTTTTCGTTATTATAATCATTATCGTATTATTATTTCGAGAAAAAATAACGTTTGAATGCAACGAAAATGATTTTTTTCTAACTTTGCACATGTCCTTTGCCACGTGTAAGTTACGAAAATCGCGTAAACATTTGTTCAGATTCATATCCAGGGTATGTATTACAAATTCGCGAAATATGATTTCCGATATTGATGGAGAAAATAAAGAAATTGAACAGAATTTTCGTTGCATTCCAACGATGAAAACATAGACGCTGTAATGAAAATACGAATATTTTGAAAATTAATGACAAAAATAAGTTTCGAGGAGACGGCGAGGGAGAGAGTAAGGGAGACGGGGGATAGAAGAAAAGTGGAGTCTTCATCGTTGGCAGGCTGTCTCATATATACCCTCTGCTGCCGTCGCGGTGGTCTCTCGGGCAAAACGGACGTCACTGACCTGCCTCCCGGCAGGCCGATGCACCATCCGCAAGACTCTGTCTGTCTCTTTTTCTCTCTCTATCTCCCTCTCTCTCTATATATATTGCTTCTCTCTTTCTGCATCGGTGGGTCTCACTTACTCTTTCTATTCCTCTTTCTCTCTCTCTCTCTCTCTCTCTCTCTCTCTCTCTCTCTCTCTCTCTCTCTCTCTCTCTCTCTCTCCCTCTCCCTTCGTCCCTCTGTGTGCTGAGAAACGGTGCGTCCTTGACGGGTGCGTGCGGATCCGGAGCATCGGAGAGCCATAACGTGAGAGAGGCACACACCTTTCCCTCATCCCGCGGACGCAGAGCTTGCGTCGCGTACCGCGTTTGCATTCGCCGGGTTCGCGCCAATTTTCAGCGTCTCTCCGACGCCGCGACTTACGGCATTACTTTATTTCTTTTCGTTTTTGTATTCTTGGGTTATAGGGAACAGAATTTTTTCGTGAGCCGAAAAACGTTGGGAAGTGATTCGAGCGGGATATATCGAGCAATATGGTTGGAGGGATGAATGTTTCTCACGGTTTCCATTCCGCTGTAGATATTGCGACTGATATACCAGGTGTCGAAGTATGAAACCGGAATTTCCCTGTAGATGGTGCTGGCCATCAGTTTAGAGACCGTAAGACCGCTTCTGCAGCGCCATCATGTCCCTCTAACAGCTGACGAAGATTTTCGACACGTAACAACCCAATTTCCCTACAGCGGTATATTTTTCTATAACCTTGAACATGTCGTGTTTTGTGCCTACGAACTACGATTTGCGGACAGCATTGGGTTTCTGTTATCATTTGAAGATAACTGCTGCAGAATCGCATCGAATATGCTTGTCGAAGCTTACGGTGAACATGCTCTTGGTAAAACGCAGTGTTTCGAGTGGTCAAAAAAATTCAAAAGTGGTCATTTTGACGTGAGAAACGAAGAGGGTGGGAAACCACCGAAAAAGTTCGCAGACAACGAATTGCAAGCCTTATTGGACGAACATGATACTCAGAGTCAACGAGAACTCGCGGATCAATTGAATGTCACGCAGAAAGACGTCTCCATTCGTTTTTATCAGTTTCTAACAACAGACGAAGTAACTTTTACAAAAAAATTCCGCTTTCATACTTCTACACCTCGTATAAACGGTGTCTCAAAATCACCATGATGCTGAAGTTTGCATCGTTGCAATGCAACGAAATATTTTTTCACTGAGTTTCCAAAATGTTTTTCAACAGATTTATGCTATAATGATCCGGCGACCATCTTCTAGCTACCTTATTTAGCAATCTACGGTCCAAATCTTCAAAATATGATTTTCGATACCAATAAACACAATGAAGCCAAGAAAAAATCGTTCCATTCCAACGATGCAAACTTCAGGCCCATACATCACCTGACGTGTAAATTTACCAACGCAACGTGTTATTCATTTGAGAAATCCGAATATTTTTATTTTAGGGGTCTTCTCACTTTGGACGCTAAAAAAGGCGATTTTCATGAATTTTTTTGATGGGATTATATTATAGATATTGATATAAAAGTTGTTACCCTTAAGGCCTTAAGTCACGGTAACGGGTATAAAATTATGTGCGAATTTAACAATTTTTCTGTCGTATGGAAAAGTAATTTAGTCATACAATTAATTACACATCATTTAGTATGGATATCAAGCTGTTAGAAATTGTTTTTTTTTCAATGTACAAAATGGCCGACTACTCGAAACTTCTCGAAACAGCTTTTTTCCAATTGGGGTGACAAATAACTTCAACAATTTTCACTCGATTTACTTCAAATTTAAAAGTTATGTTCCTAATGGCATTTCCCATAGAAGTACGTATGGAATTTCTGATTAATCGAAAACTTTTCATTTTATGAGCAGTTATAACGAAATTTTTCACTGAAAATTCATTTCTTAAGTTCAAATACCTACAACTTTTGAATAAAACAATATTTTTTAAACTCCGTACCTACTTCTCGAGGTATTCTAATGTAGATTGACGAGAATTTTTGTTTTTTGTTGTAGGTAAAAAATTGTGGATGCTAAATGTCACGCCGCGGAGCGCAAAAAAAAAAAGATAACAAAAGAAAATATTATTAGTCGGCCATTTTGTACATCGAAAAAAAAAATTCTAACAGCTTGATATTCATACTAAATAGATGTGTAATTAATTTTATGACTGAATCACTTTTTCGTACGAAAAAGAATTGTTAAATTCGCACGCGATTTTATACCCGTTACTGTGGCCTAAGGCTTTAATAAATACAGCTTCGAAATAGGTAAACAATTTTTTTTAATGCGTTTATGTAACCCAAACGAACTTTAAACGCGTTTTTCTCGAAACAACGTTTTTCAACGGCTTGTTGATAAAATCTTCGAAACTACTGAACCGATCCTTATGAAATTTTAACCACATATTCTTTACAACTATTGCTATAGCGCATATCAAAGATTTTTTAAACTTTCGCTGTTTACTATTTTGTTGCCAAAAAACGGTGAAAAAAACACTTTTTTTTTTTGTTTTTTCAAGAAACGTCCGCCATTTTGTTATTTTTGCATATATAAAAAATCGTATGATACGCGCTATAGCCATTAACATACTGAATCTAAAACCTTTTGATTTTTTTGTTTCCGATGATCCACCTCCGAGATTTCATCAACAGCGCAGACCTACCATTTTTTAAGGAAATATTTTTAACTACCATTTTCGTTTATAAATAGTGACTTAATTTGATAACATTTTTTAAAATTTATTTCCAAAGAGTATTTATTAAGTGTAACAACTTTTGTATCAATATTTATAATATAAACCTATCAAAAAAAATCATGGAAATAGTCTTTTTTAGCGTCTAAAGTGAGAAGACCCCTTAACCCTCCTTGGTCACTTTGGGTAAATTTTACCCAGACGTAACTTTGGTTAGGTCGGGTTCAGGAGGCGAGGGTTTGAAGTGCCACTATGCCACTATTTTCTTCTTCCAATTTTACTTGATAATATCGAAAATTCAGAAAGTTACGATTTTTTGAGTGAAAACGTGTTTTCTTTGACAAATTGACCTACTCGTGATTTTTTCGAAAAATGTTGTCATTCGAATTTTGACATACCGACTTTTCACACATGTCATAGAACGTTCAAAGTATTTTCTGGTATTTTTTCAATCCCGATCGGGCTGATAGTTCTCAGACAGCAACCATTTGAAACTTGGCAGGGTAAGTTTTACCCAGTGTGACCACTATGTTATTCTACCGAAGTGTGACCACGGAGGGACCCGGAATGGGTCTGCAGATCTTTGGCATACACTTTATCTTCCAGAAAACTTCAAAGAAGTCCAATGGCATAAAATCGCACGATCTTGGTGGCCAATTCACATCGCCGCGGCGCGAGATAACAACCATGAAACTTCGTCTGCAACAACTGCATTGTTTCGCCCGCAGTGTGGCGGGTTGCGCCATCTTGTTGAAAGAATACCGTAAAATGGGGGTCCTCAGAACAGGTTTTCGAAGTTTTTTTGTAGGTAACTTTTTCTCAACATCCTAAATTCCAACTTTTTTTGCTCCGATATAACAATGTTTCCGTGGGCTGTCAAATGTGTAAGAAAGTCAAGCCCCGCCACCCCCCATAATTTGATTCCTTTCTTCAAAAGTGTCATTTCGATAAAAGAAAATTAATACTTTATGCATTATGCATGGAACAAAATGAAAAAAAGAAAGACAATTTTTTGCAATCAAATTGTCTTCTTTAAGGATGTTGAGTCCCAAATCGCAAATGATGATAAAATTCTGAAAATTTGATATGTTTTTGTATGAAGTATTTCAGAGGTCGTGTAAAAATTTCACGACAATTAGGAAGCTCGCTATTGAACAATTAACATTCACAAATTAAATGTTGTTTTATGGAAACTGATGTAACTTTGCAATAAGTTTTTTTTTTGACCTCTCAATTTTATAATATCTACAATATACTGAAAGCAACGGAAACAAAACGAAGTTTATTGATAAATTTTTTTTTATTTCTTTTAAAAATTGTTCTTAACAAAATGTTAATTTTTTAATAACGAGCTTCCTAATCGTCGTGAAATTTTAACACGACCTCTTAAATCCTTCATACAAAAACATACCAAATTTTCCGAATTTTCTTATCATTTTTTATTTCAACCCTTAAGGAGGTTGAAGCAATGATGATAGAATTCTAAAAATTTTGTATGTTTTTACATGAAGTATTCAGGAGGTCGTGTAAAAATTTCACGACGATTAAGAAGCTGTTTATCGAACAATTAACATTAACATGATTAATAGGGGCTCAACATCCTTAAAATAAAGAAAACAATTCGACAAAATAAAAATAAAGAATAAGAGTAAGAGGTTGAAAGAGTGAGGGACGCCCGAGTTGGCGACCTACCTCACGCGAGGGATGCGTGCGAAACATCGAAAAGTCTACTCGTACACACGTGTACGCACATTCGAATTATGCAAATCCTTGGCGACGTGAACTATAATAGGCTAAAAATAGAATTTCAACGAGGCCGATTGTCGGAGCTTACGGCAAACGTTGACGAGCCTCAAAAACAAAAAACGCATAAAACGTAACGACGCGAAGTCACGGAATAGCAAGAGCGTCGAAAATATCGACCGTTTTGTTGCGCCGTAAAATTGGCCAATCGGAAACGTTCGCTGGGTCAGTGCCTCTCGATCGCACTCGAAGAGAAGAAAAAAAAAAAGGGGGGCGAGAAAAATTAACGACGACAGTTGAGTAGGGTGAATAGACGCGAATCCCTGAAAGGGAAGACACCGAGACGGAGATAGAGAGCGACAGAGGGAGGCGGGGGGGGGGGGGGGGGGGGAGGGGGTGGGAGTCGGGTAGTAGACGCGAAATAAAAGGACCACGCGGTGAGTGCTCGGAACTCTCTCGATGACACTAACCTACCTCAAGCTAGACTCTCGACAGCCCAGTCAGGATCATTAAACTCTAACGCTCTTACGTCGTCCATTCGCGTCTTTGCGCCATCCGTGTATGGGCGTGTATATATATACGTGTGCGTACGTACACACTCGCCGTAAGGACAATTTTATTGTTGTTGGTCCCGGAAACGATCAATCCCAGGGCTAGACTAGCCAATCATTGACTTGGTCACGTGCCCTCGGCTATCCCCCTCGTAATCTCTTTCACTCGCTTTCATTCTAAGCGACGACGACGACGACGATGAGAGACGTGAGTCAGCTATCCGCCAGGAGAGAACGTTTCATTCATTTTCTCTCTCTCCCTTTCTCTCTCCCCACGCACACTTGAGCGATAATTCTCGTGATTGTCCGAGCACATTTTTATCTAGTATATTAGCATAATTTATAGCTGCGTGCCCGGAGTCGAGACCAGTCGCAGAAATCTCGTATAACTCAATTCTCCGATGGAAAAAAAATAGTCCGGATGACAGTCAACCGGTGAGCTATTTTCCAATCATATATGTCTCTATGGGAGTACACAGTTTGTTTGGGTCCGTTACTTTATTGTTGTGGTGTAGCGTCGTGCTATGGGGCTGAAGTTTGCGTCGTTGGAACGCAACGAAAATTCTTCTCACCTTCTTATATAGATGACTATCTACATATATTGCGAAATTGTTTTAGACCGCTAAATAAGGATCCGAAAAATTGCTTGCGTGATTTTCGCAGCTCGAATCTGCCATAGAAAATTTGTAAAATAAAAAGAAATCATTTTCGTTGCGTTCCAACGATGCAAACGTCAACCTCATCTTCGTTCTTGTGATGTTGCTTGTGAAACGATTATGAAGATTGCACCTTTGTGATGCAGCGAAGACTCCTTTTTTTCATGACGATTCTGAAGTTTGCAACGTTGGAACACGACGAGAATAATGTTTATCCAATTGTCAATTTTCTTTGACAGATGGCAGGACTAGAACTCTATTCTTTATTTCTCTAGTCTGGAGCAGGTTTAATCAGAAACGTCTCTATTCCAAAATATCTCATGTCTAAAAAATTTCTCCGCCGAAACATTTCTGTTCGTAAAGATCACGATGCCTCAATAATTCGGTTCTGAAATATTACTGTTTTTGAGTATCTCCATTCCACAATCTTTCGTATCCGAAACTTTTCTACTCTCGAATATCTGTATTCTTCAAAATTTCATGTGACATTCAAAACATCTGTATTCTCGATTAAAACGAAATATCTCTGTGGCTGAGAACTGAGAGAAATAAATAATAGAGTTGCTGTCCTGCCGAACAAATCTACGGCAAACGATTCTTCAAGATTCTCATTCGAGACCTACACCTTAAGTCTGTCAAGAGTGATTTAAGATGACAATAACAATGGAGGAAAAATAATGCAAAACAAATCTCGTTGCATACCAAGGATGCGAACTTCAACATTTTTCATTTCTTCATTTTCTTCGTCGTCAAAAAGCTTATCTTGCAAATTTGGGGTGGTCTTCTGATAAGTATCCTTAAAAAAGTTCGAGTGTTCTTCGTAGTCTTAATTTGTCAAGAAAGTTTGGATTACTGAGCATTCGTTGCGTTCCAACGATCCATACTTCAATATCATTTTTTATTTTTGTGATGATATTATTTTTTACTCGCGATGACGATTGATTTTTCTTTCGGAAAAACGAAAGTCGTGCAGAAAGTGAAGCTGAGCTTTGGTTATTGTCATTTGCGTGATAAAACTTCGTGAAATAATGATAGCGCTGAAGTTTGCATCGTTGAGACGTAGTGAAGATTGTTTTTGATTTTTTAAATTTCTTTTATTTTTAATTTTTATCTGAAATATTTACTTGCCGATTTCGGTTATCAATCTTCAATAATGATCCTCGTAAATGTTTCATTAATTTTCGTAGTCTTTATATGCAGAAAAAAAATCGGCCACGCGATGAAAATATATTTTTGCTGCAGTCGAACGATGCAGACTTTAATACCGTAAAAAAACTACGAATATATGTATATATATATATATATGTGAGTGTAGCAGCCGCTCGGGAAATTGAATTTCCGCTTAGCTCTCACTCTACTCGTCTCCATCCTTTCTTCCTCCTTCCTTCTGTGTTTCAACGAGTGCATAACGGCAAAGATGACACGTGCAGAGTCGCGGACTTGAGTTATAATGGAAAATGCAGGCATATTTCTTTTATTCATATATATATATATACATATATATAATTTTTCGAAATATTCATAAACGTATACCTGGTGGGGAGTCCCTCTCCATCTATTTCAACATTTATTTGAACCCCTACATAGTAATTTTTAATAATTTATACAACACCGTTAAGGTTCAAGATAATTGTGAATCTCCTTTCGAGCCTTGTTACAGAATTGTGTATATCTACATATCCAAGCGTACATCGCATTTGGCAATTTCATATTTTGTTCAGTGTGACTCAAAATTTTTTTTCCAATTTTGACATTTAGCTGGTAGCTTTAATTCAGTATATGTAGATTCCTAGTTTCTTCAACTTTAGTTTTTGGTCGATTTTCTGGGTTTGCCCGAAAGGTGACTGGTGCGTAACCATAATCGATCGATAAATCAATATATGTGCATCCGTAAAATTGTAATTATGTTGGAATTAATTCTATTAAGCCAGACGATTTTTTGTCAACAGAATTAGGTGTTTTGGCCATTCATATATTATGGCTTTTTAAATGGCATGTTATGTATTTGGTATTTTATATATTTGTATATATTACACTATGCTATTGGATTATATTCTATACATATATATATATATATATATATATATATATATATATATATATTTGTTATATATTTTTTACATTTTTTATATATTTCATATATTTTATCTATACATGGATGGGTCATAGCAAGTAAGTCGGTCGGATCGACCGCAGGTGTGCTCGCGCCGCGCACGTTTGCCCACGCACACGCGCGAATCGCACACTCGTGGATTGCAAGCTGACGCGATTTCTCGCGGTGCGAGAACTCTGCGCGAGAACAGGACGCGAGAGGCCCCAAGGACGCACAAAGAGAGCCGCGGGATGCACTCTCGCCAATAAACGTTTCGTCCACCCATACACGCATTCCGCATTTCCTCTTTTTCCTCCTTCTTCTCCTCCTCCTCTTCCTCCTCTCCTCCTCCTCTTATACCGACTCCCTTATTCCTTTCGTTTCTTTAATTATTGTTTATCCCACTTATCCCAATTATCCTCCGCTTTTCTCATTTATCGCGCGACGACGCGATAAAGGAATAAAAAGGCACGTAAAATAAATACGTAAAAAGCGAAGCCGGTCGAGAGGAACGAGAAAGTTACGCGTCGTCGAGTAGATATCCTGTGTTTCAATTTCTCTATTTGTCGCGTAACTTATCTAGGTCCTATTTTTATTTTCACCCGTATTGATTGCGTGCCGCGGTATATAGGGTAATATTCAATCTATTTAATGGGCGACCTCTGTGGGTAGGTATATAATACGTTCAAATGTATTATATACCTAGACACGTTGGTACGAATGACATTGCATTGTAAATGACATGCATATATATATATATATATATATATGTGGAGAAAGGTGATTTCGAAATCATTCGACTTCGAGGATCGACCTCATAGTAGCTCATAAATGTAAGCATATTTATATGGCAGTAATTTCGAGGACTGCCCTATTTCCACCATCGACGTTTCGTTTAAAAACAGAATTGAGGACCGTCATCAAAACAGCGAGCTATTTTGATAATCTGCCTAACATGACATAGATACGACCGGTTAAAAATATCCTTTCTCACAAATAATATATAAAGTGTGCAGTAACACAATAATGGCCTCGATTCTCCAATGTTCCTCCGGACATTGATCCAAAATATCGAAATGTCTGGATTCTGGACATTTCGATATATATATATATAATAAAGTATATATACATATATATAATATTTTAAAAAGATATATATATATGGGGTGTCCTGTTATGAATGGATAATCCTGCAACTGTCGATAGGTCAGATCGTGTCCTACTACACGGAGAGAATTTTTAAGTAATTTTTACTGTGAAATCACAGTAACTCGGTGACAAATGTGCAATTCTTCAGGTTTTTAGGAAATAAATTATAAATTTTCATGGAAATGAATCAAAATTTACTTTTGCGTAACAGAAATTTAAAATATTTTGCAGAATTTTTACTGAAATTAATAGTAAAATTTCATGAAACGTAAAGATTACGACAATAAGTTAAAAAAGTGCTAATATAAATGAAATTTTTCAGTGGAACATTGAGAAATTTGCGTGTTTTCCATAAAAATTTAAAAAAGGAAGCCGAAATTTTCCGTGCGTCCACCGGAATTTTACGTTCTTTATAGTAAAATCAGTTAGGGCTAGGTCGCCTGACCGTACGCGTGAGCTCGGTGTGTAGCGTGCGTATACGTGAACGCAAGCTGCGAGAGTGTGCTTGTGTATGACGCAGTATGACGAGCACGAACGACGCCGACCCGCGTTGCTTAGCAACAGCGGTACCGCGCATGCGCATTATAGTACGAAGCATGGGCCAAGAAAGCCTCGTGGTCTCGTGCAGTCTAACGTGTTCTACGCAGTTCTACGCAAGAAAACAAAGAAACGTGAAAAGAAACTTCGATAAAGGACGTCTACAATGGTACGGAAAGATGATATGCTAAAATAAGTAGCAATCAAGAACACAAATGTTCACAAACGCCGATGAAAAAAGTATTTATTTAATCATAGGGAATTCATTTTTCGCTAGGGATTTTAGAAATTTCAAGTTTGTCCAGGTTATTTTTACTGTAGAAACTTGGAATTTTTTAGGCAGCCCATTGTGAAAAATTCTACATGAGAATGTGTCAGAATTTTTACTGAAAGAAATGTAAAAAATTATGCTACTTGCTTAAATTTTTACATGAATGAAAGCAAAATATTAAAAGCTAGTGTCAATTTTTGACTATGTGCACATTTGTCACCGGTTTCAAATTTTTAATGTAATTTTTACGGAGATTTCACCGTAAAAAATACTTAAAAATTCTCTCCGTGTATATGCTGGAAATTCAGTCGAGTAAAAGTCTCACGGTTTTCGAGATGTAGAGCTTTATGTTATTTTTTGAAAAAAATCATCTGCTTTTGGTTTTTCGCGTGCTATTTCTACAAATGATATGAATCGACGATAACTAAACACCTTTTTAAAGTAATTAGATATGCGTGGTACTTATTTTTTTTACGCCGCTGGCTATCAAAGTCAGATGTTCGAATTGGTTTGTATGAAAATTCTGCATAAGATCCTTTTCCATAAAGTTTCCTTAATATTGAAGGTTAAAAAGAAGACTCTTCGAGATAAAACAAATAAACGAGAGGATCTTTTTGAAAACTGGGTCAAAAAGTGATCATTTGTAGAAATTGCATGCTAAAAACCAAAAGCAAACGATTTCTATCTTGAAAACCGTGGGGCTTTTCCTGAACTGAAATTCGAACATGTAGTAGGACATGATCTGACCTATCGACAGTTGCAGGATTATTCGTTCATAACAGGACACCCTGTATATATATTAACATCGAGAATAACGAACTGTGACACGACGGTTCTCCTTTCGTTTCTTTTTCCTTTGGTTTTTTTTTTTCTTTAATTGTCTCCGATGTTCCTCCGTTATATAATTCTTGGTGCATCCACAATACGTCGACGCATTGAGTAGAGCGACAGAGTATGACATCGAAGGTTGCGTCGTTGGAACGCAACGATTTTTTTTCCTCAATACATTTCTTCATTCTTATCATTGTCCATTGTGCCTTTTCTTGCGAATGAAGGTGATATATCGGTAATAAGAATACGTGAAAACGTTTGAACGATTTTCGCAGCTCAAAGCGACAAAAAATAATAGAGCAATTATAACGATGGACTTTGCATTGTTGGGATACAACGGAAATTCTTTTTTATTTTCTTAATTAATTTATTCTTGTCACCTAAAATCTTTTTTGCCGGTCTTGATTGCAGATTTTTAATAAGGATCCTCGAGAATGTTTCATGAAATTTCGTAGTCTGAATGTGCAAAAAAAATGGTAATACAACGGAAATTTATGAGGTATTTCACGTGAATCCGGTGGGCTTTTTCCCTGACCCCCGCCAATTGGATTAATTTTTTTAAACCTGATTTCATTGACTCTAAAAGACAGCCTGAATTTTTTTTACATTTATCGAAACAGCCCTTAAACGAAAAAAAAAATTCCGAAAAAAACGCCCCGATTTAAGAATCTGAAAAATTTCCCAAAAATCCGTGATTATATGTAAAAATGTTCAAGCTATCACCCGCCGTGGAAGTATGATTTTTTCTGTGCTTTCTGAGCGATTGACGTTAAAAAAAAATCCGAAAAATTCAAGAACCGTTTACTTTGGGCCGATACTTTAATATTTTGATATCCACAATGAATTTTTTTGATCATCTTTGAATAACCAAATCACAACCATGGACCTTGAACAGTTAGCATTAAAAAATCCCTGGTATTAATTTCAATCAAAATCGTCTTCAGCACAGAAAAAATCATACTCCCACTGCGGGTGATAGCTTGAAAATTTTCACATATAATCACGCATTTTTGGGAATTTTTTCAGATTTTTAAATCGTGGCGGTTTTTTCGAAAAACAAATTCTTGACTACGGGTCGTTTCGAAAAATCAAAAAATAATTCAGGGTGTTTTTTTAGTCAACGAGAATCACATTTAAAAAAATTAATCGAATTGGCGAATATAATCTAACGATGCAAACTTCAACGTCACGACAAAGTATACCTTGATTTTTATTCCGCTATTATCGTATATGCGATGTTTTACGGTAATTTGTAATTGCAAAGAGTAATTTCGGACTTGTACGAAGTTTCGCGGATTCGTTTTGTCACGCGACCTTGCCCGTCACGAGATAGACGATGGAAGTCTACATTCTTTCGTCGGTCCGGTAATCAGTACGATCGTAAAGCACAATTGCGTTAGGGCAGGGAACTTTTCTCTCTTTCTCTCTCTCCCCCCCCCCCCCCTCTCGCTCTGTTTGCGCGGGCTGGCTGCCGTTTTCTCGAGTGAGTACGAAACGTCGCGAGTGCACGTCGAGTTTGGCGAGACGAGAAAAATACGAGCGCGACTGCGAAATGTGGGCGATAGATGGAGATAAAGGAAGAAAAAGAGCACGTACGAATGATGAACGACGCACACAGGCGTGCTCGGTCGAACGTCTGTTTATGGTAGCCGCGCTGCTCACGCAGTCCTAGGCACTTTTCAGCAATGTGGCTTCAACGCTTTATCTACAATTAACGTCACGTTAATTCGCTCGGTACTCTGCATTTAGGTAAATCCGTTGCGAAACGCGGCCGGCGCGAACGTGCGCACTCCGTGTCGCAACATATATTGTTTCGAGGCTTCGCGTTTCGTCGCACGCGCGCGGGTTCGTTCTACTCTAGCGTTCGAAAAATTCGTAGATACCTATTGTCGAAGTCATGCATGCCTATGAGGATATTGCAGTTAGCATCGTTGGCAGTCATACAACGATACAATTTAGTAGCCTCAACTGTTCTTTTTGGTAGATTTTCGCTACGACAAAAGACGCAAACGTTTTTAGCTTCCCTGTCAGAAGTCGATAGCCCCAATAGGTAGGATGAGATTTTGGAGGACGAACAAAATTAAGACACGAACATCGAAGAATTTAAAAATAATCTTCCAAGAATTTTTGAAGATTTTTTAAAGATTTTTTTACGATTTTTTGAAGAATGTTTGAAGAATTTTTAAAAAAAATTTAAGAATTTTTAAAAAAATTTTAAGAATTAAAGAAAAAAAATTTTAATTTTTGAAAAAATTTTAAGAATTTTTAAAAAAAATTTAGAATTTTTAAAAAAATTTTAAGAATTTTTAAAAAAATTTTAAGAATTTTTAAGAATTTTTTAAGAAAGGAAGAAAGGATTTGGAAATAATTGAAATCATTTTTTTTAAAAACAGTTTGGAACGAGAATAAAAAAAATAAATTTAAAAGAATTGAGACGAAAATGAAGGATGAAAACGAATTATCAAAAATCCAATAGCCCAAATTTGCCGGATAAGACTTTGGATGATGAACAAAATGAAAACGTAAACATCGAAGATTTTATTTATTTTCTTCATTTTGAGTAATAAAGAAAGGATTTGAGGAGAATTTAAATAAAAATGAAATAAATGAAATGTAACGAATCGAGAAAAAAATTAAGGGTCGAAACGAGTTCTCGAAAATCAATAGCCCAAATTTGCAGGATGAGACTTTGGATTATGAAGAAAATGAAGAAATAGAGATGGAAGAATTTTTCAAGAATTTCTTGAGAAATTAAGAAAGGATTTTACGAGAATTTGAGTCCAAATGAGAAAAGAATTTCAAATAATTTAAAAGAAAAAAAAATTGTAATAAAAAAGAGAACTGAAATCATTAAATAAAGCAAGTTTTAAAAATAATTTTTAAAGAAAGTTTTTTTTTTTAATTTGAAAGAAGAATTTTAAAAAGGAATTCAAAAAAAGAATTTCAAAAGAGATTTTGAAAATTTACGTATTAAAAAATGTCTCTACTTATCGATTTCTCGTGTCAACATCGTCTTTCATTTTCATTTTTCTTTTTCAATTTTTTTCACCGGAAATAAAAACGAGACTGACATCTCTAGATTGATAGCCCGTATAAGGGAAATTCGTATCTCCATTGTCTCGAGTAGCGAACTCCTTGGGTAAACGCGATCTCGAAAAAAATAAAAATTAATTTCCTCTTCGTGCCCCATTTCACTCGCACGGAGTCACTAAGTGCGTTGAAAATATTCGGCGAAATTTTCCTGCGGGTATGCTGCGGTCTCTCGTTTCCGAGAACTCGCAGGAATGTTTCACGCGACGACTTTCCACGCTTCGTCGTCGGACAATTCCCACGGGAATTTCCGTGTGATTGCGGCTAACCGGTTTTTCCTCGTGCCCCCCGCGTCACATAGAAAACGATACGAGCCGATTTTTTGTCTTCCTCGTCGGAGTTTGCATCGCAAGCAGCCCCCGAATGGGTCGCCTCATCGTTATTCTCAAATTTTTGAGAATTAGCAAAAGCCACGTTCGAATAGGAGGAGGAGGAAGAAGAGAAACGCACAGGGTGAGAGGCTGAAAAGTTCTCGGCCTCGAGTAGCAGAGAGCGAATGGGACGACTCATAGCACCTCGGCCTAGAACTTTTCAGCCTCGCTTCGTGCATGAAGACCGCCGATCCCGAAAGTCCCGTTCTACGAGGGTCGGTGAGGACCGTCCTCGGAGTAGCTTATCGTCTCCATACTCAACACTATCTGAATCCCGGTGTCTTCAAAATCACTTTTTCGTGCGAATCTGAGAACGCCTGTACCGCGGGAGTTACGATTTTTTCCAACTTTCACCCTTCGATAAGGGTGGGTTCCGAAAGTTCGAAATCGTTGCTAAATTTTTTGTGACTTTCCGTAGCCACCCAGACGTTATGCCGCACAGAAAAAAACTAGGAATGTCGGTACCGCCTGAGATATTAATTTTTTTTCACTTCCAACCCCTCAATGAGGGTGGATACTGGCCCACCCAATTATTCCGAACGTTTTGTATAGCCTCCACATATATTATGAAGTCAAAATGTAATCGAAAAAATTATTTAAAAATATAATTTTTTGAATATTCAAAAATATCATTTTTTTAAATATATAAAAATATATTTTTTTAGATATTTAAAAATATAATTTATTAAATATTTAAAAATGTAATTTTTAACATATTTAAAAGTATCATTTTTTAATATTCAAAAATATAACAAAAATTTTTAAACAAATCATTTGAATTTTTTTTTATTTCATTGGATTCCAACGATGCAAACTTCAACACCATTAAAATGAGCAACAAACGATAATATCTCGTTTAAAAAATTCAACGTCAACAATGCAACGGGATCCATCAAGAACCGTATCGGATTTTGTTCCACAATTCGGGAACTTCTTCGGTTCTTCAGAATGCGACGAAAATTAATTCTTTTTAGTTCCTGTAATTTTGCTTTTTACCAACTTTTGCGTGTGAAACTCGCTCAAACGTTTTTTTTTCATATTCTTATTAGAGATTTTCGGCATCAATTTGCAAAAAAAAAAAATACTGAAGATAATGATGAAAGCAAATAAATAAAATATGAAGAAAAAAAACAATCGTTGTATTCCATCGATGCGAACATCAACGTCATTCCAATTTACAGGGATCCGATGCGATGATCCATTGGATCCCTATCAGGAAGTAGGGACGAGTATGGGAATCCAATTGGATCCCTACGACAATTTCTGCACGGGTTGAGATAAAAATTTGCCCATGTTAATATAAAGGTCACATGAGGAACCACCCCATCCCCAAAATGAGCTTTACATAGATATATAACCGGTTTGAATCTCCATGCAGCGAGCGTGAAGAATTCTCCCGACTGACGTGTTTGCGGGGAAGAGCCACGCATCTCTATCTCTATCTCTCTCTCTCTCTCTCTCTCTCTTTCTCTCTTCGTCTGTATCGCGGAATCGCCGTTATCTTTTATTTGAATTCGATAAATTCTCATTGTCCCATTCCGATGAACGGCATACCGTCGTGGGGGCTCCCAACGGTAAAAACTCGTCATATATACATACACCCATCCGCACAGACCGCGAAATATTTCGTCGTCTCTAGACCCACCGAGGAGCCTAAGCTCGCAACGAACATCACTCAAGTGTCCGCCTTCCATTTTGTTGAAATTCATATACGTGACAAAAAATCGAAAACTATTAGACGCGTATTTTTTGTCATCGGCAAAAAAACGGTTTTAAGGGGGTAAACCAGCCCTCGAAGAAAGACGTGTCGCGGGGTGATTTTGCAATTTCATCGACAAGTAATTCACCGATCTGAATAAAAACCAACATTCTTCTAATGTAAAGCGATAAAAAAATCCACTACAGGAGCATTGAACAAACAAATTCAATTATAAGGGGTGACACGCCTTTCTTTAAGGGATGATTTACGCCCTCAAAACCGTTCTTTTCGCATGCTATTGAAGTGTGCATCGTTGGGATGCAACGAAAATATCTTTTTTTTCCGTACTCCGTTTGCCCAATTTTTGTTGGGCCTAGTTGGGCCGCAAAAATCATCCAAACATTTTTGAAGATCCTCATGAGGATACCCTGACTTAAATTAAAAAATAAAGGGTGTATATGGTAATCAAAATAAAGAAATAAAAAATAAAAGAATAATATTCGTTGGACTCTAACGATGTAAACTTCGACATCATTTTTTCACCGATATAAAAAAAATACGCGTCTAATAGTTTTCAATGCTGTGTCACATAGAGGAACTCGAGGCAAGACGCGGGGTACGATGAATCACAGTGTGTGCGAACTGATCCTACAGAACTTAAGGGGTTACCCCCACTTGCGATTTTGAAAAAATCGATTTTTTTATTGCATTTTTTTGAAGTATAAGTATCTGAGAATATGTTCTGAAAATTTCAAGTCGATCCGAACAAAATTGACTGAGATATGAACGTTGAAAGAGAAGAATCCGTGAATTGAAGAACTGAAATTGAAACTTTAAACGCGTTTTTCTCAAAATGGCATTTCTGAACTCGGTGACCAAGATTACTCGAACACTAATGAACCGATCTTCTTGAAATTTTGCAGGCTTATTTAATACATAAAAATGTAGTCTTTAATCGTTCGATTTTTTTTTTCGAAAAAAAAAATGGCCGTTTTATAGCCAAAAAACGGCCGTTTTTTGTCGTTAAAATCGAACCATTAACTTTGACTGTCCGCCATTTTGTGAAAAATGAATATTTTTTAAAATCCTTCGATTAAAGACTAGTTTGTACTTATATTTGACTAAATCCATTCGCATTTTTTTTTCAGATGATCCACTTCGCCGCAATGTTGGTCACCGCAAACCGTGTATATAAAAACATTATTTCATTGACGGCCATTTGCCACTAAACAATGTAATATTTTTCAATAAAAAAATTACTGAAAGTTCTTCAAGATGTGTTCTTTAAGATGGTATATTGATCGATTAAAAAAGTTTTGTAGTTTTCTTTAAAAAAATTCATGAAAAAGGCCTTTGTTTGCGCTGCAAGTGGGGGTAACGCCTTAAACGAATGGCTTATCAAATTGATGATATTGAAAGTGAAACCACTTTTATATGCGAAAGATGCCAACTATTCGTGTCCCATCATTATCCCAGCGCTGTTTCGTCTCGCCCCGCATACGGGGTAAGATGGGAAAAATAAAGGTTTAATTAAAAATATAATCCTCTATGGTACAAATCAGAAAAACAGAATTTTTCGCTTCCGATATCAAGAGATTAATAAATGTTGATTGGTTTAAAAAATAATTAAAGTTGACTGACTCTTACATGTGTCGTTTTATTTGAACATGGCCTCAGCGTTATCATCTTGCCCCGACTTCCCCTGCATGAGTTTCGCCAATATTTATGGTGGACACTTAAGTGATGTTCCTTGGTCAGAATTCGTCCAAAGATCCCGGAACCCCAACCGGGCTCTCCTTCCATTTTTCTCTCTCTTTTTTCCTAATTTGTTTCAATTTTCTTTTTTTTTCCATTCCCCTCGCACTTTGCATATTCTCGTACGAGCCTACAGCATATAATGAAGATGCCCGGGCCGGGTGCGTGCGTATGTATGGAAAATGAGCGGAGCCGCGCACCGTGTCGACGTGTATCGTGCTCTCAATTATCATATTTACGCTGTCGGATGCGTGTGTGCAATAATTCGTCGAGGGGGCAGGGGGAGGGGGGCGACGTGCGAGGCTGGAGGGAGAACGAAGGTTAAGGGGGCGTCGCGACTTTTCAGTGAAAATCATCGGCTTTGTTCGGGAATAAGGACGCGAGAGGGCTCCTTTCCTTTCGCGACTGTTGCAAGCACGTAAATTACATATGATCGCGCGTGTATAGATAAACGTGTGCAAAACGGCGAAACCGCGAAGCAACGAGAGAAAACGATGGAGAAAGATCGAGATCGATAGAGAGGGAGAGAGAGAGAGAGAAAAAACGAGTCGACCGTGGACTTCCTTTATTTGTCGCCGATAATTTTGTTTCTCCCTCTGTTTATTTTTGCGTTTTCATTTTTTTTCCACTCCGCTTTACGACACGCTACGAAAAAGTGTCGTGACGACAGAGATGGAAAAAGTGCGGAGTGTCGGACACGGCCGAGAGAGCCGGAGACCGCAACGTCGTATTATCTCTGTGACTTTCGTGGGTTCGGTCGTTAAATGGGGACTGTGAGTGTTCCCGATCTCTACCCCACCCTTCCAGCCCACTCTCTCTCTCTCTCTCTCTCTCTCTCTCTCTCTCTCTCTCTCTCTCTCTCTCTCCCCTGTCTCTGTTACAAACGTCAATTCTCTCGTGCCCGTCTGCATATACACAGCGGCGGGCGGATTATCGCGTTCAGCGCCATCCCAATTGAGGATGCAACGACAAATAGGCCAAGGTGCCAATAGAAATTTGTCAATTTCGCGAACGTTTTCTCATAAAGAGGGCGGACGCTGGTGCTGCCTTGCGAGGTTGCCTTTCAACTTGTTTTTTGTTTTGTTTTGTCACGCGACGTCCGCCCGGAGAGAGAGATGAAGAATTTGAGAAAAAAAATTTGGAAAACCATTCAAGACTTTTGGATCGGTTAAGGGAGCTTTCCAGTGTGAAATTTTCAAAAAATCGATTTTTTTTTTTTGCTTTATCGAATAGTATACACTCTTCCGAATATTCCCTGAAATTTTCATGCCGAAATTCAGATTATTTCGGTTACTGTACAGCATTTCTTGGAAGAAGGCAACGGAGCGCTACAGCTACAGCGAAACTTTGAACGCGTTTTTCTCGAAACAGCATTTTTCAAAACGGTGTCCAACTTGGAGGGCAGAGTTTTAAAGCTATCGAGTTGAATTTTTTACACAATATTCTTAACGTCATTGTTTATCGTGCTATGGAAGCTTTTTTTGACATCTTCCTATTTTTTTGTAAAAAAACCTGCCAAAAAAAATGCTAAAATCGATACTTTTTGTTCAAACCGGCGCCATTTTTGCAAAAAAAAAAAAAAAAAAAGGCTCCATAGCACGAAAGCCAATTATATACCGATCAATAATCTTTTTGTGTTTTTTGTTTCAGATCAAAATTGTGACCCCCAACGTGGACACCACATCCAAGTGCATTTTCTGCAACAATTGTTTCATCATTTTTATAGATATTAATTAATAAATAAATCGATCTTTAAAAAATTGTTTTGTATTCTTCAATACCCAATTAATATACAAAAAAAAAACCAGACCGATTAGATTATTTTTTCTTTAAAAAAAAAAAATCGCGAAAAACAGCGATTTTTCGGGCTGTCACACTGGAAAGCTTCCTTAAGGAGAATGTTCATTGTTCAATAACGCGCTTCCCACTTGTGAAATTTTTACACGACCTCTGAAATACTTCATACAAAAACATACCAAATTTTCAGAATTTTATCATTTGCGATTTGGGACTCAAGATCCTTAATGGGTTACCCCCACTTGCGATTTTGAAAAAATCGATTTTTTTTATTGCATTTTTTTGAAGTATAAGTATCTGAGAATATGTCCTGAAAATTTCAAGTCGATCCGAACAAAATTGACTGAGATATGAGCGTTGAAAGAGAAGAATCCGTGAATTGAAGAACTGAAATTGAAACTTTAAACGCGTTTTTCTCAAAATGGCATTTCTGAAGTCGGAGACCAAGATTACTCGAACACTAATGAACCGATCTTCTTGAAATTTTGCAGGCTTATTTAATACATAAAAATGTAGTCTTTAATCGTTCGATTTTTTTTTTCGAAAAAAAAATGCCCGTTTTATAGCCAAAAAACGGCCGTTTTTTTCGTTAAAATCGAACCATTAACTTTGACTGTCCGCCATTTTGTGAAAAATGAATATTTTTTAAAATCGTTCGATTAAAGACTAGTTTATACTTATATTCGACTAAATCCATCCGCATTTTTTTTCAGATGATCCACTTCGCCGCAATGTTGGTCACCGCAAACCGTGTATATAAAAACATTATTTCATCGACGGCCATTTGCCACTAAACAATGTAATATTTTTCAATAAAAAAATTACTGAAAGTTCTTCAAGATGTGTTCTTTAAGATGGTATATTGATCGATTAAAAAAGTTTTGTAGTTTTCTTTAAAAAAATTCATGAAAAAGGCCTTTTTTTGCGCTACAAGTGGGGGTAACGCCTTAAGGATGTTGAGTCCCTATGAAACATGTTAATGTTAATTGTTCAATAAATAGCTTCTTAATCGTCATGAAATTTTTACACGACCTCCTGAATACTTCGTGTAAAAACATACCAAATTTTCCGAATCCTATCATCATTACTTCAACCTCCTTAAGGGTTGAAGTAAAAAATGATAAGAAAATTCGGAAAATTTGGTATGTTTTTGTATGAAGTATTTAAGAGGTCGTGTTAAAATTTCACGACGATTAGGAAGCTCGTTATCAAAAAATTAACATTTTGTCAAGAACAATTTTTAAAAGAAATTAAAAAAAATTTATCAA
The DNA here is from genome assembly GCA_951751655.1 of Ophion costatus. Taxonomy (NCBI): domain Eukaryota; kingdom Metazoa; phylum Arthropoda; class Insecta; order Hymenoptera; family Ichneumonidae; genus Ophion; species Ophion costatus. The sequence goes on along the minus strand of OX632365.1, from coordinate 23,969,081 downwards.
TAAACTTCGTTTTGTTTCCATTGCTTTCAGTATATTGTAGATATTATAAAATTGAGAGGTCAAAAAAAAAACTTATTGCAACGTTACATCAGTTTCCATAAAACAACATTTAATTTGTGAATGTTAATTGTTCAATAACGAGCTTCCTAATTGTCGTGAAATTTTTACACGACCTCTGAAATACTTCATACAAAAACATACCAAATTTTCAGAATTTTATCATCATATGCGATTTGGGACTCAACATCCTTAAATCTCCCATAAGAATGCGTGAAAACTTTCGCGTGTTTTTCACAGCGTAAAGCTTGAAAGAGAAAAAGAAATATTGAGCAATTAGAAAGAATTGATTTTCGTTGCGTTTCAACGATGCAAGCTTCATCGTACGTATGTCCAAAAATAATTATTTGGTACGAAGGGAATGCATTCTCAATTTGGAATGCGGAGTTGTGACGCAGACATGAACAAACTCTTTGCGATCAGAAAACACGTTTTCGATAGCAGCCAAGGTATTTCTCTTGCCTCGAGAAGGGGCGAGGGAGGGGGGGGCGGAGGGCTCGTACCAAACCCGAATCCAGCTCTCTTCGCGAGAAAGAGCATTCCCGATGAGAGCGAGAGAAAGAGAGAGAGAGAGAGAGAGAGAGAGAGAGAGAGAGAGAGAGAGAGAGAGTTGGATTTTGCAGCGAGAGTATGCGAGAGCCAAGGAGCGTTTCAGAAACGCGCGCGCCTCAGCGGCCGCGCAAAGAGATGCATTTTACGAGAGAGGGCCGGCTGCGTCGCTCGCTCGCGCGCCGCAGCATCCGCGACCGAGCCAGGGGGCAGCTGCGCGATACGCCGCCGTGGAAAAGTCTCGATCTTTCGCGTGTGCGTGTAAAAAAGGCGTATGTAAACCCACGCTTTATCGACCCTCTCTCGCGCCCCTCGATCCTAACCGTCCCCTCCTCGTCATCATTTTCTCCCGTTTGACCCTCACGAGCGTACCCCTTCCGCATTTACGCCCCCCTCGTTTTCTCATCTCGCGAAAATCGTAAAAAAATCGTAAAAAATACCAAATTGAGCCGCACGGTTTCCGAAAAAATTAATTTTTCGCGTAAAATTTGTTCGTCCCTTTCGTCGTTACGATTTCGGGACGAATTATTGGCGGGGATTTAATTTTTTGTTATTTCTCGGAGGGGGGGTGAGGGGGGGGCAAATTTTTCGTGACTCGCTGCGAGTGAACAACTTTCGAATCACGCTGCTTTCCGAAAAATTAATTTTTCGCGTAAAATTTGTTCATCCCTTTCGTCGTTACGATTTCGGGATGAATTATTGGCGAGGATTAAATTTATTGTTATTTCTCCAGGGGTGGGGGGAGGGGGGTAATTTTTTTCTCGCAAAATTTGTTCATCCCTTTCGTCGTTACGATTTCGGGACGAATTATTGGCGGAGATTTAATTTTTTGTTATTTCTCGGAGGGGGGGTGGGGGGGGCACATTTTTCGTGACGCGTTACGGGTGAGGTGAACACCTTTCGAATTACGCTGCTTACCGAAAAATTAATTTTTCGCGTAAAATTTGTTCATCCCTTTTGTCGTTACGATTTTTCGGGACGAATTATTGGCGGGGATTTAATTTTTTGTTATTTCTCGGATGGGGGTGAGGGGGGGGGCAAATTTTTCGTGACTCGCTGCGAGTGAGGTGAACAACTTTCGAATCACGCTGCTTATCGGAATAATCGAGCGAATTCGAAAAGCAAGAAATATCGAGAGAAAAAAAAATGAATGAAATAAATGAAATATAAAGTAACGCAAACCGGACCAGAAGTCCGCGATTCAATCGGGACACGTTAAAGTTGCAAATTTATGCGAATCCCCGCGCGTTTCTAGTTCAACGACCGTGCCGCCCACCGAATCGCGGTTGCCTCGTTCGATTTGTTATATTTACTTTGCTTTTTTTTTTCTTCTTTTTTCGTCAGGCCAACACGCGCTTCTCGTAGCTCTTCATCCTTTTAAAAATGTCCCACACTTTGCGACGTATACGTGTGTGCGTGCGCGATGATGCTCGTATGAACATATCCGTATATGGGGAGGGCTGACTCCGAAGGGATTCCACTTCGTGGACCGTCCTATGCGGTCGTAAGAATTTTTTTATTCACGGTGGATGGCCCTTGGAACAGATGTGCTGATAGCCAAAATTACACATGGCGATTTCGGAATAGCCTTTTCTCAAACGTGTACAGGGGCATTCACAAATATTGGAGTCGCCTTGGTTCAGGGTGGGTCGTTGCGAACAATGCGCTTTTTTTAAGGGGTTACGTGGGGTTGGAAACGAAAAAAAAAACCATATTTCCCCTATTAAAAATATTTTTTTCTTAAGGGGTTACCCCCACTTGCGATTTTGAAAAAATCGATTTTCTTTTTATTGCATTTTTTTGAAGTATAAGTATCTGAGAATATGTCCTGAAAATTTCAAGTCGATCCGAACAACATTGACTGAGACATGAGCGTTGAAAGAGAAGAATCCGTGAATCGAAGAACTGAAATTGAAACTTTAAACGCGTTTTTCTTAAAATGGCATTTCTGAAGTCGGTGACCAAGATTACTCGAACACTAATGAACCGATCTTCTTGAAATTTTGCAGGCTTGTTTAATACATAAAAATGTAGTCTTTCATCGTTCGATTTTTTTTTTCGAAAAAATGGCCGTTTTATAGCCAAAAAACGGCCGTTTTTTTCGTTAAAATCGAACCATTAACTTTGACTGTCCGCCATTTTGTGAAAAATGAATATTTTTTAAAATCCTTCGATTAAAGACTAGTTTATACTTATATTTGACTAAATCCATCCGCATTTTTTTTTCAGATGATCCACTTCGCCGCAATGTTGGTCACCGCAAACCGTGTATATAAAAACATTATTTCATTGACGGCCATTTGCCACTAAACAATGTAATATTTTTCAATCAAAAAATTACTGAAAGTTCTTCAAGATGTGTTCTTTAAGATGGTATATTGATCGATTGAAAAAGTTTTGTAGTTTTCTTTAAAAAAATTCATGAAAAAGGCCTATTTTTGCGCTACAAGTGGAGGTAACGTGTTAATTCATCCCAAAATTTGGGAAATTCAGCCGGTGAAGCCTGGTTTCCGAAGACCGTTTGAAAAAAAAAAACGGTGGACACGACTTCTCGAAAACTAATGCACCGATCTTATAGACATTTTGCACACTTCTTCAAAATAGCATTGACTAGGGATTGAACGAAGGGTTTAAAAAAATGATATTTGTATGGTTGGCAGAGTTGTATGCAAAATCCTTCAATTTTTTATACATTTTTGATACACTACGTATAGCCTTGTAAAATTAGTTGCAATCGAAAAAGAAACCTTCGCTCAATCACTAGTCGGTACTATTTTGGAGTGCGCAAAATTTCAACAAGATCGGTGCATTAGTTTTTGAGGAATCGTGTCCACCGTGTTTTAAGAGTCTTCAATTCAAATTTCATCCAAATTTGTGGATCAAATTGTTTTTTTAATAATGGTGAAATGTTGCTCTTTTACGCCTTCACATTTTAAATAATATCATTCATAAATTGTATTTTTTTTTACATAGAGTAGATATGCTTTTTTGGCTTCGAAAGTCACGTAAGCCCTTAAACGAAAAAAAATCATGGTGCTGAAGTTTGCAACATTGGAGTGCAACGTAATTTTTTTTAGATTTCTTCATTTCTTTGCTTGAATGATGAAAAATATTTTTTGCAGGGTATGGCTATAGATTTCCAATTTTTAAAAATCCTCGAAAATATTACAGTAATTTACGCAGTTGAAATATGCTGAAACAAAATCGGCAAAAAGGAAAAATATTTTCGTTGCATACTCTAAATCTCAAAAACGGTGAAGAAATCTTCCCTTCGAAAAAAAAAAACATGGAAATCACTAATTTTTCCCTCGCCTAACTATTGCAAAAGACTTGACACTGTAGATTCGTTAATTTAGTGATATAAAAAAATCAGCGCACAAATACTACTCTTGTATATCGTACGTCAGGTTTCGTTCGGGTGAACTTCTATTCTATTCAAGTTTCGACAATTCATATGGTTATCATATTTGTTTTGTCCAGTATAATTAGTCTGTCGAGTAATATTGGTAAAAAGACCTTATGAAAAGTGACTAGTTGAAAAAAAAATCATTGATGTTTACTCGCATGATATTGAAGTATGCATCGTTGCAAATATGTTTTTATCCTAATTTCAATTTTCTTCGGCACATCAAAACTACGATAAACTTTTTTTTAATATCATTAGAATTGGACAACGAAAGTACATCGAAAAATATTATGGATAACGGTAAAAATGGAGAAAGGAAATAAAAAAGAATTTCCGTTGCATTCCAACGATGCAAACTTCGATCTTGTCGAAATGGCGTAAGACGAAAAACGTGAAAATGGAGTACTGACCTGGGAGTATTGATGATCGGCCGTCCCATTGCCCGCTGCTGGCGCTTTTCGTTGTTTGGCAGGCGAAGATAGTCTTGATCGCCGAGGAGGAACAAATCCTTTGAAATAATCATGTCCACCGCCTTGTAGCAGCTCTCGCCTTTTTCGCCTCCACTTTGATCGGCTTGATTGTCAAACCGGTCAGCCTTTTATCACCTTTACTTAATCTTTGCTTATCTGCAAATTTATCGATTTTTATGACTATTATTATCTCTATTATTATTATTCGATATTTGTTATTCTCGTGAGATTATCCGAGAAACAGGCACACTTCGCGAGCGAAAAATCGTTGAAAAAAAAAACACAAAAGAGGCGCGCTATTCTTGCACTTGGAATTTTTCGGTCGCGAGATTGCTGAGGAGATGAAAAATGGGATGCGCAAAAACGTGACGATAATGGAAAAAAAAACAAGAATAATCGAGACGACGCGAAACTTCTTTTGTATCACAAATGACCGCACTGCGAATAATCAACTGAATCGGAAAAGGCGATGGGATATTTAGATTATGGCGCCTTTTTGTGCGAAGCGTGATTATCCTCGAGCGCTCTTGGTACTCGCAGCTTCCGCGATCGATGCTCCTCTACCGTTGACGCGAGCTTGCTGCCTCACTCCGACTCCTTGAATTATAACAAACATCATCGTTTTACTGTGTGAGAACGGATTGGGAATACGAAGAAAGAAATTACCCACTGTTTTCCACACAGATCTACATATCGATAATAAAAAAAGTAGTAGTAGTAGTAGTAGTAGTAGTAGTGGTAGTGGTAGTAGTGGTGGTAGTGGTAGTGGTTTTTTTTTGGTAGTGGTAGTAGTAGTAGTAGTAGTAGTAGTAGTAGTAGTAGTAGCAGTAGCAGTAGTAGCAGTAGTAGCAGTAGTAGCAGTAGTAGCAGTAGTAGCAGCAGTAGTAGCAGTAGTAGCAGTAGTCGCAGTAGTAGCAGCAGTAGCAGTAGTATCAGTAGTAGTAGCAGTAGTAGCAGTAGTAGTAGTAGTAGTTGTTGTAGTAGTAGTAGTAGTAGTACTAGTAGTAGTAGTAGTAGTAGTACTAGTAGTAGTAGTAGTAGTAGTAGTAGCGGTAGCAGTAGCAGTAGCAGTAGCAGTAGCAGTAGCAGTAGCAGTAGCAGTAGCAGTAGCAGTAGCAGTAGCAGTAGCAGTAGCAGTAGCAGTAGCAGTAGCAGTAGCAGTAGCAGTAGCAGTAGCAGTAGCAGTAGCAGTAGCAGTAGCAGTAGCAGTAGCAGTAGCAGTAGCAGTAGCAGTAGCAGTAGCAGTAGCAGTAGCAGTAGCAGTAGCAGTAGCAGTAGCAGTAGCAGTAGCAGTAGCAGTAGCAGTAGCAGTAGCAGTAGCAGTAGCAGTAGCAGTAGCAGTAGCAGTAGCAGTAGCAGTAGCAGTAGCAGTAGCAGTAGCAGTAGCAGTAGCAGTAGCAGTAGCAGTAGCAGTAGCAGTAGCAGTAGCAGTAGCAGTAGCAGTAGCAGTAGCAGTAGCAGTAGCAGTAGCAGTAGCAGTAGCAGTAGCAGTAGCAGTAGTAGTAGTAGTAGTAGTAGTAGTGGTAGTAGTAGTAGTTTTTTTTAGTAGTAGTAGTAGTAGTAGTAGTAGTAGTAGTAGTAGTAGTAGTAGTAGTAGTAGTAGTAGTTCATTTATGGTTTAAAAACCGTGGGCCTTTTACTAAACGTAAATTCGAACATATAGTAGGACATTATCTGCCTATCGACGGTTGCAGGCTTATCCATTTATAACAGAACACCCTGTATACATATAACGAGGGCAGTAAAAGGGAACACGTGCGTTAGAAAATTTTGGGAGAAGAATCGCGCACTGCGGGCCCCGCAACGATAAGATCGACCGATAAACACGATAGTGCGGTCGCGAATCATTACGACCCGTTTATTTTTAGAGGTTGGCAACGCTCGGCTCTAATGTAACGGAGAATTACGGCGGGGGCGAGAATTTTCTTCGTTCTTTCTCCTTCTCGATGACTTTGCGTAACTTCAGCAGCATTTTCTGATTTATGGTCCGTTTGCTTTTTTTGCAATTTTTTCCCTCGGGGGTCATATTTATTTTGTTGAGACTTTTCTTCGTCGCGTGGGAATAAAAGGGGGGTGAGGTATTCCATCAGCGAAGGTTCGAGATAGGGTTGTTAACGAGAGAGAGATAGATAGAGAGAGGGGGAGAGAGAGAGAGAGAGAGAGAGAGAGAGAGAGAGAAGGGAAGAGTATGGAATAGTCTCTCGCCGTGTCTCTCCTCCAATTGATGATGACGAAGTTTACACCATTGGCATGCAACGAAAGTTCATTTTTCTTCTATTGCCCACACTTTTCTTTCATCGATTTAGGTCACAACAATCACGGAAACGGATTCTCTCATGAGAGTGCAACGAAAGTTCTTATTTTTTTGTTTGTTTTTTCTTCTTCATTTCTTTACCTCTAACTCCTTCATCTCTTCATCTCTAATGAAAATCTCCCATGAGGATGCAACGAATGTTCTTATTTGCGTTTCTTCATTTTTCGTATAATGAATGATTTTTTTATCCTCAAGGTCGTGGATCTCTAATGAGGATTAGACATCCACGACCTGAAGGATAAAAAATCATTCATCGTACGAAAAATGGAGAAATGAAGGGAAAAAGAATTCGTTGCATCCTCACGAGAGATCCTAACTAGAGATCTACGACCTTGGGTAAAAAAAATTATTCACTTTACTAAAAATGAAGAATGGAAGAAAAATAAGATCTTTCGTCGCATTCCAACATGGCAAACTTCAACGCCATTCGAATTGAGGATCAATGCGCTCGGAGCGCCGCGGTGTGTTACTTCGGCAGAATTTCGTAAGGGAGAAGTAGGAAGCGGATGGAGAAGGAGACCGACAAACGAGACAAATAAGAAACGAGAGAAGCGCGAAGGCAAAAGGGAGGAACGCCCGGAGAGAGAAACGTGAGCTGCGCGACCGGGGAACGAGATGGAACAGTGAAAAGTAACCGGTGAGAACCAAAGAGAGAGAGAGAGAGGGAGAGGGGGCAAAAGGGAGGGAAAAAACGTCCGAGAGAAAAGAAACAACAAGAGAGAGGAAGAAAGCGAGCGAGGAGAGAGATACGGCGAAAACAACAAGAGGAACCGAGACGACAGGGAGAGGAGTAATTTTTAGCGCCGCGCGTGCTCTTCCCCGCTCCGCGACTCTCCTAACCGCCGCTCCCGTGCGCAGGTTCAACAATCTATGTCAAACAGGAGCAAGAAAAGTTTCGTCGAAATAAAGATACCGGGCGCGCGAGTGCCCGAGAGAAAGTTGCCTCCTGTGTGAGCTCCGTGTATTTCTCAACTATCGTTTCCACACACACATACACACACAGAGGCCCGGGACTATAAGATAATACGTAATGGCCCGCGTACCCGAATCTCCGATAAGCGCCATTGCGAATCGATGCCAAGGGAGATTTTTGCACCTTTTTCCTCGATACTTCGTTTCGCTTGATTCCCTATCGGGCATCGATCAATAACGCGGATTCTAGTAGCCAAAACTTTTTCGCCAAATCTGCACTACGAAAAACACTCGACCGGTTTTTACTTATATCCTCAGCGGAAATCTATGTAGATTTGCAAAGATTTATTTTAATTATTTATTTTGTAATTAATCATTTTATTAATTTTATTCATTAATCATCATTAATCGTCATTAATCATTTTATAATCGCTTATTTGAAGATCTATAATTTGAATCTGCAAAAATATTGTAAAATAATAAAAATGAGATGAAAAAAAAAATGTTTTACAAAGAATTTGTTTTTTCATTTCTTATTTCGTCGTTTTTATCATTATTGAAAGCCTTTACTTCCGCAAATCGAGGTGGTAAATTTCTTATAAGAATGCGGATAAACGTTCGAGCGATTTTATCGGCCTAAATCGGCCAAAAACATTAAGAGAATTGATCTACCCGGAGGCCCGAAAAAAAACCAAATTCCGATTTTTTTTCTTCTGAAAAACGGTTGGTGAAACAGTAACGCTTTTTTTAACACAAAATTAAGTATGGTGAGTCCAAAAAAAAAATCACCAAAGAGTACAAACGTTTCGCCAAATTTGGATTACGAAAAAAGCTCGAACGGTTTTTGAAGATTCTCAGCGGAAATCTATCCAGAATTGCAAAGATTTGTAACATCGAAGTTTGCATCTTTGGAATGCAACGAAAATGAAATCTTTGTCGTCCAACAATTCCGGCCTTGTCCACGAATTAATTTTTACAGGTAAAGCCAAACACCAGAACAACCGAATAGAGATGAGTTCGAATTTTGAGGCTTCAATGTATAAAAGCTCTATCAAAATGTAAGCCTCGTCCCGGCTTTAGTCAAACGAAAACACTAAGTACCATTTATTTTCATTTTTATTTTAGACCAGGCCGGTTTTGAATGAGAATGGTCGACAGCTCCGTTTTTTTTTCAATGAAATTTTTTTGGACATATCCGGTTATAATAAAAAACAGATTTTTTAAATAGAATATAAATTTGTTTTTCATTGTCAATAATCCTACACCAACTCTTTCGCCCGAAAATGAAAACGTAATGTTTCTTTTTGCTTGAAAAGCCACATTTCAACAATTTTTTTGTGCTTAGACACGCATTTAATGCCAAATCTTTTAGGAGTTAACAAGGATGTGCTTGAAGAACACGGATAGGAAAAAAATGACGTAGTGTTGACAAGTCCGGTTTTGTTCGCCAGTCCCTCGATTGCATTTTTGAAAAAACATTTTTGTTCGATAGTATCACTTTTTAGCTATATTTCCCGAAGGAGCGGTAGCAGCACCATACTGCAAACTTTAAGGGGCTATACCAGTGTGACACTTTAAAAAAATCGATTTTTTTTGTCTTTTTCGACAGTTTATACTTTCAGGAATATGCTGTAAAAATGTCAAGGTCGTATCTCTAATACTCCCCGAATGGCAGCCTTCTAAAGAGCAACCTCTCGTAGGTATAAAATGCCCCAGTTCAATCTTTAAACGCGTTTTTCTCGAAATGAGATTTTTCAAATTTGCCGACATTGTAACTCAAAGAGCAATTATCCGATTGACGTGAAATTTGAACTGAGTACTCTTGAATATATTTACTCTACAATGACTTGGGATATTTTTGATTGGATGCAAATTGACGATTTGGCATTGAAAAAAACGACCATTTTATAGGCAAGAAAACAGACTTTTTTTTGCACATTTGGGCCGTAAAAATCGCGCGAAAGTTTATCCGTATTTCTATTGGAAATTTACGACCTCGATTTGCAATGAAAAAGCTTTGGATGATTATTAAAATACGGAATGAAAAATATCGTTGAGTTCGATATCGAAACGAAATATCGAACGATGCAATCTTCAACGTCACGAAGATATTCGACGTCGAAGGGAACGGGGCAAATGAATTTTCGTTGGGTTCGAACGATGCGAACTTCACCATCGTTGAATGCGCGGCCGAGTGTTTGGGAGAAGCGGCCGGTGCACGTGCCATTTTCGCTAAATCACCGTGTTCTCGTTGCTGCCTCGTTATGTCACAGCCACCGTTCATTCAAGTTTCACGAGACTTGCCGCATTTCGATGGTGTTGAAGTTCGCATCGTCGAAACGTAACGAAAGTTCTTTACGTTTTATTCGTTTCCTCATTTTTATTTCAGAAGAATTTTTTTCTAATTTCGCATCATCGATCGCTGAATAAGTATCTTAAAATAAGATTGAGCAAAAAAATGGTGGAACTAAATTTTTTTTTGCACTTTTACGTTAGGACGATCACTGAGGCCCTTTTGAGAATACTTATAAAAAATGTATTATCGCAAACTGCACGAAAAAAGATTTTAAATAACGATAAAAACAAATAAATGACAAATCAAAAATGTTCGTTGCATTTCAACGATGCAAACTTCAGTATCATCGTACATTCGTGCCTGGAGAATGTCGTATATCGTTACGGAGGAATATTGAACTTGGCGCAACGCCCTCTGCGTATTACGCCATTGTTCTTTTGTGTTTGAGGCTCGGAGGCTACGGGTATGCGTCGATCTTTTATCTACGGCTTTTTGTGTATACATGTCGGCATAAGAGAAAGAACGAGAGCGAGAGAGAGAGAGAGAGCGAGAGAGAGAGAGAGAAAATAATGAAGCGTAATCGTTCACTGACCCGACTTCCTCGCTTCCGAAGATGCGATCTCCGCTCGCCGACTACCGAAATCCGCCGTTTGTCGGTCGGTGACGTTTCTCGCTGCAGTTTCTCTCGGAGGACTATAAAGACGCGATTGTTGACAGCGAAGGACGAATCCGCACAGCAGGTAGCTCGTCATCCGCGACTCTCGAACTCTTGATGATCCTCGCTGGTGCTAGTCATCATTGTTGTCTCCTTGCCTTTTTTGCGTGTTTCTCTTTATCACTTTTCGCTTCTGAAGCTCAGCCGTTAAGCCGGCTCTGCTCTCGCAACGACTTTGTCGATCGTTTCTGTTCCCAAAATTCTCACCGTAGCGCGTAGCGGCACTTGCAACGAGATCGTAACGAACTACTATATAATCTCCAACTATTTACCGGTGCAACACTTTTTATATTCATATATTAATGTATTTAAATACATATACATATATATATATATGTTTATTTATTTATGTTTATCATTCATTTATCTAAGTATTTGTTGAGACTATATTTTGGACGCGTCACGAATTCAATAACATGTTTTCTGAAAGCTCTCGTTTCCGCTTTTTCCTATTATCTTCTCCTTGCCTTCCCCTTCGACTGCACTTGATTTCTTTTTTTTATGCACCGCTACAATATACATGTGTATATATATGTATCGAAGTTTATATATCGTGATCACCAATTCTTAAACTTTCAACACGTTAAACGTCCGGACTGCCGACATAAATGTTATTCCAATAGATAAACCGTTGACAGTTAGAATTTCGAACACTCGGCTTTTGCCGCAAGCCGATGTATACGCGTGTGTGGATGCGATCATGCCCAATAAATGGGAACGCGCAACGAACTCAAGTAACAACAACAATAACAACAAAAAAGAGGCCCCGACTTGCCGCCGCACGAGAGCAACGTGTATATAAAACGCTATAAAGGAGAACGACGCAACACTCGCGACGTTCCGATGCAGACTGAAGAAACACTCGTCGAGTGGGCCGAGTCTATGGGCGAAATGTTCGCCCGGTGCACGCCGACACCGCTACACCAATGCGAGAGCGACTCGCGCGCCACTGCTGCCGTTTGTCGCTAGCTCCTGTACCACTATCGCCCCGGGCCCCATCTCCGCTCGCTATTTTCACTGTTTACAATTCGTATCGACTGCGTATTCCTGCACCCAAGGCTCTGGCGCATCGACGATGCGTTTTGAAAAAGGTTGCAGCGTAAGCCAGGAACCAAGATATAAAAAATAAAAATATATGTTATTGTCCAGACTATACTGAGTCTTTACGAATTTTTTGGAATTTTTTCACCCCCAAACACCAGAGATCGAAAATAATTTGATGTACGTAACTTTACGTGAGGTTAGCTGAGCAAGACGTTCACGCTACGGATGATGTAATTTTTTTTTCTATTTAGCACCAATATAAAGCATTTCTTAAAACGGATTAACGCAAACTGAACCTTTATCAACATTTAGAATAAAAACCCATCTGGCCCATCGTAAACCATATAAAGATCGTCTCAGAATGACCTGACATTTTAAATTACGCGCCATTTTTATTGTGGCGAACACAGAGTACTAATCTTTGACAACTGGCATCAGGAAGTGTTGAAGCTTAGTCATGGAGAATTGCACGATCGAGCAATGCATAGAAATTGTTATTTGCTGCATCGTTACTGCATATATGTCACTCCATGTATACCAATGATCCACAGACCATTCCGGAGCTCAAGGAAGCAATTGGACGCACCATGAAGTTATTCCGCCATTATGCCAAAATGGTATTGAAAATTTCGTCAAAAGAGTGAACGTTTGCAAACAGCAACGAAGCGGCCATTTATCGGATATTGCGTTCCACACATAACCTCCATGCTTGTACCTTATATTAAAATAAAAATGCGTGCTACTATAAAGTGAACGGCGCGCATGCGCACTGCGTTCCAAGCATATTTCCGCAGTAACATAAGTATCCAAATGTTTTGCGTTATTCTACGCATTATGCGTAGTACGTCGCACGTGGTGAGAAAATCGAACAACAATCGCGACGAAGTGATGTTGGTGCAGCAACGCGATCTTAGATGGCGCTGCCGCTTTCTCGTTGTGGCGTCCTCGCAGTTCACCACCTCGCCGCTACGCGGCTACCTTCGTTTAAGCGTTTCTCGCAAGCGCTCGCAGAGCCACGCGTTACTATGTATAAAACCTTGTCCGTAGATCTAAACACCCAGCGCGGCTGGCGCAGGGCACGGTGGCAATGCCCTACTGATGAATCTGTTAAGTGGTGGCCACTTTGGTTTTCCACCTCCCCCGGATGCCAATTAAAGTGAAGAAGATTAGTATGCCACTGTACTCGAGACGAAACGTTAATTCCTTTTCCTGCTCCCTGCCTTGCCGACCTAACAGAAGTGATCAACGACTAAGGGGAGTGAAGAAAAGAAGCCACCGGAAATCGAATCATCATCACACGGAATCAATACATCGTTTTCGCATATCCAGGGGCCTTGCACCTGTCCACGGTCTTTACAAAACACAGGTCTCGAAACTTGTAGAGTGAGGAGTGACCAGCCCCCTGGCACTGCTGGGTCTACCGTGTCCCCGTTATTGTCGCCACGGAAACTAACCCACCATGCGGCGCTAGCAGTCACCCGCATGACTCTCACTTCAGTCAATAAATTATAAGAAGATAAAAAGCATTATAATTGAAAATGTGTGAATAAAAAAATCATTTTCATCTCAATTATAATACTCACCACACTAATTAAAGTCGGGGCCTCGCAATTTCCGCTTCCGCAATATTTCTTTTTCTCGAAAATGCTTGTCGCACATTGATTGACCAGACTTAATGGATTTGTCTGTGGGTCCGATGGTTTTTCTCCATAATTCCAGGGCTTCTGGATCTTTTGGTACATTGAAAAAATGCGATTATTCCTTGTTTGATTGATAACCTGACGTACAGCCAAGCACCACGCACGCAGGCATTCTCAAATATGAGCAGAAAAACTACAAAAATTGTTTTTTTATTTGATCGCTACACTAAAATTGTTTATTATTTTATCAATTTGTAACACCACGCTACGATTTTTTATTCGAGAACAATGACAGATCGAGAAAACGAAAAGAAATATTCACTTGGTTCACGCGACGAAAAATATGACAAACTAATACGGAGAGGTGCTTTGCGGAGTGGGGGTCATGCGGGTGACACTAGCGCCGCATGGTGGGTTACTTACGTGGCGACAATAACGGGGACACGTTACTGTTAAGAGAATTTATCCCAGTGTCAGGCCTCTGGGAGTGACTCAAATTATGAGGCAAAGTGAGTAGTTCTCGCTTTTGCCATCTGAAGCGAATGCGCGGAATTGGGACTTTCCATGAAATTCTTCGTCCTCCAGAACGTCAACCGCTGAATACTTCCTGCTATCCTTTGTTTTAAATTTCCGATAATTCGGTACGTTGCAAGCTTTAGGCATTTTCTGACTTGAATAGACCGTTTACTTTCTTTCGACACTACAACGGAACACGGAAACACGATTCAACGACTTTGAGAATGTTATCTATTGCTGTCTATTCATATTTACGCGACGGCGCCCTAGTGGATAGATGAGGAACTAAGTTTGTGCCTCGCCAACGGTGACACTCCGAACTACTAAAAAAACGCTGCTATTCCCAGACCTGTATGTAAGACCGTGCACTTGCCCAAAGTGGCTAGGTTATGATTAAAGTCCACGACCGGAAATAACGGAGGCCAATTTTACGAAACTGTCTTTTAACATCGAAACTTTATTTCACTCGCGCGATTGGAAATGACGAGACCGGTGTTACGCCGATCATGGCCCATTATACGTTGGTCCGTATTGAAAAGTGGATGATAGCGGTTGTACCTCAATACGATCGTAATATACGCTTTTCGCTTGGCTCATTCGATCACGGTACCGTAATTTTCGTGAAAGTTTCGTATCATCCCCCTTGCCCCGCTGTGCATCGCTCTCGCTGTACATCGACCGTGCAGTGGACGAAATAAATGGTAGAGTGCGCGCAGAGTGCAACGAATTCTGAACGGCCGAGTTTCTCACAGCGGAGCAGCACAAAGGACCTTCGTGTGCCTCGAACGAAAACAAAACAAAACAAACAAAAAAATGTTTTCTCATGTTCTCGCGGGTATGCGAGCAGAACTGGAAGAAGGGAAACCGCATCATTACATCCTTCCTCTCTGCGCCGAACTCTGTTACGCACTGCGCCTCGCTAAATATAATATTCAAGAGAAACGAAAGGATGGGAATCTTTCTTTCTCTTTTCCTTTCCCCATTAACCCCGTTAACGTCCTGCCATTGTAACGGGCTGGTTGTTGTAACACGCTTCTGCTTCTTCTTCTTCTTCTCATTCAGTAGTCCCTCGCTCGCACCGCAAGCTATCGTAATAAATTCACGATGCACTCGCGCGCGTACACCGAGCGTGCATGCACGCACATAGCTCTCGATGGATCTCGAGTACTCTAATGGCTGTAATACATACTCGCCGTCGATCAACCGATCATTAAGGATGTGTGTCAGCCGTGTCGTTTTCTACTCTTCCAACTGAAGATTCGTAGATCCTGCGAATAAGTAGCCGCCGTCTTATTTTTCGGCATCTTTGGGAAGATGGCGTATCGCGCGCCGTCGACGAAGAAGGAGTCGCGGGGCATCGAAGCTGTGGAACTCCTGTGTAGAGTGGTGGCTTTGAGGTTAGAGTGGCAGAGGCAAATTTCGGTGATTTGAGGTGAGGCTGAATTGCGAAAACGGAGGCTCCGCAAGCTGGTGGAAATGACGTTTGATGTGCGGCGTTTGGCATGAGGTTATCTATTTTGGGCCGAGGCAAAAAAAGTTTTTCTTTTTTCTGAAAACTAACGACTCCTACGGTAGCCGCAATAATTTTACTGAAAATTACTCGATGAAACATCCCGATCGTATTTCAGACACCGTCTCGTCTAATAAAGGCTGGAATTGCATTATTGTTGACACGATTTTTTTTCCAATCCCGTCCATATTTCAAGTCACACAGTTTCTCACAAGGAATTGCGCACTTCACGCAAATTCTATCGTCAACGAGCGCAGTGAATGTATCAGCGAGAGGTATTAAAGAGGTTCGTACGGTTCAGTTGAGTCAAATTACGGTTTATACATTTTTTTTCTCAATAAACTTCAAAAAAATGCATACGAGGTATAGATTTATTCTGTACATGCTAATTTTTCATGAAATTTATAATTAAGGAGCAAAATTATGCATGTTTATATTTGTATTACGTAAATAAGGAAAACTTTGATGTTACTACCAACTTGAAAAAGTGTAAAATTATCGATGATCATTACGAAAAAAAACTGCGTCAGTGAATGTTTTATACAACGCAGAATGAAATTTTATCCATTTATAATGATGCCTATTTATACTCATGTCACGAGATTATTGATTATTACGAATAATAAATATTGAGTGTTGTCGTAACGCGGCAACTTCGTGGACATTGAGGTTGGCAGCAATGCTCTTAATTCGCCAGCCAAGATTCGTAATCTCTCCTCAAACCTTCATGGCTTAATATTGAATATATATGGTTTACGATGGGCGCCATGGTTTTTGTTCCGAAGGTTTACAAACGTTTAATTTACGTTAATCCGTTGTTGGGAGTGGTTTAGCTAGGTGTTAATAGCCAAAAAGGTTACATCACGCCCGGCGTGAACGTCTTGCCCATCTAACCGCACGTAAAATTACATACACTGAACCATTTTTTTCTCGTGTTTTGTGGTGCTAAAAATCCACAAAATTCGTAGACAATAACAGATAAATAATTGTTTTGTCAATGTTGGATTGTGACCAACGCTCCAACCTCCTTAACTACGGATACATTTGCGGTTCCATAAGAAACCGTCTCCAAGAAAAATAAGCATCCTCCAACTTGTATTGATAAAATCCTCGACCCCCTTAAACGCTATTTTCATGAATTATTTCAGAAGTTCAAATGAAAGGTTGTCAATAAACTAAAGGCAGAAGGGGCGGAGGGGGAGGGTCTGGTCTGTTACACTTCGCCGTAACAGATGGACTCAGAATCGACGTGCATATAACGTGCCCGTACATCACATCGCACGAGATGAGGAGCGAAGAACGACTGACGTGCATTATTCTCGAGGCCGCGATAAAAGTTTCGCGGAAAATCGGGCCGCATATAATTTTAATCTACCTATTCTTCGAACATTTCACATCTCTCTCTCTCTCTCTCTCTCTCTCTCTCTGTCCCTATGGCACCATCTGGACATCGGTCGGGCACACGACGATGAGGGCCAATATAAATTGTTACGAAGCTGGCGTAATGCACGTACAATTAAATAATTGTACCCCTTGAACTACTTCTCTCCGTTGCATCGCCGAGCAGCGGAGCACAAAGAGATAGTACATGCTCCAATTGGGACGCGAACGTTAGAATGACTTGAAGTGCACCTAACCTATATAGTACGTGCGGTCGCGCGTTGTCGCGTATGCGCGAGCGCTTCCCTTGCGTTTCGCCACTGCTCCGCGTTACGTCGAATATACGGATGTATATTTTCTTGCGAAACGTAAAATCCTTTGAGCACGCGAAATCCCCCTCCTTGACCCTTCGACTGCGCACTTCCGCCACGAACCTCTGACTGCCGTTGGGGTCGATCGGACCCCAGACGTTTTTCAGATCGTTGCATTTCAGTAAATATGCATATTTTTTTTGTAGATCCGTTTTTTGTTGTCAATGGTCCTAATTTTGTGGCCGAAAATTTATTTGTTTAAGAAAAACAAAGATTAAGTGCCCAAACATTCGTTCATAGTGGGCGATGCGTTGAAAAATACGTACTTGCATGAAAAAGATCATAACTTTTTTTTTCGAAATATACACAAAATCCTTTGAGGTTTTTAAAGAGGAAGGTTTATAGATACTAAAAAAAGACAGCATCGACCGTGTTTCCAAAAAGTATATTTATTAGGAGGTTTGCATTTGAGCATTTTCGGGATAGTCATAAATGGAAAAAATCAACTCCTTCGGCAGATTAATCGTTGAAAGCGTATATTTTCCGCATTCTTTTTTACCTAAGGTCTTGTATGCGCGAAAATTTTTCATTTTTTAACATTTTTCATTCCATTAGCCTGAACGGTTAGGCATATTTTAAGCTTTACAGAATTGAACAATTCCAAAAATTGTTAAAGTTAAGTAAGATTGCATTTATAACAGATACCGCGCGGTGTGCCCGACCGCCAACTTCAAAGCCGTTTTTCACGATCCACTTTATTGAACCTTGTGAAAGTTCTAATTCTTGAACGAAGGTTCAGATGGCTTTGAAATTTTTACAACATATTCTCAGTATCATGACCTATCGTGTGAACCACAAAAACAAAAATTTCAATGGAACAAAAAAATATCAAAAGTAAAATACCGACAGAAAATTGAGTAAAAAAATGTTGTTTCGAATTTTTATTATAATTTAAAAAAAAAAAAATTTATAATATAATATTACGACGCATAAGTAAAATCGCTGCTCGTTAAACATAGCCCTCCTGCATGACGGACACTTGCTTTTGGTTTGATGATCGGCATTCTGAATACATAATTTATCATAGTAGCGCAAAATAAAAAATATCGATGAGTACTTTCTATAGTAACTCACTTTAATGTAGTAATAAAACACCAAAATTCACAACCAAAAATGTTTTTACTTTCACCGCACTACTGCATAAACGGGGTCGACTCGACCCCAGGTCCTGTTTCGACAGCTGTTCTCAGTACACGGGCAGGATATAGAATGGGGACCGAGTGTCCACCTATAGAGTAAGAGTGAGGGGATATTCGAGCGCCGCACTGCGGCCGAATGCATTACTCTGTTTTGCGATACAGCCAGTTGAAAAACAATGGAGTCAAAACGACCCAGTGTGCAGGTGCAAGGTTAAGGGGGGATATTCTTTTAGGCAGGTGAAAATAAGCGAACAAAAAAAATGGCGTCGAAACTATTTATTCCACATAATTAAAGGTTTGTGTACATTCAAATTTAATTTTTTGTCGATATTCCAAAATGGCGACTGTACGACACTTGTACGACACGACTACCGATTGATCTGCGATTCCGGGGCCATCAAGTAGTCCCTCAGCTTCCTCGCGGAGTTCATTTCCGGCCACCTCTTCTTTGCGTTATAAAGGGGTCTCCCCCTTCAACGAACGAATTGAAATTCATCAAATATTCTCTCACGCTCTCGTCCGGTTCACGTTCGCTGCAAAGGGTCGAAAAGTATCGCTCTTTCACCCTTTCATCTGATCCCTCGCGCTGATGAAAGAGCAAATGCACATTGAGACACAATACGCGATTCCCAAAAGTCTTGGCGCCTCTCGCGGCCTTAGGCAGAAGCTCTACTAGTATAGTACACTTGGCAAAAAACATCTGTAAGAATGGACAAGATTTGGAAAATTATTCGAGATTCTGTTGTGTTCCAGGGTGCAAGACGGATATTAAAAGTGTATTGTCGTTCCTTATAAGCCACCTAAAGATAAAGTCTATTAAAAACAGTGGCTGTTGGCTCTGAAAATGACTCTCTTTAGGCCATCAAGACGAGTCTATGGTTACTCCACAAGATTTTTTCTTTCCAAGTTTGCATCTTTATAAATAATAAATCGAGCAATATTTAAAGTTATTTCTGTTATATACAATGTATGAATATAATTTCAGACGTCCCTTGTAAAAAGTATGCCCTGAAAAATAGAATGACTTCTGAAAACCTTCGAGTGGTTCACATAACCTTAAAAACCCTAAATCCAGAGCTGACAGAGCTAAAAAGAGAGCGGAAGATAAATTTTTCACTGCAGTAGCATCTTTACAATCTAACACGAAGATAAATCCAATAGCCAACTTGCAAAAATGAGAAACGAAGTAATTGTTTGCGTCTAAGGCTCTACTTTGACCGGCCATATTGAAATATCGCTGCGCCACCTCTAGGGCGTGAAATAAATCGCGAATATATAACGATCATTCGAGCTGCGCGTCGATTTGTCAACAAATAAACTGGAAAAGCAGCCAATGTATTCACGATTTATTTATCAATTACTCTGTCCCACAAACTCATACACATATGTGCGAGAAAGAGAGGTAAAATGCCGACCGTGAAAACGAGGAAGTTTGTTATCGATTCAACGCCGTACTTCGTGCCAAGATCGCGAGAGCAATGCTCCGCGATGAGCACGAAATTTTCTTCACCTCATTCTCTCGTCACACGACCGCCAACCTTCTCGCCAATGTATATCTTTCAGCTTCCCCACGTTCAAATGGGTCAGCGTGATGAGTCAACCCGAACAGAGCCGTTCAGAAACGTACCCGAAAACAAACAGAAAAAAAGTCGCTAAACATTCATCATTGAAGATTTGTGATACATCATTATTGTACATCAGCACTTAGAACTCGCGAGTATATCTCTGTCTTTCTCGCTCTTTCTATGCAGCGAGTATAAGTACTGCGGTCATGATGACGCTCTGTGCTTGCTTATAAAGGTCGGTCTTTGAACCTCGAGTGAAAATGAGCGCATCTATCGTTGTGTATCGCGTTGCCCGCGATAGGAAATGGTAATGAATCGTGAATGCTCGCAGCTTCTCACTTATATATATGTGTGTGTGTGTACGCAAGCGCAATGTATTTTTGTGTCGGTAACTAAATATCTGTATATACGGCGATATGGATAAGAAGTTGTACTTCTTGCCGCCAGGATCGCGATGGTACCGCACCGCGCAGTCGACAATGATATATACAGGGTGACGATGATGGGTGACCATGTTTTCAAAGGGTCTCAAAGGGTTTCAAAGGGTTTTCAATACCTTTAGGCAAGCAAAAAATTTGCCGATTTTCATGATTTCTTTTTAAAGGAAAGACTTATTCACTAATTTTGAGACTTAGGATATGTTTTATTACTATTTTTGGCTGTTACATGGTATTTTCTTTAAATTAATCTTTTGAAATGGCGGAGGCATGGCACAGTCGTCTAAACTGCATTTTTCAAACTGCGTGACGTATAGCAAAAACTAATCGACTCTGATTAAATTTGGTATGCATCTTTCTAACCTTAATGTCTAAAACATAACCCCAAAAGTATTCGAAAATAAAAAAAATGTGTTTTGTTTTATTGCAAAATGTAGCAATTTTTGGGAGTTTCGATTTGTTTTGAAGCGTACCATTTGATCGATTTTCAAAATTTCTCACTTTTTCGAAGCTCGCATTCTGCGTTGAGTGTTAATGAAAGCGTCTTCGTTGAGAGAGATTTTCGTTGTTTTTTTTTCAGACTAATCCCGCCGACGCTACGTGTCACGCCATCTGACAACATCCGCCGCAACCCGTTTAGAAGACCGTTGCATACATGCGCCATTTTTAAGGATAAATTGTAAAAAAATACCACGTTACAGGCAAAAGTAGTAATCAAACCATATATGTAATACTCCTATATTGCCAGCGGCCTATGCTTCCCTATAAGTGGTGAGGACGGCGATGAAGTGAGACAGAGCGAGTTACTTTTGGTCGTGCTGCGCACGCGCGACTCATTGGCGCGCGTGCGCAGACTCCTATACAACTGTTGCGCACTCCCGCTTTTATTCGCGCTTGCGCACTGCAAGCAAAAGTGACGAGCCACGAGCGAGAGAGCGATATTGTCTGCACCGTAATGTTCTCGTCACGTTTCGGTGAGTGCTGGCAGTATAGGAGTATTACATATATGAATCAACACACTCTAAGTCTAAAAGATGGTGAGGACATCTTTCCTTAAAAAAAAAATTATCAGCGATTAGGGGTATAAAGCCCAGGTCGTTAAAAAAGGGTTAATTAAAAAAAAAATTTAACGAGTGCAATTAAAACAGCGGTTAATTGAATTGGAAAACTGTATTACAGATAGTTTTGAGTGGAGGATAAAAATTTGATCGTAACTTTTCAATTGAAATCCACAGCGTCGGAGTCGAGGAGGGCAAAGTACTTGTCGCGCAGAGTTCCGCGACCGAAAAGTTTTATCTTGTACTTTTCAACGTAGAAGAAAAAACTTAAAAAAATGTTGAAAGTACAATTAGAAAATTAGGAAATTAGAAAATACCTTTTTGAAAGGAAATAGTGCAGATTCAAATGGAAAATTTTATTTTTGAGTAAAAATCGCATGACTAATTGTTTATTGAAAAAAAAAGAGTTTATGACTAATCGAAATTTCGCATCTGAGAAAATACGTTGAAAATTTCAAGTGTATCGGTGCCTATGTGGCTCAGTTACGTTTTAGGCCATTTTAAAAAACATGAATTCATGAAAAACGCGTTTGGAGTTTGCACTAACATTTAGCAACAGACATTTTCGGCGTAGCTTTAATCTGCAATGCCATCACTGTACATTTGACCTTCCAAATTTGCATTGTTATCTTCTTCTTCTCGTGTGGTCGATTCCAAAGATTGTCGGGCAGCTTTTGCAGCGTCAGCTAGCGATCGCTCAGAAATCACACTGCACTGGGGCATAAGGGATCGATGCGCACAGCAGGGTGCCTTGACGAAACTTGAAAACATGAAAACGACCTCTTTGGAATTCTTCCGACTTATAAAACCTGTTGTTGCTTGTTTTCGAGACCCTACAGGATATATTAAGAAAAAAAACGATTTTTTTGTATCCTCGAGTGGCTATACCCCTTGAGGGTCTGACGCGACGATTTTGCGAGCGAAAAAAATATGATATTCAACAGTTTTTCAAGTCTTTATCGAAGAAAAAATATAGCGTATTTTTGTGGTGAGAAGTATTTGCCAGAAAAATGAGTATTCTGGGAATAAACCAAAATTCCATTCAGAGTTCAATTTGAATTCAATTCCATTTTGAGTTCAATTAAAATTCAATTCCATTTTGAGTTCAATTTGACTTCGATTCCATTTTGAGTTCAATTCCATTTTGAGTTCAATTTGACTTAAATTTGAGATCAATTCCATTTTGAGTTCAACTCCAAATTTCCATTTTTTGAGTTTTCCAAGTTTTGGTTTATTGAGTTCAATAAACCAAAATTCCATTTAGAGTTCAATTTTAATTCAATTCCATTTTGAGTTCAATTTTAATTCAATTAAAATTCAATTCCATTTTGAGTTCAATGTGAGTTCGAGTCCGTTTTAAGTTCAATTTGAGTTCAATTTGACTTCAATTTGAGTTCGATTCCACTTTGAGTTCAATTTGACTTCAATTTGAGTTCGATTCCATTTTGAGTTCAATTTGACTTCGATTTGAGATCAATTCCATTTTGAGTTCAATTCCGATTTCCGTTCAATTTCATTTTGAGTTCAATTCCATTTTAAGTTCAATTCCATTTTGAGTTCAATTCCATTTAGAATTCAATTCCGGATACGAAGCCCTCCTTAAGGACGTGGGTCATACGTCCGGTCGGTAAAAATCCTACGCCCAAGTTTTTTCCTATACGGATCACATTACGGGCAAACGGAGAGAACGAAATTCATCATTCAACAGAGTGGTGTTTATTTTATTTTTTCCGAAATATCAGCTGTCTCGGAGAACACTGGGAAGCTGCAAATCAGCTATCTATATCGCACTCATGGTCGCTCGGTCGCCGTGAATCTACGCCTTACGGTTACTTTGCAGACCCAAAAATCAGGGTGTTTCAAGACAATTAATTTTGAAGGAATAAGATAATTGAAAAGTTGTTTGGACATTAATGTATATGTACATTAACAAAGTTGTGTACCAAACTCCATAAAAAAGATGAGCAATTAAATAAGTTAGAAGCAATCTCGTGGAGGACCTTTGAACGTGAGGGGCTCATCGGTGTACTCGATTTTGGCCAACCGGTTGATCCCAAAAAAACGAGTTTTTTCTTCTGTTTAAAACAGATAATACTCGCTAAGGTTTGACCAAGCTTCTTTTTGGTTATAGTGTTTCAATCATCAAAAGAAAAAATAATGAATATTTTCTCCATTTTTCGAGTAAAAATGAAAAATCATCGAAAAAATGCTAAACTTAGTTTTGATTTATCGAGGAAAAATGACAACGTTATTGTTAATAACTAGTGGAAAAAAAGTATTGAGAATAAAAACCTTGGTCAAGACTAAACTACTATTACACTGAATAAGTGTACTAAATTCTAAGTCAACCCGTTCATCAGATGTCGAGAAATCGTGTACACCGTTTTGAAAAATACAGTTGCGAGAAAAACGCGTTTGAATTTTTACTGGAAGTTCTATCGTTGTAATGGTTTTACCTTCAATCTGCGATTCCTGCACCCTACGTTGGATTTTTATCTTTAATTTAAGTTGCCTCAAGCGATAATCGATTTTTGAAAGTTTTCGCAGTAGCCTAACCCCTTAAAAAACGCATGGTCACCCTGTATATATATAGCCTGCAAGCCGTGCTGATTTCAGACGCGCGCTCGTTTTCGCGACGAGAATTTCTCGTATGGAGCGAGCAGCTTCTTTCTCTCCATCGAGTGTATTAGTGGGAGATAAATTATCCGGTGAAATGCAATTTTGAACGTCTTGTATATATATATATATATATATATATATATATATATATATATATATATATATATATGTCTCTCTGCCTCTCTGTCGCGGTGTAGAAGAGAAATTCGTGTGGACTAGGATTGCTGTGGCTCCAGCCTAGAGACCTCTTTGTCTCCGATCTTGACTCTCAAATCATCACTTCGCAACACACAACGCGATATATACACGAAGGAAGGTTATTTGAAAGACGATCGACTTCGAATACCGTTCTCACAGTAGCCTATTGTCCCTATACTCAACATTACGTCAGCCCGGACGTTTTTGTCACTTTTAGATAAATGGCATACTTTTATAGGGATCTATTCAAGAACCGTACTGTCCCCTGAAGCAACGTTTCGTTTGAAAAACGTAGGGACTATACGTGAGAGGTTACATTACTGTGAAAATGACCAGCACTCGTTCTTCCCTTTTGGCAACGCGAATTGAAGAGGAAGGGCAAACATATAGTGCAGGAATCACAGGTTGAAGGTGAACTAATGATCACAACTACAGAACCGCTAGTAAAACTTCAAACACATTTAGCTCAAAACGGTGTACACGATTTCTCGACACTCAATAAAGGGGTGGACTTGAAATTTGGTACACTTATTCAAGGTAATAGTAGTTTAGTCTTGACCGATGTATTTCTTCTTAATATTTTGTTTTTTCGTTAGATATTAACAATAACGATGACATTGTCCCTCGAAAAATCAAAACTTAGTACAGAATCTTTTTTTCGATGAACGAAACAGGATAACAAAAAAAAGCTCGGTCAAGTCTTAGCCAATATTATCTATTCTAAGAAAAATCTCGTGTTTTTTATTTCGGGTCAACCCGGTGGCCAAAATCACGTACACCGTTGGGCTCTTCATGAAATTCTTTATTAATTCTCCAATTATTAAGGGGGGATTCTATTTTCTTGATTCAGAGAATATTCGATTTTTCACCAATTTTTTAATCCGAAAAATCTAATTTATAGGATATTGAAATTTGGTATGTTTACCAAGCGGTCTTTATTGAACTTGATAATATTTTTTAAAGTTTGACAAAACATGGTACTGGGAGTGAGAGGAGCCACGTACGCCGGTGATGATATTTTTCGGTTACGCAAGTCGTAAATCCTGAACAAATTTTTTTTTTCGAACTTTCAAATTTTTCAAAAGTGTTCCCAAAAAACGATTTTTCGAAAATTTTAGTGCCGTCCCCCCTTAAACAATCCTCATTTTCGGGTCGTCACGGTAGCCAAACCCCTTAAGAGTCAGTTGTGCCGATAGCCAATGCTACATGAAGAGAATGGCCGCAGAATATCCTTTCCTCGTGCGGACGTACGCGCTCGTACAATGCTCGGTTGCATCTCTTGCGTCGTCACCGCACTGTTTAACTCGCGAAACAAACAATACACGCGCTTGCCGAGCGAGCATCGCCGCGCGCAAATACACGCGGACAGCATCAAGCTCGCCACTCTCAAACCGCTTAAATCATTCTCGTTCATTCAATTCGTAATGTATGCAAAAATATACGATGCTCCCCGTTTATTGCACTAACGTACGAGACATTCTTCCTTAACTTGTAACGCCTTTTTGGGGAGAGGAGATGGAAGGGACAAGGACGGAAAGCGGGAGATTTCCATTTCCGATAGCTTGTTGGACTTTCTTCGTGCTTTTTTTTTTTATTTCCGGCCTTTTTTCTTGTTAAAATCGCGACCGCGACGATGCTTGTAACGATAACGATGAGGTTTGTCGAAATTGTGGGATGTTTCGATCAATTTTTTCGAGCCAGGAGCATCGTTTTCTATGGGTTTTTCTTTCTTGCTATTTCTCAAGGGGCTACGATACTGTGATGACCCGAAAACCCGGGTCATTAAAAAAAAATCATTTCGAAGGAATAACTAAGTTTGAAAAATCGTTTGGTCATTTATTTGGGTAAACATTCGGAAGTGGGTCTCCGGCTAGAATCAGGCTAATTTCCTTCAAGGGTTCAAACAAACCCAAACAAACCTAAACAAAAATTGGCCTGATTTTAGCAGGAGCCCCATTTCCGAATATTTACCTTTATTTGTACGTACGTTAACAAATATTTGTGCCACATTTAATAAAAATATATTAATAATTAAAGTTATAAACAATATCGTGAAGGAGACCTTTGAACGTGCGAGGCTCAACGGTGTACGTGATTTTGGCCGCCCGGTTGATCTGAAAAAAAACAAGTATTTTTTTCTTAAAATATATAATATTGGCTAAGACTTGACCGAGTGTTTTTTGGGTATCGTGTTTTAATCATAAAAAATTGCTTTTTTCCAATTTTTCGATGAAAAGTTACATTACATTACATTACATATGGTTAATAACTAATGAAACAAAATGTTAAGTAGGAAAACGTCGTTCAGAACTAAACTACTATTACACTGAATAAGTGTGCCAAATTTCCAGTCAATCCGTTCCTTAGAGGTCGCGAAATCGTGTACTCCGTTTTGAAAAACATATTTTCCAGAAAACCGCGTTTAAAGTTTTACCAGCAGTTCTATCGTTGTAAACATAAGTTTATCTTCAATCTGCGATTCCGGGACCATACGTTGGACCTTCCGCTCCAACGTGAGTCGCCTCAAGTGACGAACGAGTGTTCCTCATTCCCACAATGCCCACCCTTTAACTCAGAGCTCTTCGCCCGTACTTCATTCCTTTATGAATATTTCACGAGGAAGTAAAAAAACGCATAGATGCAAAATAAGAGCACTGAAAAAGTTGACAGGCGCGAAATATCGTAAAATGAAGTTTGGACGGTATCAATAAGGTGCTATAAATTGGCTCGAAGACTTTGAGAGGTTCGAGAGTCTCGAAGTGGCCAATTTGATGGAGAACGCTTCATACATATATATGCAGTTGAACCGACCACACCAGGGCCCAAGTTTATGGGCCAGTCGGAATGCCAAACGATGCGCCTTCATCGAAAACGCGATTATCGTTTTTTTTTCCTTCATCCCTCATTCCAATTTGGGTTTTCCCCGTGCGCTCGCGATCCCATTACGGCGCAATTTCGCGACCATCGAATAAGCCGAGACTCGTTGATGTCACGCAAATGAGCTCATCCGCCATATCAGACAATGTTTACGTAACGATTTGCAATTTTCGTCAAAGCGAACAAAGGGGCACGATTTTCCCTCGAGCGAGGGACGTGAGAAATGTTTTTTCCTTGATTTCTCGTTGCACGTGGCCATCCGTCCGATCGAAGTGTCCCGCCATGCCGAGGAAGTTACGCGGCAACTAGCAGGAATTTGCAAAGTTTTCTGCGGTCGTTCGTGACGCAAACTGCGACTATCTGGTCGCGAGTCTCGCAACTATCAATACGAACAAGGGCCTGACTACACTCGATGGGTCAATGTTTCTCGTCCGTTCGATTCGAGTGTGTGACCCTAATTTTCTAAGCTGGCAGGATTGTGATTGATAGTTAGCAGTGACCCCGGCCACGTTGGTCCTTAATTGAGGCCTTTTAGAGTGTGGCGAGCACGGTGCGTCACGTGGACCCATTCTAAACAGCACAGATTTGCAATTCTTTCCTCCTCCTCCTATTCTTCTTGTCCTCTCTTCCCGAATAAATTTTCCTATTTCTCGATTGACACGTTTTCGTTGCGGGAGGGGGGGGGGGGGGCGTCACGCCAATCTCCGCCCTCGCCGAAAGCTCGTGGATGGTCTCGAGACGAGGACCGGATGCGCATCTTCTCCTGGTCGTACGTGATTCCGAGTGAATGCAGTTAAGATCCCGTGGAAGTGGGAGGGAGAGCAAGAGAGACTGAGCGATCTCGGAACGGGCGACACGAGATTGGATTGTCGCGGTGACTCTGCGCTGGTCCGTACAGTTGAACGTTACATGGGGAAACCGGTGTAACTGGTCCTTATAGCCTGGTAACCTCCCTTATCCTCGGACTCTGTCGCCTATGTGTGTGTATATATATTTATATGTACGGATACGTCTATTGATCTGTTCGATGGACAAGTAAATACATAAGCTCGATAACGAGTCCACACGAGTTTGCTTTGGGACCGTCAAGCGTTTCACCGATCAATGATGAAGAATACTGATTTTTTTTTTTTGAGACGTGGATACGTTCGATAAAAGTTCAGCTTCGAAGTTCCCGTGAGTTCGACTACGACGTTTTCGAGGGAAAATTGTTAGAGTCTGGATGATTTGACAGTTTCTTTCGAAAAATCGCGAATTGAGCTGGCACTTTAGTGGCAATGGGCGCGGTGAATATGGCGGTGAGAAATATTCGATTTGTTGTTTTCGACGGATTTTCGAGACAAAACATTTGAATCATATTTTCTGGAAGTTTCGAGTCGGCCAAAATTGAGGTTATGAGCGTTTATAGCTAGATTCCGCGATCCGCCGAACTTAAACCTGTTTTTTTTCTTGAAATGACTTATTTGAAATCTGTGATTATGTCTCATAAGTTACTGCGCCGATCAATTTCAAATTTTACATATCAAAAACCAGTGCTTGGACGAAGGAATTTTTTTTTTTCGATATACACTGGTGGAATTGGTTCTGGAGACTTTTCAAATGCTTTTGAATTACGCATTTATTGGTCATCTATACGTTATAATCATTCATTTTATATCGTTATTAAAGTAGGCTTATTGAGGCAAATATTAAGAAGAACTATTATAGATTAAAATAGAAACACTTCAGTATTATTTCCCGGGCAAATATAAAAAGTTCATTTGTATTAAAAGTACCCAGAATTAATTTCACTAGTGTAGTTTGTTTTATCAACGAAGATAAATCGTTTTTTTTTCAGCGAAAATCGATTCGTTGCCTTTGGACCGCTGCTATTTTTTTTTTAAGAATCAATACTCTATCAAATCCTTTGGCCAACCACTAGATTATTTCGAGCAAAAACTCGATGCGTTTGATTTTTTATTTTGGATGATTTGTTTACGAGCTGCAATGGTCACCGCGAAGGACGTTTTATAAATATTTTTCGATACAAAAACTGTAAAAGATACTTAGAACCATACGCTTTAATGTAAACAATAATTTGAGCACCTGCATATGTTTTTCCAGAAAAACAATCACTAAATGTCCTCCTTTTTCCCGTCAACCACGATTTAGGATTTTTATGACTATCCTGAACTGCGTAGATTAAAAAAAATGTTGCCCAACGGCCATGTAAAACGTATTGAAACTTCGAAGTTGAACTTTTATTGGACGTACCCAAGTCTAAAAACGGATCAGCATCGTTTAACGATCTTCACCTAAAGGTTCCGAATTTAGTATCGTTATGTCAAAAAAGTGCTACCTGTTAATTTCTAGAAGCAATCGACGCAATCTACGATTCTCACCCAAACGGAACTTGACAAGAATCTCAGCTCTGCTTTTGCAAAGAAAGATGATTCCGAATTATTCGAATGAATTATGAACACATTGGCCAACGCCACGCGTTCTATTTGCCCTCTAAGGGAGGAACGAATAAAACGGATTTTCACCTGCTTCACTTTTCTTCGAATACGCGCGCCCGCACACTCGACAAATTGCATTGTCAGATCCGTCTCAGGTTCTCTTCAAACTCGATTCTACCCCCCCCCCCCCTCACTCTTTATGGATTTTCTATAATCCAGGGTCGACGACCTCGAAGATCCGACAAAGAATGCTTTTTTTTTCTCTCCAACGTAATATCCTCACCAAGCCGAACAACTCGTATGCGTCCCGGCGCGCGCGGGCGGGGTCCACCTGTGAAGTATAATAGACAGGAAACATTAGCCGGGATTATTGATCGTTATTGTTCGCAGCGTGGCTCATTATGATGCGTAAGGGAGCATATATGAGGCAGACCCGAGGAAGCCAATCGGCCACCACGCAATGCACGCAATGGACAGAGAGAAAAAGAGACTGTTCGGTCAACGTGTGCACCGCCTCGTCTCGTTTTATCCTCTCCCTCTTTGCCACTCTCGGCCATCCTATACGTACACCGGTATGTTCAACTTTCCTCAGGACATGAACTATCAAGATTCACATACCGCAACGTATGACTCACGTCAATGCGATGGAAAACAAGCCAAGTTTCGCCCCCCTCTCTCTCTCTTTTCCGAGAAAATTCGTTTTTTTCCTTGCTCCTCCTCTTGGATTTGCCCAGAGAATACCTCCGGTACACCTGACTCCCACGATAGTAGGCTTGCGTTATTTTTAATTGCCCTTCTGCACCAAGTTGGATAACTTTCATCGCTGCCATTCTTCTCCCTCGTTATTTTTTCCCCTCACATGCTAATTATACCTTGAACGCTGAAAAAAAACTAAGAACAACTTTAATCGATCGGACATATTTTCTTCGTTTGTATTTTCATCCCAAAGAGAATTTGTTCGACAATGACTTTTTGTTGTGTGTTTTGAGATCCGCAGAGATCGCCGGATCGAGCGTGTTAACATAAATACGTCGGGTTCGCACTCACTTGTGTGTGTGTGTGTGTGTGTGTGTGTGTGTGTGTGTGTGTGTTTTCTTAGAGCCCTACGCGAAGTACAATGATTTAAATATGTAATACAGTCACGAGCTAGACGGGAGTTTTTTTGCCTCGGATAAATTACACTAGCAACACGTACCGAAGCGAGTATGTGTATACCGAGTCACTAACTAACAACCACCGTCCTGGAAACTGCTATCGGGAGCGGGATAACCCTGGGACACGGTTGTCGCGATAGCCCTGGAAAAAATTGGTCGTCGATTGTTTAAATTTCTGCACTCGGCGATGGCCGTAACTTTCGCGATCGTCGAGCTGAAAGCGAGAGAGGCAATACTTACTGCAGTATCAGTCCCTCTGGGGAATTCCACTTGATCGTGCCCGGATGTGCTATTTTGTACTCCAACAGCGATTCCATCTCTTGGCGAAGCCTCTGAAAAAGGGCGATTTTTCATTTACACTTCGGTTTTTGGCAGGTAAGGGTAGAAAATATGAACATGTAGTTAGAAAGAGAGAGAGAGAAAGAGAGAGTCGGAAGAAAAATCTCATTTCAAGGGTTGACATCCCTTTATAACGTAAAGAGCTTATGGCCGAAAATCAACATCACGAGGAAGCTGTGTGGAACTTTATGCCTACAGAATTGCAGATTGATCGGTAGGTCATTTAGTCACACTACTTTGAGTCGTGAAACTTAAAAATTCTTTTTTTCGTGATCCTTGTACAAGATAACTCAAAAACTGATAACTCAGATAGATCATTATCAAATTATGCACACTTTTAGATAACATAATTGCCGTCTATGTGAATCTAAAGTTCCTCGAAAATCACATTAAAAAAGTACTTTTTCATTGACAATACTTCAGTAGATATTTTACGAAGAAATAGAACATTTTCAGTTCCTCGAAAATTATTTTTTGAAAGTACAATTTCATTAACAATTACTTCAGTAAAAATTTCATGAAAAATAGAAGATTTTTTTCCGTCGCGTGCCATTTGTCGAATTATCGCTTTTCTTTATAGATTTAGGTTCGCATAGAGCGTGTGGGTTTTAGAAATCTAAAACGTTTGGCTCTGATATTTCAGATCAATGCACCAGGCGCTAGGTTTTACGCCGGGGAACAATTCAGGCGGCAAGTGTCGTACAGATGTCTTTTTCAATTAAAAAAAAAATGAGGATCAATCCTTCCTTGGCACACTAATATTCGGCCACGGGTTTGACACACCCGATTAATTTAACCCGGACAGTACTTCGTCCACCTGCTCGTAACAAGCCTGCGGTCGGTTTTCATCGAAAAAATCCGACATACACTTCAAACATTCTTTAATATGTCTGCATAATTAAAATTCGGAAAACATAAAATTGAATTGTCGCAATAAATTATTGAAAACTTTCAGTTTTAGGAAAGTGAGCATTTTATTTCAAGTTCGTCCGGGTCAAAATTACCCAGTGTGTCAAGGAAGGCTCAAAAGATGCAATAATATGTACATAAAAGTTTAATTACGTAAGATAAATAGTTTTAACACAAAAGCCTCGAAAATTCGCTTATTTTCAGCGGGCCAAATGGATCTCCCCGCTCAAAAAAGAATTCATCCCGAATTTTAATTCCCCGTTGGGTTATTCAACTTTGAACGCAATGCAGATACTTTTTGGTAAACCCAAATGAGAAAAAATTCTAGAGCGCTACCAATCAGACGCTGGTTATAAAGCTCAAATTTCTTGTTGATATTTTTCGCTCTTAGTATTTATTCCACAGAGTAAGAATTGTGATTTTTTTTCACATATCCCAACGTATGTATACCTGAATGAGCCGCGCCGTCTTAGTTTCGCATCGAATCGTGACCGAGTCTTTGAGCACGATGTTACATTCCCTGTCTTGAATATCTAGGGGAAAAGACAAACAGATGTCACGTTGAGTTGGTGAATCGACGAGAAAGAAAACGGAAAAATCCAACGATTTTGTAATGACAAAATCGTTGGAGTATCGTGGCCATTACCCATGGTGCATTTTGGCGCTGCGAATAGGACAGCGACCCAACTGACGTTCGTAGTGTCGTGCAGATAAATCGCTTTGGATCGTTGCTTCAGGAAATACGTAAAATAGGGCGTAGGCGTGAAGGCGACCCTCGCGTTTATACTGCCTGGATGTATGCGCACCCTTCCATCACTGCCCGTGACTATAGACAGCCTCTTGCCCGTATTGAAATGTCTACAGAGCGCGAGATCGTTGAACGTTTGTGGTTCGATTAAATTCTCACGGGAGGATCGTAAGCGTGCGCTACTCACGTGTCAGTCGCGATGTTCGGATAAAAACCGGCGCAAACGATCGCCTTGATCATCGCTAAATTTTTCGAATTTAGATTGGCGCAACTGTCCGCCGGATCGTCGCTGTCCAAAAACTTCATTTCGCAAAGATGTCGAGCGAACTGATGCTTCATGCCGGACAAGAGTTTGAGGGTGTTCTGGGAGAGGAAGTGAATGTTGCAGAATCTCCGAGCGCTTCCTTGCGCGTAATTCTGTTCGTATCGTCTGAGGGCCTCGGCGAGGGCGATGTGATCGCTGTGCTCGCCCAGGCCCAATCGCAACTTCATCATGTACGCCTCGTTCTCCATCCCGAATGGACAGTAGAAGGGATCCTTGAACTCGAGAGTGGCGGCGATCGAGAGAACCGGATCGACGCACGAAAAGAGAGCCGCGTAAATTAACATTTTGCCTGAAAATGCGAATGAAACGGTGCCATAATTTCGGGGAGACTGAGGTCTGTTTCTGAAAACGCTAGCGGCGATCTTCGCACCTTGCAATAGCATCACAATTGGATCATTTTAGATTTTGTATGCCTGAGGTTCAATTCGGCGCCACTTTGTTAAAAAAAAATGATTTTAAGAATCGACGGTCGTCACCGACTCGTATTTGAACTTGAACAACCTGTTTGGTTTTCAGATTTCAGATGGGACAAAATATCATCATCTGCCGGCAGCCATGTTTTTGTTGTTGTCTGTATTTTTGTTAAAGGCTCTCAATGTGTGTACCTTTGTGTTAAAAAAAACGCGTTTCTTTTTCACCAACCGTTCTCCAGAAAAAAAGATATCGGAATTTGGTCATTTTTTTCGGGTCTCTAGGTAGATGTAGCTCCTAAAGTCACGAAAGACCATAGGGAGATTGGGAAAGAAGTGATCTTTTACCGATTCTCGGATGGAGCGGCAACTTGGCCAAGTGATAGCCCAATGGAGTCAAATTCTCGTTAGCGTCGATCGCGTTCAGGCTCCTGAGCACGTCTAGAGAAAGCTCGATCGCTCGTGGTTCGGGTGGATCCATGACCCTCGACAAAAATGTCTCCACTTTGCCGAGCTGCAGGATTTTCGTTTGCAATATAACTTGCTCGAGCGGTGTTCGTAGCATCTCCGGCGCTGGATACTCCTCGAGTAGGCTCTCCCTCGCTTTCGTGAACAAATGATAACACTCGCCTGGCTGTACTCTGTGAATCGCGAGAATCCCTTTAGATTATAGACAACTTAGAAAGGGAATTGACAGGTGGACAAGCTTTAAAAGAATTGCCAAAAAATTACCTGCCAGCCCGACCGCGTCTTTGTTTCGCGTTTGCCAACGATATCCACTCGGGTTCGAGAGTCTCGATATTTTTTCCGATATCGAATCTGGCCAATTTCATACGGCCGCAATCGATCACGTAAACGACGTCCTCGATCGTGATCGAAGTCTCGGCGATCGAGGTCGCTATTATTATTTTTCGTATTCCCTTCGGCGGAGGTTTGAATATGAGTTTTTGCTCGACCGTCGGCATACGAGAGTGCAGTGGATAGATCACCGATCTGTCTGAAATGAAAAAGAAACGAGTATTTTCGATTCCGAAATTGTCCTCGTTCACTAACGAGGGCGGGAGAAGTCGCTTACGAGGTGGAAAACTTCCGCTCTCCAGTAGCAACTGCGTTAACTTCGTGATGTCCAACATTCCCGGAAGAAAGACGAGGATTGCCCCGGGGCCCCTCTCCGCGCAGATGTACTCGAGCAACGCTTGTATGAGCTCGAGCGAGAGTGTCTCGCTCACTTGACGTTTCAATTCAGTCGTGACGTACCACGGATATTTTTCCTTCAACGTACAACATCGTTGTCTCACCAATGTCCCACAATCAACTCTTCCATTCCCTTCTTCTCGTCTGAGATACGTACCTCCATTTCCAATTGTCGTATAGCCATCCATATCTGCCTTGGGAAGCCCGACGTTCCTATGGAGTTCGGATAATTGTCGGACGGCGCCATGGGAAATTTGAAACTGGAAAAAAAACGAACGTGCTTTATTTGACAATTGTAGGGACGTGAAAAAATAATGAGAGCCAATAGAAGCGAAAAAATGATGTTGAAGTTTGCATCGTTGTGACGCAACGAACATTGAGGGGGTAGATACCTTGCGAGGAAAAAACTTGCTAATTTTCTGAATTTTTTTTTTTAAAGAAAGATTTCTATATTTTTAAGACTTAGGGTATGTTTTATTACTACTTTTGGCTGTTACATGGTATTTAAAAAAGTTAATCTTGAAAAATAGTGGAGGTATGGCACGGTCTTCAAAACTGCATTTTCGAAACTGGCGTGAGTATAGCTAAAAAACTAATCGACCGATTCTGATCAAATTTGGCATGAATTTTTTTAACCTTATTGTCTAAAACGGGACGTTAAAAGTTTATCAAAATAAAATAAGTATTTTTTAATTGCGAACTGTAGCTCTTTTTTTCCGGAAAATTCAATATTTTGTTTCAAAGCGTACCATTTAACCAATTTCTAACATTTCTCATTTTTTCTTGGTTCGTGTTCTGCGTATGAGTTAATGAAACAAAAATCTCTGTTGGTTTTTATTCGTTCCATTCTCCGCCATTTTTAAAAAATAATAAAAAATGTTAATAACCATGTACCAGCCAAAAGTAGTAATAAAACATACCCTTAGTTTCGAAAATAGTAAAGAAATTTTTCCTTTCGACAAAAATGATGAAAATCGGCTATTTTTTCCTCACCTAAAGGTTCCCTCCCCCTTAATTATTTCAATTGTACACATTTTTTTTCGTCGTTCAGGCTGTGGGAATCAGTGAAACGTTTTTACGTATTCTAATTGGGAATTCACGACCGCAATTTGCAGAGAAAAAACTTTGGATGATAATAAAAATAACCAAATGAAAAATGACCGAAGCAAAATCGTTGCGTTCCAACGTTACAAACAAGGGCGTAAAAAAAGCATGCCTAGCCGTGCTATCGTTTGTTCGATTGAACGTTCCTCACCGCGTCATTTGGAGCACGTCCTCGAGGAAATAATCCGCCACGGGATACGTGAATCCCGGAATATGAATGTTCGGACAGTCGCCGTAATACGAAGAAAATCTGTCGGAGTTTAGTGTCGCGCTCATCAGTATGACTTTGAGGTTTGGTCTCTGAAAGATTCAAGCACTCTACGGATCACGGGCGTCTCAGGAAAAATCAATTCTCCCAAAGTTAATTTACTAC
This sequence comes from Ophion costatus, assembly GCA_951751655.1. Taxonomy (NCBI): domain Eukaryota; kingdom Metazoa; phylum Arthropoda; class Insecta; order Hymenoptera; family Ichneumonidae; genus Ophion; species Ophion costatus. The sequence goes on along the minus strand of OX632365.1, from coordinate 23,933,014 downwards.
AAACATTCATAACATACGTCGAGCGTTTTTATCGTAATTTAGATTTTCAACGGCTTACTTTTGGAATTATCTGCTTGAGTAGTGTTATGATAAAATCAGTCTCGGTGTTCCTTTCGTGTATCTCGTCCAAAATGATGTGAGAAAAGTCGCGCAGCGCGGGATCCGTCTGCATATATTGGAGCAGAAGCCCCGTCGTGCAGAAAAGTATGCTGCCGCAGTCCCTGGATGGAACTCTGAAAGAAAATAAAACACGTTTAATTCCAGCCCGGCGAGAGGGCAAAAAAAAACGTAGCAGAAACTCGAGTTTCGCATACTTTTCCAATCTGATTTGATAACCGACGGATTTTCCAAGGGGCTCGACCCTCTCGGCGGCGACTCTCTCGGCGACGGAAACAGCGGATATTCGCCGCGGTTGAGTGCAGATGATTTTCGTGATGCTTCCGTCGCCGCGTTCGATCGCGTCGTCCAGAACGAATTGCGCTACCTGGGTCGTTTTGCCGCAGCCTGAAAATCACGAGATAGCCGAGTATCGTCGACGGAGCACGAAAGGGACGGTAAATGAATATTCGGCGAACTCACCGGTCTCTCCGCTTATGACGACCACTTGATTGTCGTCTAGAAGATCGAGAATCTCTCGTCTCATACCGAAAGACGGCAGTTTCGAGCGAAATTCGAGCATATTCGCGTAGCCTCTGGTGCTCTGTCTCTCTCTAAGTTCCTCCAAAAGTTTTTCGTCCAAGCGTAAATTTCTCCTGAGCTTCGATTCCATCTGGAGTGCCTTGGAAAGGTTTCTTTGTATATCGCCGGACACGATCTCCATGAATTCTCTCTTGAACTGCGAGTCCTCTATGTTGATGTATCGAGTTCTTATGCTGGCTTTATGATCGAAGGTTTCAAGGCTCTCGGGCCACCGCTCGCAGGGACGCTTCGATTGTTCCAGCATGCGCTCGACCGTCTCCTGTGTCTCGGGATCCAGCTTCATGGACCTCTTGGGTGAATCCGCCTCTTTTTTCTTCTGCAGGTCTCTGTAATAGAGACCTATGGCCTTCCCGGTTAGGTGAGACGGATGGCCTCCTCCTCCCCCTCTGCCGCCTCCGCCTCCTCCGCCTCCTCCGCCTCTGCCTCTTCCTCGCCCTCGGCCCCTTCCTTGCGAGGGCCATCTACCGTCTTGTCCGCCGGATGTCTCGTAACTCGTTCCGCCGCCGTGATGGCCGTGCTGCGAAGCGCCTCCTGTTAAAATTTTACCGTCTTTGCTGCCGGATGTCTCGTAACTCCTTCCGCCGCCGTAATGACCGTGTTGCGAACCGCCGCCTGTCAAAATTCAGCCGCAAGACTTAAGCCGTATGTATCGTGAACTGCCGTTCCAACGTTGCGGGTAAAATGACGCTTCTTTCCGTTAACTTTTCGAGTGGCAATTGGCGAGCATAGAAAAAAAAAAAGCTCGTACACGAATCGCTTCTAGCGATTCGCGAAGAAATCGAGTTTGAGCCTCAAGACGCCTTTTCGAACATTCGATGCTAAGTAATGACCGATTACCGTATCTTCTCGACATTTTTGAGAACATGAAGCTCGACAGTCGTGAACCATTGAGTGCACGAACGACCATTGGGAATTTAAAGAAAAAATAGACAACAGTGCACAGGTATAGTGCAGCTCAAGACGGTTGTGGACGTAACGGAAGTTAGGTTAGTTTAGCAAAGTGCGAGTAGGAAGTGATGGGAAAGTGTTCAATTGGAAAGAGTAATATGTGAAAAGCCACAAAGGGATACGAAAGAACTCTGAAAGTAAAATAAATAGAAAGTACTGCACTCATGTAGGTTAGCTTGTACGAAATAATGCTAAACGTACCATTCTGACCGCGTCTCGTGTTGAATCTACCACCATACTCGCCATAATCAGTCATAATACTGTTTGTTTATATATGCGAACCGAACTTGCTGTGTTTTTCGTTATCTTATTTAGTTTTTGATTACTTTTGATGTCTATCAACGAAAACGAAGCTCGGCACTGTCAGAATCAGTCGTCAATCGGAGCTCTTTCTGTATATGTAAAGAAAATGTACTGCTCTGATCAAAAGCGAAATGAGCCGTCAACGACGATATCGCGTATCTGCTCGTAGTCTTCACATTACGAACTCTCTGCAACCAACGATTTTTTAAACGAAAAATAAAAGGTCTGACGCGTTTTTCTGAATAACACAAATTTGAAAAAGTGTATACGAGAGAACGTCATTTTTTTTCCAGTTCATCGGATTCGCGCTAAAAACCGGAAGTGGGCGACTCCGCTAGATTCCGCTGAGGTCGTAGTTTCGTCTTTTTCCGGTCCGTTTGTCGGGTGTACAAGAACGTTACCAAGATGGTAAGAACGGTTATCGTGATTAATTTCTTCAATCGTTTTGAAAAATACGGGAAATTGTGAATGCAACGTTAATACAAACGATTGTGCATCGTTTAATTGCAATATTTGCGTTATTGCATGAAAATCAATGTGTTTCGGATGCGCTGAGAGAAAGTGCGAGGTTATGTTCGATGCACGGATCTTCAAGCATTCTTTCGACGTTCTCGCGTATCTGAAAGTGAAAAGAAACCAGTGCGATTGACGATTGAAACGTCAATTAATACTTTTCTCGGAATGGTAGAAAGACGCAAACGTTAAAAATGTATCGTTCGCGAGTGAACGAGATTCATTCTCGTAGGTTATGTCACCCGGACCCAAACAAAGAAATTCACTCGTTCACTACAGCGATTTTCGTGACATTTTCGTCACACCTGTTTTGCGCATTGGCTTCTAATAATTAGCAGCTCGCTTGAATTATTTGCCATATCAACGATGCTCATACGAACTATTTGCGATTGACAGGCCAAGCGTACCAAAAAGGTTGGAATCACCGGAAAGTATGGAACCCGTTACGGTGCTTCCCTCAGAAAGATGGTCAAAAAGATGGAGATCACCCAACACAGCAAGTACACCTGCACGTTCTGCGGCAAGGTAAGCCTCTCGCGTCGCGCCGTCACGTCTGTCGATTATTGTGCAATTACATCGAGGAATCTTCCACAGGACGCCATGAAACGCAGCGTCGTTGGAATTTGGTCCTGCAAACGATGCAAGAGAACCGTAGCCGGCGGTGCCTGGGTATACTCCACGACAGCTGCCGCCTCTGTCAGATCAGCCGTTCGCCGTCTGCGCGAAGTTAAGGAACAGTAAATCTATGAAATAAACATCTTTTCAAACTATTTCTCCGGTGTTGATTTTCTTCGGTAATATCCTGCCGGACTAACGAATCGGCAGCTCGCGAGTCAAATATTTTCTGGTGTCACGCTCAATTGAAGCAGCAATCGGCTTGGCAAGAACTATCATTCTCCCGAGTAAGAAAAATATCACAAACTAATACGCGAGGATGGGATGTCGTCAGAGCGGGGAAGATAAAAATGATGTAGAAATTAGTAACAAATATCTGTATTGATGGATATATCAGTTCTACAAGCGAGATAGAACAATTCTCGATACCGACATATCAAATTGTGCCACAAAGTATTCGGAATGAAGGAAGATATTGCATCTGAATTGGAACGTACGTTGCTTTTCTGTTTCGTTTGTTTCTCCTCTCTCCGACACAGGCGAAACAAAAGTAATGAGGATAATACTGGCTCGGAGTATTTATCCGTCATGCGACGTACAAAATTCCGTGGCGTAAAAACATCTGTATTGACCAACAATTGAGAATCGTGGAAGAACCATATAAATTGATTATCTGTAAAATAATTGTCGAATGATTTTCGCTGTTCTTTTTTTTCGTTCTGTATCGTCATTCAGCGTATTTCTCTTACAAACTATCGCAATACTTAGAGTTTACATGATATATTGTGGGATTACTGTACACCTGCTCGTCGTACGAGACAATTTTGTTACATTGTTGCCGTGCGAGTGCGATCCGTCGTATGTCTTCGTAATGGTGATTCGTGCAATTTTGTCCGAACGACCAGCCGTAAATTTGGATCGTCGTCATACGCTGGTCGAAGCACATTTGTTTCGGACTCGACATAAATTATCCCCAATTGCTTTAACGCTATCCGATTATTAGGGGGGAATTAACATAGTGAACAACACTCAGAGGCACGTCCGGGTTGTTAAAATTAGCTAGAGATTTGTTTTTCGTCGCTTAACCACAAGATATTTTTCTTTTTATCCATTAACAAGTCTTCACTTGTTGAACTATAAGTATTCGAAGGTGGATTGAGGAATCACTCGTTTTTTGTTCCGATCGGGGCACTTTGCACAGATTTTATCTTGAAACAAGAAAAACGGCGCAGTGTGAATTCTTCAAAGTTTCGGAAAAGGACAATTCTTTTCTCAGTCCCTGAGCCTTGCGTTAATGACGTTGAAGTTTGCATCATTGAAAAAAACCGATTTTTTTTCTTTATTTCTATCGTTTTCCGAAGCCTTTGTTGACAGATTGAGGTCTTGAATCTTTAATCAGAATACGTAAGTACGCTTGAGAAAATTTTACAGTCTAAAATGGCGAAAAAAATGTGGGCGATGGAAAAGAATTAATTTTCGTGGCATTGCGACGATGCAAACTTCACAATAATTGTTCCTCCGTCACGAACTAATTGTGGCTGGTGAGTGGAGTCCTGGGGGGGGGGGGGGGGGGCAAGGGATTCTTCAAACCTCCCGGATTCGTATTCACATTGAAACGAGGATATTCGAACCAGGCATGATTCCAAGTACACTTTGCACTATTGAAAAAGTCTCTGCCGAAGGTTGATCGGACATTTTCGGAGTATCCGTTTTATTGTTCGTTCGCTCATTCGCGTATACGACGTTCCCACGATTTCGATCTATTTCGAAATCGAGTTGAAAAGCGCGTCAGTGGCGAGCCCGATTTTATTCTTCCTTCTAAACACATTCGTTCTCTCGTGAGCGCGCCGCACAAAATCTTTCAATGACCTTTCAATCGTACATACGTAAATCAATTCAAGCACTGTACAAAAATAAATACTGCAAATCTAAACGCAAAACAGACGATTAGACATGTCGTACCATCACCGTAACTACGAGTTTTCTTTTATTATCGACCCCGTCGTGACGCTCCACGATTATGGATCTTGTCTTGGGACGCAAAAAAAACGAGAAACTTGAGGAAGAAACAACGTGACACGGATACAGCAGGAAACATAACGCGGTAAGGATATGATCAAATCTGTTGCATTGGATGCAACAATTTGACTTTTTTTTAACGGTGCAATTCGAAACGGAGAAAGAACATGAAGAGTTCGTTGCACGTTTCAAACAGGGAGGAAGTTACTTCGCCACCGTTGCACGTTGCGGGATTCACCACGTGTGAATAACACACTTTTCATATTTGCCTTTAAAAACTCAAATTGACTCGCTGCAACGGTTGGTGAATCAAGAGATGTGTAAGTACAGTCTTCATTTTAAAAAACGAGTTATAACGCCGTATCAGATTTAAATAATTGATGTTCTTTTCAATAGGATGGAGCGAGGAACTATTTAGAGTAAAACAGTATAAAAAGATTCAATGCTTTTCCCGTATAGGCTCACGGATTGTACAATTTAAGTAATCCACACACTCACACACACACACGCAGCTATATATATATAAGGGCTGAACGAGAACGAATCCCAACTCTTCAAAAAGAATATTATCGGGTATAAGAAAAATACATGCTACGTAACTTTCTAACTCAATACAATGTTGAAGCTTGCATCGTTCGAATGCAACGAAGATTTATTTCATTTCTTCATTTTGCATAACATCCAAAATCTGATTTTGCAAATTTGAGCTGTAGATCCCTCACAAAAATTCTGAAAAATCTTTTAGTGATTTTCGTAGCACACAACTGGTGAACTAAATTCGGATACTAAACTTTCGTTGTGATCCAATGATGCAAACTTCAATATTGTAACTCAAGTCCGGAGAGACGCGAATTTTGCTCTTGCTTCAAACTTGAGTATCTCGAAAAATAATTGACATTTCTCGAATCCGATTGAAAGTTCTTCAACTTGACTCTTACAGCCTCAAAATACTTTTTTTTTTTTTAATCTCGATATGATAATCTTTAAACGAATCACAGCGACATAAAAAATCAATATTACTTTCGAAAATAAGGTTTTTTTTAGATAGCTGAATTTTGTGTAAAATTAATGGTATCGAGATTCATAAAACTTTTGAAGCTACGGTGCCAGCTGTAAAAACCTTCGACTGTAAGAGATATTCGTTAGCTGCTGATTTATATAATTCTGATTGTGAAGGACCGACGCTGCCGTGTAAATCAAATGGGACAAAAAATTATCCAGTGCTACTATTTGGACTCCAAATTCGGAGCTCAAATTTGGCATGATTTTTTCTGATACCTAATAATAATGAAAGCAGGCATAAGTGATGAATTCTTTTTTCGCCACCCTCTATACATGTGTAAATGCTCGTGTGTCTGAATATCCTATTTAAGTAAAGATAATCTCAGTTCGCGATCTACGATCATTGAAAGGTGATTCTCACGTAAATTTGTGCCGGGAGGGGAAGGGCTGCAGGGGAGGCACACTCGAATATCACGTGTCGGAAGGATCACGATAATTGGAGCACCAATGCAAAAAAAAGAGGGAAAAAAAGATAATTATCATCGTCATTGCACGCATTTCCCAAATGACGATAATGGACATATGTCAATTAATTTTTGTTCTACGTTAACAATTATTTACTTATAACATTGGATTTTCAATTTTCTTCTGATATGCTTTCGTCTATCATTCACCAGCAAATATTCTTCCATTTACCCTCGTCTATCTTTCATCTCGCGTGTTTGGTAAACGCGGATTTTTCTCTTTCTCTCTTTTGCTTTCCGTCTCAGGCACACAATCGTTATTCATCAGACGCGATTAACAAGGCGATGCCATTTTTCGTATATGATAACAAAAAACCATAGCAGGGTATACTCGATACTATAAAAGCCTGACGATATTTGGGAAGAGAAAAAAATAATCAATCACCGTCTCACCGAACCGGGTGAGATATTCCAAAGTTGCTTGATCATTGCGAAAACCGTTCCGATCTTCTATTATTATTATTATTACTATTTCTTAGTCCCGTATAGTTAATCTCACCGTTATTTTTAACCTAACGTTTTTCTTGCTGTTTCTTCCAACGATTCGTGAGAAAACTAACGTAGTACGTTCGTTCTCTCCCTCTCTCTTTCTCTCTCTCTCTCTCTCTCTCTCTCTAGGAGTCCAGGTTCTTATCAAAACTTGATAAATACATCAACAAGTATTGCGAACAGTTTTTATCGCGCTGTTGTGCCCGGTATTAGCTAGCCTGCCACTTGAATTTGCTCTTCATTATCCACTTTTGGCCGATGTTGTGAGGATCGCACTTGGCCAGGATCGGCTGCGCGGGATCGCCGGGTCGTGGTGTCGAGAGACAGTGACCCGTGTTCATATGTCTTATCATCTTCATCTGCAATTCAGTAATCGTTGGTCAAGCACAATATTTTCTTTGGAATCGTTCAACGCGTACACTCTCGTTGGCAAAATAGTGGGAAAGCAGAACAGAGAGAAAAAAAGGGACAATTCGTTATCCAAGATAGTAAAACGGTCGCAATTATCCAATTTTTTTCTCCTTAAAATTCCGTCGATTGCCAAGCTTGATTTTTTTCTCGAACAAAAGCATCCGTTTGCCCAGCTGTGCAACGTTTGATACGCGTGATTCGCGACATACGGAGATGTTTGAGATTGGCAAACTTCGACGCATTTTTGATAACCGTACATGTGTTGACCTAGAACTCCAACGACATCGAAATTGACGTTCGTATTTTTTCGGTTTTTTAATTAAATGAATCATTTTTTTAGCGTGAATACTCAAGGGCTTTGATCTTTAATTTTAGGTGGAATATCGAAATACAAATTTCGAAGTAATTTTCACAAAGACCTTCATTGTTGTTGCACTATTGGAGAAGGAAGACAAAAAGGATTACCTCCTTGTTGTAATTCCAGGCTTGATTGCCGCCCATGCCGTGGCATCGTACAATCTTGACGGGGCCCTGCGGACTCGTCGCGTCGAGACACATGTCGTCCGACATTATTTGATCCCGTTTCGTGTACGCGAACACCTGGACAGTAATAAACACGATTTATCAACAATTAACTGATTTTCGTCTATAATCAAATTTCAAGCGAAGTTGACGGACTAAGGATGTTGAGTCCCCAATCGCAAATGATAATAAAATTCGGAAAATTTGGTACGTTTTTGTATGAAGTATTTCAGAGGTCGTGTAAAAATTTCATGACGACTAAGAAGCTATGTATTGAACAATTAACATTAACATGTTTCATAGGGACTCAACATCCTCAAGGGGAGGGTAGGGGTTTGCACTTTTGAAAAATCGATTTTTTTGTTGTTGTCTTTTCTTATAGTTAAACATTTCAAGAATATAATCCCAAAATTTCAAGCCACCCAGAGCAAAACTCTCGAAGTTATTGAATATTTAGTCCCGCTCCTTTAACACTGTAGCTCGCGTTTCAAACTGTAGCTAACACTTCAAACGCGTTTTTCTCGAAACCACTTTTTCAAAGTCCGTGTTCACTGCCATTTGAAAACTACATGACCGATTTATTTCAAACTTGGTATACACTTTGTACATACAAAATACCTCCCCCCAACGGTTAGTTTGAGATTTTTTTTTTACATTGAGGGGTTTTCCACCCCCCAAATGGCGGAATTTTTCGTGAAAAATAGCACTTTTCACTTTACATGACCACCAAAAATTTAGAAATGAAAAAAAAAATTATCTGTCCGTTGGGGGGAGGATTCGATGTTACTTTGACTAAATTTTAATGGTACTTGATTTCAGATAATTTCTAGCTGAGATACAGTGAACACCGCAAATCGTGTTTTTCCAAAGGCGTTCTCGGATAAGCTTTGTCACCGGCTTGTGTGTGGATATTTTCGCTTACAAATTTCACGGAATGTTCTTGAAATGACACTTAAGAATGTACAAAAATTTTCAATAATTTTACTCTATCCATATGGATGAAAAAAAATCGCGAAATAGTGCTTTTTTTCACGCTGAAACCGCTACCCTTTCCTCAACGTAACTCAACTCTATGGTTTCTCACCTGATTGCCACCGAAACCGTGGCAATAACTGAGGCCGACGTTTTCGCCGGTCCTCCTTCCCATCGTGTCCAAGCAATTGCGAGTGTCGACGTTCTTCACGTCGCCGAGATAATAATAATCGAGGGGCATCGGCGATTCGGGATAAATGTTCTCCAGGTACCATCTGAAGCTCTTGCATCCGAGCTTCTCGCGAAGCTTCAGTCGTTCGGACACGTCGCCCACCGAGACGTTTCGAGCGCCTGGAAAAATCGTCGAGTTTGAGATACCGTCTCTTGCGGAAATGAATCATTATTGTATATTCATTTATTCTGAACGATATATTCCAATTCTACTGCTGGGTGCTCGTGTGTGCTTCGAGTGTACGAAATTAAATCACTTGTGACAACGTGTGCGTGCTGAATGAATAAAATACGAAGAAAAGAAAAAACCAATTGACGAATTTTCGTGGGACAGCGTGATTTTCAGCTGCGACAAACTCTCGTTTGGGAAAACCTAAAACAACAACATTTACAATGAACATTAATTACACGTTTGATCTAGTGACGAAAAAAAAGGAGAAAAACACGCTCCTACGATCACGTTCAATCGTTCCGTGTGCTTTTTTTTGTGCCCATCTCCGATTCTCGAAGCTATCGCATGCATCAAACGTAATCGAGAGATATTGTTACTTTTCGTTCGTGGACGGCAGTAATTGCACGAGTTTGGAAGTTCGTGAGATTCTTTACGGTGTTGAAGTTTCCATCGTTGGAATGCAACGAAAATTCTTTATATTTTCATTTCCTTATTTTCGTCGTCGTACAAAATCTTTTTTTTGCACATTTGGAGCATGCATTTCTAAATGAGCGATTGAGAAGAAAAAACGTATCGCGGCATTTTCGTAATTGCAAGAAATTTGAGCATTGAAAAAAAAAATATTAATTTATCGTTGCCTTCCAACGATGCAAACTTCAGTCTCGTGATTCTTTACGGGTATCTGATAGAGTGAGAGTCGCGAGATAGTAACCCACAACTTACAGAATCATGCTCGTTTGCAGACACGTACGTATTTATATACATATATGTACATACTAATAATAAAGTGTAACGCCTTGAAAGAAAAGTCGTTTGCTTGCTCGGAGTGTACAAGAGTGTGTTCGATTTCGTCGCGACAAGTTTCGGTTCAACGAAACTCGACCTAATTACTGTGTTCTTCGATTAAACGTTTTCGGGGCAAAGCTCGCAAACGGCAAAAAATTATGATCGGATTGACGAATTTTTTTACGGTGCTGAAGTTTGGATCGTTGCGGTGCAACGAAAATTGTGGATTTTCTTCATTTATTTATTTTCACCAGCTAAAATTTTTTTCGCGGGTTTTGCTTGTGGATTTTTACAAAAGATCGTCGAAAGGATACTTTTTCGTAGTCTCAACGTGCTAATAAAATCGGCAGTACGAAGAAAATTTATTTTCGTTGCAGTCCGACGATACAAACTTCAATGCCATTACTTTTGTGTAAAACGTCGATAAAATTCGTCGCGGTTTTTAAGGCGGGACACCACTTTGACGGGTTAAAAAAACGATTTTTGTGCATTTTTTCGAAGCTTACATATAGAAGAATATGCGGAAAAAAAATTGAAGTGAGAATGTTAAAAATTTGCCAAGTTGCTGTAAGTGACTTACATATACTAAAACTTTCAATCGCGTTTTTCTTGAAACAGCTTTTCTCGACGCGACCGGAATCATAACTCTAGCTATAATTGTCCGATTTTCAATTTCAAGGCCAACATTTACGCACTTGCTGTAGCTAGCGTTGTACGTAGCCGTTTTTAAATTTTTTCCAAGACCCGCCATTTTCTGAAAACCTTTTTTTTTTAAACAGCTATGTATAAGGAGAACTACATTTATATAGAGCACGAAACTATTTTATTCTTATTTTTCAGACCAGCCATTGTCACGTTATCGATCCGGTCGTTGGACCCCATTTTTTTACAGAGGCTCTATCATGCCTGAATAACGTTGTTGATTTTTAATGTTATTTTTTGTCCATAAAAATTGAAGTTTGCATACGTTGAAGTTTGCATAGTTAGAACGCAACGGAAATTAATTCTTTTTAATTGCTTCAATTTTTTGACCAATTTTGCGCGTGAAACTCCCTCAAACGTTCTTACGTATTCTTATTAGAGATTGTCGACATTAATTTGCTAAAAAAGCCTGAAGATAAGATATATAAATAAAAAAAGGGAAAAAAAACAATCGTTGCCTTCCAACGATGCAAAACTTTACCATCATTAAGGAATCATCAGTGTGAAATTTTCAAAAAATCGATTTTTTGCATTATCCGATAGTATAGACGGTTATAAATATGGACCTGGCATCGCCGATTGATCGTTACTAGACAATTTATATGAAAATTCCCCATTCGAAGTTTTAAACGCGTTTTTCTCGAAATGTCGTTTTTCGAAACGGCGTACACTCTCAAGAAAGAGTTTTCTATCTCAAATTTTGCCATCACATTCTTCACACCATTCTTTACCTCGCTATAGAAGCTTTTTTATCTTCATATTTTTTTTTTACGAAAAACTGTCGAAAACAGGCTAAATTCGATCCGTCTTTATCAAACCACCGCCTTTTTCGATTTTGATGTTTAAAACAATATAAACTATTATTTTCACAAACTATATTCATACTAATTAACCCTCATTCCGTTAAGGCATTTGAGGCACCTTAATCCCGTGAACCCGGGTCGTTGTTGTTTTTGCACTACCAAACCAACAATTGTCAACGAAAAAAATATGAAAAAATGCATTATCGATCTTCAGGCTGTACTTCTCAAGGAAAAATAAAGTTTTCTTTTTCTTTTTTACTTCTAATATATTTTTTTTTCCATTGAATATTAAGCAACCTGCGAAGAAAATGATTTTGGGTAGTACGAAAACGACCCAGGTTCACGGATCGAGGGTTAATAATCTTTTTACCAATTTTGTTTCGGATAATATTCACGGCCACAACCATGTACACCGTAAGGACTCCTTTTTTTCAAAGACATTTTCAACCGTCAAAAAAATGTAAAGAAAGAAATGAAAATAAACTTTGAAAAACGTATTTTCCGTTCTCCACGAGTGCTTTGATTTAACATAAAAAAAGCAGACCGGCTAGTGTTTTTTAACCATCGAAAAAAAAAAAAATGGCGAAAATCAGCTATTTTGCGACCCGTTACACTGTGATGATTCCTTGCTACCATACCTTTTTTTTCAAATCCCAAATAAATAATCTGATAGACAGTGAACGAAACGGAAAAAACGACCCCTTTTCGCCCGATCACAGTGGTGTCCTCCCTCAGTATTTTCACAGGCAGTTACCAAAGATCGTTCGTATTCTCCGAACATTGAGTTAATTTGTTTGTACAAAATTCCCAGTGCCCGATACCTTCCGTCAGACTGTATGTACAAAAAATTGGTGTCTCGAGGGGATAATCATGCTTTTGCGATCATGCGGTCTTTTTCGGCGAGCTTCCGTCGCGCTATCCGTTCTTTCCTCTACACGGAGAAAACAGGGACCTCGAAGTTAAGAATTAATGCTATGCTTCTAAAAAAAATATCATTATATATCAAAAAGTATCGAATGGAAGATAAAAATTGTAATTATGGTACAGTAATAATGAAGAAATTTAAATGTTAGCTTACGATATGGCATGTAAACCGATACAAATAATACATTTTATTCGGCATATTGTGATTTGTTGTAGTATTTAAAAAATATTTTGCTCCCGTGACTGGAACAATTAGTTTCCAGTATTTCACGAAAAAGTACGGTACAAAGACTCACATTTTACTAATAACTTGGTAATATTTTTCGCTATACGCCGAAGATTTGTGCTATGCGCATAGTGAAATCTATACATACGCAAAGATTCATGCTATACGTATAGTAAAATCCATATGAAAATATAGCGTGTAACAAAGGTTGGTATTTTACAAAGCACGAATTATTTTTACTATACCGCATATGGGACTCGCGCCTATGCGGCAATAGTTTCAAATGATGCACGCAACATTTTTACTATACGGTGTGAGGATCATTTTTACACTTCTGTAACAAGTCTTAGAATACCGAACTGGCAGTAAACTGCTATACTTTTCTAGCGCTGAATATTAGAATTCTGGCAACCAGTGCTAGAATTTGAGGTCGTATTTTTCTCCGTGTACAAGTGAACATATCAATCCTTGTCTGTTTAAAAAAAAATCAATTTCTCTCCGTTCGTCGTTTCTCGTTGTTTCTCTCGTGTTAGTGCTACCTGGATTAATGTTGTAATAGAAGTACTTCCACTGATCCAACCAGACTTCAGCGAGCCTCGCATTGTTGTGGTTGACTATCTTGCTCGAGCCACCGGGAAAAGTGTACGGCGTCGACTTACGGAATACATGCCCGACGTGAGAGCAAGTCGCTATTTCCAATGTCCCACCACACATCCATATCTAACCAACTCACTTCTGTTAGTACGTTAGCGATCGAAATGCATACTTTTATTTATTCTTCAAATTTCATTCTCTCTTTATCTTTTGGTTATTGCAGCAAGACGAGACAAACGCAACACTCGATGCTAAAAACAAAACAAAGCCGCAGTTATTTGCTCCTTGAAGAAAAGAAAAAACAAATCGAATCAAGAGCAGACGTTCGATGGATGACGCCATATTGGAAACGGGATGAATCTCCCCACCCGCCAGTGCCGGACGTCGCGCCACCTATCCGCAACAATCACGCTACCGAAGTTTGCATCGTCGAAGGGCGACGAAAGCTCAGCCAACTTTTTTCGTCAAATTTTCGGGCTACGGAGGAACGCAAACTTTTTTAGGTTATGTTTATCAGAATTCTGCAGCCCAAATTTTCACGTTGAGATTTTGGACGATGAAGAAAACGAAGATACGAAGAAATAAAAAAAAGAATTTTCGTTGCATTGCAACGACGCGAACTTCAGTCGATAATCGTCGTTTGCGGGAAACAAACAAACGAGTATGCGCGAACATGTGATGAAAAAAAAAGTGCACACGGAGCGTCTCGTGTTAGTCGAGTTGGATGGATGAGTGGTTAAGACGTTTCGCAATTGGCATGAGACACCTTTGTAATGTCGTGTGAGGCGATTATTCTTTTCTGAAATACGACGGAAATCTATAATTGAACCGACGAGGTGTTTGCATATCAGATACCCGCTTGCTTCGGACTACTTCGGATAACGATTTTTGTCCCTCGTCACTTCCTGAAAATCGTGCAATTGACGCTTCGGGATATCAAATATAACACGTATATACGTGTAAAACGACGCCGAGGTGTGCGATGTGTTTTCGATCGCTATCTCCGAACGACGAGCGGGCCGCACGACGCGATATTGGATACGTGATAACACTCTCGTGGTCCATACGTACATACGCGTGTATACGTGTGTAGTTTTTTTTTGTTGTTGTTCACGATAACGCACATATCGTGTTTCGAGTATCCGCGTCGGTTCGGGGCTACTTTTACGTTCACGCCCATCGAGCACTCGACTATCAGAAAATCGTTCGATCTCTGGGCAAAGCGAAATCCTACGTTTTCGTCGTTTCAATTGGGATGGAAGAAAATCATTGACTGGTTGAAAATCACTCCGTCTCGGGCTAGATAACATTCGCAGCGATATATATATATTTTTGGGTGGTGAATTTATCGTGTAAATTACTAATTATCTGGGATACATATGTATACATGTACCAGGGTGATGCGAGAGAAAAAAATCGTATTTTTTTTTCGTCGGCTTTCGTAGTGAAGTGTTAGGATATGCAAGGTTGTTACGCATTATTGACTCGCAAGGAACATCCCTCAGGTGACTTCGATTTTGTTGAAATTTGCATATGCTATAAAGCGGCGAAAAGTAAGCGATACGTACTTTTTTTTGTCGCCGGAAAAACGGTTTTAAGGGGTGAAACCACCCCTCGAAAAAGGCATCCCTAGGGTGGTTCAGCCCTTAATTTTTTTTTGCAATGTCACTATAGTGGATTTTTCATTGCTTCGGATTAGAATTTTCGTTTTTGTTTCATTAAAATCGGTGGACTCCTTGTGTGTGAAACTGCTATATTACCCCTAGAGATGCCTTTTTTCGAGGGGTGGTTTCACCCCTTAAAACCCGTTTTCCGCCGATAAAAAAAAATACGTATCGCTTACTTTTCGGTGCTTCATAACATATCGGAATTTCAACAAAATCGAAGGGTGTCACCTGAGGGATGTTCCTCGTCAGAAACTCCCTTGACTTTTCCAGGTTTTCCATACAGGTTTTACAAAAACTCCAGGTTTTGCAGACTAGCCAGATTAGGGTCGAATAAAGAACACTTTCTTTTCATCGAACATACATTTTTTGCGTTAGAGAGATATTAGTCTTTGTAAACGTTACAAACTACACGGGAAAATTATATACGTAAAAATAGCAATGACTGATTATTGTGAAAAAAAACAACATTTTTAACCGACTTGAAGAAACAAAAGAAATTCTCAACTCGATCCTTCTATTGAAGAATTATGTTGAACCGGATAAGATAATTTTTTCAAGACCAAATATATGGAAATTCGATAAAATTGATATTTATTTTTTTTAACTGAAATTCGAAACATAATTTAAACATTTTAAAGTAAAAAAAAATACATTAAAAGCAAATACAGAAGCTGTTCTTCATCATAAACAAAAGTTTTTACGCCGGTGAAAATAAACGAAAAATAAATATAAATACTTATCTATAATGATGACAATGTGGTTGTGTATCGACCGATCGAATACAAATGTATTTTTGTAGCTTTATTTAATGTATTACTTTAATATATTAATATTATATATTAAATATAAATATAAATATAAATAAATATAATTAAATATAATATATATTAATATATATTACTTTAATATATTACTTTATTTAATATATTTAATAAATTTACTTTAATTTACAAATGTAGCTTTACGGTAAATTAGTTTTCAGTTTATTAAATCCTCAATGTTTGGCACTGACATAACTTTCTTTTGTGTATAATGAGGAATAATGTAAATATTAAAAATATACAAAAATATTTGTTTTTATACTGTTCAGTTGTTTTTGTCAAGTCGGTTTCATTTTTCGTATCTCTTTCAAAAAGTAAATTGTGAGAAAATTCCAGACAATTTCCAAAATTTCCTGACTGTTGCCTGATTATTCCGGGGGGAACGAAATTCCCTGAGTTTTATACGCGTAACAACCCTGATATGGGAAAAAGAATATTTTCGCGAAACGTGAAGCCTACAGGTCAATTTTTGAAGGTTTTAAGCCATTTTGGGATTTTTTTTTCACTACTTATTAGCAATAATGATGTCATATTGCCTCGAAAAATCGAAGAAAAAATTCAAATTTGTTTTTTTGACGACTAAAAGTCGGTGACAAAAAAAATCTCGGTCGAGTCTCAGCCCCTATGATCTTTTTTGAGAAAAAAAATTGCGTTTCTGCATCAGATCAACCGAGTGGGCAAAATCAAGTACACCGAGTACCAAGATTTATCCAAATCGAGCTGTTTTTTGCACTTTCGTCCGCCATTAAAAATTTTTGAATTTTGCGTTCGGATTCGTAATAAGCGACCTCGAAAATCCCAGAATACCAATTTTCATCTAAATCGAGTAAAATTTTCAAATTCGGTCCGCCATTTTGAATTTTCAAATTTTAAGTTCAGTTTCGTAATAAGCGATCTCAAAAATCCCGGAGTACCAATTTTTATCGAAATCGAGTAAAATTTTCAATTTCGGTCCGCCATTGTAGCGCCGCCATCTTGAATTTTCAAATTTTAAGTTCAGATTCGTAATAAGCGACCCCAAAAATCCCGGAGTACCAATTTTTATCGAAATCGAGTAAAATTTTCAATTTCGGTCCGCCATTGTAGCGCCGCCATTTTGAATTTTCAAATTTTAAGTTCAGATTCGTAATAAGCGCCCTCAAAAATCCCGGAGTACTAATTTTCATCTAAATCGAGTAAAGTTTTTGATTTTCGTCCGCCATATTGACGCCGCCATTTTGAATTTCCAAATTTTGACTTGAAATTCGGATTCAGCGAGCCCAAAAAGCCCCGAGTGAGGCTCCGATTTCAAATCAGAGCAAGTTAAATAGGGAAATAAAGGTTGACGCACTATTGCGTCATTGCCACACAGGGCACGGTAATTATTTCACGCACTATTGCGTCAATGCCAACGAAGGAGTTAAGCCTCTCGCATTCAAAGGTCGTTCACGAGATTTATTATAACTTGTTCAATTGTTCCTATTTTTTAAATGAAATTTGGCACACAGCTTTGTTAGTATACATAGAAAAAAAATCCAAACTATTTTCCATCATCCTATCCCTTCAAGAATCATTTAAAAAAAATAATTCTTATTTTTTTATGGTCACAGAAGTTGAGCCATAGCCTTGACTTTGCGGAAGGATTATTACCATATGCTCAAGTTTTTTTTCTCTAACGCCGATGAAAAATAACATTTTTTCTCGCAACACCTTAATACGTATACATATATACGTAATGAAAATGCACAATAGCGAGCAATTCGCAGCAAATGGATATGAATCGTTCGAATCGAAAGCAAGCAATTGTTATAGGCTAACCTGGGTTCATGGCATAGTAAAAGTCTCTCCACTCATCCATCCAGACCTCGGCTACCCTGGCCGCGTTGTGAAGTACAATCTTGCTGACACCGCCGGGAAACGTATAGGGGCTCTTGTCACGGAAAACGTGACCGACGTGCGAGCACGGACTGATTTCTAAAATTCCACCGCACTGCCATACCTATGAAAAAACTCGGTGAAATTTGCAAATTGCGTCTTTTACCCTGCGAGACTCTCCCTTTCGCTCTCGCTTTCTGGCCCGCGGGTATTCTCCGAGCGACGAAAATAATGCTGCAAATTTTCGTGCAAACTTACGGAGTATAACGTGGTATCGAAGTTTGCATCGGTTGGTCTGCAACGAAAATATATTTTTTCTTCGCATTGCCGAGTTTTTCATCGGCACGTTTAGAGTAAAAAAAATTACTGAAACATATTTGAGGATTCTTATTGAAAATCGATAACCAGAACTTGCAAAAAAGTATTTAAGGATGTTGTGTCCAAAATTGAAAATGGTAATAAAATTTTAAAAATTTGATAGGTCATTATGTAAAACATTTGAAAGGTTATGTAAAAATTTCACGACGATTAGGAAGCTGGCTACTGAGAAATTAGAATTGACAAATTACACGCAGCCTTATGGAAACGGAAGTAAGTTTGCAATTATAATTTTTTTTGTTGCTAAAAGTATCGGGAAATTTAAATACTGATTTTCGTTCACGGACGACATCGTTTTTTGCACCATAAAACCACTTTTGTTTTTGATATATTTGAAATAAAAAAAAACGATCATTCATAAATATTTCTTCTATTTCTTGAAAACAAATAGCAGAGTTTGCTATTTGCTGATAGAATTGCAAAGTTACTTCAGTTTCCATAAGGCTGCGTGCAATTTGTGGATTCTAATTTCTCAGTAGCCAGCTTCCTAATCGTCGTGAAATTTTTAAACAACCTTTCAAATGTTTTACATAATGACCTATCAAATTTTTAATATTTTTTCACCATTTTCAATTTTGGACACAACATCCTTAAATAATTGAAAAAAAACACAAATAAAGAAAATCAAGAATGATTTTCGTTGCATTCCGACGATGCAAACTTCAGTACCGTAGGATGACACTGTTCGAAAGTTGAAAAGACTTTCGTGCGAGACTGAACGAACGCATCTCGACTGTACGGTAAGAAACGCTGATGTTTATCGTTAAGGACAGGTTACCGTTCATGACGATTGAAAATTTGATTTTTTGAAAACATATTTTGTATCTCTAAGGTCTTAGGCCACAGTGACGGGTATAAAATCATGTGCGAATTTAACAATTCGTTTTGTATGAAAAAGTGATTCACTCATAAAATTAATTACACATCTATTTAGTATGAATATCAAGCTGTTAGAAATTTTTTTTTTTTCGATGTTCAAAATGGCCGACTACTCGAAAATTCTCGAAACAGCTTTTTTCGAATTGGCGTGACAAATAACTTCAACAATTTTCACTCGATTTCCTTCAAATTTGAAAATAATGTTCCTAATTGCATTTCGCAGGGAAGTACGTACGGGATTTCTGATTAATCGAAAACTTTTCATTTTATGAGCCGTTTATGAGCCGTTATAACGAAATTTTTCACTGAAAATTCATTTCTTAAGTTCGAATACCTACAACTTTTGAATAAAACAATATGTTTTAAATTCCGTACGTACTTCTCTAGGTATTCTAATGTAGATTGACGAAAATTTTTGTTTTTTGTTCTGGATCCAAAATTGTGAATCCAGCGCCGCGGAGCGCCTAAAAAAACCCATTGCACCCATTTTCAAAAGTATTAATTTTGTATCTAAAAAAATTGCCAAAGTTTATGTATTTTTTCTGCCTCTCGACGTAACCTGTCCTTGACACTTAGGGGTCGTCCATTAATCACGTGAGGCTCAAACAGGGGGGGGGGGCATTTGGATAACATCACGATTGATCACACTGAGGGGGAGGGGGGGGGGGGTGTTGTGATGTATCACGTATATTTTTTTTTGTAACTGCGCGGACAATGCCATTTAAGGATGTTCAGTCCCCAATCGCAAATGATAATAAAATTCTGAAAATTTCGTACGTTTTTGTATGAAGTATTTCAGAGGTCGTGTAAAAATTTCACGACAATTAGGAAGCTCGTTATTGAACAATTAACATTCACAAATTAAATGTTGTCTCATGGAAACTGATGTAAATTTGCAATAAGTTATTTTTGACCTCACAATTTTGTAATATCTACAATATACTGAAAGCAACGGAAACAAAACGAAGTTTATTGATAAATGTTTTTTTTTTAATTTCTTTTAAAAATTGTTCTTACCAAAATGTTAATTTTTCAATAACGAGATTCCTAATCGTCGTAAAATTTTAACACGACCTCTTGAATACTTCATACGAAAACATACCAAATATTCCGAACTTTCTTATCACTTTTTATTTCAACCCCTAAGGAGGTTGAAGTAATGATAGAATTCTGAAAATTTCGTATGTTTTTACACGAAGTATTGAGGAGGTCGTGTAAAAATTTCATGACGATTAAGAAGCTGTTTATTGAACAATTATCATTAACATGTTTCATAGGGACTCAACATCCTTAAATATACTGAAAACATATATTACTTCGTTTTTCACAATAAAATACCGTACTCTCTATAGCCTGTGGCGGAGATTTCTTAACGGGTTACCCCCACTTGCAATTTTGAAAAAATCGATTTTTTTTATTGCATTTTTTTGAAGTAAAAGTATCTAAGAATATGTCCTGAAAATTTCAAGTCGATCCGAACAAAATTGACTGAGATATCAGCGTTGAAAGAGAAGAATCCGTGAATTGAAGAACTGAAATTGAAACTTTAAACGCGTTTTTCTCAAAATGGCATTTCTGAAGTCGGTGACCAAGATTACTCGAACACTAATGAACCGATCTTCTTGAAATTTTGCAGGCTTATTTAATACATAAAAATGTAGTCTTTAATCGTTCGATTTTTTTTTTCGAAAAAAATGGCCGTTTTATAGCAAAAAAACGGCCGTTTTTTTTCGTTAAAATCGAACCATTAACTTTGACTGTCCGCCATTTTGTGAAAAATGACTATTTTTTAAAATCCTTCGATTAAAGACTAGTTTATACTTATATTTGACTAAATCCATCCGCATTTTTTTTTTCAGATGATCCACTTCGCCGCAATGTTGGTCACCGCAAACCGTGTATATAAAAACATTATTTCATTGACGGCCATTTGCCACTAAACAATGTAATATTTTTCAATAAAAAAATTACTGAAAGTTCTTCAAGATGTGTTCTTTAAGATGGTATATTAATCGATTAAAAAAGTTTTGTAGTTTTCTTTAAAAAAATTCATGAAAAAGGCCTTTTTGCGCTACAAGTGGGGGTAACCTGTTAAAAAAGAAAAATACACGCGATGTTGCATGCGGGGGTTCGGGTACCCTGGAACCTCACCACACAACACCATGGGGAAGGGGGGGCTCAAAAAGTGGCCTGAAAAACCTCACGTGATTAATGGACGACTCCTTAAGAGTGTCTGGAAGAAGATGAGGCGATTAATCTTGATCGATGATAAACGAGAAATTGACAATGAGAAGGAAACTCACCCTGAAGCTCATTTCGAGATTCTCGCCGCCCCAGATATCCATACCTTCGTCGTAAGCCCCCAACTCGTAGAAGTATTCTTTGTCAATGGAGAACAAGCCACCGGCCATTGTGGGCGTACGAAGCGCCGCCGTACGATCGCCGTTTCTCCTGTCCATCTCCCTCTGAGCAACCCTGTACCTGAAAGCCGTCAGAAATTTCCGCGTATGACTCGCGGGCCTCGAGACAGGGCCCGAAAACGGATCGCTCGTTGATTAAACCAAGGAACGCCAAGGATTTTCCAACGGTGCCATTTTACCGAGCG
The DNA here is from genome assembly GCA_951751655.1 of Ophion costatus. NCBI lineage: Eukaryota > Metazoa > Arthropoda > Insecta > Hymenoptera > Ichneumonidae > Ophion > Ophion costatus. The sequence goes on along the minus strand of OX632365.1, from coordinate 23,911,355 downwards.
TAAAGTGATTTACCGCGAATGTAGCAAGTTGATTGGCATTTTAACGGTAATTACATTGCGTCGCTCTTCGTTAGGATCGTGCCGACCCCCGGCCTCCGATAAAAAGGAACAATGATTGATTTACCATCTGAAATTGAGTTTCCAATTGAATCCACCCCAAGTCATGTCACTGGCCGTTATGTACTCGAAAGTATCGTCGCTTATGACATCAATTATCGGACAAACGACCGTTCTTCGGTCCTTGGCTATTCTCGCGAGAAGCGGCTCGAGCCATCCCTCGGTGCACTCGCAATGAGCATCGAGGAAAGTGATCACTTGTCCTTTCACGTGCTTCGCTCCCAACAGGCGGGCTCTTATGAGCCCGGAACGTTTTTCCGTGCGAAAAACGTACGTCGGCACCGGCAACGTTTTCACGTAGTCCTCGAGGTCTTCCTTCAGATGATCTGGAATAAGCATAGGGCACATATCGTACGCGCGCGCGACTCGGAAGTCGAAGTTTCGTTGGACATGTCATCGTCCAAAAGAAAACAGCATTCGTCATCCTGCCTTGAGGTTTGGGATGTTATGACGTTGATGTTTGCATCGTTGGAACGCAACGATTTTGTTTGCTCATTTTCAATTTCGATGTTATTGAGCTTATACACGGAGAGAATTTTTAAGTAATTTTTACTGTGAAATCACAGTAACTCGGTGACAAATGTGCAATTCTTCAGGTTTTTAGGAAATAAATTATAAATTTTCATGGAAATGAATCAAGATTTACTTTTGCGTAACAGAAATTTAAATTATTTTCCAGAATTTTTACTGAAATTAATAGTAAAATTTCATGAAACGTAAAGATTACGACAATAAGTTAAAAAAGTGCTAATATAAATGAAATTTTTCAGTGGAACATTGAGAAATTTGCGTGTTTTCCATAAAAATTTAAAAAAGGAAGCCGAAATTTTCCGTGCGTCCACCGGAATTTTACGTTCTTTATAGTAAAATCAGTTAGGGCTAGGTCGCCTGACCGTACGCGTGAGCTCTGTGTGCGAGCGTGCGCATACGTGAACGCAAGCTGTGAGAGTGTGCTTGTGTATGACGCAGTATGACGAGCACGAACGACGCCGACCCGCGTTGCTTAGCAACAGCGGTACCGCGCATGCGCATTATAGTACGAAGCATGGGCCAAGAAAGCCTCGTGGTCTCGTGCAGTCTAACGTGTTCTACGCAGTTCTACGCAAGAAAACAAAGAAACGTGAAAAGAAACTTCGATAAAGGACGTCTACAATGGTACGGAAAGATGATATGCTAAAATAAGTAGCAATCAAGAACACAAATGTTCAGAAACGCCGATGAAAAAAGTATTTATTTAATCATAGGGAATTAATTTTTCGCCAGGGATTTTAGAAATTTCAAGTTTGTCCAGGTTATTTTTACTGTAGAAACTTGGAATTTTTGAGGCAGCCCATTGTTAAAATTCTACATGAGAATGTGTCAGAATTTTTACTGAAAGAAATGTAAAAAATTATGCTACTTGCTTAAATGTTTACATGAAGGAAAGCAAAATATTAAAAGCTAGTGTCAATTTTTGACTATGTGCACATTTGTCACCGGTTTCAAATTTTTAATGTAATTTTTACGAAGATTTCACCGTAAAAAATACTTAAAAATTCTCTCCGTGTACAAATTCTTCTTTTTGGACAAACTGGGCTCGTAAATCTCTGATAAGAATACGTAGAAACGTTGGAGTGTTTTTGACAGCTAAAGATTTGAACGTCGAAGATGCATTATTTTTCGTCGCATTGCAACGATGCAAACTTCAACATCGTTGGGATGTTTGGGTTTGCTAGGAAATTGCCGTCCCCCACTTGTCGTTTGTAGCATCGAAAACCGTTTGTGACGATGTTGAAGTTTGCATCGTTGAAATGCAACGAAAATTCATTGACTTGTGTATTGGCTAATTTTCATCATCAGCCAAAAACAATTCTTACATCTTTAGGCTGAAGATGTCTGATAGGGATGCTGAAAAACGTTGAAGCCACCTTGGAGGTCTGAATTCGCAAAAAAAAAAATGGTCTACGGAACTTTCATTGCGTTCCAGTGATGCTAACTTCAATATAATCTTTTTGCAGGCTGTGATTGGCGTTCTCTGATAGCGATGACGAAGCAAACGTTTCAATGATTTTTGTAGCCTGAATTGCCCCATGTAGCAGGACGTTGAATAAGTTCTCGCAGTTTTCAAACAGGTGGCGTTACCAGAACTGCGTGCGTGCGATTCAAGATGGTAACGATGCCTATGAAGAAGTACTACAAGCAAGCTTGAAATTCAGCGTACGTCATGTCGCCGAAGTATAAACAACTTTTTTCATAGTGTTAAGGGGTTACCCCCACTTGCGATTTTGAAAAAAAATCGATTTTTTTTATTGCATTTTTTTGAAGTATAAGTATCTGAGAATGTGTCCTGAAAATTTCAAGTCGATCCGAACAAAATTGACTGAGATATGAGCGTTGCAAGAGAAGAATCCGTGAATTGCAGAACTTAAATTGAAACTTTAAACGCGTTTTTCTCAAAATGGCATTTCTGAAGTCGGTGACCAAGATTACTCGAACACTAATGAACCGATCTTCTTGAAATTTCACAGGCTTATTTAATACATAAAAATGTAGTCTTTAATCGTTCGATTTTTTTTTTTCGAAAAAAAATGACCGTTTTATAGCCAAAAAACGGCCGTTTTTTTTCGTTAACATCGAACCATTAACTTTGACTGTCCGCCATTTTGTGAAAAATGAATATTTTTTAAAATCCTTCGATTAAAGACTAGTTTATACTTATATTTGACTAAATCCATCCGCATTTTTTTTTCAGATGATCCACTTCGCCGCAATGTTGCTCACCGCAAACCGTGTATATAAAAACATTATTTCATTGACGGCCATTTGCCACTAAACAATGTAATATTTTTCAATAAAAAAATTACTGAAAGTTCTTCAAGATGTGTTCTTCAAGATGGTATATTGATCGATTAAAAAAGTGTTGTAGTTTTCTTTAAAAAAATTCATGAAAAAGGCCTTTTTTTGCGCTACAATTGGGGGTAACGCCTTAAACATGTCTGCAGTACTTTATTTTGAAAAAATCTGCATTCGAAGGGAGTCTTGTCGAGACTTACGGCGACCACTCTCTGTCGGAAACATCATGCAGAGATTGGTTTAGACGCTTCAAAAATAACGTGTTGAATCGGAGGCTTCACGAAGACCCATGTCAGACGCTCGCTGAACACGGAGAATCATAAGGACTTGATCACAACCGTTTCAAAACGTTTGTAAGCATTGGGAATGATTTTTTCGAAAGAAGCATCAATTTTCACGAAAAAACAGCAAGAATTTATTCAACGTCCCCATTGTTTATCATTGGATTCCGATGATGCTAATATGTCGGGTTGAATTGGCACGAATGGAGTACTCACCTTGCTCGCTGGCGTCATCAACGAGTATGACCTCCTTGAGGAGGCTTCTCGGCGATCGATTGATGACGGACCAAACGGTTCTGAGGAGGGTGCTCCAGGCCTCGTTGTGAAAGACAATTACGATGCTTGTGTCGGGTAGGTATTTCGGGAGCGTCTTGCTCCGGCAACCGTCCAGCCGGACGTCCTTCAACGAGCGATTCAGCGACATCATGTCGCTCGCCATGAGATTGAACTGATTGATCTTGAAGAGTTTTTGCTGTTTGGTCGCGTTCTCGGGTGGTATTCGCACCGCGGCTCCCATCTCGCCAGGCTTACCCCTGTTCTCTCTCACGGGTTTTGCCGGTCGCCAGAGATGCAGCTCGGCCTGGCTGTAGGACCTTCGCTTGCCCTCCGACGAAATCGTACCGTACAGTGGATTCCCGTGTAGCTGCTGGGCATTCTCGTCCGTCAGTTGTTCCTTGTTCAGTCCGCAGCCCCAACCGGTGCCTCCCATGCAGTCCGAATAGAACATCAATACCATCACGTCCACGAGGAACCAGACCAACGACGTCAGCAGTATAACTTGGCACGTGTGAATGCGAATTTTCGAGCGGAACATTTTTGCGGCTTCTCGACGTACGTACTCGTTGTCACGACTATCAACGACGATCCGATCGGCATGAGTCTTTTCATTCATTTGTTTCGAAATCTCTCCCACCTACCGCGTCATCGATTTCTCTTGGTTCTGTAGCTCATTCGTCTCCTTCGGTCGCTTACTTTACGTCCCTTATCTTGCCTAATTTCCAGCCTCTTCTTATCGCTCCCAAGCTAATCTCGTGGAGAAAGTGCCCCCTGCCTCATGACCCTTGGGTCGAAAGGTTCCTGCAACGCACACGATACTCGTCATTAGGAATACGAAAGAGATGGTTCGCGGGGCGGGTCATTGCCCGAGTCGAAATTTAGACCCTCCTTTGAATGCTCGAGAACCTATTTCCTTTGTAACGCACGTACCGCCGCCCTCCTTTGACTCCCCTTGAACCTATATGGAGAAATTTGCACCGTTGGCGACCCTCCTTTAGCCCTACTGAACCTTCTATTCAACCTCCTGAGCCTCCTTTAGGCCTATGGGCTCGCCTTGCGTGAACCTACACAATCTCGTTTTGGCCTACGGTGCAAATTTCTCTATATAGGTTCAAGGGGAGTCAAAGGAGGGCGGCGGTCTGTGCGTTACAAAGGAAATAGGTTCTCGAGCATTCAAAGGAGGGTCTAAATTTCGACTCGGGCGGTGAAAGGAGTCAAAGGACAGTTAGTAGGGCGAAAGGAGGTTTAAAAGAGGGTCTGTAGGTTTGCGTAAGCATTAAATCAGGCTCACTAGGGTTTAAAGGAGGGTCAGATGAACCTACTAAACCTCCTTTGAGTGAAAAAGTCCAATTTCTGCCACTTTTGGAGGTTCAGTAGGTTCTGATATACATGTTTTTGAGATTTCCATTTGAACCTCTTGAACCTCCATTGAATGACAAATTGGGATCGAAAGGAGGTTTAAAGAAGGGTCTAAATTTCGACTCGGGTGGGTATGGACATTTTTTGCTGTCGCGTAGACCCACTAGCCACACATATTCTCGAAACAGAATGGTACCAGCTGCAGCTGGTAGTCATCATTGTTTCGACCGGTAGATTAAGCGGAGAATCATAGGCTATAATCTCTATGTGAGTCTTCTCCATTCGGGTATTCGCTATTAGTGTATTCGAGCTTCACCTCAATGCCTCGTTCTCTCCAACAATCTTTTCCAGCCTCGTTCGTTCTTTTGTTGCCAATAAAGTATTCCATACAGTACAGTTCTACAAAGAGCATGGAGAACTTCCTCCATTTACGAGCGCGTATTCACGCTAGCGTGAATAATGCATGGATGAAATACAACGAGCTTCGACGTTCGCGATGTGTGGTATTCCATTTTTTTTTTTTTTCTTTCAATCCCCAAAATTGATTCTCATACGCAGCTGACCATTTTGAGGATCGGGAGTGGCTAATTGGCGCGGGCAATGCACGTGTAAAGTCTACTGCACTCGAATTGTTCGCCGCTTGACTGGACAACGGTGAGGATGATGAATAACGGCGAAGCGGATAATTCTGTTCTCCTCGCTCGATCCCGCGGACCGTTCGAAGCGCTTGTAAAACGGAGCGAACATTTTACTTGAGCGCGAGAGTGTGTGGAAGCCCGCGGGGAACACGGTAAAAGTTTTTAGCCCGGCTTTTGCTATTTCGTAAAATCATTCGGTTGATCATCGGATAAACTAATATACCGACGAAATCGGTTTGACTTTTTGATATTAGGTAACATGACATTTTCGGGAGGTGCTTACCGGTCGTCTGTGAATCGATTAAATATTTGTGCACAAAAAAATTACAGAGTGTCGTTCACATGATACTTTTTCATATAGCTAATTTTTGTAGACCTGCATCATCACGATTTTCTATGAAAAAATTCCAAAAATGAGCTGTTTTCGACTGTTACAACTAGGTATAATCCGTTAAGGGCGGGGTAAAGTATTTAAATTTCTTTTTTTTTTCATTTAAAAATTTTTTTTTAAATGAATGCATAATATATCAAGAATATTGTGTTAAAATTTCAAGTCGATCGGAGTAAAATTGACGAAGTTATGAGTATTTGAGCGTCTATTGCTCCATGCCGGGTTTTATACCTGGGCGTGCGCAGCTGCGCGGCGCACGACAGTAAAGAAGAAAGAGTTTTGCGTAGACAAACGCAAAAAGATGCTCTCGATCATCTTGATGGAAGCCTTTTGCTCTACGGACCTGGCATCGACGACTTGGAGTGAGTATAAGATAATTATCGAGTTTTATTTTGAATTTCTAAAAATTCAAAGATAATTGAAAAATCTGAAAAAATTCATACGTATTCAGAAAAATGAACGAGTCACGAAAAAAAATTGGGTTGCGGGGAAATTTGTTGACTAATTTTTTTTTTTCATCATTTTGTTAATAACATTTTGGAATTATTATTATGCAAAATTAATCTTTTGAGTACCTTTAATATGCATGAATTTTCTCTGATTTTTATGCAATCGAGAAGTGTTCTCAAACTTATGTGCAATGAGCGCTAAGCGACCAAACTCTTCTGCGTTTTTCAAACCGTTTTTCTGAGACTTGTCATATTTGAAGTCCGTGTGCACGATAACTCAAAATCTACTGGACCAATCCCTTGAAATTTTGCACAGTACTTCTTCACATAATTCACCAGGTATTGTCGAGAGCTTTTTTGTTTTTTTTTAATAATTAGTAATTTTTCAACAACAAATTAGCCGATTTTTTTAGCGAAAATCGGGTTTTTGGCTCCCAAGTGCTACGAAAAATCAAAAAATCGAAAAAAAAAAATCCTCCCGTTATTACCTCGAGAAACATCTCCTTTAACAAATCCATTTTGATTTTTTTGTTTCAGATGATTCTGTTGCGAGTTATGGTGCACACCGCAAACCAACTTTTTTTCGAGGCGCCTCCGGGGTTTAATTTTCACTCGCTCAATTTTGAATATTTTGCAATGCAAATTTAGGAGAATGTTGTTCAAATGTTACTTTATTATATGTAAATTTTTCAATAAACGAACACTATTCGTTACGCCAAAAAAAAATCTTTAAAACATGCCTTTTTTTCGCCGAATTAACTTTACCCCGCCCTTAAGTCCGTTGAGAGTCCTCCGATAAATGGCGAATTTTCTTCAAAGGGACGAATGGGCTCCTGAGGACGGAGGCCATTCGTCTCTCCGGAGAAAATTGAGAGCTTCAGCGCTGCAAGTGAATTTATACGTTAACCGATTCGCGTGCCACGTATATGCGGAAAAGACGCAATTGCATTATGTCCGGTGTCTTAAAGCGGCTCGAAAGAGAAACTGAGGGACAGAATGAGAGAGAGAACGAGGGCGAATGGGAGGAGGAGGAGCTATCCTACGCGCTGTAAATTTGTTCGTGCAAGCAAAACGGCAATCGTCAGAAGAAATCGCTATGAACCGCGCTCTGAGACTCTTAACCGGGAATCCCTCTGCCTCCCTGACTGCGACCCACTATGCACTCGCAATTCAATCAAGCTCGGCGGACAACTTTGTGAAAACACACGCTGCAGTATAACTCGACCGTCGTCATCGTGTATCCTATATACACAGCTTATCTGTCGGAGAACGTGATTTTTTCCATAATCTTCGTACTCAACAGTATCACCATGCTGGAGTTTGCATCGGTGAACTGCAACGACTTTATTTCATTTCTCAGTTCTTTACTTTTATCATTATCCATAGCTTTTTTGCGAATTGGGGCGATAAATCTTCAATAAGAATACGCGAAAACGTTTGAGTGACTTTCGCAGCCTAAATCGGCCAATGAAAAAGTCGACCAATTAAGGAGAAGTAATACTCATTGCATTCCAACCATGCAAACTTCGAGGTCACACGGTATCTGAACTTCGATGTCCTCACAGGGACCATGTTGAAGTTCGCATCGTTGGAATACAACGAATTCGTTTATTTTATTTTCTTCTTCGTTTTCTTCATCATCCAAAATCTTTACCCGCAAATTATGGGCTTAAAGTTTGCTTCGTCGGACTGCAACGAAATTTTTTTAAGAATATTTTCGTTTCGTCATTTTTATTATTCCACATGATTGTTGCAGGCTTATAGATCTCTGATTGAGCTATTTAAAAAAATGATTGACGGATTTTTCGTAATAAAGATTAGCCACAAGAAACTTGAGCAATAGGAAAATAATTATTTTCGTTGCATTGTTACGATGCAAACTTCAATCTCATTGCAAATTTGCGCTGCAGATTTCCGATGAGGACCATAAAAAACGTTTGAGTGGTTTTCGTAGCCCAAATTGGACAAAAAAGTTGGGCCTACTCAATTTCCGTTGCGTTCCAACTATGCGAACTTCGGCATCATTCAAAATCCCACTTTGACGAGTCTAACAATGTTGAAGCTTGCGACGTTGCAATGCAACGAAGATTAGTTCTTTTTATGATTTTATTTAACGTGTTGAAGTTTGCATGGTTGGAATGCCACTGTCGTCGAATATCCATAAATCGAATATCCATCAGTACGAATATCCACAAGTCGAATATCCATAAGACGAATATCCATAAGTCGAATATTCATAAGTACGAATATCCATAAGTCGAATATCCACAAGTCGAGCATCCATGAGTCGAATATCCATAAGTACGAAAATCCAAAAATCAAATATCCATAAGTCGAATATCCATAAGTAGGAATATCCATAAGTCGAATATCCATAAGTACGAATATCCAAAAGTACGAATATCCAGAAGTCGAATATCCATAAGTCGAATATCCATAAGTCGAATATTCATAAGTACGAAAATCCATAAGTCGGATATCCATAAGTCGAATATCCATAAGTACGAAAATCCATAAGTACGAAAATCCATAAGTACGAATATCCATAAGTATTAATATCCATAAGTCGAATATCCATAAGTCGAATATCCATAAGTCGAATATCCATAAGTACGAATATCCATAAGTCGAATATCCATAAGTCGAATATCCATAAGTACGAATATCCAAAAGTACGAATATCCATAAGTCGAATATCCATAAATACGAATATCCATAAGTACGAGTATCCATAAGTACGAATATCCATAAGTACGAATATCCATAAGTACGAATATCCATAAGTCAAATATCCACAAGTACAAATATCCATAAGTCGAATATACATAAGTCGAATATCCATATGTCGAATGTCCATAAGTACGAATATCCATAAGTCGAATATTCATAAGTGAGTATAGAGTAGAAATGAGTGCCAGAAATGGCGGGAGGTAGAGATAAGTGAGTTTGTTTGTTTGGGCTACAATTTCTCTACCTCCTGCCATTTCTGGCACTCATTGCTAGGCTATACTCACTTATGGATAGTCGACTCATGGATATTCGACTTATGGATATTCGACTTATGGATATTCACTTATGGATATTCGTACTTATGGATATTCGGTTATGGAAATTCGACTTATGGATATTCAACCCCAATCGTTGGAATGCAGAGGATAATTCTTTTTTATCTTCTCATTATTTATTATTATATCTAATGTTTGTTTCGCAGATAACTATTGTAGATCTTCGAAGAAGTATCGTAAAAAATCTTTGAGGTATTTTCGTAGCGAAAAACGAGAAAAAGAAATTCAAGCAGTTAAAAAAGCGATGCAAATTTTAACCACATTTTTATTTCTTTATTACCTCTATCATTCAAAATCTTAACGTGCAAATTAGAGCTGTAGATGCCTGATAAAAATGTTGGAAAAATGTTCATTGATTTGCGCGACGTAAACTTGGCAAAAAAGGATCGGTCTACTAAACTTTTATTGCGCTCCAATGATACTTCAATATCACGAACGCAAGCGTATAGGCGAGAGAGCGAATTTTCCCCGTGGATTCTATTACAGGGGTAGTGTACAGGGAGTAAATCAATTTTGCCGTCAGACTCTGATGTTCCAATCGCGAAAAATTGAGGCTCCGATAGAATTTCAAGGAAGAGGAATCGAGTTCGGTAAACAGGTTTTCCAAAACTATTTTTACCGCGCCTGGTGAAATTTGATGTTTCCAAACATGCGCGAGGCGGCGCTGTAAAAAAGTTATGTACACGACAGATGCAGCGGATTTAAATCCCGCGGCGATAAGCGACCGGCGTTATTTTTAAAAACCACGTCTGCTTTCGTAAAATTAGAGGTGTATCACTTGTCAATTGCAGGTTGTTATTATTTTTATACCATGTTTTGTGATTTTTTCGTGCACGTTTGGAAGCATGGTCTGGAACTTCGCATCGTTGAAATGCAACGAAAATCTTTTTTTCTTTTCGTTGATCAATTTATTTATTACGAAATAAACAAATATATTAATTTGTTTTTAATGAAAAAATTAAGGATTTTTTAATTTCTTGATAGACAAATAAAAAATAAATAAAAACGTGATAAAAAAATGTTTTTATTTGTTTTTGAATCAATAAAAATGAACATTTCGATTGCTATTAAAACTCTTTTGAGCACGTTTATCTTCAAAAACATTTCACGGATTTTTGTAGCCTAAATCTGACACGAAAGTTTACATCGTTAGAATGCAACGTATTTTATTAAGTTTTTTTTTTCATTTTTATTTCTTCATTTTTATCAATATGCAGAAAATTTTTCGCAAATTGAGGTTATCATTTTCTAATGAGAATTCGTAGAAACGTTTCACCGACTCCAACAGCCTAAATCGCCGAAATAAAAGTTAGGGTAAGTGAAAAAAAAATCGTCCGTTTCAACAATGCAAACTTCAACGTCATGTCCAAATGTAAAAAAAAATCGAACATGACGAAATAAATATTCTCGTTGCATTCCATGGATCCACACTTCGATACCATCCGAACCGACCATTACAAAAAGAGCAAATTTGAGCAGTCATCGGAAAAGTACTCGCTTTTTTTTCCACAAGCGCGATTGGTTTATTTTAGCCATTATTCGATAAAATCCGCATCCACGTAACATCGATCATTTCGTTTGGTCGGGGTCTGGAGAAAAAAGAAACGATGGTTTTCTAAATTTTAATCGGCGCCCGAACGACGTCGCGAGCATCTCGAGCAATTTGCTTTACTTGGCACGAATCCAGTTCAATCGAATGTACTTCGATAAAAAAAATATACATCTTCTTTTAATCGCTGAAATAAATTATCAGCTGTCGAGCACAAAATACGAGTCTCTTATCTCCGTTCGAAACAAAAAAAAAAAAACACACACACACACACAAATGTAAAGATACAAAGTGAGGCAAAACATCGATCGAGCTCTAAATCCTTCGTGGCTCTTTCCCCTTCCTGTTGCCTATTTAAAGCCCGTGTCACCCGTATCCGATAATAAATCGTTTCCGAGACAATTCCCGAAGCGTGACGCAGATCGGGAGTTTATTATACGCGGGAGGAAAGACAAATTTGACCGAATCCGTGAATAGAGCGAAGCGCGGAGTCCGTTCACTTTCGTCAAGCTGCAGACGACAGCGTCTCGACGCTATGCGAGTAATTAAATTTAAAAACTATCCATACCTATATACGCGGCCGTCGAAAGGCGAGCCAGAAACTTTCAACGTCTTTGACGGGGCGATGTTTTCCGGCTTACTAATTTCTGACACTGTTTCTAGAACGTCCGCGAGCGTACACGTACACGTTTAACGTAAGTAGTAACAACGTTCTCGCGTCGTCTCTCGTCGCGAAGTACAAACGCGGCAAACGTTTCGCCGCGGACTCTATATATAGGTATGGTTGGAGCGCAAATGAATACGAGCCGAGCCACACGCCTCGATAAACACGCGCCACGTTGCAAATCTCATCACTGAAAGATACATGCACGTGCAAACGGTGCAATTGTATGTTTTATAGAGTTTTTTTTATCAAGTATAGGTATGAAAATATTGTTTCAATAAAATAACCATTTCGATCGATTATCAATTTTTGCTATCGAATTCGTTTTTACGAATTATCCATTTTTGTTATCAAATATCAATTTTTGTTACCAAATATCAATTTGGATCAATTTTTATCATCAAATATGAATTTTCATCAATTTTTGTTATGCAATAACAATTTTTATCATTTTTTGTTATGAAATGTCAATTTTTATCAACTTTTGTTATCAAATATCAATTTGGATCAATTTTCGTAATCAAATATCCATTTTTATCAATTTTTGTTATGAAATGTCAATTTTTATCAATTTTCGTTATAAATTATCGCTTTTTATCAAATTTTGTTATCAAATGTTAATTTTGATCAATTTTTATTATCAAATATCAATTTTTGTTATCCAACATAATAGATCTTGACAGAATAAAGGAAATGGATTTTACAAAAATTATGTTCGAACGCTATAAGAAATAGAATTGATTTTTATCAAATAAATTATTTCAGATAAAAATAATAATTACTTATATTTAATTAATATTCAAATATTATGTAGATTCGGGAAATTCATTTTGAAACGTTTCGTTAAACCTTCTCAATTTCTTTACACCAAATTGTCCATTTATGAGAAGTTTCTAATGCAACGTTCTTAAATATCGGTGAGGTTGTCGTTTCAATCGTTGGAATGTAACGAAATTTAATTTCTTTCCTATAGCCTGAACGGTTTCCGGCACATGTAGGCTACGAAATTCACCAAACTTATTCAAAATTCCTTATCAGAGATTTACAACCGAAATGTGCAAACTAAGATTTTGGTCAACGAAAATGAAGAAGTAAATGAAATTATTAGAATTTTCGTCTTTTCTCCACTTCTTTATTTTTATTATTGTCTAAATTTTTGTCGGTTTTAATTATAGACTTTCAGTAAGGATCCTCGAAAACATTAGAGTAATTTTCGTACTCTGAATGTACCAAAAAAAAGAATCGTCAATACTCGGAAACTATATTTTCGTCGCAGTCCAACGATGCAAATTTCATACCAATTAAGTTTTTCAATTTTGTTTATCAAACACCCACATAATATACACCGTTGAATTGGTAATTTAACCCTACGTTGACACACTGGATCACTTTGACACGGACGAATTTTTAGTAAAATACTCGCTTTTCCAAAAATGACAAATTTTCAATAATTTTTTTTAAGCGATTTAATTTGATATTTTCTGAATTTTAATTATGCAGACATATTAAAGAATGTTTAGAGCGTATCCCCGATTTTTTTCAATAAAAACCGACCGAAGGGTTGTTAAGGGCAGGTGGATGAAGTACTATCCAGGTCGAATGGACCAAGCGTGTCAAAATCGTGGCCAATTATAAGTGTGTCAACGAAGGGCTAAAAAAACTAATATTCATCCATCGCTAAACGATGTTGAAGTTTGCATCGTTAAGATTCAACGAAAATTCTGATTAATTCCTTTATTTATTTTTGCCACTATTCTAAATATTTTTTTTAACATTTAGTTTGAAGGTCACTAATGAGGATCTTAAAAAAAAGTTTTACGTAGCTTCGATTTGCGGGAAAAATGTTTGTAATTAGAGATTAATTATTTTCGTTGCGTTCCAACGGTGCAAACTTAAATATCACATAGATAATGTAGAGTACAATTTCAACGATCGAGTATCGAAATCATAGTGCACAATTGAAAAATAATAAAATTACCAACACAACCGACTATTTTAACCGTCCACCGCTTACCAATTATTCGTGAGCAATCGTCGGGGAATGCCTCGAACTGACTAATCTTTCGTCGAACTCGTTGCCAGCGAGACTGTAATTACGTAATGCAGCTACCTCGTTAAACAATATTCGTTGATAATGGTAACAGTGTGCTGGCAAATGTCTCGAATGGCCAGACGAATAAGACGAGGAAAATAAGGAGCGTATAATCGCGAATAGCTCGGTTGGAGGTTCCACTGACCGTGCCCAGCTCACCGGAAGCTTCGTGAACCGAGCGAATTAAATTGTTCAGGTTGAACTGGAAAAGTGGGCGATCATTTTGCATCGGTGTAGCCGAGTTCACGCGAGTCCACAAAGAAGAACAAAGAACACATGGTTCACCTGTTGCCTTAATTTGCCTATTTAAATATTTACACGTCAGGCCTCTTTCGTTTTAGGCGCGAAGCGTTTTTCGTCACTCCCAGCAGTGGAAGAAATAATCGGCATAAAGTTCTTTATGCCCGCTTCGCTTCGAAATAATTTCACGACTCTGCCCCGTTCACTTGATTCCGTGAGGCAATCGATTTTCATTAAATCCTCCAACGTTCTCGATTCTCTAAATCAAAATGATTTAGGGAAACTAAATCATAAGGGCTAAACGGGGAAAACGAGTGAATTGAGCAGGCCTCAGGATCTAAATGAAGGCAATGAAGTTCGCATCGTTGGAATGCACCGAAAATAAATTTTTTTTCTCGTATTGTATTTCTTTCGCCACTACGAAAATCACCAAATCATTTTTGGGGATCCTTATTTTCAATTTATGAGCAAAATGTGAAAAAAAGATTTTGAATAATAAAAATAAAGATAACAAATCAGGGAGAATTTACATTGCGTTCCAAGGCCGCAAACTTCAGAACAAGAATTGAATGAAGAACGTTGGAACTCGAGAACATCAGAATAACAGCCATGACGTTGAAGTTTGCATCGTTGGAATACAATGAAAATAAATTCTCATTAATTGCTTAATTTTTTTCCCCGAATTTAGGCTGTGAAAATCGCTTAAACGTTTTCACGCATTCTTATTAAAGGATTGCAACCTCAATTAGCAAAAAATAGGCTCTGGATACTGGTAAAAACAAACAGATGAAAAACGAGAATAAAATCGTTGCGTTCTCTCTCTAGCTCTCTCTGTACATTTTTGTTTTGATTCTCCCGTAATTTCACCAAATAAATATTTTTTTCGCATCCGAAACAATTACCATTCGGTTGCTGAGAAATGATTACCTCAAGAAACACTGATTACCGAATACTTTTGAATTATTCATACGAAAGTAATAGTACTTTGAAAATGCAAGATTCCAAATCGCACCAGTGTGGTTTGTATGTATCCTCAAACGAGGTGTGGTTACTACAGATTCGAACAATGTTTTTCAAAACGGTGTACACGGTCTCTCGACATCTGATCAACGGATTGACTAGAAATTTGATACACTTATTCAGTGTGATAGTAGTTTAGTCTCGACCGACGTTTTTCTTCTTAACATTTTTTATTTGCTATCAACAATAACAAAATCATTTCACCTTGAAAAGTCAACAAAAAAATTCAATCATTTCCTATCGCTGATGGAAACGCGATAACAAAAAAAAACTCGGTCAAGTCTCAGCCAATATTGTCTATTTAAAAAAAAAAAAACGGTTTTTTGTTTCACATTAACCGGGTGGTCAAAATCGAGTACACCGTTCAGCCCCTCACGTTCAAAGCACCTTCACGAGATTATTCATAACTCCTTTAATTATTAATATTCCTCTACAAAATTGGTTACACAATTTTGCCAATGTACATACGAATAAATGCCCACCCAACTATTCAATAATCTCACGTATTCCTTCTAAATCATTTTTCTTTAACAGCCACGATTTTCGGTTCCTCACAGTGGTCTAACCCCCCAACAGTTTCCCAAGTAGTTCACGATCGAATCGAGCCCACAGCCCGCGTCCTCGAAATATCGCCATAGGGTCTCGAATACAATTTCCGTTATTGGAGAGCGCCCGCCCGGGAAAACGGCTCTGTGGAATTATTTGCCTTTGTACACACACGCACCTATACGAGTCGATCTGTCTTCATTTCGAATAGATATATAGCAATTGATGAAGAACGGAGATCGAAACGGATGGTATGAGAAAAAAGGAACGAGCAGATCGAGTACAGAGCGCAGCGAAGATAAAGGGAACAAAAATCGTTTAGCGAGTCGACGATGAAACGTTAAAAACGATTAAATCTAAAAATAATAAAATTCGTCCTGAACTAATAAGTCATTCGAATTGTAACATATCGCCACTTTATTTCGAATCGAGATTACATGCCCGCGCGGGCGCGCGTGTGTGTGTGTGTGATATGAGAGTGCTTTCAAGAGAGGGCAAGGGGAGTCAATAAGCATAAAGTCGCGACGATGAGGAGAGAGCGGTATGATCGTCCGCGGGTTGCGATATATATATCGCGCGCGATCGGTGCGAGATCCTCTCAGCCGTTTTGCCTATAGAGCCAGATTGACCGACCGTGACACGACGCCATCTCTAAATATATACGAATATTTTGTTTGGGTTTGTGTGTGTGTGTGTGTGCACGGGGTGTCCTATTTTAATCATACATCTGATTTATCTCCAAAAATACTGCTCCGATCAAGTGTCGAGTATAATAAAACTTTTAGGGTTCAAAAGGGGATGTCGAAAAAGTATTCTCTGGTCCAAGGTTCAAAATGACAACGTAGTAGCTGACATGTTTTTTTAAAAATGGGATCGTGCGTTTTTCCACCGATAACTATGTCAGGCGAAAACTAACAACTTTTGTAGCTAAAGTTTTTCGATAACGTTCATCATGTTTAGGTTAGAATAGTATTTTTTACCACTATCCAGAATGTACGACAAGGAGATAAAGTCTTCAACATCCCTAGCTTAAGGGGTTACCCCCACTTGCGATTTTGAAAACATCGATTTTTTTTATTGCATTTTTTTGAAGTATAAGTATCTGAGAATATGTCCTGAAAATTTCAAGTCGATCCGAACAAAATTGACTGAGATATGAGCGTTGAAAGAGAAGAATCCGTGAATTGAAGAACTGAAATTGAAACTTTAAACGCGTTTTTCTCAAAATGGCATTTCTGAAGTCGGTGACCAAGATTACTCGAACACTAATGAACCGATCTTCTTGAAATTTTGCAGGCTTATTTAATACATAAAAATGTAGTCTTTAATCGTTCGATTTTTTTTTTCGAAAAAAAATGGCCGTTTTATAGCCAAAAAACGGCCGTCTTTTTTCGTTAAAATCGAACCATTAACTTTGACTGTCCGCCATTTTGTGAAAAATGAATATTTTTTAAAATCCTTCGATTAAAGACTAGTTTATACTTATATTTGACTAAATCCATCCGCATTTTTTTTTCAGATGATCCACTTCGCCGCAATGTTGGTCACCGCAAACCGTGTATATAAAAATATTATTTCATTGACGGCCATTTGCCACTAAACAATGTAATATTTTTCAATAAAAAAATTACTGAAAGTTCTTCAAGATGTGTTCTTTAAGATGGTATATTGATCGATTAAAAATGTTTTGTAGTTTTCTTTAAAAAAATTCATGAAAAAGGCCTTTTTTTGGGCTACAAGTGGGGGTAACGCGTTAAGTGAGCGTGAATATGTGGGCGTGAGTTGGTTTGGGTTTGTTTGATAACGGAAGTGACGAGCCGCAGACGCCTAATCCTCGTTTGGGTTTGTTTGGGTTATAAAGCGAACCCAAGGAAACTCAAACGCACACACACATATGCACATTTGCTCTAGGGATGTTGAATACTTTAGCTTCCCGTGGTACATTTGGGATAGCGCTAAAATTGTGAAAAATAGTATTCTAACCTAAAAGCTATGAACGGTATGAAAAACTTTGCCTATAAAAGTTGATAGTTTGGTCGGACATTTTTTTTCGTGAAAAAAATGCATGATCCCGTTTAAAAATAACATGTCAGCTGTCTTAACATCGCCATTTTGAATTTTGGACCAAAAAATACGATTTTTTTAAGCCCCCCCCCCTTTGGACCTTAATAGTTTTATTATCCTCGATACTTGATCGGCGCAGCATTTTTCGAGGTAAATGAGGTGTAACATTAATACCCGGTACATATACAGGGTGTGCTGTTACGAATGGATAATTCCGCAACTGCCGATAGGTCAGATCATGTCCCACTATACGCTGGAATTTCATTTTCGTAAAAGTCCCGCGGTATTTGAGATTAAATTCATCTACTTTTTCTTTTTCACATGCTATTTCTACAAATAACTTTTTCGACCCGGTTAAAAAAAATACTCTTGTTTATTAGTTTTTTCTATAAAAGTCTTATTTTTAACCTCAAATGTTAAGGAAACTTTATGAAAAAAAGATCTTATGCAGAATTTTCATACGAACCAATTCGAACTTCTGAGTTTGATGATAGCCTGCGGTGTAAAAAAATGTACTACGCATACAGTGCCGATTACTTTGAAAAGTCGCTTAGTCGTCGATTCGTATCATTTGTAGAAATGGCATGCGAAAAACCAAAAGCACATGACTTTTTTTTTCAAAAAATAACACAAGGCCCAAAAACTCGAAAACCGTGGGATTTTTACCGAACTGAAATTCCACATATAGCAGGACATGATCTGACCTATCAACAGTTGCGGGATTATCCATTCGTAACAGGACACCCTGTATATGTATACACACTCGCACACAGAGCACACGTAGGTTGGGGCCAATACGTAGCTGCTAACACCGCGAGAGCAAGCCGCGCCGTTGATCGACGTCGTATCGCGTCGTAAAACGGTAAAATACGGCGGGGCCACCGCGTATAGACAGGACAAACATACACACACACACGCACACGAACACGCAAAAGCATACTCATATATTTAAGAGCCATCGAGTACGTAGTCACGTATGGGGACACACGATCAAGTAGACTCGAACTACAGAGACGTGCATATCGATGGCAAACGCCAGAGTTGCGATTGCGCACATATATATATCGGTACGGATACCGATCGTTACACGAGCGGCTGGCATTAAAACAACTGCACGCGCGCAGTAACGCATACACAGAATTATACCCGTAAACATACTGGAATTTTGCGCATACGCGTTGATCGTACGTCGTTATTTTCATATTGGCTATTATTTTGCGGCAATCGTCCCGCGATGGGCAAGCAAAATATTTATGATGCTAGAGTTTGCATCATTGGAGAGCAACGATTTTTGTTTGTTTGTTATTTATTCATTTTTATTGGTATTCGTAAGCTTCTTTTTGCAACTTCAGACCGTGAATCTGTCATATTAAAGGAGGAAATCACAGTAAAATTTTCAATTTTTCGAAAAAAAAAAATTTTCGCTCAAAAGGTGCTTTAGGGTCTTAAAAATAATATACCAAATGATGGAATACGGCAAAAGTGTCCGAGTGCCCAAATTTCTTGCGTTGAATACAACGCTTTTTCACGACGCTTCACTCTCGTGCATACATATATAACATAAATAGTGATAAAAAACAGTGATATTTGTAAATCATTGTCATTATGAGTGACACATCGTCGAGTCGTGTTAGAAAAGGGACGAAAAAGGATACTGCGTGCGAAAATCGACTGTACGGTGCAGGCATTGCAGATTAGAGGTATATGAAATTTTCATACGGTTTCTCAGTACTTAAAACTTTAAACGCGTTTTTCTCGAAACCACTTTTTTTGAGCTCGCCGAAGACATAACTCGAGCAAATCTTTACCGATCGACTTGAAATTTTGACAGTAGCTTCGAAACATCTTTCTCTACGGAGCTACGTAGGATTTTTTATTTTATGTGGCTTAGTTTTTTTTTATCGACGATTTTATGGAGTTTTTTTTGTTAGAAATTTAACTTTATTTTCAAACATGCACCATTTTGCGAAAAATCAATATATCGAAAAAATCCTACGTAGCTCGCTAGATGTTGTTATATGGAAACTAAAAAAAAATTGGTTTTTTCTTCCAGGTAAAAAATTAAGGAGTCTTCGTCTTCGGCCATCGACACGCTTTCAAAAATAGGCGCCTTGGGGCATATGCTGCGCAGCCGCCATTTTTAAATATTTTTTATTGAAAAAATTACATTTTGTACTTTTTTAGTATTGCTATAAAACCTACTTTACAGATTTTCGATTGATACTTTTATTCAGCCAAAATTAATTCCCGAAAATATGCCTATTTTTTTGTGTGCTACTGTGATTTTCCCCCTTAATACACTGACAGAAAAATTCTATTGATATCAACTAACCGCGTCTATTTAATTTTTTTTTAACTTGAATTAACTAGATTTTTCGTGAAATTATTTTTTTCCTACTGCATTACATTGTTGGCATTATTTATTTTGAATTTACAGTGTATAGCGAATAAAGATTTATTTGAATCGGATGCTTATTTATTCAATTTGAATGTATTCGACATTTAAACAGAATAGCTGAAACGAATGGAAAAATATATTTGAAACAAATAAGATCGAAGTCAGCTGTGAGACAAGGAAAAAAAACCTATTTCGATTAAATAGATCCTAGATAACATTTTTTTTTCGTATGAAAAAGTGATTCACTCATAAAACTAAGTACACATCTATTTTGTATGAATATCAAGTTGTTAGAAAATATATATATATTTTTTTTCGGTGTACGAAATGGCCGACTACTCGAAACTTCTCGAAACAGCTTTTTTCCAATTGGCGTGACAAATAAGTTCAGCAATTTTCACTCGTATTACTTCTAATTTAAAAGTTATGTTCCTAATTGCATTTCGCAGAGATATACGCACGGAATTTCTTATTAATCGAAAACTTTTCATTTTATGAGCTGTTTATGAGCAGTTATAACGAAATTTTTCATTGAAAATTCATTTCTTAAGTTCAAATACCTACAACTTCTGAATAAAACAATATTTTTTCAATTCCGTACGTACTTCTCTAGGGATTCTAATGTAGATTGACGAGAATTTTTGTTTTTTGTTCTAGGTAAAAAATTGTGGATGCTAAATGTCACGCCGTGGAGAGCCTAAAAGAAAGATAACAAAATATTACAAAATATTCGATAAATAATAGATAAAAATTACAAAATATTAGATAACAAAGATAACAAAAATAAAAAAGAAAATATTAGTAGTCGGCCATTTTGTACATCGAAAAAAAAATCTAACAGCTTGATATTCATACTAAATAGATGTGTATTTAGTTTTATGAATTAATCACTTTTTCATACGAAAAAAAAATTGTTCAATTCGCACATGATTTTATAGCCGTTACTGTGGCCTAAGCTCTCAAATTATATATATATATATCTTTTTGACGCAGTAAGTGGAAAGGTTTGAATGATTTTTATAACCAAAATAGGCGAGAGAGAAGTTTTGTCCGAGGAAAAGAATTCATTTTCGTTTCCAGCCAACGATGCAAACTTCCAGACTATAAATATAGTTTTGCTTTTCGTACGAAGCCTCCCGGAGGTCAGGAACTAAGTAGCGGGGGTGGGGAAGATCGGTGACCTCGCGTGCAGAGAGAAAAAAAAGATGTTGAAGTTTGTATCGATGGAATGCATGGTATCGAAGTTTGCATCGTTGGAACTCAACGAAAGTTCAGTAGCCTGAAGTTTGGGCTACTGAACTTTCATTGCGTTGCAACGATGGAAACTTATGGGTCTAAAGTTTGCATCGTTGGATTGCAACGTATTTTTTGTTGGTTATTGATTGCTTTCTCAAATATTTCAACTCCGTAATATCTGTGCAGGTCGTAGGATGCGTTGAAAAAAATTAGTGGGCTAGAGTCCACCCTTTTAGGGAGGTTAAAAGTGAAAAAAATGAATATCTCCGGCGGTAATGATATTCTCATCTTTTTTATTTTCGTTATATATTTTTAGTGCCTAAGAAAAGCTTCAAAAACATTGGCAACGATTTCAATCTTCCGGAATTCACCCTTATGGGGGCTGAAAGTTGAAAAAACTCGTATCACCGACGCTAAAGATATTCTCATCTTTTTCGTTCGCGGCATATATTCTTAGTGCGTAAGAGAAGCACCAGAAAAGTTGGCAACGACTTTTAACCTCCGGAACCCACCCTTAACGACGGGGTAAACATAGGCAAAACTGAGAGGTTCAAGTTTGCATCGTTGGTACGCAACGAAAATTCTTTTCAGTTCCTGATTTTCATGGTCATTAAAAATCTCGTGTTGTAGATCGCTAAGTAAAGATTCTCAAAAATGTTCGCGTGATTTTTGTAGCTCGAATCTGTCAAAGGAAATTGGGGAAAACTGTAAATGAATATTTCGTTGCATTTCAACGATCCAAACTTCAACGTCGTGACAAAGATATGAAATTGAAGGTTGCATCGTTGGAACGCAACGGAAGTTCACTAGCTTGACCTTTTTTTGGTAAATTTGTGCTACGAGAAACACTCGAATGTTTTGTTTAGATTCCTCATAAGGAATTTTTTTTGTTGGAATTAATGTATTTAAGGTAGTTCCTCTGCGAAAATCTCAACCAAAAGTTTACATACCATGTTCATGTTTAAAAGATTGATAATTGGTTTAATTAGTAATAAATAAAATTAAAAGCTACGCAATGTTGACTCGGTACTAGTAGATAATACGATGGATATCATTTATTGCCGTAAAATATATTTTATATTGTGTTTTTGATCTACCATTGCCAGTAAACTTTTTGCCGGGACTGTCCAGACTTTTCCCCAATTCACTTGTTCGCTTGCAGGCCGAGCCGGATATATGCTATACGACCAAAATTGTGTGGGTTCTCATGATTATATCTTCGAAACTAGATGGTGAATCATTCTCATTTTTTTTCACATTATTCGTGATATCTTACTCTAGCTTATCCTCGTTTTTTATCAATGTCTTAATTTTAGTTTTGACGGTAGAATTAATGATGCTCTGTTTGCCCATCATAACGCATTTGTTACGTGTAAACCAAGCCAACTTTAAGTGTAAATATCTCAGGTTTGGGGTGGTCAAACTTATTCAAATTGCACAGATGTTTGGATAATGTATTAAATAACATATATATCAAATTTCAACCATTTCTTAATTGAACTCTTCTGTGGAGGTAGTACCTTAATAGAAAATTAATAAATTCTTCAAATAAGTTGATATTCTATTTTCGCAATGATAAATTCCTTTGGGCGAGGAAAAAATTTGCTCATCTTCACGATGTTATTCAAGGATGTTGTGTCCAAAATTGAAAATGGTAATAAAATATTAAAAATGTGATAGGTCATTATGTAAAACATTTGAAAGGTGTGTAAAAATTTCACGACGATTAGGAAGCTAGCTATTGAGAAATTAGAATTCACACATTACACGCAGCCTTATGGAAACTGAAGTAACTTTGCAATTATTATTTTTTTTTGTTACGATAAATGATGCCAAAAATACGAAAAAAATCACACTCGAAGAAAAACATATAAGAATATAGCGGCAACGTTGCATAGACCGAAAATAGCGGGAAATTTAAATACTCATTTTCGTTCACGGACGACGTCGTTTCTTGCACCATAAAACCATTCTTGTTTTTGATATATTTGAAATAAAAAAACGATCATTCATAAATATTTCTTCTATGTCTCGAAAACAAATAGCAAAATTTGCTATTTGCTAATAGAATTGCAAAGTTACTTCAGTTTCCATAAGGCTGCGTGCAATTTGTGGATTCTAATTTCTCAGTAGCCAGCTTCCTAATCGTCCTGAAATTTTTACAAAACCTTTCAAATGTTTTAAATAATGTCCTATCAAATTTTTAAAATTTTATCACCATTTTCAATTTTGGACACAACATCCTTAAAGGAAAGATGTCTCCACCACTTTTTAGATTCACGGTATGTTTAATTACTCCTTTTGGCTGTTACATGGTATTTTTTTAAATACATCTTCAAAAATGGCGATCGTATGGCACGGTCTTCTAAGCTGCATTGTCAAATGGTGGTGAAGTTCGCGTCGTTGGGATGCAACGAATTCCCTTTTATTGTCCAATTTTTCATTCCCGATTTAGTCTGTTGAAATCGGTCGAACGTTATTTGGAGATTGAAGATTTATTACCTTAATTTGCAAAAAGGAGACTTTGGGTACCGGTAAAAATAAATACATAATAAATCAATTTTTTTTTTAATCATTACACTCCAACGATGCAAACTTCAACGTCTTATTTTCAAAACTGGCATAACGTGCAGCTAAAAAACTAGTCGACTGATTCTGATGAAATTAGGTATAAATCTTTATAACCTCATTGTCTAAAACACCCTAAATGTTTTTTTAAATGAAAAAAAAAAACCATTTTTGATGCAAAATGTAGCCACTTTTTTCGTAGAATTCAATCTTCTTGTTTCAAAGCACACCATTTCATCGATTTTCAACATTTCAAACTTTTCCTTGGATCATATACTACGTATGAGTGTTAATGAAAGAGAAATCTTCGTTCCTTTCTTTCGGATTAATCCCGCCGCCGTTAGGTGTCACGCCGTCTGACAACATCCGCCGCAACCCGTTTAAAAGTCCGTACCACACCACCGCCCTTTTTGAAGATGAATAAAAATGAAAAAAATACCACGTAACAGCCAAAAGTAGTAATAAAACATACCCCAAGTCTCGTCAACGGTAAAGAACTTTTTCCTTAAAAAAAAAATCACGAAAATCAGCAATTTTTTCCTCGCCTAAATTTCCCCCTTCGGTTACGGATTTATTCAGCCCAAGTAATTTTTGCTCAGTGCGAGGCTTTCACCCGCGGATAAATGCTACATTCCAACGTCCACGCGAAACTTTGGGACGTTCGATATATGTCACACGAGCGCGGCCCACATACGCACCACGTATATACGATGCATACATACGGGCATTTAATTCAGAGCGTGAATAAGCTCGCAAGATGCGAGGCACGCGGAGAGCGCGACCGTGTGCTCCCGTCGGTTGAACCGTTAGACCAGGGCGCGCGCGGATAGTGAAAATGTATGACCAGCATCGCGCGGGAAGCCGCATGAATGAGTCTCGCGTGCAGTATAGCCGCATAATCACTGCGGATACGGGATTTCTACGCTTTATCCTGTACACATCTATGCGCATACACCTATCCATATGTACACCCACGTTCAGTTTATTCACTTCCTAGGACAGGAAACTGCATTTTCGTAAAATGTGTATGTCGTTTCTTTCGGGCCCTCGGCGCCAACGAGCTCGGTATGGCCCGAATGGAAATTATGTTGGCGCAGCAATTTCCGGAGGCTTATAAGACCGTCTGTTATTCAAGGAGGTACGATCATTACTACGAATCCAACTTTCGGATTTGACATTTTTATATGAGTTTGACGATTACTTTATGCGCCTATTGCCAAAATTTGAGCTATTTTGACCGTTTAGTTTTTTGGAAATAAAACTGCAAAGTCGAGCACTTTGAGTTACCGAAGCACGTCGTCTTATGGAGACGGTCAACCGGAAGAGCGGTGATCGTGGTTTTTCTCCTCGCGTATCCAACTAAACCCGTTGGAAAACTCAAATTCGATAGATTGTATATAATAGATATTGTAAAAAATAAGAAAATCGATCTTCACCGTGTAGTTAAAGTACTACATTAGAAGAAAGTTTCAATTTCCGGTTGAAAATGGTCAGAACGACGAAATAGCACGCACAGACTTAGCAACGTCGCGAGTAACAGCTGATACGTTTGGCGAACATAACCCAGCTTTGTTTTGAAATTAATTTGAATAGAAGCCGCCACAAAATATGCAAACAACAATTTATGGAGTTTTATCATTTATCACGTATCAATAATATGTGTAATTATATTCTGCCTATCGTGTTAATTCCGCTGAGGTAATTCAAGCCTATTTTAAGGGGTTACCCCCACTTGCGATTTTGAAGAAATCGTTTTTTTTTATTGCATTTTTTTGAAGTATAAGTATCTGAGAATATGTCCTGAAAATTTCAAGTCGATCTGAACAAAATTGACTGAGATATGAGCGTTGAAAGAGAAGAATTCGTTCTTCGTGTAAACTGAAACTGAAACTTTAATCGCGTTTTTCTCAAAATTGCATTTCTGAAGTCGGTGACCAAGATTACTCGAACACTAATGAAGCGATCTTCTTGAAATTTTCCAGGCTTATTTAATACATAAAAATGTAGTCTTTAATCGTTCGATTCTTTTTTCGAAAAAAAAAATAGTCCTTTTATAGCCAAAAATCGGCCGTTTTTTTTCGTTAAAATCGAACCATTAACTTTGACTGTCCGCCATTTTGTGAAAAAAGAATATTTTTTAAAATCCTTCGATTAAAGACCAGTTTATACTTATATTTGGCTAAATCCATTCGCATTTTTTTTTCAGATGATCCACTTCGCCGCAATGTTGCTCACCGCAAACCGTGTATATAAAAACATTATTTCATTGACGGCTATTTGCCACTAAACAATGTAATATTTTTCGATAAAAAAATTACCGAAAGTTCTTCAAGATGTGTTCTTTAAGATGGTATATTGATCGATCAAAAAAGTTTTGTAGTTTTCTTTAAAAAAATTCATGAAAAAAGCCTTTTTTTTGCGCTACAAGTGGGGGTAACGCCTTAATAGGTTTCCGGCTGATATTTGTTGTCTTTAGTCCATTTTTTTGTTGGATATGTTAATATTATTATTACGACGATTACTACCGAGTCGTTGACAATCTAATTTTTCAGTTTTTATTTGTCGCGTGCAATAAATTCATCATTTACCACAACATTTGGCACACTATAATCGATAATACGAATAATCAACATAAGTAAGCATCAATCAGAGCAGTTGTGGGTAAAATAAATTTAGACTCTTTTTTGACCCCGTGGAAGTGATCGTACCTCCTTAATGGCGCCGAAGTTTGATCGTTGGAATGCAACGAAAATTTTTCATTCTTTTCTTCCTTTACATTTATTATTATCTAAAATGTTACTTTTTCGGCAGTTTGGGTTATAGATTTTTCATTTTTATTATTTTTTGTCAGTTTTGGTTGTAGATTTTTAATAGGACGGTGAAGTTTACGCCGTTGCGATGCGACGAAAATAAACTCTTTTTGTTTTTTTTGTAGTCGTTTTATACATGGTATTGAAGTTTGCATCGTTGGAAGGGAACAAAAATTTTTTTTTATACTTATATATACTCAAATTGATTATTTTACAATAGTTTTTTTTACATATTTATATATCAGATCTCTGAATAAGCCACTTGAAAAATGATCCGGGAACTTTCGTACCGAAGATTTGCCAACAGCAATTCGAGCAAATAAATAAATAATAACAATTTTCGTTGATTTCCAACGCTGCAAACTTCGACATCATTAATTTTCGTCGTCTGAATGTTTCATAGTCTGAATGCTGAGAAAAAAAAATTAGCAATACGAAGAAAATTTATTTTCGTTGCGGTCCAACGATGCAAACTTCAATACCATCATTTCGGAGCCCTCGGGTGCCGCCTAGTCTTATTGTTCCGGTCTTGATGAAGATCGAGCTTAACCTAGTGGGGTGGGTGTATGTTCCTCAGTGCAAAGTGAGGTAGTGCGTTGCCCGGAGCGTCAAAAACTTATAGCAATATAACAAGAACAAAATAATAATAATAATAATAATAATAATAATAATAATAATAATAATAATAATAATAAATAGGGCATTAATATCGAAATTTGTCGACAAAAGTGGGCGCTGACAGTTTTTTTTCCAAAAACTTGTACACCCACATCAAATTTATGGTGTTGTAGTTTGCATCGTTGGAATTCAATGAAATTTCTTCTTGATTTTTTCATTTCTTTATTTTTATTATTGTATGGAATCTTTCTCCTGCGGCCTTCGGTTATCATTTTTTATTAAAGATTTTAAAAAATGTTTGCGTGACCTTTGTGGTCTTAAAATGCCTAAAACATTCGGGAGTAGGAAAAAAAAATATTTTGTCGATTCTAACGATGCAAATTTCAATACCATTAGAGTTTTCGATATTCTTGCCTGTATTTTTATACTATATATAGTATAAAATGCAGGCAAGAATTACGAATATATATATATATATATAATTATATAAGTATTGGACTGCAGTATACGTAAAATATATTATAATGCAGTATATATTCAAATTATACATCGATTCGTAAAAAATTTCCAGCGAATCGTTGCGAAACTTTGCTTTCTATTTTTATAAATTTTTCGTTGAACGTAAGTTCGCACCATTCTGGTAGAGCGAGCGCAAATTAAAAACTCGCGCCGTTTCATCATTTGTTGTGTCCCGAGGGCTTTTTCTCTCCGCGAGTGAGAGAAAATTGAAAAGCCTGCAGCACCGCCCCGGAACTCGTGCGGCAAAGAAATAAAGAGATAAGGGAGCTGTTTAGGTTTTTTCCCTCTGTAGTTGAATGTGATGCAGAGAGGAAAAAGAGCCGTCGTTCGTATGCATAGGAAAAAGCAACGAGAGGTAGAAAAAAACAGCGGAATGATGGCAGTGTGGCATTTTTCAATATAGAGGCATTCCAAAGCAGCAACGCACGGAGGTGCAGCGATGACCTTATGCGCATGCAATGCACACCTTTCTATTCTCTATTTTCCCTCTGCCTCTTTGTTTCTCTCACTCTCTCTCTCTCTCTTTCTCTCGTCTCTGTCTCTTTTCTTATTCAACCTACTTATTCGATCGTCCTTTCCATTTGCAGGACTGTCGATGTACGAGGTGTCGAACATCCTTTTTCGACTTCGTAATTTGACGCGACAAGTGCAACGGGTGTGTGTGTGTGTGTGAGGGAGAGGGAGAGAGAGAGAAAGAGCTGCATCTAAAAATTGATTTAATCAATTCCGTCATCTCAATAGATGGACCTTTTATTTTTCTTCCAGTATTTATCATGACTATCGATGGTCTTGACGTTTCCATCGTTGCTACTAAGGTAGTACATGCTGTATACAATCGTCTACTACCTTAGCAATAACCAACAAACCATATGTTGTCGAAATACTAAATTTGATACACTCCCCCATTTTCCCTCCGCAAGAATTCCAAAAACGCTGAAATTAGCGAAGTGCGGGTAGGGAGCGATAGGAAAGGGTTCATTCGGCAAGGATAATACGTAAAAACCTCCAACATTATACGTTGGAACTCAGGAAATAATAAATGACCACTGACGGTGAAGTTTACATCGTTGGAATGCAACGAAGGGTAGTTTTTTTGTCTTCTTTCGCACACATTTCTTTGCAGATTCAAGGTACGGAAAGCACCTAAATGATTTTTCTTGTCCGCTTAAGGGATCCTCTATCTTGAATGCTGTTGAAGTTTGCATCGTTGGAACGCAACGAAAGTTCCGCTTTACATTTGATTTTTCATATTTTTTATTATTATGGGCGATCTTTTTTTATAGATTTATAATCTAGATCGCTAACTAAAAATCATAGAAATGGTTGGAGGACTTTTTAAGACAAAATCGGGTGGGGGTAAAAATGTCGAATGACCAAATGTAGAACGACAAAGATTTCGAAACGGTAGAATTATGAACTCTCAAAATAAGGAAGGTTCAATTATTCGAAATTTTATCCGTCGACTGATAAAAAAATTGAATGACTATAAATCGAACCATTATTTATTTGAGAGCTAATATATTTGAAAACGAATATTCAGATCGTCTGCAATTCGGAACATAAAAATACAGAATCGAAAAATGTAGAACACCCATATTTCCGAAACAGAAAATAGTGAGTGCCTAATATGCGTAATATCGTCTATGGCGAAAAGCAATAAATCGAAACGCAAAATGTCGATGGCCCGAAATGTCGAACGCCGAAAGGTCGAACGACCAAAATGACGAACGTGGTGGGGCCCGTCACGTGGGATGACTGCCTTACGATATTTTAGCCGACTGACCGACAGCACCATCTCGCAGCTTCACTCTGAAGCGCAAGTAACGTATTGCTCGATTCGCCATCCGGGCCGTTCTACATTTTGACCCTTCGCGATTTTAACCACTCGACTTTTTGGCCGTTCGCTTTAATGATTTTCTGCATTGTGAACCGTCGCAATTTTTTTAATTCGGAGAATTGTCGTCTCGAATTATTTGGTGTTATGCATACAGGCCCATCGATATTGTGTTTTTCGCTATTTTATTAAATCTGATTTTTGTTTTTCGCTATATATCAACTTCCGAGATGTTCATATTCGTAATTGTTATTTTCGACTTTACAGACTCTAGTAAGATTGACCCATCTATATTCGAACATTCGGCATTTTCGAATTCGACATTTTGGCCCATTTGCATATCGATCGTTCGACATTTTTCCCCCCACCCGACAAAATCTGCCAAACGAGATTAAATTCGTTGTGGCTCGAGGATGCAAAATTCAACATCGTCATCTTGATTCATCAAAAAAAAGTATAGATTTCAATGTAAATGAAGAAATATAATGATTCGAAAAGAACTTTCGTTGCATTCCAACGATGAAAACTTCATAATGATTCGAAATATATTATATCTTGTAGAAAAAATATATAAACATACAAGTTGTTCCATTTTAAATGGAACGGTCTAATGTCTCGAATAACAGCATCGTGCGATCGAGCGATGCAATTATAAACGGCCGACTCACGAAAGTGTATCGGGATAATTCGCGATAAATCATTGTCCGCAAGAGCCTTTTGAGGATGCGGCTCGGCAATGGTTTGTTCGCCGTAGTTTTCCCACGGCCCAGCACTTGTGTCTTTTCACGGTGCCTCGTGCTTGGACTCGAGCCGAACGAGCATCGCCAATAATTTGCGAGACGAAAGACCAGCTAGGCGACCGGAGGGAGATTGCGGGTGAGGAAGATCCCCGAGAAGCTAGGCCGGAATGCTTCTCGAACAATCTTTCGACACAGAGGTAGCGCAATTCGGAGTGTACGCGAGCGAGGCGAGAGCGGAGGAGATTTATCGAATGATTGATTTTCGTATTTTTTCTTCGGTCAATGCCATTTAGCGAATAAAATAATACACGGTACGTGCGCATAAGCAAAGTGTGACAACAAAAATGGGAAAAAGTGAGATATGAGAAACGACAAAAATGCAGAGAAATTTAAATGACGGACGTTTAAAAAGTCAATGATAAATGGAGATAACAAAAGATACGCGAAATATGGCATTGAAGCCATATTTTGCATATCCATTAACATCGTTGGAACGAAAATATATTTTCTTTGTATTGCCGAGTTCTTTTGGCACATGTAGATTACGATATAATTTTCTTCAAAACAATAAGCTTCGATAATCTGAAGCATTTTATGGCGATGAAGTTTGCATCGTTGAAATACGAAGCTTTTTTGTTTTCCTCTTTTTCTCTCCACTTTTATCGTTATCGTAAATCATTCTCGATATATTTAATAATAAAACTCTAAAAATACCAAAAAAGAGAGAGAGAGAGAGAGAGAGAGAGAGAGAGAGAGAGAGAGAGAGAGAGAGAGAGAGAGAGAAGATACGAATCGATGGTATTGAAGGTTGCATCGTTGGAATGCAAAGTAAATCGTTTATCAATTTTTGTTTTTCCATTTCCTTCATCATCCAAAATCTTATCCTGCAAATTCGAGCTGCAGTTCTCATATGTTTATCCATTTGTTAACGGCACATGATTAAAGTTGTTTTTCCGGTCGAAAATCGAACTTTTCTTTTTACAACTTGCCATTTTTGTAATTAGTGAAATGCCAGAACCAGTACACCAGTTGGACATGCAGTAACCGCGGCACGCTGTCTAAATAATAATCACTTCATTCTTTATCAATATTTATCGACGAAAAAACTCAAACTCGGCAATACTGTGTATTATCGTGGGTAAAACGCCAGCCACGTCATTTCGATGTTTTCAATGAGGTTAAAGTTTGCATCGTTCGAATGCAACGAAAATTTATTTTTTTTAATTGCCCAAATTTTGGCAGTCTTGAGTTTTGGGAATCATTGCAACATTTTGTTAGGATTCTCATTGAGCTACAATCTAAATCTGCCAAACATAATTTTGGATGACAATAGAAATAGGGAAACGAAATGGTTTTGAAGTTTGCATCGTTGGAGTGAAATCACAATTCTTCGCAATATTTTTGTTTCCTCACTGTTAATATTTGACTTTTTTCAGATTTGAATTATAGATCTCGAAATAAACGACTTAAAAGATTATTAATGGATTTTCGTAACGAAGATTAGCCGCAATAAATTCGATCAATTGAAAAATAACCATTTTCGCCTCGCTGCAACAATGCAAATGTTAATCACGTGGAATGAAAATTTAAGAACTTTCGTTGCGTTCCAATTACGTAAACTTCAACCCCATTATGATATTGAAGTTTGCACCGTCGGGATCCAACGAAATATCATAATCATACTTTTATTCCCTTACTTTCATTACGAACCCAAATATTTTTTACGAATTTCGATTTCAGAGCTCCCGAAAAGTATCTTAAGGGATCTTCTCACGTTAGACGCTAAAAGGGCTATGTTCATACATTTTTTTGATAGGTTTATATTATAAATATTGATATAAAAGTTGTTACACTTAATAAATACATTTTCGAAATACATTTTTTTTCAATGTATGCATTTATGCAACCCAAACAAACTTTAAACGCGTTTTTCTCGAAACAACGTTTTTCGAAGACTTGTTGATAAAATCTTCGAAACTACTGAACCGATCCTTATGAAATTTTAACCACATATTCTTTACAACTATAGCGATAGCACATATCAAGGTTTTTTTTTCAAAATTTTGATATTTACTATCTGTTTTTGTCAAAAAAGGTGAAAAAAACAAATTTTTTTTTCGAAAAATGTGCGCCATTTTGTTATTTTTGCATATATAAAATTCGTATAATATGCGCCATAGCCATTGAGATGCTATCAATCAACAGCGCAGAATCAGCAGATTTCATCAACAGCGCAAACCTACATCTTTTTATGAGCTTGAAGTTTGTATCGTTGGTATGCAACGAAAATTCTTTTCGATTCCTTATTTTTACTTTTATTGAAAGTTATATATCGTAGATTTAGGGTGTAGGTTGCTAAATAAAGATTCAGAAAAATGTTCACTCAATTTTTATAGCTCGAATCGGCCGCAGGAAATTCGAAAAATTCAGGAAATAAATATTTCGTTGTATTCCAACGATGCAAACTTCAACGTCATAATTTTTTTAGGACATTTTTTTAACTACCATTTTCGTCTATAAATAGTGACTTAAATAAATCAATTTTTATAAAATCAATTTCGAAAGTGTATTTAGTAATCGTAACAACTTTTATATCAACATCTATAATATAAACCTATAAAAAGAAACGCAAATTTTAAGACATATTTAGCTACGAAAATCACGCAAACATTTTTCCGGATCCTCATTTACCAATCTACGACAAATCTGCCAAAAAGTATCCTTTGGATAATGATAAAAGTAAGGAACTAAAAAGAATTTTCGCTGCATTCCAAC
This sequence comes from Ophion costatus, assembly GCA_951751655.1. Classification (NCBI taxonomy): domain Eukaryota; kingdom Metazoa; phylum Arthropoda; class Insecta; order Hymenoptera; family Ichneumonidae; genus Ophion; species Ophion costatus. The sequence goes on along the minus strand of OX632365.1, from coordinate 23,878,274 downwards.
GATGCACACCCCACGTGACCTTGATAGCTAAAATCTACTACAAAGAATTTGATAAAGTGAAAAACTCATTTTTACCCCACTCCAACGTGCAAACGTCCCATCATGCCTATCATCGACAACAACAAAATTCCAAATCGCTTTTCGGGCGCAGCTCAAGCGGACCACTAAGGCGAACCAGTAAAAGCTTCTCCACGATCGGCCAATTCTTTTCCAACCGACGATGAATGAAATGCATCTTCTGCTCGAGCGAGAAAAGGATCGGACTGTACTTTGCGGAACTTGGCCGCGCTGCATTCGTCGCCCATGTGTTCGCGTACGAGAAATATAGTTGCAGGAAGAAACTGCACCAGCTCCGCTTCGTCGTTAAGACACTCGTACGCGGTTGGAAAAAAAAAGAATAATAATAAAAAAATAAAAAACTAAACTCCGCTTATTTCTGTTCCCCGTTATGACTCGCGCTTATTATAGTACATTAGCGCTCTCGCACGAACGTGTGTGTGTTATTCCATACGCGAATGTCCCACATGTACGTACTCACACGCGTGTCCAATGCAGGTGCGTGAACGTCCGCGTGAGAGAGTTGCCTCTCGTCGAGTGTATCATGTGATATTATAAAAAACATGAAAACAAAATGAAAAAAAAAAAGAAAAACAAAGAAAAGAAGCGACGAATAAAAGACAAACGAGAGAAGAGGGACAAAACTCTCGTCTCAGCAACTGCCTCGACGAAACGAATTATTCTCTCGAAGCACAGCGCGCGGGGTGGCGATCCAACGGCACTATACGCCGCGAGGGACAACTCGAACCCGTGGAAAAACGCCGCAGCGTTTGTCTCTTCGTCCGTCAGACGAACATCGGAATTTAGCGCATTTGCGAATATTCCGCGAAATCTCAACGACCCATATTCATGTATCGCAGGGACTTATCGCACTTTCCGGCAACTTACCGACATTATCGAACCAACGCAATTCGGCAAAAACAATTGCGTCATACCGCGACCTTACGCGCGGGTCAACATTACAGTGGAGTTTGCATCGTCGGAACGCAACGGAACTGTTTTTTGTTTGCTTCGCAAATTTCCTATGGCGATGAAGTTTGCAACGTTGAAACGCAACGAAAACTTTTTTTGTTATAATTTATTTTCCATATTCCTGTCATTTTGGTAGATCTTTTTTAATAGATTTATATTGTAGATTGCTAAACAAATATTTTGAACAATGGTTGAAGGATTTTCGTAGGTTAAATTCGCCGAAAGATACAAAAGAAGTTCAAAAATATTAACTTGCAAACTTCAATCTCATAATTTCCTTGGGCAGATTTGAGCTGCGAAAATTACGTGAACATTTTTTCCGATTCTCGTTTAGCGATCTACGTCTACAATATCACCTAAGTCTGCAATATAACCTAAGTCTGCAAAAAATGATTTCGGATTAGAATGAAAATAAGAAATTGAAAAGAATTTTTGGAGGACGCTGAAGTTTGCAAAGTTGGAATGCAACGATTTGTTCTTATTTCGTCATTTTTTGGGGTTCCGAACCCAAAGGGAAAATGACGTTGAAGTTTGCATCGTTGGAGTGCAACGATTTTTTCCTTCATTCCTGATTTTTTTATTTTGATGATTACTCGAAGCTTTTTTTACGAATTTAGGTACAGCCAGCTCTAATAAAAATACGTGGAAAAAAATCGATCAATTCCCACAGCCAAAATTGGCCAAAAATATCTGAGCAATTTAAAAGAATGAATTTTCGTTGCATTCCAATGGAGCCCTGTTGCTGCCACTCTGATGCCTGTTAGTCCGTATGTCACGGGCTCGTAAACGGAATGAGTTACAGACCCGAAATTTGGATATTTCGGGTAGAATGTTGACCCAAAATCGAATGTTGAATTAGAAATTCAATTAAATTATTTTTCTTATTCCCATACATGAAAAAAGGAGCAGAGAAAAAAATGTCTCACCCTGGCATGTGGGGTGTCGTTGTCTCAAGCTCGTTGAGTACAAATATATTTTCGATTATTTTATATCTTCAATAAAAAAGACATGGGGGCCGTCAAAGTCGTCAGTTTCAGAGCATTTTGGTTACGGGGTCTATCTCAAAAACTGAACTAGTTAGGAATTTGGAATTTCTGTATGTCATGTACCATATACTGTATTTAAACAAAAAATACTGAAAACGCCGATTTATAATGTAGTCTAGATAATAATTTATCGTATACGTAATACAATGTATAATGAAAATGTGTAAAATTATTGTTATTTAAATATTTACAATACCAAATGACTTATTTTTGGCGTCGGTGCCAACCAAGAACGAAAGATTGACAGGGTGTTGAAGTTTGCATCGCTTTGCTGCAACGAAAATATATTTTCTTGCTGTCGCTGATTTTTTTTCAGCACATTTAGACTACATAAATTACTGTAATATTTTCGAGGATTTTTTTATTGGAAATGTAAAACCAAAACCCGCAAAAAAATATTTTTGATCATACAAGTTAAGAAAGGAAGAAAATTTAAAAAAAAATCGTTGCATTTCAACGTCGCAAACTCCAGTACCATGACATTAATGTCACGGAACAAACGAGATTGCAGATTAAAAAAAGACCGTAGATCGTATATTTCATTTATTTTTCTTCACCCTCCTCTTTTACGGCGAAGAATGTGACAATATTGGCAATTGGCTGGTACCGTCTCCAAAAATAATTCACTCGATATTGTAAATATTTTAATAACAATAATTTTACATATTTTCATTATTAGCTTACAGCAGGGGTATACAAAGCTTTCTTTAGCTATCATCACCCCATATGGATTCAGTTTAGTACTACCTGACAACTAAGACAGAAAAAAGCCCTACCTAATTCAATATCTAGTTATAAAAAAGGAATTTAATTGGTCATATGTACGGGACCCTGATAGAGCGAGGCCCAACTCGTACTCCGCCGAGTTTGATTATTATTCGAATGATTTTTTTTTGCAACTTGAGGTCGTAAATCGGTGATAAAAATACGTAAATACGTTCGAATGATTCTCATAATCTAAATTGGCCGAAGAGAAGTGTTATCGATGAAACAGTAATTCATTTTCATTGCGTTCCAACGACGCAAACTTCAATACCATATTTTCGTTGCATCCCGACGATACAAACTTCATCCTCATGGATGGACTGCGAAAGGAGGGCAAAGTTCAGGAGACGACGCTGATCGGTTTTCAATCGTTTCAAGAAAGCGTGGGACCGACTGTGTACAGCTTGCGGACGTTGTTCATCGTTGGCGAGGAGCAATTGTGAGACGAGAAAGAAATATTGCTGATGGCGTTTCGGCGTCTCGTTAAAAATCGACAACGACGCACTTTTTTCGAGTTAATTTTGAAAACGGAGAAAAGAAGTATACATACATGTACAGGAATATACAATTGTACTAAAGGATCCTATACTTCGTAATAAAAACGAGCATTTAAACGTTGACCATGAGCAATTAAACATTGAGCATGAGCGTTTACTTGATCGGTGCTTATTTTTTAATTATACAGGGTGTCTTGCTATGAATGGACAATCCTGCAACTGTCGATAGGTCAGATTATGTCCTACTATATGCTGCGATTTCAGTTTAGTAAAAGACCCTAGTTTTTCGAGTTAAAAATCATCTGCGTTTGGTTTTTCGGATGCCATTTCTACAAATGATAAATTTTTTTGACCCGCTTAAAAAATCACTCTTGGTTATTTGTTTTATCTAGAAAAGTCTTCTTTTTGATTAGGGTAGAATATCCATAAGTCGCATTTCCATAAGTCGAGTATCCATAAGTCGAATATCCATAAGTCGAATATCCATAAGTCGGATATCCACAAGTTGAATATCCATAAGTCGAATATCCATAAGTCGAATATCCATAAGTGAGTATGTAGTAGAAATGAATGCCAGAAATGGCGGGAGGTAGAGAAAAAGTGAGTATAGAGTATGATACGAATCGATTTTCAAGATCACGGGGTCAAAAAAAGTCTAAATTTATTTTACCTACAACTGCTCTGATTGATGTTTACTTATGTTGATTATTCGCATTATCAATTATAGTGTGCCAAATGTTGTGGTCAATGATGAATTTATTGCGCGTGAACAAATAAAAACTGAAAAATTAGATTGTCAACGACTCGGTAGTAATTTTCGTAATAATATTAACATAACCTCAGCGGAATTACCACGATAGGCAGAATATAATTATACATATTATTGATACGTAATAAATGATAAAACTCCATAAATTGTTGTTTGCATACTTTTTGGTGGCTTCTATTTAAATTAATTTCAAAACAAAGCTGGGTTATGTTCGCCAAACGCATCAGCTGTCACTCGCGACGTTGCTAACAATAAGCCTGTGGGTGCTATTTCGTCATTCTGACCATTTACAACCGGAAATTGAAACTTTCTTGTATGTAGTGCGTTGACTACACGGTGAAGATTGATTTTCTCATTTTTTACCATATCTATTCTATCTAATCTATCAAATTTCAGTTTTCCAACGGGTTTAGTTGGATACGTGAGCAGAAAAGCCACTATCACCGCACTTCCGGTTGACCGTCTCCATAAGACGACGTGCTTCGGTAACTCAAAGTGCTCGGCTTTGCAGTTTTATTGCGAAAAAACTAAACGGTCAAAATAGCTCAAATTTTGGCAATAGGCGCATAAAGTATTCGTCAGAATCATATAAAAATTTTAAATCCGAAAGTTAGGTTCGTAGTAATGATCGAACCTCCTAAATTCGGAAACAAAATACAAACTATATATATATATATATATATATACACAGTAGCGTGCAAAAGTTTCGGGCTACCCTATTTTTCGTGGATATTGCATAGAAATACCATGGTACGGGAAATACTAACGAGTGATGACACTTATAATTGGCGTCGAGAGCTTGATATTAAAAAAAATTTGGTATTAAAAGTAATATTACTCTTCAACAATTAATTATCCAACAGTTTTTATTTAATGACTGTGCAAAAGTATTGGGCCATATACTATTGTGTATGAAAACAAAAAATAAAACATTATATAAATAACAAAACATGGTTTAGTTTTCTCTCCAGAGTAAATACTTCGTTGCCGTGCCCTTAGCAGCGATTACAGCAGCACATCGTCGGGGTATAGACAATTAAGGATGTGAGTCCCAAATCGCAAATGATGATAAAGTTCTGAAAATTTGGTATGTTTTTGTATGAAGTATTTCAGAGGTCGTGTAAACATTTCACGACAATTAGGAAGCTCGTTATTGAACAATTAATATTCACAAATTAAATGTTGTTTTATGGAAACTGATGTAACTTTGCAATAAGTTTTTTTTTGACCTCTCAATTTTATAATATCTACAATATACTGAAAGCAACGGAAACAAAACGAAGTTTATTGATAATTTTTTTTTTATTTCTTTTAAAAATTGTTCTTAACAAAATGTTAATTTTCTAATAACGAGCTTCCTAATCGTCGTGAAATTTTAACACGATCTCTTAAATACTTCATACAGAAACATACCAAATTTTCCGAATTTTCTTATCATTTTTTATTTCAACCCTTAAGGAGGTTGAAGCAATGATGATAGAACTCTGAAAATTTGGTATGTTTTTACATAAAGTATTCAGGAGGCCGTGTAAAAATTTCATGACGATTAAGAAGCTATTTATTGAACAATTAGCATTAACATGTTTCATAGGGACTCAACATCCTTAAATCCGGTGACTGCGAGGGCCAGTCGAGAAGGCGCAATTTTCGGCTTTCAAGGAAATTCTTCACAAGACGCGAAGCATGTCTGGAATCATCGTCGTGTTAAAATATCCACCCATTCGGCATATTTTTCTATGCAAATAGGAGCATATGGTCTTGCAATATATTTCGATACATTATAGCGTCCATATTCCCTTGGATTTCTATTAGCGGACCAACACCGTTATCAGAAAATGCTCCCCAAACTTTAACATTTCCGCCACCGTGTTTTACAGTTGGAATTTGATATCGTACAGCGTATCTGGTACCTGGTGGACGTCTTACGTAATCGCGACCATCACTTTCGAACAATTGAAATTTGGATTCGTCGGAAAAAAGAACTTTCCGCCAATTCGATACTGTCGAATGTTGATATTTTTTGGCAAAATTCAATCTAGTCTTCTTATTCTTTGTGCCAATGAGTGGTTTCTTTACACCGACGCGCCCAATCAATCCCACAGCCTTCAGACGTCGGGATACCGTACTCCGACTGATATCAGCAACATATTTACTGCGTAATTCTCGTGAAATTATTGCTGCAGTTTTTCGCGGATCTATGACGCACTTTCTTTCAATGATTTTCTCCACACGTTTTGAAGTTTTTCGTGGTCTACCGCTTCGACTTTTATCACGCAACGAATTTGTTGATTTATATTTCGCAATAATACGGTTTACTGTGCTTTTCCGAATAGATAGAGTATTTGCAATATCACGAGAACTCTTTCCTTTTTCAAATAGTTTTAACACAACTTCGCGGACCTCAAATTTTGTGTTTTGCCATTGCGGCATAAGTAGAACTGATTTTTTCATGGTTCTTTATGTTTCGAACGAACGCGAAAGAAAACGCGAAAGAAAGGGCGGAAGAAAACGTAAACAAACCGTGTGGCTGGAGAAGGTGAGCCAGCGGCCCAATATTTTTGCACACTGACCGAACGCGTTCGACGCTGTAAACAAACCATACACTATACATACAAAATAATATACCACGCTGTTATGCATATCATAGCTCCCTCAAATATTTGAAACGACGGAGCGATTCAGGCATTAAGGGGTTACCCCCAATTGCGATTTTGAAAAAATCGATTTTTTTATTGCATTTTTTTGAAGTATAAGTATCTGAGAATATGTCCTGAAAATTTCAAGTCGATCCGAACAAAATTGACTGAGATATGAGCGTTGAAAGAGAAGAATCCGTGAATTGAAGAACTGAAATTGAAACTTTAAACGCGTTTTTCTCAAAATGGCATTTCTGAAGTCGGTGACCAAGATTACTCGAACACTAATGAACCGATCTTCTTGAAATTTTGCAGGCTTATTTAATACATAAAAATGTAGTCTTTAATCGTTCGATTTTTTTTTTCGAAAAAAATGGCCGTTTTATAGCCAAAAAACGGCCGTTTTTTTTCGTTAAAATCGAACCATTAACTTTGACTGTCCGCCATTTTGTGAAAAATGAATATTTTTTAAAATCCTTCGATTAAAGACTAGTTTATACTTATATTTGACTAAATCCATCCGCATTTTTTTTTCAGATGATCCACTTCGCCGCAATGTTGGTCACCGCAAACCGTGTACATAAAAACATTATTTCATTGACGGCCATTTGCCACTAAACAATGTAATATTTTTCAATAAAAAAATTACTGAAAGTTCTTCAAGATGTGTTCTTTAAGATGGTATATTGATCGATTAAAAAAGTTTTGTAGTTTTCTTTAAAAAAATTCATGAAAAAGGCCTTTTTTTGCGCTACAAGTGGGGGTAACGCGTTAAATATTTTATCGAATAACAGAGAAAAAAAAGGTTGGCCCGAAACTTTTGCACGTCACTGTATATATGATTTTCAAGTCGCAATTACACATAGCGCGAATCTCCTTACGTTGTGCACATCGAGCACAGGTGCCGGTGCGAAATTATTACGAGGTGCTATTAATCCAGCCGGAAGCAACTTCGTATACCCGCGGAAAGGCACGTCGTTAATGACGAAAAAGAAGTGGGTTGACCCAGAATTACCTCAACGTTCAATTGGTGCCGAGAATTCAAATCGTGTCAGTCAAAAATCGTTTATAAAGAAGAACAAACTCTTTACCAGAAATACGTGGTATGGATATCCGTCACTAATGACGGATACTCGTTGGGAGAGGGTTTCGAGAGGAAAATGCGTCAAAAACCATTTTAATGAGAAAAAAAATCCTCTTTCGGCAAGCATTGGCAAAACGGTAAATATACATCGTGTAGGGGCCTATCCATTTCAGGTTCCCCACCTTCGTGAGCATATTTTCGCATTCATATTATCATTATTATTATTTCACCTACCCCCGGGGGTTAGGCTCCATTTTAATCTAGATCGGGATAATAATAACAAAAGTAATAATAATCATTATTATTATTATATTATCCAGTTTTATTGCTCCGACAACACACTTCCATCAAGTTAAAGTTTGCATCGTTGGAATGTAACGAAAATTATTTCTTTTTGATCGCTCAATTTTGTTGGCCATTTAATCTGTGCTAATCCCTCGAACGTTTTCACGTATTCTTATTAAATATTTCCCACCTCAATACGCAGAAAAGCTTACAATAATCATAAGAATAGAGAAATAAAAAACGAAGAAACAAAAAATCGTTGCATCTCAACGATGCAAACTTCATCGTCCTACACTTTCTCAGTTTGCATGGGGAAACATTCACGTACCCCTGTGGGACGACGTTGAAGTTTGCATCGTTGGAATGCAACGAAAGTGGCTTTTTCTTTATTTCGCACATTTCCTTTTGCAGATTTAAGCTACGAAAATTCCACAAAATTTCTTCAAGATTCTTATTTAGCGATCTACAACGAATCTGCGAAATATGATTTTGCATAATAATGAAAATGAGAAATTGAAAGGACCTTTCGTTGCATTCCAACGGTGCAAACGTCAACTCCATCCCTATATGGGCTAGACCCAACCTTATTATTTTATCATTAGTAACAACCTCATTTTTAAATTATTATATATAAATAAATTATAATTAATATATTTTATTATAATTTTGTTTAATCATTTTTTTAAATTTTAACTCTTTTAATTATATATTAATTAATATATAATTAAAATAGATTATTATTATATAAAATTATTATTATTATTATTATTATTAGTGGGTGTATGTGTGCGTGTGTATATTAATATTTCAATTTATCTTCTCTAGGGCCACCAACTTTATCTCAAAAAGGATTCGTAAATATAGATTCGAAGCGAGCAATTAAAACGAAGTCTTTTTTTTCGCCTACGGGAGCAATGGTTTGCGAACTGTAATGAGGTAGGGATAAAGTTACGCGAGAAGGTCAAACGTATGGCGCGGTGAACAGGTCGTCGAGCCTTTGCGCGCTTCCACGTAGGGTGTACATCTCTCTCTCTCTCTCTCTCTCTCTCTCTCTCTCAGAGCCCGCAGGGACGTTGGTGAATGCTCCGCAGGAATTTCGTTTGTGCTTCGCGCGTTAGTCGCACGGGGCAACCGGTTCTCGTCCCGACCAAGCACGAAGCAAATATTCGGGTATTACATTTACACGTGGCAACAATACTTCGCGTTACGATTCGAAACTGGAACCGAGTATTTTTTCACGTCCCCATCCCCTGCGGCTGCCTTTGTCGCACCGAGAGCTCGAACGATAAAAGTAAATAAAAGGCAAGAAAAAAGTCGAGACCGAGCGTGATTTGGAAATTCGTCACTCTCTGTCATCGATACAGCTGTGTGTGTCGAAAGAATAAAAGCATCTCTTTATCGAGAATAGCGATCTTGTGTGCCGCGGCAAAACACACGCCTGCTAATATTTACGAGGTGCTCTTGTACGTGAGAATCGAAGCGCGTATCGCACCTTCGTCGATTGTCGCGGGTGCGAATGTGCCAACGATGTGAAAGATATCGATATATACGTGGGGTGCTTATGAACGATTGAGGTTTCACGATATTTCTATGTTCGATGTGTCGCCCATTTTAATGCACACCTGAGACTAGTTACGAACGTAAATTTGTACGTTGCGCTTTTCGGACAAAAGATTTATTACGTCCCAGGCGACATTCGTTTTAGATATTGGATAAAAAAAAACAACATTGCTCGACGACAAAATACGATGCTGAAATTTGCATAGTTGGACTGCGACGAATTTCATTTCTTTTGCGAATTTTGCCTTTGCAAGACCTTCAACCATTTTTGAGATATTTAGCGATCTACGTTGAAAATTTAGTGAAAAAGATGGCCTGCGATAATAAAAATATTGAAAATCATATGTAAAACGAACTTAGGATTCGTTATTTCCAGGAGTCTGGATAAGATTGAGATTTTGAAAATGCGGTTTTGTAACCTAGGGTCTCAACTTCAATTTGCAACGAAGATTTTGTAAAAATTCTGAAAAGGGATCGCGTTATGACGATTTTCGTGAGGATTCAGATAGTCGACAGAAAATGGTGACGAAGTTTGCACCGTTGGAATGCAACGAAAATGCTTTTTGATTTTTTGCATTAAAAAAAAAATTGTTTACATTCTTTTTTTTGGAAGAATCTGGATAGAGATTTGTAAAAAGAATCTTGGGTAATTTTTACGACATTGAAGTTTGCCTCGTTGGAATGCAACGATGTTTTTCTCAATTTTTTCATTTCTTTATTTTTATCGTCATCCAAAGCTTTTTTTGCAAGCTGAGGTTGTTGATCTCTGATAGGAATACGTAAAAACGTTCCAGTTATTCTTACAGTCTAAATGGGCGAAATAAAATTTGTACAATTGAAAAAGAATTGACTTTTGTTGCATTTAAACTATGCATACTTCAATACCATGGTAAAAATGATGTTGAAGTACGACGTTGAAGTTTGCACCGTCAGAATGCAACGACTTTTCCTTATTTCGTGACTTTTATTATTATTCGAAACTTTTTTTGCAACTTGTGATCGTAAATCAGTAATGAAAATACGTCAAAACGTAAAAATGATTTTCATAGCCTGAAAGGGCCAAAAATAAATGTTATCGATGGAAAAGTATTTATTGTCGGTGCATTTCAACGATGCAAAGTTAAAAATCATGATGAAGTTTGCATCGTTGCAGTACAACCAAAATAGATTCCTTTTAATTGTTCAATTTTTTTGCGTTTTGTACTGAAGATCCCTCGAACGTTTTTACACATTCTTATTGAAAACTCACGACTCTAATTTTCGAAGAAAGGGTATAGCGATGAAAATAAAGAAAGGGGATAGCGACGAAAATAAAGACCATCGGATTTAACGGGATCCACAGCGTTCTTTCCTTGCATCCGGGGTGACGATTATTACGAGGGCATGTTTTTTAATGCTGTTGAAGTTTGCATCGTTGCAACGCAACGAAAGTTCTGTTTCACATTTTATTTTCCATATTTTTATTGTTATAGATCTTTCTTTTAAGTAGAATTATATTGTAGTTCGCTGAATAAATATATTAAAAAATGGTTGGCGGATTTTCGTAGACAAATTCAGGCAAACAAAACTTAAACAATTGAGAAATATTCATTTTCGTTGCATTAGAACGATGCGAACTTTAATATCGTATTTTTTAAGCGTCCAGCGCGGAGACCTCGCGACCGCCAAAAATATAATATTAATCGCTTCTTTAAGACGTTTTCGAAAGAAAAATATATAGCGTGATTTTGTGGTGAGTAGTATTTACCAACAAAAATCGAGCCTTCTGAAAAAAAACTAAAAATTTCATTCCGCGTTCAGAAAAATGAAGACAAATAAATTCCGAATACGAAATACTCCTTGAAAACCGTCCTTAAATGTGCTTAATTTCTATCTACCCACTTTAAAATGCATCTTCGGCATTTTTTTGCGACAGCAGGGTGCGCGGAAAATTTTTTTTAGGACTGTTTCGTATTCGGAATTTAATTATCTTCATCCCACTCTACTCGAAATGAAATAACAATTTTTGGTGCAGAATGCTCCATTTTTTCTGGCAAATATTATTTCTCACGAAAATACAATGGTGCTCAACTTTGCATCGTTGGAATGCAACGAAAATTTTCCTTTATTTTCTTCATTTTTTATTATCTGTAATCTTTTATGCATTTGATTATAGATTTTCAATGAAAAATCCTCGAAAATGTTTCAATAATTTTTGTACTCGAAGTGTGCCGAAAAAAAATCAGCAAAGCGAAGAAAAAAATTACGTTAAAGATTGCATCGTTGGAACGCACCGGAAATTAATTTTGTTTCCACTCGCAAAATATTTTTCCGACCAATGCGGGCTGCAACAATCGCTTCGACGTTTTTCAGGATCCTGATTTAAAAAAATGAGGTTGAAGTTTGCATCGTTGGAACGCAACGAAAATTCTTATTTTCCAAAACCTCGACTTTTTGGCAAATCTTCGGTGCGAAAATCCCTCAATCATTTTTTAAGTCGCTTATTATCGATCTGAAATATAAAACTGAAAAAAAAGGTTTTCTAAAATAATCGAATCAAGAAAAAAAAAACAAAAAAAAAAAACGAATTTTCATTGCGTTCCAACGATGCAAACTTCATGACCATGAAAACTACTCAGACATTCTCAACGATCCCTATTAAAAAAAAAAAATAGCGTTGCAGTGCAATGATTTTTAAAAATCTTTCACTTCTGTATTTTTATCGTGACGTCTTATCTTTGCAACCGAGCTCGTGAATCTCTAATAAGAATACGCAAAAACGTTTGCGGAACGTTCACAGCGTGAAACGACTGAAAAAAAAGAAAATCTAAAAAGAATTGACCTGCGTTGCGTTGCAACGTTGCAAGCTTCAACATCATGCTGAAAATCAACGACACGAATTGGTGAGAAAATATTTTCGTTGATAATAAAAGTAAGGAGAAACAAAGGATGAAAAATAAATATCCGTTGAATTCGGCGATGCAAACTTCAGAACGATTTTTAAGAGAGGTAGCGTACGCTCGAGACGACTTTCACAAAAGTATATCTTCGATCGCCGTGTGTCACATGTGGCAACACACCTGACGTGGTCACCGGAGAAATTCCGAGACCGCGCCGACCAAGCGAAACTCAAGGATGCACGGTGCTGGTCCGCCCGTCTCTCTCACATCAACGGGCTGCCCAGGCGGGTCAAAGAGATTGCATTTTCAGAAAATATTTTTATTCGATAGACCTTTCAGCTATATTCCCTGAATATTTCATTGAAATATTCCTAAAATTAAATCAGCTGCACCATACTTCAATCTTTAAACGCGTTTTTCTCGAAACAATGTTTTCAAAGTCGGTGGACGTGATATCTCGACAACTCGATCGATTATTTTCAAACTTGCGAGAGATACGACGAGAAACATTTGAAGGTCGTTGACGGTCTCACTTTTTTTAAATCGCTCTTCATTTTCCAATAGTTACGTAAAAATATCGACTTTCTTCATAGATTTCGTATGGGCGAGTTTCAATTCGTCGCCACGTTGTTAAAAAAAATTATTTTCAAATTCGACGATCGTCAACGACTCGTATATATTGTTAACTTTGATAACCCCTTCGGTTTTTAGATTTCGGACGGACCGTTCAAGCTGGGGAGTGTCCACGGCCAAACGTCGCGAAAACAATTTTATCATGTGCCGGCGGCCATGTTTTTGTTGTTTTTTCGTATTTTTTGGTGATTTTTTCAAGGCTCTCAATATACGTATTCCCGCTTTCCGGAAAAAAAAATCCGAGACCTTTGGACGTTCCGTCGATCGAGATACGCCGAGGCTGAAAAAAAACTATGCGATCGCTCGTCACTGATGGCGATTCGATGAATTTTCGTTCCCAAGCACGGAAGGATAACCGCGCGAAGTGTATTCTCGCTCTGCTAGGTGCGCGAGAGCGCGGCCGGTGCGATTAGGAGCGGCGTGTAACGGTCAATATTGAATGAGCAGGCGGAAAGCGGCCAATTGCCCGTTACAGCTTTAGGAACGCGTGACCATTCGCCACATGTCGAAAGGCTCGCTGACATACCCTTTGGATACGTGGCTATGGAAATTCATCCGTATCCGGGATAACGCTATGCGCCGATCTGTGAAAAAGTTCAACGTGCGCGCGTGTGCCAAAGCGCCTGCGAACTAGCTCGAAAGGTGTGCAAAAAACGCCACTCGCGTCCTTAACCTTAAAACACGATCGTGCGGTATATCGCGATTCCTCTCATTTCCGACGTCGACCGCCCCCCTCCCCTTCGGGTCAGTAAAAACGAGCCAGGAAAATCAATTTTCCGATTGAGCACGTGACGACATCGGTTGACGTTGAACATTGAGAACTCACGTTTTTCCGTCGATTCTTCCGAAAGACGCGAAGCTACGATCCGTGCACTTCTTGGCTGGTTCGATAGCCGACAGCCGCATATTTCGAGGCTCTCGACTGGATCGAGCCCGGAAAAGTGAGGCACTAGCTGTCCGGGAGAGAGAGGCCCGCGATTGTGAAATGAAAAAAGAGACGTTCCATCGGCACACGGAGGCGAAAACACACAAGCCTCTGACCTAGTGACTAGAGAAACCGTGACGAGATCGCACACTTCGAGGATTAAGTTTCTCGTCCGGGCAGGTGCACATTTCGCGCTTTTACGATCTCCCGGAGCATTTCTAGCCCACCGCCGAATGTCACTTTTCTCTAATGCCCCCGCCCCCTTCGCCACACCCGACACTTCCTCGCACCGCGATGTTTGCCGGAGATGATTCTCCACACTGACTCGCCAGCCGTGTGCAAGTTGCGCGAGGATTTGCAACGACGAACACCTGTTCGCGGTACGCTCTCACTCGTTCACCTCACTTTACCGGCTGACGAGCCTTCTTGACTATTCGATCGTCTTTTTGGATGCTTGCGTTAGCGAAAAAGCTCGAAAACGATGAAAATTCGTCGATTTCTTTGAAAACTTCATGCGGATGCATGAAAGTTCAGCAACGCGTGTCGTATGCGCTAATAATTATTTTGCCGTGTCAGCCGAAACAGCAACCTCGCAGTTGCTTCGCAAACTGTCGATAAGATCACGTTCGAGAGATTCGAGAGCCACGGCGGACCGTGAACTGAGCGAAAAGCCGCTGCGCGCTCCGGAGACGCCGTGGATCAAACGCGCCAGTGCTGCCGCGCGTGGTGCTGTACGACAGTATCTCGATTCTTTAAGGGTGGCGATACCTTCGGGCGGAGAAGAAATTGCTGATTTTTATTATTTTTTAAAATGGAAATATTTCTCCATTTTTGAGACTCTGGATATGTTTTATTACTACTTGTGGCTGGTACAGGGTATTTTTTTTTCATTAGTCTTTAAAAATAGCGTCGGCGATATCAATTTGAACAAAAAATAACGAAAATTTTTCATTCACTAATATTCATACGCAGAATATGAACCAAGAGAAGGTGAGAAATGTTGAAAATGTTTGAAATGGTACGCTTTGAAACAAAAATATTACATTTTCCAAAAAATGACTAGATTTTGCGATAAATAAATACTTTTTGTTTTTTCAAAAACATTAAGGTACATGTTTTCGACAATAAGGTTAGAAAGATTTATACCAAATTTCATCAGAATCGGACGATTAGTTTTTCAACTATACGCCACGGCAGTTTTGAAAATGCCGTTTAAAAGACTAAGTCTAAAAAGTTATGAAAAAATCTTTCCTTAAAAAAAAAATTATGAACATCAGCAAATTTTTTCCTCGACCAAAGGTATCTTCCCCCTTAACGTCTGCTTCGACGAGAGCTAAGAGTCGTGAAAGTTCGCACAGTCGTGCGAATTCGACACTCGCATACTTATTCGGAAGATTTTTAACGGATGATAAATGGGATACGCTTTATCGCAAACTACTGAGGACGAAGTTTTGAATTTTCGCGGCAGTCACGTGGCTGGACGTGGCACTAGCCGCGAGTTCTACAATGTCCCGTTGGATCGCATCGATTCCACGAGCTACTTTCCAGCCGACTGCGTCGGAGATGGACATTTAGCGATGCCACTTTTCCTCGAAGGCGAACTCGGCCGCTGCCCTGTCGAACGGAGGCACACGGTCGCGGCGGCGCTGCAGTTGCCGCGTGCATCGCGAGATGGCGACACAAACCGAGGAATGTGACGCGGTCTCGTGTACGGTCCGTGCTGACCGACCGTGGCCCACACGGCGGCAGGAAGAGGCAAGAAGAGAGAAAAAGCGTGAAATGAATACACAACGTTTTCTCCCACATTTCTCGTCGTCCGCGCAGTTGGACCCGGGGGGATAAATCACTTTGGAGACATCGAGAACGCGAGGGTAAATTTTGAAAATAATAATTTATTTACAGGTTCGAACATCGGTGAATATACATCTAACGGTACACATGATCGACGTACAAATCTCCTTGCTCGCGGCTAAACTCTGAGTGAGATACAACGGTCGGTAACACAGATCCTTTCAACTGTTCTGTCCCATTGGCGCTCTGGAAAGAGTGTGTTACTGTTCTCTCTATTTTCAATGAATTACCATTTACGCTACCTCTCTGAAGGGGTTAGGCTACTAAGATAATGACGAACAGTCGTTGTTTGCTTGCGGCAATTCAAATTGAAGAGAAAGGTCCAATATATGGTGCTGGAATCGCACATCGAAGGTAAACTTATTACAATGCTAGAACTGCTGGTGAAACTTTAAGCGCGTTTTTCTCGAAACTGTCTTTTTCAAAACGGTGTACGCGATTTCTTGACATCTAATGAACGGATTCGCTTTACATTTGTTTCACTTGTTCAGTGCAATAGTCGTTTAGTCTTGACCGACGTTTTCCTCACCATTTTTTTCATTAGTTATTAACAATATGATCATTTTTTCTCGAAAAATGTAAAAAAAACATTCATTTTTTATGGTTGAAACACGATAACGAAAGAAGCTCGGTCGGATAGTGGCCTTACTTTGGTAGCCGACCAATTATTGACACTTCTCTTCTACCTACGCAGTGGTCCTTAAGGTGCCAATAACTGGGCCCTTCACGTGCCAAGAATTGTCACTCAAAGTGCCAAAAATTGGGCCCTTAATGTGCCAATGATTGGGTCCTCAAAGTGCCACACATTGGGCCCCTCAAAGTGCCAATGATTGGACAGCATCCCCTATCAATTTTGAGGGGAAAAAACTCGTTTCTTTTGTTTCAGATCAACCGGTTAGCCAAAATCACGTACACCGTGTTTAGCCCTTCACGTTCGAAGGTCCTGCACGAGATTGTTTCCAACTTCTTTAATTATTAACATTGTTTTATGAAATTCGCTACACAATTTTGTTAATGTACATACAAATAAATGTCCAAACGATTTTTCAAGCATCTTACTTCTTCAAATTTTTTTATTTAAATAAACCTGATTTTCGAGTCGTCACAGTAACCTAACCCCTCAACGAAACAAAAAAGCATCGATTTTATCGACAATCGATCACGGTCAACGTTACATCGTTCTTTGCAGTAAAAAGATTTATCGCCATCCAGAAGACGCGGAAGTAAATCGTTCGTTACAGCCGAATTCTGACGGCTGCGAAAATTTCTCACTCCCGAGCCAGAAGGGCATCGGGGACGCGTCCCGTCCCGCCGTCGTACACAGCAAAACAGCGTTTCCGTAAAGTTAAGCCAGCGATATACAGTGAGACATTTTCGTTGATCGTGACTCCTCGAGCGTGCGCGTCGCGAAGCGTTTTTTTCGCGTCGATTCCGCCGTACCCACAGAGCCACTCGCGGCGAGTCGCACAACCATATAACGGCCAAATCTTGTTCTTTTTATCGTTCGGTGATTCTGCTCACGCGCATGAGCTGCTTCGGCCCAAACTTCGACAACATTGCGCTGTTTCGGTAAAAAAATTACAGGTGCTGATCCATCCATTTTTTAATAATAATAATAGTAGTTATACTGGCAAAAAGTGGAGATAAATTTGTGCGGAGACGTCCGTTGAGCTTCTCACGGAAATTTTTCCAGCTCCGTCCTCGTCCTCTGCTCGTTATCGTAAAACAAAGCGACTAACACGAAAACATCGGAGAAAGAAAAAGTGCACGTTTCGCATGCGATACGAAATATACATTAGTCCATTGCTCAAAGTCAACTGATCAGCCCCACGTTTGTGGGGAGATACAGACTCGATCGTTGAAAAAAATATCAGGCAGCGATTGAAGTTTTTCGAGCGTGAAGAGTCATTCGCGTTGATTATTATTTCGCTAACAATACCCGAGTCGTAGGGAACTACAGAATTTTCTTTTTTTTTTTCCACGATTTTTCGCTTAAATACGATATGTAAATTTCTATGCAATCTTTAGTTTGTCCCACCGAGCGAATCCGTTGTAACGTTATTAGCATTTTTTTTGTCTCTTCAATAAAACTTCGTCTCTGCAACATCGATAAAATTATAAATCTTACAACAACCTGCTATCGATCGTGATAATTATTAGTACGTTCGAGTAAGTTTTAAAAATAATTCTTAGGGGTCGCAATTGCTAGGTTAAAAAATTCTTTAAACTTTCACGTCGGGAATCGACGTGAATATCGTTCTCATCGACGAGTCGTATTCGCGATTGATATCGAGTTTCGGCAGATCGAGAGTCTAAAAATTGACGATACAAGAGACTGAGTCACGTCTCGTACAACGATATTATTATTACTATTTTTATTTTTTATTTATCGTTTAGTTTCTTTTCTCTTTTTCTTTTTATACATAATTCACGATTTTCTCGAAATACGTCGACTGTACACTCGTATATACGCTCTTCGATAAACTACGGTTATTACAATTAGAAAAATGACATTTTCAGTCGCACCGGTTGTTCCCTTGTCTATGTATATATATAATACATTTCTTTTATATATTCCGATAGTCGTAACTCATCTCGAACGAAATCGGATGTGAACTTTTTTTTTCCTCCTTTTCTCGAGTACCCTCACGTATTTTCTTCCATTTCAATATGAAATTTGAACGATTGTAAATTATTTGGTCGAGCTTCTCTAACGCTTTTTTTTTTCTTCGAACGAAATATTATTTTCCTTTCTCTGTTACTTCTTTTTTGTTTAATTGTTCTCGAAATTCGAACTGTTTCTACAAATTTCGAGCTTACTTTACGTCAATTCTCGTTTTCTCCACTTTGGTTACTCATTGTACGTTGAAAATTCGGGACGAGCGTAAAGAAAAAGAAATAAATAAAAAAAAAATACGCTGCGACGGATTTCTCGCGGCGTGTCGATGAGTTCGAGAGTTACGATTCTCCGCGAGAGAGAGGCAGTAAAATCGATAGGTGCGTATATCGCTCGTACACACGCGTACACACGGCACGAAATTTCCAACGCGATGTACACGCCGTGCACGCGAGGTCTGTCCGAAAAATGTTCCCGGCAAAGAAAAGCCCCTGTGAGTGACGTTTTTCGTCGTTCGATCGTTGCGAGTGAATGACAAAATTCAAGAATGACGAAACGTCCGATAAATTGATGGAAGCGACGGAAACGCGATTGGTTCGCGGGAGAAGTTATCTTATTTTTTCATCGCCGCTTTTACCGAGAGTCGAGCGTTTGACCGATCGATTGTAAAGGATCATCTTTTTTTTTAGACGCAGCTGTGTACTGTAAAAGTACAACATTGAAGTTTATTAATATCCGAGCTCGTAAATGCGATATAAGTTTTATAGGATATTGAATATGGAACTTGATGCCTGAACAGTTTAACGCAGTTTTTTTGTATGAAAGTGCGACTAAAATCGCGATTTATTATGAGAAGTGCAAAATTGTCTATATGTTCATATTTTTAAAAAGGTGCTTTTTGAATTTTCTTGAGGAAAGATCTACAACAACAAAAAATCAATAAAACTCTCGGCTTTCTTTAAATTTGCTTTGTATAATTATATATATATATATATATATATATATATATATATATTATGGTGGTTGAAAAAAAAAAATTTCGTGGTAATCAACGGAAAACTTTGTGAAAAAGTAATTCATACAAAATTTGAGAGGTCTAAACATTTTTTTACGTAGTGCTCAAACGGCTTGTAATTTTTTTTCCATTTTTCGTCAATTTTTTTTAAATTTGTTTTCTTACTCTAAAAAAACACGTATACTTATTCAACGTTCAGTGATGTAAACACCGAGTTTTTGTGCATCAAGTGGTTGATATAATTTTCACAACCGAAGTACATATATTGGTTCCTAATCTGCAAATACAAATTGTTTACGGTAAAAAAAAATATTTAAATGATAAAATCATGTATTGTTACAGAATAAAGTAAATCAAGACTTACATTGGATCACGGACTAACATTTTCTGCATCGAGATAAAAAAAATTAATACTTCGATAATCATGAAAAAAAAATCAAATACGACGTTTGAGCTCTAACTAAAAAATTGTTCAGAACCGTCAAATTTTGCAAAACTTTTGTTTTCTTAACATACTTCAATTTTCTGTTGAGAAAAAACAACTATTTTTTTTAACCACCATAATATATATATATATAGGGAGTTGTGCTCAAGATGACACAGTCAGATAAGACGACACACCCTTAATATCTTTTTAAATATTTGCTCGGTAACGATGACGTTCTATGTTTGGCCATTACGGTGTTGCCAGTACCGAAATTTAGTATAGCCGTAAGTGAATGCGAGCTTTCACGTAATAAATATTTTTCGTGATATTGAAATGCAAAAAAAACTGACCACTTTATTATTTGGTGCTGAACATATACGTTGGATAACATTTTTCCTAGTTGAACTGATTTATTCATAATCTAGGGCCATTGTACTTCACAAATACTGCACAACGGATATTCCAACTCCAAAGTTTTTGTCACAACGAATAAACAAAATCTGCATTCACTTATGGGTAGGTTGACGTACCAGACGTCGCTGTAAGATGACACACTGTGTCATCTTACCCTTCTGCGTATAAAACTGGATACAAAATGAGATTTTTTGGCCTATCGTCATAGGATGCCTGGCTATTGTCAACAAACCTCGTCGACGCGTAAGAGCTAGTCACAAGGCCACATGACCAAGACCATTGAAGCTGTGAAGAAGAATAGAATGGGTTGGCTTTTAGCATCCGAACATTTTAACGTGCCGCAAGCAACACTTAATCGTCACTATAATAATGTTTCAGCTAATATTGGTTGCCATAAAGTAACCTTTGACCCAGAAATTAATGTATCTGAGCATAAGCCGGTGGACGTGTGTAAGATGACATACATATGTCATCTTAGACTGAAGTATGTCGTCTTACACACTGATTCTATTCCATTACGATAATAAACTTTTATGGACATGCGCTTGGCTTTAAATTCATACGGCATCTTTATTGAAACATTTATCGTAAACGAAAGAGTATGTCATCTTAAGCACAACTTCCCTATTATGTAGATAGATTAATATATGTAGATGCCAAGAAATAAAAAATAAAATTTCGACACTGCTGCTGAACACTCCGTGTGCCCCTCTAAACAGTAATTTGGCCTTTCACTGGTCATTTTTGAACTTGGAATCGACTGCACGCGAAAATGCGTCGAGAAATAGGTAATCTAATGACATTTTACCAATGTAATGTGATTTTTCTACCATGTGGAAGCTTGCATCGTTGGAATGCGTCCATAGTGCTTTTTAAATTTTAATTTCTTCATCATCCAAACTCTTACCTCGCAAATTTGGACTATAGATTTCTGACGGGGATCCTAAAAAACGTGTGAATGATTTTCAAAACCGAAATTTGCCAAAAAGTTTGGCCAACTGAACTTTCGTTGCGTGGTAACGATGCAAACGTTAATATCATATTTTCATACACATGCACTCGTATAGTACTAGACAAAGTACATAAAGGACACTGCAAAGTAAACGACAAGTTGCCTACTCTATTTTGTCCAATATGGAGTGCATATATGTTACCGTTAAAATCCGTTTTCAGTTTAATCGCATTTTACCCAGTAAAGATTAGTTCTGACTGAACGCCTTCGTTGCAACTACTTTTTCTTAATGGCAACCAGAAGTCGTGGTTAGAAACCCAAACAAACCCAAACTTTGATCTCATTCGAAAACAGATTTAACGGATCCATTGCTTTAGAACTAGTTTACAGAACGAACCCAAAACAAACAACTCAAACAAACCCAAACTTTGACCTCATTCGAAAACAATTTTAACCGATTCATTTCGTTAGAACTAGTTTTCGGAGCAAACCCAAATAACCAACCCAACCCAAACCCAAACAATCCAAACTTTGCTGACATTCAAAAACAGTTTCAACTGATTCATTCCGTTGAAACTAGTTTTTGAAATAAACCGAAATAAACCCATACAATCCAAACTTTGCCCACATTCCAAAACAGTTTTACCTGATTTATTTTGTTAGAACCACTTTTTGAAACAAATCCACTCAAGTAGCCCAGCCGAAGCCCAATCAAGCCCAAACTTCGAGCTTATTGAGAAACAATTTTAACTGATTCACTTCGATAGAACTAGATTTTGGAACAAACTCAAACCCAAAAACTCAACGAACAAAACCCAACTTTCACCTCTTTCGAAAACACTTCTACCTGACTCATTTCGTTAGAACTAGTTTTTGGAACAAAACCAATCCAACAGCCCAATCCAAGTCCAAACAACCCAAACTCTGACCTCTTTCAGAAACAGTTTTAACCGATTCGTTTCGTTAGAACGAGCATTTCCTAGTTTAGATAACTTTCAACTGACATTCAAATTTATTTATCAGTAAATTCTAGTTTTCACTGGGAAAAACCAGTCGTAACGAAGACCTCCAGTAAGAACTAGTTTTTACCAGGGAAAACGAGTTCTGACTGTAACATATAGATATGGTATTTACCAATCGGATCAATGATTCGATCTATCGATCGACAAGTTCACGAAACGACGCGATTATCGTTCGAGCTCTAACATTTTCTCCTCGTTCTCCTCGGTCTCCGATTTATTTTCTGTCGTGTCGCTCGTCTCATCATCGTTCTCGTTGGAACGTAGGTAGGCACTGGAAAGTGCCGTTTCATTCGTGTAATTGGCCGTGAGCGCGAGCCCACGACGCAACACCTGTCCCTAACGACGCTTCACATTCCAAATTAGTTCAACAATAGGTGAATCGTTGCTGCGTGTGGAGTGCGAGCGGGATCGCTCTTCCGCACCGGATATGCGCTTTCCGGCGTAGAGGAAACACGAAACCGCGGATACAACGCGATCGCTTTATGCGTTCCGCGCGTCAAATTTCAGGGGTTACCCCCACTTGCGATTTTGAAAAAATCGATTTTTTTATTGCATTTTTTTGAAGTATAAGTATCTGAGAATATGACCTGAAAATTTCAAGTCGATCCGAACAAAATTGACTGAGATATGAGCGTTGAAAGAGAAGAATCCGTGAATTGAAGAACTGAAATTGAAACTTTAAACGCGTTTTTCTCAAAATGGCATTTCTGAAGTCGGTGACCAAGATTACTCGAACACTAATGAACCGATCTTCTTGAAATTTTGCAGGCTTATTTAATACATAAAAATGTAGTCTTTAATCGTTCGATTTTTTTTTTCGAAAAAAATGGCCGTTTTATAGCCAAAAAAACGGCCGTTTTTTTTCGTTAAAATCGAACCATTAACTTTGACTGTCCGCCATTTTGTGAAAAATGAATATTTTTTAAAATCCTTCGATTAAAGACTAGTTTATACTTATATTTGACTAAATCCATCCGCATTTTTTTTTCAGATGATCCACTTCGCCGCAATGTTGGTCACCGCAAACCGTGTATATAAAAATATTATTTCATTGACGGCCATTTGCCACTAAACAATGTAATATTTTTCAATAAAAAAATTACTGAAAGTTCTTCAAGATGTGTTCTTTAAGATGGTATATTGATCGATTAAAAAAGTTTTGTAGTTTTCTTTAAAAAAATTCATGAAAAAGGCCTTTTTTGCGCTACAAGTGGAGGTATCGCGTTAAGAGGTTAGGCTACTGTAAAAATGGCGAATACTCGTTCGTCCCTTGGGGCAACTCAAATTGATTAGGTAGATTCTAACATATGGTTCAGAAATCGCAGATTGAAGGTATGCTTATGATTAACGACTATAGAACTGCTGGTAAAACTTTAAACTCGTTTTTCTCGAAACTATGTTTTTTAAAACGGTGTACACGATTTCTCGATATCCAATGAACGATTTGACTTGAAATTTCGTACACTTATTCAGTGTAATACTCGTTTTGTCTTGACCGATGATATCCTTCTTAACATGTTTGTTTCGCTAGTTATCAATAATAAAAATGGCATTGTTCCTCGAAAAATCGAAAAAAGATTCACATGTTTTTTTTTGGTGATTGAAACATGATTTCAAAAAAAAGCTCGGTCAAGTCTTAGCCAATATTATCTATTTTATGAAAAAGACTTGTTTTTTTGTTTCGGATCAATCAGATGGCCAAAATCAAGTACACCGTTGAGCCCCTCACGTTCGAAGGTCCTTCTCGAGATTGTTCGTTACGTCGTTAATTATTAATATTTTTCAATGAAATTTCATACACAATTTTTTCAATGTACACATAAATAAATGTCCAAACGATCTTTCAACAATCTAACTTATTCCTTCAAAATCAATGTTCTCAAATAATCCGGATTTTCGGCTCGTCACAGTAGCCTAACCCCTCAACGCGCAAACATATATGTTTAACCTTTCATTATACATGTACCGAATCTATGGTATTAAAGTTTGCATCGATGCAACGAAAATATATTTTTCTCCTATTCCTACGGTATACAAGAGTCACTGCAGCATTTTTGATAATACTTATTAAAAATGTATGACCTATAGTTGCAAAAAAAATCGTAAATAATGATAAAAATAAATAAATGACGAATCAAGAAGAGTTTTCGTTGCATTCCAACGATGCAAACTTCAATACCATCTGAATATTTCGTTTGGACTTCTAACGAGAAAATTGGTCGCTTTTGCGAGACGATCGCGAAAGAAAAAGGAACTTGAGGTGAAGAATCTGTAGTGTGCGCGTGTTAATCATGTGTAACTGTGTGGGTGTCGAGGCGGAGCGAAACGTGCGAAAATTTTTCGTTACACGTTGAATAAATACGCGGTTGTACTTTGTTATACGTAATTCAAATAAAACGCGGGATTTTCACACGTTTTACTTTCTTCCCATTGTTTCATGTCGCGAACGAATATCTCTTTCTGTCTCCTCCTTCTTCGGGTAATTCTCTATTCGTTTCTCTCCTTTTTATACGATAGGCACTTGCGATAGTCGCACACCCTCCTCTCTCTCTCTCTCTCTCTCTCTCTCTCTCTTTCTCTCTTAATCACTTTCGTCCGAGCGTTAATTACATTGATTGTTCTCACTTCTCGTCGCGATGTGTAGAGAGAAATCGCGGGAGGGATTTCAATTGAGACGTTGCTCGCGCCACTAGTTACATTAAGGGAGCTTTCCAGTGTGAAATTTTCAAAAAATCGATTTTTTTTTTTTGCTTTATCGAATAGTATACACTCTTCCGAATATTCCCTGAAATTTTCATGCCGAAATTCAGATTATTTCGGTTACTGTACAGCATTTCTTGGAAGAAGGCAACGGAGCGCTACAGCTACAGCGAAACTTTGAACGCGTTTTTCTCGAAACAGCATTTTTCAAAACGGTGTCCAACTTGGAGGGCAGAGTTTTAAAGCTATCGAGTTGAATTTTTTACACAATATTCTTAACGTCATTGTTTATCGTGCTATGGAAGCTTTTTTTTTTTGACATCTTCCTATTTTTTTGTAAAAAAAACTGCCAAAAAAAATGCTAAAATCGATACTTTTTGTTCAAACCGGCGCCATTTTTGCAAAAAAAAAAAAAAAAAAGCCTCCATAGCACGAAAGCCAATTATATACCGATCAATAATCTTTTTGTGTTTTTTGTTTCAGATCAAAATTGTGACCCCCAACGTGGACACCACATCCAAGTGCATTTTCTGCAACAATTGTTTCATCATTTTTATAGATATTAATTAATAAATAAATCGATCTTTAAAAAATTGTTTTGTATTCTTCAATACCCAATTAATATACAAAAAAAAACCAGACCGATTAGATTATTTTTTCTTTAAAAAAAAAAATCGCGAAAAACAGCGATTTTTCGGGCTGTCACACTGGAAAGCTTCCTTAAATTCGCACGCGTATGCACGCGTTGATTCGGTGGTTAAAATTGTTGCCCAATTTCAGAACTGACGCAAATTAATCGATAAATATTCATTTTTCAATACTTTTACGAGCATGCAATTCGATGGCGTGGAATTTTCATCGCTGGAACGCAGCGGAAGTTCTCATCATTTTTTAAATTATTTATTTACCTTTCATAAGGTATAATTATTTTTTATGAATTAAGATCGCGGGTCTCTGACGAGAATGAGAACAGTTCGGCAGAAAAATATGAGCGAAAATGGAGGAAAAATAAACTTTCGTTGCATTCCAACGATGCAAACTTCACTATTGTGCAATTTGTTTTGGCTTGTGTGAGAAGCGACGAGCAGTCTTGGTATTCGTCGTGAAACCATCCGCAGTCACGTTTTAAGGATGTTGAGTCCCTATGAACCATGTTAATGTTAATTGTTCAATAAATAGCTTTTTAATCGTCATGAAATTTTTACACGACCTCCTGAATACTTCATGTAAAAACATACCAAATTTTCAGAATTCTATCATCATTACTTCAACCTCCTTAAGGGTTGAAATAAAAAATGATAAGAAAATTCTGAAAATTTGGTATGTTTTTGTATGAAGTATTTAAGAGGTCGTGTTAAAATTTCACGACGATTAGGAAGCTCGTTATTAAAAAATTAACATTTTGTTAAGAACAATTTTTAAAAGAAATAAAAAAAAATTTATCAATAAGCTTCGTTTTGTTTCCGTTGCTTTCAGTATATTGTAGATATTATAAAATTGAGAGGTCAAAAAAAAACCTTATTGCAAAGTTACATCAGTTTCCATAAAACAACAATTAATTTGTGAATGTTAATTGTTCAATAACGAGCTTCCTAATTGTCGTGAAATTTTTACACGACCTCTGAAATACTTCATACAAAAACATACCAAATTTTCAGAATTTTATCATCATTTGCGATTTGGGACTCAACATCCTTAATGGTACTCGAGTCGTTGAGTTGTATACGGATGACGAAGATACGTATATGAACGAAACAGCCATAACATTTCGTACATTATGCCGATTCGGCTTGTTTCTCTGGATCTACCGAATCATCGAATTTACCAGCCACTCCAAATCAACCGCAACTCACGACTACACTACGCATGAATTAGTATAGGAAACGCGTTTGCACCTTCTCTCATGTACATAAATTTACTCCTCAACTATCGCGGCTTTGAATCCTTCGATCTTATTATTGTTTCGACGCTGCATGGCGACGTAAAAGGGAGACCAGCTCCTTCGTTAAATATATCTGTCTAACTTTTCATCGTGTGTAACGCATTGATAATGCAACCCAATCTAAAGTTTAACGAAGCAGCGTAAACGTTTCGGTAGGTCAAAATTTCCTGACCTACCAAGCCTGACTTATCTCGAACAATACTGCTCCGATCAAGTATCGAGTATAATAAAACTTTTAGGGTTCAAAGGGGAACATTAAAAAATGTTTTTTGGTCCAAAATTCGGTAATTATGCAGAGGACCTTTCCGAAAAACGACGGGAAGTTTTGTTTTTTTTTTCACCATGATGTTGGTTATTCCATTATAGTAAGTGCTATGCCGTCAGGGGATGCTGACATGTCCCATTAACTTCATATGTAATGGAGTATTGAAGTTTCCGGAAACAGGTAATATTGCGATGCCTCGCTGAGCAGCTAAGTGTTTCCTTATACATAGGGTATAATGAAGACAACAATGTATATATTTTGGAACGATGAGATATGTTTTGATTTCGTGATCGTGAAATATGTTTTGATTTCGCGAATTGTTCTTCAAGCGTCAATATCCGGACCATGGTGATCGATGTTACATGATTTTTGAAGTCATCAGAGCCATGAAGGAAGAATAGAAATTTCGACACTTTTCGACATCAATCTTTTTCAAGATTTTCATCGGCCCTTATTAGGGCCACAAGAATGCCCAATGTAGTAAAACTGTATAATACTTCATACTCCCCAATGTAGGCATCGAAATATTTGAAAATTCCCTATTTTATCACGTGTTTCCTCGACCTTCAAAACCCCATAACTTATGGAATTAATGGAAAATGTCAGCCTCCCCCGACGGAATATCACTCATTATAATGGAATAAACAAGTTCACGGTGAAAAAAAAATGTTCCCGCCGTTTTTCGGAAAAGTCCTCGTACTGCAGAATTACCAAAAATTCCAAATGGCGACGTTAAGATAGACGACATGTTTTTTTAAATGGGATCATGTATTTTTTTCACCATAACATTTATCAGGACAACACTAACAACTGTTGTGGGAAAAGTTTTTTTGATAACGTTCATCATTTTTAGGTTAGAATACTATTTTATACTATTGTAGCGATATCCAAACTGTACCACGAGAAGCGTGTGTGGATTTGAGTTTGTTTGGGTTTGTTTGAGTTCGTGTAGGTTTGTTTGATAACCGAACAAACCCAATCGAAGAGTAGATCTTCGCTGCTCGTTACTTTGGCTAAACAATGGTATTATAACCTCAAAGTTATGAACGTCATAAAAAAACTCTTCCTACAAAAGTGTTAGTTTTGGCCTGATAAATGTTTTGGTGAAAAATAGTCATGTTTCCATTTAAAAAAATATGTCAGCCATTTTAACGTCACCATTTTGAATAATGGATCGAAGAAGATACTTTTTACCGTCTCCCTTTGAAACTTGAAAGTTTTATTGTACTCAATACTTGATCGGAGCACTATTTTTCGAGATTAATCACGTGTACGATTAAAATGGGACATCCGATATATATATATATATATATTTAAATGTCCGGTCGCTACGTCCACGCCTTAAGACGGCTGTGGACGTGGCGGAATTTGGTTTAGATTAGCGAAGTGCGGGCACGGAGTGATGGAAAAGCTCCAATTAGGAAAAGGGAATACGTAAAAACTCCCAAGGGTTCACGTTGGAACTGAGAAAAAAAGAAATATTAGGTGAAAAATAAATCCATCATTTTTGCATGAAATTGAAGGCAAAAATAATGGATTTCTTTTTACTACACCTAACATGTTAAATCGAGGCTCCACGCAAATATGCACGGCTATTTCCTTCAGCGTTCGAAGGTCACTCCGAAACTTTATACCGATTAACATTATAGTAAAGAACAAAGTAAAAAGACATCGAAAAAATAACCCTCGGTTCATTTGAAGTAAACCTCGCCAAAACTACGTAGCAAAACGTTGAAAAGATATGTTTTTCCATTAAAAAAGGTTTTTTCCATGAAAAAAATTTAGATGACACATTGAAAGTTGCTGAAAAAAACAGACAACGTATATTTGAGAACCGCGTAGGTTTTCGTGCCACTTTCAATTTTCGCAAGGAAGAACACATCGGGGCCTCGCTTGCGAAAGCATCCAAGTTTCGAGATTAAACGATCGATTAACGTTAATGTTTCTAAGGTAATTTTTACACAGTCTTATCTTATCCCGCGATCCTCCACTTCCGCACGTTCGTCGCGGGAACAACGTAATCTCGATCGTGCGCGCGTGCTTTTAACAGGGCGATGACGATACACCACGCACAGATCAAGCGAGACTCGTAATTACGATACATCACGTACGAGCGAGAAAATTGCACGAACGAACAACAAAAGATAGGTTGAGATTCCTTCGCGAGCGCAGACCCGCTAAGACGATATTGCGTCGAGGAGGAAGTGGAGTATCGTGAAGCAGCCGCGAAAATATTTACAAAGGATGGGACCAAAGTTTGCTTCTTTGGAATGCAACGAAAATTTTTAAATCTTCATTTTCCTGTTCCTTATTATTATAAAAAGTTGTATTTTGGGATTCAGATTGTAGATCTGCAAATAAGAATACGAAAAATAAATTTCCGTGATCTTGAAAGCTTCGAGTTTCGGAACAATTGAATATACCGGGTGTCCCATTTCAATCTTACACCTGATTTTTCTCGGAAAATATTGCTCGGGTCAAATATTGTGTATAACAAAAGTGTTAGGGGTTAAAGGGGGACGTTTGAAAAAAAAAATTTGGTCGATCCACAATTCAAAATGGCGGCGTTAAAATGGCCGACATATCTTTTTCAAATGGGAACATACCTTTTTTTGTCATTAAAAAATTTGTCAGCTCAAAACCAACAACTTTTGTTGGAAATTTTTTTTGATATAGTTCATAATTTTCAAGTTGGAACATCATTTTTAACTTTTTTTTAAATATGTATTCCTCAGAGGGTACAGGGTCGTTTCCCTTTTACCATCCGTTCCTTTATTCCTTCCATTCCTTCCGTTATTCACAATCCGCTGCCCCCCAGAGTGTTGGCCGCAGCCACTCTTTCCTAATGCACTAATGTATCGCATTTGCACGAGGGCCCAGGGAAACTGCGGAAAACCTGAGCCGATACAGGCGGCTATATTTTGCTGACAATGAGTTTCAGTTGTATTACCATCAGAAACTCAGACAAACTGCCTCCCGCTCAGAGGTTGACGCGCAAACCAGTGCAGGGGCAAGCGGTCACCGCTCCAAGTATTGACAGCCTCCATGCTGCTTAACTTCAGTGACCGCCGAGCCCGCACACCGACCGCGCACCCACCACTGTCGGTTCATCATTTTCAACTATTTTAGCGGTATTCGGGATGTACCACGAAGAGGTCTTTAAGGGGTTACCCCCACTTGCGATTTTGAAAAAATCGATTTTTTTATTGCATTTTTTTGAAGTATAAGTATCTGAGAATATGTCCTGAAAATTTCAAGTCTATCCGAACAAAATTGACTGAGATATGAGCGTTGAAAGAGAAGAATCCGTGAATTGAAGAACTGGAATTGAAACTTTAAACGCGTTTTTCTCAAAATGGCATTTCTGAAGTCGGTGACCAAGATTACTCGAACACTAATGAACCGATCTTCTTGAAATTTTGCAGGCTTATTTAATACATAAAAATGTAGTCTTTAATCGTTCGATTTTTTTTTTCGAAAAAAATGGCCGTTTTATAGCCAAAAAATGGCCGTTTTTTGTCGTTAAAATCGAACCATTAACTTTGACTGTCCGCCATTTTGTGAAAAATGAATATTTTTTAAAATTCTTCGATTAAAGACTAGTTTATACTTATATTTGACTAAATCCATCCGCATCTTTTTTTCAGATGATCCACTTCGCCGCAATGTTGGTCACCGCAAACCGTGTATATAAAAACATTATTTCATTGACGGCCATTTGCCACTAAACAATGCAATATTTTTCAATAAAAAAATTACTGAAAGTTCTTCAAGATGTGTTCTTTAAGATGGTATATTGATCGATTAAAAAAGTTTTGTAGTTTTCTTTAAAAAAAATCATGAAAAAGGCCTTTTTTTGCGCCACAAGTGGGGGTAACGCCTTAACGTACCGAGTGTAAGTTCGTGTGCGTGTGCGTCGGCATATGCGTGCGTACGCAGGTGTGTGTGTGTGTAAAGGAGGTGACAAGGGAGGGGATGGTAAAAGGGGAAGAACCCCGTACCTCTGAGGAATATATATTTTTAAAAAGTTAAAAATGATGTTCTAAGTTGAAAATTATGAACTCTATAGAAAAAATTTCCATCAAAATTTGTTGGTTTTGAGGTGACAAATTTTTTGGTGATAAAAAAGAGGTATGTTTCAATTTAAAAAAAATATGTCGGCCATTTTAACGCCGCCATTTTGAATTTTGGATCGACCAAATTTTTTTTTTCAGACGTCCCCCTTTAACCCCTAAAACTTTTGTTATACACAATATTTGATCCGAGCAATATTTTCCAAGAAAAATCAGGTGTAAGATTAAAATGGGAACCCCGGTATATTAACCATTTGACCCAGATCTAGACAGTAAATTCTTTGTTACATACTGCATGAACCCTCCAAATTTTAAATCGTCTACACCGTTTCTATAAAGTTTACAATTGAAGAAACACTTTTCAAGGGGGGAGTACCTTTAGGCGAGGAAAAATATGGTAATTTTCATAATTTTTTTTAAAACAGAGATTCCTCCACCATTCTTTATGTATGTTTTATTACTCCCGTTGGCTGTTACATGGTATTTCTTTCTTTTATCGATCTTTCAAAATAGCGGAGGTATGGCTAAAAAACTAATCGACCGATTCTGATGATTTTGGTATATATCTTTCTAACCGTGTTGTCTAAAACATGAACTTAAATGTTTTTGAAAATAAAAAAAAAGCATATTTTTTATTGCAGACGTAGCAATTTTTTTCGGAAATTTGAATCTTTTCGTTCCAAAGCGTACCATTTCATCGATTTTCAACACTTGTCACTTTTTCTTGGTTCATATTCTGCGTATGAGTGTTAATGAACGAAAAATTCTTCGTTGGTTCTTTTCGGATTAATTCCGCCGATGTTATGTGTCACCACCGTCTGATAAGATCCGCCGCAAAACACTTAGAAGACCGCAATTTTTAAATATTGATAAAAAAAAATACTATATCACCGCCAGAAGTAGTAAAAAAACATTCCCTATCTCTCAGAAATGGTAAAGAAATCTTTCCTTAAAAAAATCCTAAAAATCATCAATTATTTCCTCCCCTCAAGATATCTTCCCCTTAAAACAGGGAGATGCCTACGCTCACCGCTGATTGGCAGTTTAACGCACGAAATAGTGTGAAAAAATGTTTAAAATATTACGAAAAACTGTCAAACCATTCAGTACATTATGACAATTTCGTCTCCCTCTACATTATGACAATTAGGCATCTCCCCAGAAGATCGATTTGAAATTTAAAGAGTGCATTAATTATATAACAAAGAATTTACTGTATAATTTGCATCAAATGGTAACGTATCGTCAATTATCCCGAAAGTCCTTAAGGCAGGATTCTACTTTGAAACTTTGAAAGGCTAAATTGGATGAAAACACCCACCTGGAACACGTCGAAGGCATATTATATGGCCCAGGCATCGCTGATTGAGGGTAAGATAATTTTTTCTACGATTTATCACTCACCAAAACTTTAAACGCGTTTTTCTCGAAACGACATTTTCAAGTACCGTGGTCGTGATAACTCAAAAAGTACTGAACCGATCCTTATGAAATTTGGAACACATATTCTATATGTGTGTACCAACCGACCTAACTACAATCAACTTAAAATTTTGATTAGAACTATTTTTTTATTGCAAAAAAAGACCCAAAAAAACGCTTTTTTTTTTCGTATTTTAGCCGCCATTTTGTTAATTTTG
Organism: Ophion costatus; assembly: GCA_951751655.1. NCBI lineage: Eukaryota > Metazoa > Arthropoda > Insecta > Hymenoptera > Ichneumonidae > Ophion > Ophion costatus. The sequence goes on along the minus strand of OX632365.1, from coordinate 23,845,248 downwards.
CACGTATATAAAATATTCTAGTTAGGTCGGTTCCTGAAGACATACTGAACATGAAACTATTTGATTTTTTTGTTTCAGACCATCCGTCGGGAAGATTTCACGACCACGGCAACGGTACCTGCTTTTCGAGGCGTTGGCTTTAAACATATTTTACGTGTACAAAAAATGAATAAAATACATAAAATTTTTTTTTTATGTACTTAAAGAGTGTATTCATTGAACAGTTTAAGCCCCATATCGATATCTTTAATAGTATTCTCAGAAAAAATTCACGAAAATAGCGTTTTTTTCATGGTTTCAAAGTAGAATCCTGCCTTAAGTCTGCCGTGAGAAATTTGAGTAGGTAAAAATAAAGTCATTGCCGTTGCGTTCCAACGATGAAAACTTTAATCTCATTACCAAACGTGGGCTGGTACTTCATTCCCGTCTCGCATTATTGGTCTCTGTATTTTTCTTCCCTTTCCTCGACTGTCTATTGGAATTCGTGATGAATTAAACGCTAGTAGTGATTTGCTCGATGACCGTGACGTCCCTGTACCTTCGTGGCCTGTTGGCGTTTGATCTGAAGGAATCGTGATGATTGCCAAGACCCTCGGGTACGCTCTTGCTCGGCCTGAGCGGTGCTTGCTGATAGTGATGATGATGATTGGTCGGCTGATAGTAGTGCTCGGTGGAGCGCAACTGACGCTCGATTTCCTGTTCCCTCGCCTCCTGGTCGATGTCCAGCCGAAGCGACTGGGACTTTGGTAATCTCGGCCGCGGGGGTGGCGGACAGGCGCACGGAGGTGGCATCGGGCCACCGATGTGCGAAAGCCTGCTGGAACCTCCACCGAGTATCGGTGACGTCGGCTGGCGTCCCCAACCGACCAGAAAGAGGAGAGCAGCGCCGCACAAGGAACTCAGAGTGCACGCGTAATAGCCGACACGTGGACTACTCGCGTTCATGTAGCCTGCTCCGGGTGACCAGTCACCAATCATGAAAAACAGACAGGAAAAACGAATCGTTAGTTCCACGTGGTTTCGCGTTCACAAACTCGAGCTCCAGATCGAAAGACACTGTCTTAAAACCACACTGTACAAAATTTCTGTTTAAAAATTAATACACAAGCGTAGGAAGTTTTTATGCGGATACCGCTTATGAAATTTCAGATACGATTTTGAAAATGCAAAACAGGTTATTCGAAAAATGAAAGTGTAGCTCCGTAATAATAATATACTCGTGCGTTTGAAAAATAATGCACGTGTAAAGAAATAATCACATCCAAGTATATTGAAATCAAGAACCATTTGTTGATATCAATATACGAGTATATATTAAGAGGGGAAATGACAGGAAAATTTTCAATTTTTCGAAAAAAAAAATGTTCGCTTAAAAGGTGCTTTAGGGTCTTAAAAATAATATACCGAATGATGGAATACGGCAAAAGTGTCCGAGTGCCCAAATTTCTTGCGTTGAATACAACGCTTTTTCACGACGCTTCACTTTCGTGCATACATATATAACATAAATAGTGATAAAAAACAGTGATATTTGTAAATCATTGTCATTATGAGTGACACATCGTCGAGTCGTGTTAGAAAAGGGCCGCAAAAGGATACTGCGTACGAAAATCGACTGTACGGTGCAGGCATTGCAGATTAGAGGTATATGAAATTTTCATATGGTTTCTCAGTACTTAAAACTTTAAACGCGTTTTTCTCGAAACCACTTTTTTTGAGCTTGCCGAAGACATAACTCGAGCAAATCTTTACCGATCGACTTGAAATTTTGGAAGTAGCTTCGAAACATCTTTCTCCACGGAACTACGTAGGATTTTTTTATTTTATATGGCTTAGTTTTTTTTTATCAACGATTTTATGGCGTTTTTTTTGTTAAAAATTTAACGTTATTTTCAAACATGCACCATTTTGCGAAAAATCAATATATCGAAAAAATCCTACGTAGCTCGCTAGCGGTTGTTATATGGGAACTAAAAAATTTTGGTTTTTTCTTCCAGGTAAAAAATTAATGAGGCTACGTCTTCGGCCATCGACACGCTTTCAAAAATAGGCGCCTTGGGGCATATGCTGCGCAGCCGCCATTTATAAATATTTTTTATTGAAAAAATTACATTTTGTACTTTTTTAGTATTGCTATAAAACCTACTTTACAGATTTTCGATTGATACTTTTATTCAGCCAAAATTAATTCCCGAAAATATGCCTATTTTTTTGTGTGTTACTGTGATTTCCCCCCTTAAATTCAAGAACCATTTACTAATATCAGCATACGGGTGTGTATTAATTTCCCAGAACCAAAGTATTACCTTTAATGTACACTGTAAGGAGCTTCTGTATAAAAATTAATACACAAGCATATGATGTTTTTATGCGGACGCCGTTTATTAAATTTCAGATATTTTGAAAATCCAAAGCAGGTTATTTTAAAAGTAAAAGTGTAGCTCCGTAATATTAATATACTAGTGCGTTTGAAAAATAATGCACGTGTAAAAAAATATTCACATCCATGTATATTAAATTCAAGAACCATTTGCTAATATCAACATGCGGGTGTGTATTAAAATTACTGATCCTAAGTATTAAGTTTATTTCAGAAATCGACAATTAAGCCCACTGAAAATGTGACTCGTATTTATCCTCCTCGACGGGAGCTAGAGGTAAAAATAGGTGGTTTTTGTGAGATTTCTTCCTTCAACACCGGGCGGCGTAAAAAGGGAAAAACAATTTTCTTCCCGATAGGCGAGTTCAAGAACTGCGACTCTGGCGTGGATATGGAGAGGTAACGGATTTGCGACACTCTCCGACGCGTGCACGAGTTGCGAACGCGTCTGTTTTTCCCAGGACGATCGTAGCCGGTGGTCGGGTTATATGCCCGACCGAAGCTGCGAGTGGCTATGGGAAAGTGCGGAACAAGGCGCCGTCCCTCGGGCGCTACGCGGACTACGCGCGACCATCGGTCGTCGCGAGCGGCCGAAGTGGGTTGAGCGCGTTTTGTATTTTCAATACTCTGTTTTTTATATTTGAATTAATATACAACTGTTGTAATCTTTAATTCAAGGCACGGGTTGATGCAATACATTTTCCATAAATTTGCAAACTTTTCTTGGAAATTCCATGTTGCATCTATTAAATTCTATATCCACGTTAGAATTTCATGTTCCTGTTTTAAATTTACGGTACAAGTGTCTTAAATTCAATTTCATTCACTGAGTTCGTAAAATTCAATTCTTTTGTTCCTTAAATGTAATGTAAATTTAATATAATTTTCACGTTGTTTCATGTGATTTTCATCAGTGTTTATGAATTCTTTTTTCAATTCCAGTTTCGCACTTTTAAATAAATCTGTTGTAATCATGCATCGTACGTATCGTAAAATTCAGTTTCACATATATTATATTTTTCAGGCAGCTGTAAGTAAATTTCAAACTTGTTTTGTATTTTCAATGCTCTGTTTTTTATAGTTGATTTATCATACATCTGTGCTAATTTTCAATTGAAGACACGGGTTAATGCAATACATTTTCCACAAATTTACAAACTTGTCTTTGAAATTCCATGTTCCATCTATTAAATTCTATATCCACGTAAGAATTTCATGTTCCCGTTTTAAATTTACGATACAAGTGTTTCAAATTTAATTTCATCTACTGAGTTCGTAAAATTCAATTCCTTTGTATCTTAAATGTATTGTAAATTTCATATCTTTTTTTACAGTGCAAAAATCGAAAGTTCATAAGTTTCGAGTAGGGCAGTATGGGCTTCTATGAGCTGCATCTGCGCTGCTCACGATAGCACGCAGATGGTACAGGCTAGATGTTGGTTTGAATGTCATGAACGTTGCCACTATTTGCGCGCAAAAAGTAAAAAAAAACAGTTCGTCGTTATTTTGGTCTCCAGCCCATGCTTGCGGTGTTACAGCAATCAAGTAAGTGCATTTTGATTTCATAATAGTGTATTTCTACGATGACAGGGTAGAACATAATTCAATATTGATAGTCTCAGGGCGACTCGGTCCAATTAGTGAAAAAATGAGAAGGGGTCATGAGAGCCAAAACAAGCGGGGTCGTTTGCGCATGGCTCATTAGATTTGCATTAAAAATCAGGTGTTTTTTCCCACCCAAGTGCCTATGAATCTTTCTACAAAAACTATTTCCTTTTTTCACGATGCGAAAGTGCAAGAGAAAAACTGAACGACCTATAGTCGCCGAAGATCTGATGAAACGTGCTGCAGAAGAAGTCATCAACGGCAAAAGTATCCGGAAAGCGGCAAAAGATAACCAATTACATAGAACTGCCCTTTCTTCGTCTTTTTTAGGTTTCTCTTGCCTAAAAAACGTTTATCATCCCACTTGCTCAACTAGCCCTACTAGGTGGGTTTAACTGAGCTATCTGACTTTTGTGATATTCATGTAAGTTTAGTTTAGTAAGCAACGTCTGTACTACAGTTTTTTGATGGTGTTACACAGCCAAATAAACAACCTATCTATTGTGAAAGATATCATTACTTATCTCTTCATTAATTCGGAGATATACTGTTTAGAACAAAATCATGATCAAGTGTTCCCGCTCTGCCCTAGGTGTAATTCCTCAAGGATCGTGAATCATGACACTTGGGTCTTTTTCCGAAACTCGAACTACCTTTGAGAACAATTGAATTGCAGTTTTCGAATTACTAGTTTACATCGCAGTTTTTGCATTTGGTTTGGTAATGCAAAAACTGCAATTCAATTGTTCTCAAAGGTAGTACGAGTGTTTCTTTTATCATGAAAAACTATAATATTGCACAGTTTATCACTATGAGAAAATATAATTTCGCAAAGTTTATTATCGCTCAAAATATTATTACGAAACAATACAAATGAGCACAGTTATTGAATTATATTTTTCAATACTTCAGCATCTCAACTTACTATGAAAACACGTGCATTCAACCGACACTGATACTTCCCTCCGCAATTTACGAGTTTTCCCAGCAACCATACTAGATTGGCCAAACCTGAATATTTTTTAAATTAAATTCACTAATCAAATGATCCTTTTTTTTATTTTTTAAAATTTTCATCGTTCGATCAACCTAATTTAGGCGTTGTATCTGTGAGCTCGTGGAAACCTCCGAGTAGAGCTTTTATTAAAAATATCTGCGTCTAAAAAAAAACGGATCCTTTATCGCTGAAGCGCTCCATCCTCCTCGACCTCGTTTAAGCTGCCTTCGCGGGCTGAAGGTCGGTATTAAGGGGGAAGATACCTTTAGGCGACGAAAAAATTGCTGATTTTGACGATTTTTTTTAAAGGAAAGATTTCTTCACCATTTTTGAGACTTAGGTTATGTTTTGTTACTACTTTTGGCTTTTACATGATATTTTTTAATTGATCTTAAAAAATGGCGGAGGTATGGTACGGGTTGCGGCGGATGTTGTCGGGCGGCGTGACACGTAGTGTCGGCGGGATTAATCGAAGAAAAACAACGAAGGATTTGCTTTCATTAACACTTATACGCAGAATACGAACCAAGAAAAAGTAAGAAATGTTGAAAAATCGATGAATTGTACGCTTTGAAATAAAAAAATTGAATTTTCCGACAAAAATGGCTACATTTTGCAGTAATTTTTTTTTTTCGTCTATATATATAAATAAAATAAAAAAGAAAATAAAAAGTAAACTTTTTTTTTATTTTCAAAACATATAGCGTCACGTTGTAGACAATAAGGTTAGAAAAATTTATATCAAATTTCATCAGAGCCGGATGATTAGTTTTGTAGCTTCACGTCACGCCAGTTTTGAGATTGCTGGTCAGAAGACCGTGCCATGCCGCTGCCATTTTAAAGATAAATAAAGACAAAAAATCACTCGTAACAGTAAAAAGTAGCAATAAAAAAAACCCGTCCCAAAAATGGTAAAAAATATTTCCATTAAAGAATATTATGAAAATCAGTAAATTTTTTCCTCGCCTAAAGCTATCTACCCCTCAATCTGTCATTGGTGCAGCGTGCCAGCCAACTCGAACCGTCGTCTCGCGATTCGGTGGAATCTCTACCGGAATGCGACACGCACGAGACCTTTGAAAATACTGCTCTATTTTGTTCGCATCGCTTCTCAAGACCCGAGAGAAAAAAAATATAGAAATAGTATCGTGTAAAAAAAAAAAGAAAAATCGAGAGAATCGATTGAAAATATCACGTCATTTTTATGTAAAGCGAAGCGATATTTTTAATCTTTCCGGAAAGGTTCAATGTCAAGAACGAGGTTCGCTCAATGAATTACCCGTGTGTAACTTTTCCAGCGCATTATCGAGGCCACGTGTTAATCGCAGTGACGCGCTTTCTCGACGAAGAATATCCACGCTTGTTACACGTCTCGCCCGCTTCACTTCCGTTTTCCCCTATTTGTTCGATAATTGTTTTAGGATGCAGAAGCGATCGTGTGCCTACGTAGAACCCTTGAATGAGAGCTCTATCCTCGAGTACTCTCTACCTCTCTCGATCGCTCTATACCTCCCTCTCGCTCTCTCTTTCAATCTCTCACAGATGCGAGATTGTCGCGCGATATACAGCGATCGTTAGCGATAAGGGATTGCCGCGAAGTGTGTGTATAACTATGTATGTAGCGTCTAGTTGATCGTGCACCGTTGCTGATTCATTAAAATTGTTTATTATGGGAGAACGTGCTGCAACGATTGCACTACATGTATATATATATATATATATATATATATATATATATATATATATACACATGTAGTGCAATCGTTGCTCTAGTAGTCGTGATCTCTTATCCTAGTATATAATTGACTGTACGGGAGACACAGATTGCATTGTACAGGGCGATTCACAAGTATTGGGATTTCCTTGGTGGGCGTACAGGGTGGGGTCATTGTGAGCAAAAATCTTTTTTCAACGGGTTAAACCTTTCTCGTGACTCAAAAAAAGAGAAAGTTTCGTGATTTTTTTCTGGAAACCTATGCAGGTTTTCCAAATTTTTTTTTTACGTTGATGAGTATGGTTTTGCGTGTCTTTGAAAATATTTGTATTGGGAAATATTTATAAAGGGTGCCTGAAAATGACCTGACATTTAAATTTATTGACAAAACGTATTATTTATTTGAGAAGTATGAATATTTTTGATTTGATGTAAGGTACAAACATGGAGGTTATGTGTGAAACACAATATCCGATAAAGGGCATAAACGGCATGGACTTCGAAGACATATTTGTTCAAGAAGATCAAGGAAGCAATTGCACGCACCATTAATGAAATTAGTCCGCAGTTATGCTAAAATGTTATTGAAAATTTCGTGAAAGAGTGAACGTCTGCAAACAGGGACGAGGCGGCCATTTATCGGATATGGTTTTCCACACATAACCTCCATGTTTGTACCTTACATTAAAATGAAATGTTCGTACTTTTTAAATGAATAATACGTTTTATTGATAAATTAAAATCTCAGGTCATTTTGAGACACCTTGTAAATGTGGTGGATACAATGGTTTGCATATGCTCAGAAATAAATCATCTGAAATTAAAAAATCAAACGCATTTAGCTTTTGCATGAAATTATCTAGTATTTGGGCGAAGCATGTAATAGGATATTGATTTTTGCAAAACTAGCCGCATTCCAAAGTGAAAGTATTGATTTTCGATTAAAAAAAATATTGATACAAAAAACTATGCATGGAAAAAAAATCCTTCGTTCGAGTATTGCTTTTTGATATGTGAAAGAAGCTCGGAAAATTTGAAGCCGATCGGTGCAGTAACTTTTGAAATCCCTTGTGAGGTGAAAATCGAAAAAATTGTTTTGGATAAATTGCAAAAAATGTGTTTGCGTTATGTAGGCCCGGCCAAGCAGACTTGGCGAGTCAACATTTTCTTTGTGTAAATCGTACTTATACTTTCAAACGCGTTTTTTCTCAAAACTGTATTTTTAAAATTGCCTTCCATGATATCTCGACAACTATTAATCGTATTCCGCTGAAATGCTTATAACATAGTCAGCATATCTATAGTTATCACCCGAAGAACATTTCTGATATCTGCCACTTTTTTCTTTCTAAGCTTCAAAAGTCGAAAAAATAACGAAATTTGGAACCTACCTTTTAAAACCGTGTCAAAAATTCGATTTTCGATATTTCTTCGTTATTCTAGTTCCGGCAATAGCCTCAGGTCTACAAATTAAAATGCCGTTTGATTTTCTTATATCAGATCGATTCTCAGATCCAGTAAAGTCCATTCAACTCGTTATTCTTGTTTGATCAAATTCTGAGGGACTGTAAAAATGTTGATAAATGTGTGGTGAAAATTCAAAGATAATGTGTTTTAAGGTTTCAACGACAAAAATTCCCAAAAAAACGAAATAATAGCTGTCACATGCGATTATTAAAACTCGCCGGTTTGGGGAACCTCCCTATAAACGCCCATAGGTCCCTCAATTTTCAACGGATTGTGACATTGTCAGAGAATATTTTTGAAATGTCATATCTTGAGAATGGACCGAAATAAAAAAAGCGATATTGTCGAAAACGTCGACTAAATGTAAGTGCTTAATGAAAAAAAGCGTTCCCTGTATGTTCACAAACGGAAATTTCGAATCACCCTGTATACATGAATACACACACATGGTCGTGATCGCGTATCCCGATATATAATTGACTGCGCGGCACGTGAAGATATTAATCTCTGTTCTCATTTCTGTGATCGTTCGCAGGCACCCATATATGCATGCGCATAGCGTTCTTCGTGTTACCGTATCGCGGGATGAGAAATACCCTTAATCCACGCGCCACTTTCTCGCGACCGCGCTTTCATTCCTTAATATCTCCCACGAGACGCGGTGATTCTCACACTTCTTGCGCGAGCACTCGACGCGCAGCGACTCTCGCTGATTTACACACGCACTTCCGCCAGTAGCTACATCTCATGACGATCTCTTAAGGGGGGATTGTCTTTTTTTCGCAAAATTTACCGCTTTTTGGGAATTTTTTCGTGAAGAAAGTATACAACGGAAAACTTGTGAAACTTGGCATATAGTTTTATTGATCTGTTTACTACATACAAAAAATTTTTAAACAATTTCATCAAAAAATCCGCCTCTCACCCCCCTCGACGCGCGATGGTCCTTTTTTGATGGTGTGCACGATTTCTCAAAAACTATTCAACCGATTGCCTTCAAATTTGGACAGAATGCTCAGCTGACATCCTTTTATCGTTTGATGAAGCAAAAAAGCAATACGTTTAATAGTTTTTTATTTATAACAAAAAATCGATCAATTTTTTTCGAAAAATCGATACTTCACGTTCAAAACGTCACCAAATCGTCAATTTTTTTTTTTTCCCTTCATCGAACGATAGCTATATGTGTCTAAAGTAAAATGCTTTTTGGGTTTTTGTTGCAAGATGAACGTGAAGGCTGTAATCGTGCACACCATCAAAAAAGGACCATCGCGCGTCGAGGGGGGTGGGAGGCGGATTTTTTGATGAAATTGTTTAAAAATTTTTTTGTATGTAGTAAACAGATCAATAAAACTATATGCCAAGTTTCACAAGTTTTCCGTTGTATACTTTCTTCACAAAAAAATTCCCAAAAAGCGGTAAATTTTGCGAAAAAAAAGACAATCCCCCCTTAACGCAAGCGTTTCGGGGGGGAGAATACATAATTTTCTTTGATAACTTTAGTGATACGTTTTTTCGACTTTCATTGTGTATGTTAATTTTTATGGATGTACTTTTTGACGTTGAGTAGTTCATTCAAATAATCGAGTCGACAATAGTGGCCACGTGGGTGAACGAAGATCGATAGAGTTAAGGGGTCTGTGTCAGCTTCAAATTTGAAGAATACCATTCTTTTAAGGGGGCAGTTTTGTAGCTTAGAGTCTTAACTTTAATTCGCAACAAAGATTTTGTAGAAATTCCAAAAATTGACCGAGTTACGACAATTTTAGTGAAGGCTCAGGTCGCCCACGCTACGGCGAACCGCCGTCAAAATCTATTCGTCCGATTCACTTCAAATTCGGACTAAGGAAAGTTTATAACGTTTTCTATCGTATAAACGGATAATTTTTGAAAATATGTTTATCCGTTTGTCAATAACAAATGATCAAAGTTGTTTTTTTTTTAGTAAAAAAACTAATTTTTTGTTCCACAGCTTGCCATTTTCGTATTTTCAAAATTTCAAACACTATCCGGTCATATGGAAGTTTTATCATAATCCAAGAAATATTTTTTTTATTTTTCGTTTCCAATCATCCCATGCACCAGAACCACCTCCAGCGATTGGCAACGCAGCAACGGCTGCATTTTCTTTATACAAAACAACTTCATTTTTATCGATATTTGTCGATAAATCAAAAACTCACACTTGGCCAGACTATATCCTAATCGTGTCTAAAATCCCGATCTCTCAATCCCAATACTCTCGTCAGAAAAAAATATTGGCCTCCGACCGGTTTTTTGGCAAGCTGATGGAGACCCATCAAACGTGACATTTTGTTGTTTCAATTAGTCCAACCTCGATATGTGTTCATAACCCTGATGTTGATTCAACCGATAGTATAGGCTAGTTTACACGACGGCTCGAACGCGCGATAATCTCTCAAAAAATATACAAACCGGTGAGAGGAACTCCAAGAAGGATGGGCAGTGCTTCCGCTGCCTGAACGAGAGCCCAGGATCTCGCGAAGTGTCTTGCCCGGAGTCTCTCGAGAGCGAGCATCTTCAAGGAATAGAGTGCACCACCGAGGGAGGCGCCGTAGAGACCGGAAGCCAGCACGAGGCCCTGGTATTCTTGAACACTGCCGAGAGCCACCTGAGCTACCGCTGCAAAAACGCATGATCCAAAAAAACATGAAAGAAAAGCCGAAATCGTCACATCAATGTCAGCAAATTGTGCAGTTCTCTTGTGCTCTCGTACAAATGTGACCCAGTAGTGCATTAGGGAAGAAATGGCTGTGGGCAACACTCCGAGAGGCTTCCTCAGAAGCTGGACATCGGAAAAGTTTGAGGTTAAAATGAAAGGGATGGAATCGTAAGAGCCCGCAAGGCCATGCGAAGGAACATTGACGAAAATAAATCGACCCGTGCAGAGATCGTCGAAGATATCCAATTGGATTTCTATACTTGTCCCTACTTCCTGATGGGGATCCAATGGGTCATCGCATTGGATCCCATTACTAAAACGCCATACTCGTACATTGAATTCTGTATTGGGATTCTCCATTGGAATTCAATTCGAAACCTAAAGGATTTTCACATTATCGAACAGAATCCGAAACCATTCTTGATGGATCCCATCGCTTTCTGTACGCTGAATTTTCTAAACATAATATCACTCATCCACTAAAAACTGACATAACACGAACGTGCTGTTTTGAGGAAAACACATTTTAATTCTTTTCTCGCATTCGCGAGGCCACTACGACGTCAATATTTATCTAAATTAGCCTGTAATGATTTTGTCCATTAAAAAAATTATTTACCTTTTTGAGGATCATAAATAATATGTAGCCAATTGCAGTGGCAATCCTATCAGTGTTATGGCAGTTTTTTCAGAAGATGAGCGATGTATAGATATAAAAAATAAGTGGATCTTAAAAAAGTGTACTTCTTATCGTGAAAAAGTATAGATCGCTTAAAAAGTGTATCTTGAAAGCCGATTTGAATCCCATTACTGAAAAGCCACTTCAATTATAGTTTGCTATTCGTTTTACTGCGCTTTGACATAATGTCACCGCATTAACACGCTCACGAATCGTGCAGGTTATGTTTCAACACGCCGAGTTTTTTCTCGTGACTTTTCACATATTTTCGATTCGAACCTGGCAAGAACTTTCAAACGGCGTTCATCGGGG
>OX632365.1:23678411-23828411 GCA_951751655.1 Ophion costatus | reverse complement strand
TTTTCTTTAGTCGTCATTTTGCAGTGGCCAAAAAATTATGTAAAAGATAAAAGTAAAACGTTGAAAAATATTTTTATGTACAACATACGTCTTTAGAATAAACGAAAAAAGCACCAATTAGGGAACCTCATTGAAAAAAAAATCATGACAATCAGCTTTTCCGAAGCCAATCACACTGGAATGGTCCCTTAATTTACAAGAGAGATTATGTAAAAATTCACAAAATGTACCGAGTTATGAAGATTGGTTATTTGACCCTTTACAAAGGGTCAGATCGCCTACTGCGCTACGGCAACCTGTTTTCTTTTGCATTTTTTGCGGTACTATGTTTTATACATTTATTTTTCGATCCGTTTATCCATTTGTGAATAGCAGCTGACTAAAATGACTATTTTTTGGTCAAAAATCGAACTTCGTTTATACATCTTGCCATCTTCGTAATGTTCAAAATTTCACAAAAAGTATACAAAAGTTCTATTATTATACTAAAAATATATTTTTTTTCTATTTTGAATCAATCTGGTGGCTCAAAGCACCTACACAGGTTGGCCGTTCAGCAACGGCGGCACTTTCTTGAAGTAGTAATAATATCATTGTTTATTACTATTTTCCAATAAAAAAATCAAACTTAGCAAGACTATTTATCAACTGTGTGTAAAATCCTGATCACGTTTTACTCACGAAAAAAAAACACTGAAAATCGACGTTTGTTTTTTAAGGCGGGACACCAAGCTGACCGATAAAAAAGATCGATTTTTTTGCATTTTACAAAGTATGCACATTCAAGAATATGCGAAGAAATTTTCAAGTTAAAATATTAAAAATGGATCGGCTTACAGACAATTTAGTGAGATCAGGTAGCAACGATCTACGTACGTATAGAAAAACTTTCAATCGCGTTTTTTTCGACCTGGCCGGAATCATAACTCTACCTATAACTGCCCGATTCTCAATAAAAAAAAAAAAAATTCCGCAATCGCTGTAGCTATCGTTGTACCGAGCCGTTTATGTTATTTTCCTACAATTTAGTATTTTTCACGCCTCCCGACTATAAGTAAACATTTTGTCAAAATTACACTTTCTTTTTGAACACCCACCATTTTGTACATCCTTCTTTCTCGAAAAAACGGCTACAGACAACGAGAACTTTTCCTTATTTCTATTTTTCAGACCAACCATCATCGAGTTATCGATCCGGCCGTTGGACCACATTTTTTATACAGAGGCTCCATTGCACCCCAATAACGTTGTCCATTTTTACTTTTTTTTTTCAAATAAAGATTTCCACAAAATAAGTTCAATAAGTTCAATAACATACTTTCCTTCCACGTCACAAACTAATAATCCAGGGTACAATTTTTTTTTAAATGCCCCCCTTCGGTTAAATGGCCCCCTTAAACGCCAAGCTTTTGCAGATCCCTTAAGGATGTTGAGTCCCAAATCGCAAATGATGATAAAATTCTGAAAATTTGGTATGTTTTTGTATGAAGTATTTCAGAGGTCGTGTAAAAATTTCACGACAATTAGGAAGCTCGTTATTGAACAATTAACATTCACAAATTAAATGTTGTTTTATGGAAACTGATGTAACTTTGCAATAAGTTTTTTTTTTTTGACCTCTCAATTTTATAATATCTACAATATACTGAAAGCAACGGAAGCAAAACCAAGTTTATTGATAAATTTTTTTTTATTTATTTTAAAAATTGTTCTTAACAAAATGTTAATTTTTTAATAACGAGCTTCCTAATCGTCGTGAAATTTTAACACGACCTCTTAAATACTTCATACAAAAACATACCAAATTTTCAGAATTTTCTTATCATTTTTTATTTCAACCCTTAAGGAGGTTGAAGTAATGATGATAGAATTCTGAAAATTTGGTATGTTTTTACATGAAGTATTCAGGAGGTCGTGTAAAAATTTCATGACGATTAAGAAGCTATTTGTCGAACAATTAACATTAACATGTTTCATAGGGACTCAACATCCTTAAGAACCGTCTTCAAATCCAGCGCATTTATATATATCTGCGGAGGATTTCATTCGTGCATCATCCATATAACACACACACACACACACACACATGACATATATGACTCTCTTGATGATGAAGTTCGACGCCCGGAGCGTCGATCTCTTCCCAAACGAGACTTCTCGCCCCGGCGCGGCGACCCGGGAAAAGTTCGCCACGTCGTTCCGACGACACTTGACAACTTGGCACGAATTTCCGTAATAAAGCCGTTCGAAAGTTTCGTCCATTACGGAGCAATTCGAGCGCGTGTCCTATCCGCAAAATTTCGGAAATACGAACACACGCGTGCTCGCGATACATTCTTTCTCCCAACGTATGCACTATTTTTTTGCGAATAATTTATGTCCAGTAAAAAAAGGAAGACATAAAAAAAAACGCGTTTCGCGTGTTTTCGGCTATGTGGGAAGTTACCGCAAGCCCGGGAATTTCGGCGGGCCGAATCCTCCGCGAGCGCATAAGATATGCGGCGGGTGTACGTAACACGTACGTGGTGGATTTGAGGATGTGATTGGAGAATGGCGAGGCCTATGCATGTATGGACGGCAATCGCTACGTACAGCCGGAGTGCTTGCAGGGCTGAAAGGGAAGGGTGGAGGGTGGCAAAGGCGAGGGCTGGAGCAGATTCGAGTAGCTCGTGGATGGTGCAGAGGATTACTGGGGAGCTCATTGCCGAAGCTCGTCGCTTCTGTGTGTATGCATGTAAACGTGTACTGACCGACTCCGAGGAGAGCCGCTTGACAGAGGTATTGTCTGGACACGAGGCACTGCGTTGATGGTCTGGCGGTAACCAAACCCCAAGCTGCGCAACCGAGAGCCGCGGCAAGACCCAGGCACGTCTGCAAAAGGACCAGCGCGCTTGCCTCCAGTCCGTCCTGGTATCCTTGAAGCGCCTGCGAAACGTCCAACAACAAAAAATATGTGCATAGATGTCGCCCGCTCCAGCGTATTTGCAGCAATGAAATGATATATATATATATATATATATATATATATATATATATATAAACTAAATAAAATATATAAAATATAATATATTTAATATAATAATTATATTTAATTAAAATATAATATATACACGGAGAGAATTTTTAAGTAATTTTTACTGTGCAATCACAGTAACTCGGTGACAAATGTGCAATTCTGCAGGTTTTTAGGAAATAAATTATAAATTTTCATGGAAATGAATCAAAATTTACTTTTGCGTAACAGAAATTTAAAATATTTTCCAGAATTTTTACTGAAATTAATAGTAAAATTTCATGAAACGTAAAGATTACGACAATAAGTTAAAAAAGTGCTAATATAAATGAAATTTTTCAGTGGAACATTGAGAAATTTGCGTGTTTTCCATAAAAATTTAAAATGGAAGCCGAAATTTTCCGTGCGTCCACCGGAATTTTACGTTCTTTATAGTAAAATCAGTTAGGGCTAGGTCGCCTGACCGTACGCGTGAGCTCTGTGTGCGAGCGTGCGTATACGTGAACGCAAGCTGTGAGAGTGCGCTTGTGTATGACGCAGTATGACGAGCACGAACGACGCCGACCCGCGTTGCTTAGCAACAGCGGTACCGCGCATGCGCATTATAGTACGAAGCATGGGCCAAGAAAGCCTCGTGGTCTCGTGCAGTCTAACGTGTTCTACGCAGTTCTACGCAAGAAAACAAAGAAACGTGTAAAGAAACTTCGATAAAGGACGTCTACAATGGTACGGAAAGATGATATGCTAAAATAAGTAGCAATCAAGAACACAAATATTCAGAAATACAGTATATAGAGTATTTATTTAATCATAGGGAATTAATTTTTCGCTAGGGATTTTAGAAATTTCAAGTTTGTCCAGGTTATTTTTACTGTAGAAACTTGGAATTTTTGAGGCAGCCCATTGTTAAAATTCTACATGAAAACGTGTCAGAATTTTTACTGAAAGAAATGTAAAAAATTATGCTACTTGCTTAAATTTTTACATGAATGAAAGCAAAATATTAAAAGCTAGTGTCAATTTTTGACTATGTGCACATTTGTCACCGGTTTCAAATTTTTAATGTAATTTTTACGGAGATTTCACCGTAAAAAATACTTAAAAATTCTCTCCGTGTAATAAAAAATAATAAAATATAATATATATAAAATAAATATATATATATATATAAACACACACAGGGTGTCCTGGTATGAATGGATAATCCTGCAACTGTCGATAGATCAGATCATGCCCTACTATATGCTGGAGACTCAGTTTAGTAAAAGTCGCACAGTTTTCGAGATTTTGGGCTTTATGTTATTTTTTGAAAAAAAAATCATCTGCTTTTGGTTTTTCGCCTGCCATTTCTACAAATGATATGAATCGACAATAACTAAGCAACTTTTTTAAGTAATTGGCACCATATGCGTAGTATATTTTTTTTACATCGCAGGCTATCAAAGTCTGGTGTTCGTATTGGTTTGTATGCAAATTCTGCATGAGATCTTTTTTCATAAAGTTTCTTTAATATTTAAAGTTAAAAAGAAGACTTTCCTAGATGAAAAAAATTACCAAAAGTATTTTTTGTTTCACCTGGTTAAAAAAAGTTATTATTCGTAGAGCATGCTAATAGCATGCGAAAAATCAAAAGCAGATGATTTTATCTCGGAAACCGTGGGACTTTTACGGAACTGAAATTCCAGAATATAGTACAACATGATCTGACCTATCGACAGGTGCAGGATTATCCATTCATAACAGGATACCCTGTATGTGTGTTTATATATACACACTGGGTGTCCCATTTTATTTTAATCTTACACCTGATTTATCTCGACAAATACTGCCCTGATCAAGTATTGAGTGTAATAAAACTTTTGGGGTTCAAAGGGGTACGCTAAAAAAATCTTTTTTCGTCGAAAATTCCCAATGGCAACGTGAAGATTGCTGACATGTTTGTTTCAAAATGGGATAATGAATTATTTCTTCACCAAAACGGTCGGAACTAACTACTTTTGGGGGGTAAGTTTTTTTATAACGTTCATAATTTTTAGGTTAGAATATCATTTTTCACTATCTCAGCGCCATCCGGAATGTACGACGAGGAGGTAAAGTCTTCAGCATCCCTAGTGTAAGTGTGCGTTCGTGTGTGGGTTTGTGCGGGTTGGTTCGATAACCCGTACAAGCATTAAGTCTTTGTGGCTCGTCACTTTCGTTATCAAACTAACAAAAATGAACAAAATTATGAACGTTATAAAAATAAACTTTTCCTACAAAAGTTGTTAGTTTTGGGCTATAAAATGTTTTCGTGAAAAAATTCATGATCCTATTTTCTTTTAACACGTCGCCCATATTAACCTCACGAATTTGGATTTGGGACTGAAAACGATTTTTTTTAACGTCCCCTTTTGGACACCGGGTATATGTATATATATATTTCTGTATATATACAGAGTGTCACAAATATCACGCAACATTTAACACCCGCAGCTTATGCATATTGTTTCGTGACATTTGGGACACCCTGTATATATCGTTTTTCGCGTTTCTTTGGCTTCACTCGGGAAACCCTGATCGTATTCCACACTGTCCGTCGGCCTTTCCGTCAGAGCAGAGTGCACCCCGCGCTCAGTTGCCAGCTGTTCTGGAACCCTTCGGTTCAAATGGTCGCAAAAAATTATGAAAATAGCCACCAGCGGGAAAATTCAAGAAAAATGGATTTTATCGTAAGTTTATTATTATTATTATTAATTTAAATAAGACAGATAACGTACAACATTATTAGAACGGAGATGGCGGAACATTCGGATTGCGTAGGGGTTGAGATTTTTTTCCCCGCCTAAACTGATTGTCTATATCGATTTTCATTTGTCATATATAAATTCCTACATAAATTGTCACACTTCGTTTTTTTGAATCTCGAAAAGGAGACGAATATTGTTGCGAAATATTCGGCAGCTCATGACAATTGGAAATAAATTTATGTTAATATCAATGTGAAAAATTAATAATACAATTAATGCTAGTGGAAGTGTAAATGTAAAGAAGAGGAGAATGTGAGGGGGTTGGCGTGTAAACACCCCCAAAGGGAACACCTGATGCTAATGGCAGTGTAAAAAAATACAGAACAACCGCTGAGGCGTGCAATTTTTTTTTTTAATATTATTTTCACACCGCACTTGTTTTTCTGCCTTTTTTCACACTTTAATACGCATAAATTATTCATGTTCACTAACTCACATTATTCATATTTGAAATAAGCAAGCTATTTGCAAAAAAAATCGTCTTTTCTCGATGTTTTATTTTCAGTAAAACGATACGTGGAAATACTTTTGTTCGCCGTTGTATATATCGATAATAGGCATGCGTAGGGCAGAAACAGTGTAAGGGTGTGTGGCCTGGAGGGGGATGTTGAGGTGCGAGAAGCTTACGCCGAGCTTCCAATTACTACCGTTCAATGATACCGGAAACCCACCGGATACGGTACGCGATTAATACGTGGAAGCGCCTGCACACGTCGTTTGCATACGGTATGGGGAATTCCACGTTGAACAAACCTGTTCGGAACATGTCCCGGATTGCGGTTTCCTTTTGTGAAAACGTGAATGTCCAAAAAAAAAGCGTCACGCATCGCGACTGCTGTGATTTGTTTTTCCTTCCTTTAACTCATTTGAAAAATGCTGAGGCTAGCCGTCCGGTTAGCGGAAGGATAAGCGTCTGTTGTTCGTCCGGACAGCGGTTAATTTCACGTGGTTCAGGCTGTACAATGCCCCATACAAGCAATCCCATACACACAAACCCAAACAAATCAACCCAAACCCAAAATGACAAACCCAAACGAACACAAAACCAACCAACCCAAACCCAAACAAACGCAAATCCCTTAAAGCCAAACAAAACCAACCAACCCAAACCAAACGAACCCAAACACAACTAACCAACACAAACCCAAACCCAAACATACAATCCCAAAATGACAAATGCAAACAAACCACCCCAACAAACAAATCCAAACCCAAATAAGCAAACTCAAAAACTCAAACCCAAACAAAACCAAACAACACAAACCTACCCAAACGCAAACAAACCCGAAAAAAAACCTAAACCCAAACAAAACCGACAAACCCAAACCCAAACCCAAATACAACCAAACAACACAAACCCAAAAAAAATTATAAAAATTTTCTTCGGATGACTAAGTGTAAATTATTCTTCCGGATAGTTGGTTTAACAATTTAACACGGTCGGTTAAAAAAAAATATATATATATATGCATATATATATAGGTCCGTCCTTTGTCCGAGGGTAAAAACTATACGGGCGAATTTTCGATTGTTTTTGTATTTTCGTGCGCATCACTTACGATGTAGAATGCGGGTGTGTAGAGACCAAAGCCGGCCGCGCCGGCGGCGAGCATGAGCATTCTGACGGGTCGACATCCCAACGGGCTGAGGTCGACGAGTGGTTGACGCGGCGGCTTCAACGCTGATCTCTTCTCCTTAACTTTGCTCCGCTGATTTTTGAGATGCAGTATGGCCCGTCGCTGGGGATGATAGAGCGCGGCGCTGCGATATATGAGACCGAGGAAGAAGGCCAATGATAGTGCACCCGTCACCGACTGGAGACCCAACTTCCAGCCAAGCTTGCTGCGAACAACATCGCAACGACGAAGTTAAATTGAAGTTAAATTGAAATAAAATTTAAAAAACATTAAAAAAGAAAGAAGAATAAAAATTAAGCTAAAATTAAATTAAAGTTAAATTAAAATTCATTAAAAATTAAATCAAAATTAAATTTAAAGTAAAGTGAATAATCTAAAAAGGAAAGCGAAGAACGGACGGAAGGTTGTAAATATATGTACACATACACGTACACCGCAGTATATATGTGGAATACACTACTACTTAAAATTAAATGAAAATTGAATGAACATCAAAAATAAATTAAATTTGAATTCAAATCAAATTTAATGAACATTAAAAATAAATTAAATTTGAATTCAAATCAAATTTAATAAACGATTCGGTTCGTACTTCACTTAACAACCGTCATTTTTTTACAAGTTATTAATTCTGCAGTTATTGACTGTGGTATCATTAATAATAATAATTGACATATATAATAATATAAGAACGCCTTTTCTCTGGTTTTGGGAAATTCGTGTTTTCGGTATTCAGTAAGCGTTGTGCTACTAGATTCGGAGGGTGAATTTGCTCGACGTCGAAGTTTATGCCATTTTTCCCCTGGATGCGTGTATGCATACTTGTATTAACTTGTACGCAGACACGTATACGCTTTCCCCAAAACGGTACCACGAAATACATAATGTACTCCCGTGTACCTCCTATTATATTATATTTTATATATATATATATATATATGCATTCTATTCATCGGAGCGAAAGCCTTTTCGTCAGGGATATAAATGCGGGGGCGGAGAAACTACTCAACTGAATTCTATATCGCTCGCTATTTCGATAGAAGGAGAAGAAAAATGAGGGAAATATAAGGGCGAAGCTCAGTCGGAAGTGGGGCTTAACTTTGAGCAGGTGCTTTGCGAGATTATTGTCTCGATGTGCACTCAAAATTCTACCATCATTTCGAACTACTTACCGAACTATTATTTTCAACCATGTCTTACCAATGAAGTTTCTTCGCTCGAAAAAATACGTTTTTCTTTCGACTAAATAGAAATATGTAAAAACGTCAGTTTTTATTTCGGTGGAACAAAAAAATAGGAGCAGTGAAAAAAATCCGTTTTTATTTTGTTGGGACAGAAATATGTACAGTGAAAAAAATCCCTTCTTAATGTGCAGTGATGTACAGTGAAAAAAAGTTGGTTTTTATGTAGGGCAAAAAAAATGGTTTCTATTTTGACAAAATATAAATGTGTGCGGACTGAGAATAAAATAGAAGGACGAAAATGTGCTTCGAATCTCGTGAGAATATTGGATTCAGGGTAGAGCCCGAGTCGTTTAAAATCGAGCTGTCAATTGGGCGCTATTGCGAAATAATCGAGAAAATAATGGCCTCGCGCGAGAGCGCATAAAAATATATCGGGAGAAGTAAAGCGCGAATTATAGCTGACAAATAAGAGGGAAAAATTGTCGAGGTCCAACGGCGCATGGCAAGGGACGAGCGAGTATTTTCCATATTCATTAAAATTGCATAAATAATTCGTACCCATGCCCCGTGCCCGACGAGCCTTGTGTGTGAGTACGAAGGAGAGAGACGGCTCGCCGGGCTCTAACGGCAAGGAAATCCTTTTACGAAAGAGCCGCCATAAATATTCTTGTTAGCGGGGGCGGCAATTTTTTTTATGGCATCTTCCTGGACCGAGAATTAAAATTGAAGGTAGTTGACCTCTTCGGGACTTGACGTGTTGATTGTCGGGAGCTTTACTACTTTGGAGTCCGCGCTGTCACTCGGACAATTTATATGCGGCTCGCGATTGATACATGACACAAAAAGAAAAAAAAGATAGCAGTAGAAAATAATTTAATTTTTTTTATTTTTTCAACTACAATTTCACAATTTGAAAAAAAATCAGCAGCTATTCTAATCTGACGGCTAAAAAAATAAGCTATTTTCAATAATTTTTTTTTGAAAACCGTTGCATAAATGAGTACAAATTTTTTTTTCGCTCAAAGATACACTCTTACAGAGTAGAAAACAATTTTTTTTTACATATAAATAAATTCAACTATTTATAATCGACTATAAATACATATAAATATCAATAAAGTATAAATAGATATAAATGAATTCAACAATTTATAATCGAGTAAAGGCACGAAAAAAGTGTGTTGCTGGCATGATGATTTGCGCTCGCCAGGTAATAGGAAACAAAAAAAATAAAAATATTCTTAATCCCTATGAGTGTCGCCATCGCCCGAACTAGGATAATTATTTTATTCTGCAAAACAACAGAATGGTGTTGTTTTTTGCAAAGGTGTTCGGAAAACACGTTTTTTTGGTCGTGATTCGGGCGAAAGTATAAGTTAAAATTGATATTTTTCAATAACCCTAGTTCCGGCGGTAGCCATCCATATGCTGAATATGCAGTACAAATTATAGCCCGATTAGTTAAGCCGTTGTTCCGAAATCACCAACGCCAGGTGACGAAAAATCGTTTCGAGAAAAACACATTTAAAGTTGACTATACTATACAATATTAATCGATAGAGTGTCCTTTTACTCACACAGTGAAAAGAGAGACTACTATACAGTCGATGCATAGAAGTATATGTCTACATTTGTATACTCAGGTATAAATTCAAAGCAGCTGTTCCCAATAGCTACTAGAGCGCGCACACCGAGCGCTTCTACTTTGAAGCGATGTACTGAGTCGATAAAGTGGAAATCGAATTTACCAGCAGTCGGATATCAATTCTATGATGGAATAAAGTTAAAAAATGCAACAAATAAAGGTTCCGTTTTTTCATCCCACCACAGTACCCCCGAAGTCGGTATTTGGCGGAATAAATCTGAGGCTCATAAGCAGTAAAGCAGTAGACCATAATTTTAATCATTTAATTTAAATACTATTCTACTGCTCTGCTGCTCAAATACTAAATCATTTGAATTATGCACTACTGCTCTATTGCTCTACCGCTCTACTGCTTATGCGCTTCAAATTGATTGAGCAAAATACTGACTTTTTTCAAATTCATTCAGTTCATACATTTCGAGGTTATAAATTTCACTTATCCTCTAAATCTGACTCTAAATCATTTACGGCCAAACGAAGCTCCTCATTCAGTCCAGACCCTTAAAGTCTCTCAAATTTATAATTCTTTCCCAAACAACGAAAAAAAGATTTTTAAGTTTTTCGCGTACACTCGCGAAGCAAAAGATCGTACAATTTATCGCCTGGCCGTGTACGAACTCCAGCTCCACTTTGGTAGCTGGACATTTTCTTTACTGCCAATTCTCGAATTATATGGGCACTCGGTTGGTCCATGCGCACGGATTTAACGTCAGTGTACGCGGCGAGCACGTGTTTGGGTTTGTTTGGGTTTATTGGAGCCCTGGGGCTGCGCAACTATAAAACAACGATGGTGAACTAAACGTCCCTCGTATTTTATATACAGGAAGACAATCGTACAAAATTTCCCACTGCGTATCTTTAACGAGGGTGTAAAAGCTCTTCATACTCGGTACACTCGGAAGTTCAAGCACACACCCACACCTAAGCACGCGTGTCTCCACAAAGTTACATGCATAATCCATTCGTAAGCTCGCGTATTTCGGATCCTCCGTTATTTTATTATTGATAAGAGGCCCTCGCCGGGGCAAGAGAGCAAACGTCGACGACGGCGAAATTGAAAATTTGTCCGAGGCACAGGCTACGTGCCACAGGCGATCTCGTAAAATTACAAATGTTGCTCGCGACGACTTTACAGCTGGCTCTCGAGGCAATCGGGATTTATGCAGTCGCGGAGAGGACGAGTGCGAATTCTCCGCGCGTCTCGCCAGTAAAATGTGGGTCGTGGAAAAAAATGCAATGAAAAAAAAACGCGAAGAAACATTTTGCAATACGCGTTGGAGGATTTTTTGCTCGCTGATCTCTCGTCGGGAGAGAAAAGCCACGAGGATGATATAAATTTATCGTGCACGGGGCTTTTCGGGACGAATCGAATGGGTCCGATGTTCTCCGGAGATTATTAAATTCTATTTCGTTTTATTAAGAAGCTGTTTTGATCAAGGGGTTACGCTTAGTTGTAAAAGTCGAAAAACCACTTTTCTCGAAATCAATATATTTTGACAGTATATCATTTGACAAAAGTTCCCTGATATTTGCCAGGAAAATCCGATGAACGTATACGCTTAAGGGGTTACGCCTAGTTGTAAAAATCGAAAAATTACTTTTTTCACAATCAATGTATTTCGACGGTTATCTTGTAGCGTTCCATGAGAGTTTTAAGGTGATCGGATCAAAATGGACAATTTTATGGGCTTTTATGGTGACGCCCGTAGGAAGGCTCGGAGCGTCGCGCGGAACTTTAAACGCTTTTTTTCTCGAAAGTCTTAGGTTGGCAAGAAAGTTTTTGCGTTTTATCTTATTGAGTTTCATTTATATAAATATAACTGCGTTTGTTGAAAAGTTTTGCCTTTTATTTATAAGTAGCCTTGAAATGAATGATTAATTTTTTTTGAGTTTTTAGTCATAAAGCGCAAATACTTTTTTGCCAATCATGGTGGATACATAGGACCAATTTAATCATTCGTTTCAAGATACTCTCGATCTTCTAAAAAAACGTCAAAAACATGCCGTTTTCGACTGTTAGTGCTAGGCATAACCCGTTTGAAAAAATCGTCCAAACTCACTGTTGATAATTAAAAATGTACGTGAACATTGGAAGAATATGACAATCGACGATGAGCAACAATTATCGCCAAGAAAATGCCACGTGAAAGGCCCGATATATCGCACGCGATCTCGAGACGAGGGGAGAGAGGGAAAAAGAAGATTCAGCATTACGATTGGCGGGGGGAGAGAAGCGCTCGGCTTTACCAGCTTTCATTAGTTTGCAATTAAACCAGCGAGGAGGAATCCTACGTATATATATTTATATATATATATATACGTATACATATATACAGAACCTCGTGGAACAATCAAATATATATATATATATTTAATGATTGTTCCACGAGGTTCTGTATATATGTATACGTATATATATATATCCACAACAATCATTAAATATATATATATATATTTAATGATTGTTCCACGAGGTTCTGTTGGCAAGTTTAATTTAATATCGCTTTTCGGGTCATTACCCGTGCGATTTTCCGAAAATCCACGGCTCACAGATCAAGCGCGTTATTTCGCAGTTCCAATTTTTCACAACCTTCTTCCACGACATATGAGCGCGCGTGCGATGATGTCCGCAGCACACAATTAAAATCGCGTTTATCTAGCCGCGAATGAATAAATCATTGCTCCGCTTAAAAATCGATTAATGCATTGTTGTTACGATAATTATTTTTATAGAAATTATCATGCCAGCATCGATTACTGCATAGGAACGGATCGATGCATTATTATTATTGTTATTATGATAGAAATTATTATTCCAGCGAGGACTACCCATTACTGTTTAGAAATGGGCAAAAGTCTTGTTGGTGTTGCTATTATTGATATATGATTTATTATCGCAGGAATGACTACTCACTACCGTGAAATGGGGTTGCTTTGAACAGATTTCGGAAGTTTTTTGTAGGCAACTTTTTTTAACATCGCGAATACCGACTTTTTTTCCGCCAATACAACAATGTGTTCATTGGCTGTCAAATGTATAAGAAAGTCGAGCCCCCCTACAATTTTAGATTTAACAAAGTGTCACAGTAACCTTGAGTGTGGGGTACCTTGGACTTTGAAAGATTAACGATTACTTTGACCCCATTTGGTAAAAAGTGTAATATTTTATGCATTTTACATGGAATTGAATGAAAAACAACGATTTTTCAAAATCAAATTGTCATCTTTGTTGAGGAAACATTTTACATGAAAATATCAAGTACCTAGAGTACTATTATAGGTACTTGATCAGTATTATAGTTATCATTGAGATAAGAATCAATTTGAGCAGCATTACAATCAACTTTAGCAACATTATAATGAACTTGAACACATTTACATGCGCACACATTAAAACCGTACTTTGGTGCTCTGTTAAAGTAGCCCCAAAAACTGTCAACGTTACCCTTAATGTCAATTTAACCCCGTTTTACGGTACTGCTCAGGAAAAGATCGGTGCATTAATAGTATTATTATTATTATCATTGTTATAGAAATTATTATCCCAGCAATGACAATTTACTACTGTTTAGGAATGAATCAAAGCATTAATATTATTATTTATTATTTTATTTTTCATGATCTATTATGTATTATTAAATATTATTATTATTTTTTATTTTGTTCTTTATTAATTATTATTTACTATTATCTATTAATATTATTATTTATTATTATTATAGAAATTATTGCTACGATGACCAGGCATTTATTTATTTCGGTTGCGTTCGCCGTCAGAGGGCAAATAAAATTGCCTCACGCTCGGTAGTCGATGGGTAGCGCGTTTGCAGCTAAGCGGTCACCCATCCGAGTATTGGACGAGGTGAAAGCGACTCGACATGGGTCTTGATATAGACCGACCCCGGATGTCGATTGTCATAATTACTTTTTTTCGTAGTTGGTATTAACGTTATTGGTATTATTGTTTTCGGGATTGATTTACCGCATCGGTCGCAGTATAGTGCGCCATTAATGTAATAGTATTTAATACAAATTTCAATCGGGTATCGGTCCGAAGATATATATCGCTGGAGTCGTTCTATATGCCACGAGTGATTCAGATACACGCAAATCGAGATGTACTCGCGAACCCACCCCTCCCCCCCACCTCGGCTATCTCTCGGCGATGTTATTAATGTAACGCGCGAGACCGGCGGATCACTTTCAATTTAATGCACGGGCAGCTGCAGTCCTGCTCGCATCGGATGCTTTTAATAAATCGGTGGGTGTATACGCCGAATTTAAGGCGCAGTCGACGTCATCTCGTCGCAATATTTTGCGGTCTCGTCTCGTTCCATGAGTTCCATCTGCCGCGGCGCGGAGACTCGAAAAATAATCGCCTACATCTTCGTAATTCTCCTTTGGTTTTTTTTTGGTTATTTTTCGTTTTGGTTGATGTCTTGCTGCAAGTATCGGTTTCGGGAATTTGAACATTGAAATATTCTCGATGATACATGAGACTTCTATGATAAAAAGAGACGTCTATGTAAAGATAATGAAAAATAATCGAAAGCAGTATTGGGTTTTGACAATACTTTATATATTTTTTTTTCAATTTTATTAAATCATTTGTGGTATCACTTTTTTTAATTATTGTATTTATTTATTATATACATTCATGACAGGACCCCCTGTATATGATAAATTAATAAAATAATTGAAAAACAAACAAATAAATTAATTTAATCAAATAAAAATAAATCAAATATAATGTATTGGCAAAAAGTAATACTGCTTTCGATTCTTTGTTATTATCTTTATATAGAAGTCTCTGCTTATTATGAATTTATGAAATTCCAGCATATATGCTGGAATTTCAGTTTAGTAAAAATCCTACAGTTTTCGAGATAAAAATCATCTGCTTTTGGTTTTTCGCGTGCCATTTCTACATATGATGACTTTTATATGCGGTTTTTTAAAAATACTCTTGGTTATTTGTTTTATCTGGAAAAGTCTTCTTTCTAACCTTAAATGTTAAGGTAACTTTATGAAGAAAGATCTCATGACATCTGACTTTGACAGCGGTGTAAAAAAAGATACTACGCTAGTGCCAATTGCTTTAAAAAGTCGCTTAGTTATTGTCGATTCATATCATTTGTAGAAATGGCATGCCGAAAAACAGCAGATGATTTTTTTTCAAATAACATAAAGCCCAAAATCTCGAAAACCGTGGGACTTTTACGAAACTGAAATTCCAGCATATAGTAGGGCATGATAGGCTATCGATAGTTGCAGCATTATCCACCCATAACAGGCCACCCTGTACATATTATTACTTTTTGAAAAAATCTCATTTTATTATATTTATTTTTATTTTATTTTTCGTTTTTAATAATAGTTAGGGACAAAACGCCATTTTGCGTGGGTTCGCCTATGTTGCCGTAAATTTGGGCGGCATTCGATGCAGGCCGGATTGGCTTTGCGCGCGGCCAATTTGAAGGAATAATTCAAAGCGCGTGGCTGAGCCGGACCAAAGTCGAGGAGGCAATACCATCGTGACACGCCACTCGAATTCATCCATGCACTAGGAAAAGGGATGGGGAGGAAAAAAGGAGAAGCGAGAGGCGAGCGGCTGACATCGTTTATTCAGAGCTCGCGGGACGTATTCCAACCCCCTTTAGCTCCTGCGCACATACCACTCTCGCGCTCCGACTTCCTGTGTATCGAGTGGAAAAACAATTCAACATCGAATCGAGGATACTCAATTTTCTCGCTCGTTTCGTTCGGAAATAAATCAAGCAACAGCGATGAGAATCGCCGGAAGAGGACGCGTGATAAGCCGCGCTGGCCGGGTCAACAGTTGGATGGGTGACCGCTCGGTCTTGAGAATAAAAATGACGGAAAAAATAGAAAAATTCTGGAAACAACGAGATTCCTTTTTCCGAAAGTACGGTTGAATGAGGCGCACGAAAAATCGAGAATCGGTTAACGCGGAAAGTTTGGGGTAAATGTGAAAAAGATGAGATCGTGAAACTGCAAAACGACAGCCAAAGGAACACGGTGAAAAAATGTTAATCTTCTTTTTGGAATTGCGATAACTAAGATAATTGCAGGGTTATGGCTAGTTCTAAAAGTAAAAAAATCACTTTTTTTCAAAACCAATATATTTTGACAGTATATCATCTTCAAAATGTTCCCTGAAAATTTCGAAGTGATCGGATTAAAATTGACAGATTTATAGACTGTTATGTTGACGCCCGTTGAAACGCTCGAAATTTTAAAAACACTTTTTTCTCGAACGTCATCGATTTTTGCTGATTTTACCCCCCCCTCCCCCCTCCCGAAATAATCGTAATCTTCCTATTGTCATAATCCAACTATCGTTACCGTCGTCCATCGATTAAACCGCTATTTTAAAATGACGTAATTTATGGACGGGGCCAAAGTACGTTTTTAAAGTCGGTGAGCAAAATATCCCTAAAACTACTATATCGATTTTTCTAAAGATTTTTGGGTTTTTTTCGGATCTAAAAATATAGTATTTGATCGGACGTTTTTTTTCCGATGTATACTTTCGATTATATGAACGAAAAATGCCCATTTTTGTCGTAAAAATCAAGATTCACTTTGAACACGTGCCATTTTCTTTTACATTTGATTAATCATAGGGTAAACTAATATACTAAGGAAATCTGTTTGATTTCTTTACATCAGATAACCTGGTTCAGGACGGCATTGTTCACCGCAAAATACGTTTTCTAGTCCTTAATCGGAGGATTTTCATTTTTGTGAAAATTTCTATTTTTTTAAAACAATGAACGAGCGAATTTTGGTCAAAAATCGAAAGTTATCTGTCGGAAGCTGCCATTTTGTTAATTTTTGAAAAAAAAAAGAAATGCTCCGATAAAGGACTAGTTTTTAATGCTATCAATAAGCACACCAAATTTCATGAAAATCCACCGAGTGGTTTTTTAAATTATAGTGGTCACCGCAAAGCATTACATGCCGAAGGGGGTCCAACAAGGATGGCGATATTGTTATCAATGATCAATACTTTTCTTTGAAAATTTGTACAAGTCAGGTTGAAATATAACATTAAAAGTCTGTCAACCACTTTTGTAAAACAAACATAATTACTATAACAAAAAAATGATTGAAAATGCTCGTTTTTTCACGCCTCAGACTGCATCTCACATCTTAAGGATTTTGAGTCCCAAATCGCACATGATAATAAAATTCTGAAAATTTGGTACGTTTTTGTATGAAGTATTTCAGAGGTCGTGTAAAAATTTCACGACAATTAGGAAGCTCGTTATTGAACAATTAACATTCACAAATTAAATGTTGTCTTATGGAAACTGATGTAACTTTGCAATAACTTTTTTTTTACCTCTCAATTTTGTAATATCTACAATATACTGAAAGCAACAGAAACAAAACGAAGTTTATTGATAAATTTTTTAAAATTTCTTCTAAAAAATGTTCTTAACAAAATGTTCTTAACAAAATGTTCTTAACAAAATGGAAACTGATGTAACTTTGCAAACTTTGTTCTTAACAAAACTGATGTAACTTTGCAAACTTTGTTCTTAACAAAACGTTCTTAACAAAATGGAAACTGATGTAACTTTGCAATAACTTTTTTTTTACCTCTCAATTTTGTAATATCTACAATATACTGAAAGCAACAGAAACAAAACGAAGTTTATTGATAAATTTTTTAAAATTTCTTCTAAAAAATGTTCTTAACAAAATGTTAATTTTTTAATAACGAGCTTTTTAATCATCGTGAAATTTTAACACGACCTCTTAAATACTTCATACAAAAACTTACCAAATTTTCAAAATTTTCTTATCATTTTTTATTTCCACCCTGAAGGAGGTTGAAGTAATGATGATAGAATTCTGAAAATTTGGTATGTTTTTAAATGAAGTATTCAGGAGGTCATGTAAAAATTTCATGACGATTAAGAAGCTATATATTGAACAATTAACATTAACATGTTTCATAGCGACTCAACATCCTTAATGCAATTCTACCAGCGAAAAGATAGTTGAATATATTTCCAGAAAGAAATTACAATGTTCTACAGATGTTACTTATTCAAATACTAAACTTTTGCAGATATTTCTCGTCACGAGTTTCTGAGGAAAAAAAATCCCAAATACGACCTTTTTCGGCTGCTACAACTAGGCATAACCTGTTGAAATTGCGCGAAAAATTAGAAAAAATCGATAGCTTAAGATAATTAGGCGCGGAGTCTCGCATCTCAATCCCATGTGAAATAATCCCACCGGCTGGTGCCTTTTCTGCTCCATCGAAAAAAAAAATATATATGTATATATGTGCTCGGGAAAACGTAGAAACAGCGGGGCGTACAATTACGAGTATAATTCCGGGCGAAACGGCAGGCCCGAAATTAATTCAAAGGGAGAATGTACCTCATCCAACCAGGTATAATTTCCTCCCCGTGTATGTAATTTCGGGTATACAAAGTGTATGTGAACGAGCTGAAATGTAT
Source organism: Ophion costatus (assembly GCA_951751655.1). Taxonomy (NCBI): domain Eukaryota; kingdom Metazoa; phylum Arthropoda; class Insecta; order Hymenoptera; family Ichneumonidae; genus Ophion; species Ophion costatus. The sequence continues at coordinate 23,809,645 of OX632365.1, read as the reverse complement.
GCCACGTGTCTTTCCGGTGCTCTCTCTCTCTCTTCTTCGATAATGGAATAACTCTTGGCTGTGCATCGGGGAATGCTCTCGGGGATATCGCGGCCCCCGCGGGACGCACTCAGCGTTATAACGCGGGGCAGACCTTCATTTCGAAGGGTAGAAAAAAGGCTGCCTCTCATGCAGATGATACGCGGATCGTTTAATATTCTTGAGAAACTTGTATGCCGGTGAATATATGTTGCAAATATGTCGTCGTTTTATGGCCTAGGGTTTTAACTGCAAACCCAACGAAGGTTTTGTACAAATATCAAAATTTGACTGGGCTGTGACGATCTATTAAATTTATATTTACATCGTTGGAACGCGGTACATTTTTTCTTCCCATATTTTTTTTCGTCAAATTTAAGCTACAGAAACCACTTAAACACTTTTGAGGACTTTAGTTTTGAAATGTACAATTTAAATCTGCAGAAAAATAATTTTGCATAATAATAAATAAGAAGGAGGAAAAGCAATTATAAAACGAAACAAATTTGTTGCATTTCAATGAGGCAAACTTTAACACCATGGCGATTTTACGAATGACGAAGCTACCGTGAACAGCCCCACTGCGATCAACCCTTTTCTTTACATTTTTCTCGAAACCTTGTTTCGTGAAACGGTTTATGTTGCAGCTCAAAAATAATGTTAAACTTCGCATCGTTGCGATGCATCGAACATTAATTCTTTTTGATTGTTCAATTTTTTCTTACCCTTTCAGACTGTGAAAATTCCTCAAACGTTTTTACGTATTCCTATTCGAGACTCACGGCCTCAATTTGCAAAGAAAACGCTTCGATAATGATTAAAATAACGAAATTAAAAACGAACCAAAAAAACGTTGTATTCAGATGCAAACTTCATGCCATTCTCAAAATTGACTCGCCTGATTCCCGATCCCGAAATTTTTCATAAAATTTCCCATCATCCGCCTGGATGACTTTTTCACACGTTTATCCATTTGTTAATAACAATTTATCAAAGTTGTTTTTTTTTCGTCGTAAATCGAACCTCTGTCTACACCTTGCCACTTACGTAATTTTCAAAATTTCAAAAGTCTATCCGGTCATTCGAAAGTTTCATTATTATCCTAAAAGTACATTTTTTCATTTTTCATCTTAGACGACCCTAGTCGCCAGAAGCACCTGCACCGATTGCCTAAGCAGCAACGGTGGCACTTCGTTTAAATAATAATAACTCCGTGGTTTATCAATATTTATCACTAAAAAACTCAAGCTTAACGAGACTATGTATGAATAGTGTGTAAAATGCCGTCTTGCCAATCCAAAGAAATGGGCCACCCTACAGATGATGCGCTCATCGTTCGATATTCTTGAGAAACTTGTGTACCCGGGGAATATATATTGCGAGGTGACGGGCGGGTATACGGCGGCGATATTACGAGTGACGCGACGAGAAGGATTATGGTCGAGGAAAGAACGATCGGAAACTCGTATTACCTCGTGCTCCGTCTTCAGAAATACGGGCTGTTTATTCGCTTCGCGAAAACGATTCCCGCTGCACCGTTTTTAAAAAGGCTGAAGCGGCCTAGTTGAGTCAGATTACGCTTTATGAATTTTATTTCAATGAACCTCAAAAAATGCATTCGAGGTATAGATTCATTCTGTAGATGTTAATTTTTCATGAAATATATAATTAAACGGCAAAATTGTGCATTTTTGTATTTTTATTACATAAATAAGAAAAAATTTTGTGTTACTACCAGCTTGAAAAAGTATAACATTATCGATGCTTATTATGAAAAAACTGCGTCAGCGAATGTTTTAATATTACTAATGGTTTAATATTAAACGTTAAAAAAATACTTTGCTAGATAAAACAAGGAACCAAGAGTATTTTTTCAAAAGCCAAGTAAAAAAAGTTACCTTTTGACATGGTCTGACCTATCGACGGTTGCAGGATAATCCATTCACAACAGCACACCCTGTAGATGGCTTACGATGGGCAAGGTGGGTTTTCCAACCCTTAACAGTCATCGGGGTTGAATCAACCCCAGCCGTTTTTCGACATTTTTTTTATGTTAGAAATTACACGACTTTAAAATAATCAGCATGGTCTTACAGACAAGGGTTGCAAATGCATTGTAATATTTTTTTCTCCAATTTTTCAATTATTTATCACTCTCCAAAGTTGATTACACCCCCAATGATTATTATGTCACAATCCGGAGGTGTGACTGACAAGGGTTAAAATGTTTACAAAGGTTTAGTTTGCGTTAATTCGTTGTAAGAAATGGTTCATCTCGGTGCTATACAGCCAAAAAAAAATAACATCACCCGTAGCGTGAACGTCTGGCGTATCTATAACCGCACGTAAAATTAAATACATTAAACTATTTTTTATCCCTTGTGTTTTGCGTTGGAAAAACTTCAGAAAATTCGTAAAGACTCAGTACAGTCTAGACGATACTATATATATTTTTTTCAAATTTAATCTTGAATTGTTGCTATCGCTCGAACCTCCTTAATCGTCCCATTCCTTCGCGCGACTGAGCCAGCACGTTATTAAAATATACACGTGCTTACTACGCGCACCCGATCGGAGGATATTTCGCATCGCTCCTATCATTCCCGAACGGCCGGCTCACCGATGTAATAAGCGATTTTGTCGGAACGACGGAGCTCTCCACGGTCCTGAGCTTGCGCAGCTTGTCCCGGAGCTTCCGCACACACGTACTCTCGTGATGTATACGTAACGCGCGGGGACCAGATACTTATGATGAATTGCTACCATACACGCCCCTCCCCCGTCCCGTACACACCCGCGCATTCCTCTTTTTATCCAGCTCTCGTATATTCCACGGTACACTTTATATTCACTTGGCACGATCTTTTTCTCAGCCTTAATTCACTTCTGCCTTCTCGCATAACTTTTTCCCCAACTACGTATCCTGCAGCTGCCGAGCATGATTTTCGTCGTTTCTTTCGCTTTTTCAGGGCACATTCCAATACCGCAAAATAATGGCAATGGGAATTATTTTGTATTTTACTATATTATTTTATTTTGAAGATTCATTTTTTAATACGCAGGTGTCATGTCACTTTTGACAGTTCCTGAATTCCGCTGCAGGCCATTTCGGGTTTTCACGTGGTTCCCATTCCAATTGAAAAATCATCGTTTTTTTTTGTCAATCACCCTTTCGTTTTACTACCTATCCGCACCCACCTAATCTGAACTAACTTTCGTCCTGTCGACAGCCGTCTTAAGCGGTAAGACCACGGTAAACGTCCAAAATTAAAAGGTTTTTGGCGGTTTTTTTGCTGCAAGGGCAAGTAAAAGAATAATCATATTCAAGGATGACGTTTAATGAAAAGCTTTGCGAAAAAGTTGTGCAAATAAAACTCGATACTAACTATTCAAGGATGTTATTAGTCATATCTTCAAGTTGACAAAAAAAAAGTATATTAAAAAATTATACAAAATGGTGACACGCTCTGCGGCACGCAGTATAACTGACGCAAATTTGAATGTGGGAAAAAAGTTTGTGTTAATTTACATGAGTATATAGCTAGAGAAATACGTAGGGGATTTCGAAAATATTAATTTTCGTGTAATTGGCAACCGTTTAAAGTAAAAACTCAATTTTCGACAGAAAAAAGGCCAATCATTTGTTAGTAAATAATGTTATAATTAACTTATGGAAAATCCCGTACGTATTTCTCTTCAGAATGTTATTTTGACGATGTGCTCAAAATTTGGAGTGGATAGGATTACAATTATTGGGGTTGTGATGCGTGCCGTTTTAAAAAATTGTGTTCCGAGAAAAACCATCCGTGGGCCATCCACTGCCACCTAAGGCCCACACAGGCCTGCAGACTTTTTTTTTACAGGTACCAAACTTTTTCCTCTCATTCCGGATGATGCAAAGCAGCTCTTGAGCCGATCAAAAAATCAGTTTTCTTAATATTGTACAGTGATGTCAGTCCTTACTTAAGGCGTTACAAATGGCTCACTAAAAAATGGGACTTTTTGGACATTTTTTTTGAGAATTCTAAAATAGCAATAAAAAAATCGAAAATGGTCGCTCAGTCTTCGCTGCACTAAGAGCATTTCTTTTCAGAACTTTCATAGATCAGCACGTACAACAAAAACTAAAGTTTCATCATTGACATTAGTTTTCTTGGAGAAGTACCCACGATTATTAAAAAAATTAGGTTTTTTTTCGCAAAATGGCACCATTTTGAATAAATTTGTTTCTTCTTCGCTAAACAATCGGTCTTAATTTGCTTACACAAACGAGAATTGTGGATGAATCGTAAAAATGGTGTGTTCGTTATTAGGGAATCTAACAAAGAACCTACGCTCAACACTGCAAGTCAATCAGATTAAAACTGCCTCAATTATGCGTTCTTCCGATTTCAAAAACATTATTTCGAGGAAAACGCATTTAAAGTTTTAAACCTGATTCAGGAGCTATCGTCCACACGACCGAATGGAAGCTCTCATTTGAATTCTGCGTGCACCCACCGAGGCATTTCGATAGTAGACCTCCAGTTCCTAGATCGTTCTATATTTTTTGTACAACGACTGGACTGGCTCGGAGGTCCTTCGGAAAATGAGCTCCAAACATTTTCTAAACATTTTCTCTCGTATAATTCCTTTTGCGTATCATTCTTATGATGTTTATACTCAATTCGAGTCAATAAAAAAAACAGTATCAATTTTGTTTTCTACTGAGATGTAACGCCTCACGCTACACTTCGAGAACTCAAGCATCTACACCAAGGCCTCAGAAGTATTATTCTTCGGCTCACTGGTCGATGCGCCAGTCCACTCTCAGGAATATAATTGCGTATATGTTATTTCACGTACATTGGAAAAAGCTATGTACAAAGATGACAATGTATATATGTATACACACGTACACCAATAAAGGCGTGTTTATGTACAGGGTCGCGTTAAAAATAACATGACAGGACTAACCTGACAGCCTCCTTGTAGAATACGCTGAACAGAGCGATTCCCACCCCGGTGCCAGCCTGCACGACCATTTCAACGAACTCCCTGCGTTTCTTGAAGTAGTGACCCAACACGAGCCCGGAAGTTTCACGAACGAGACCTGCTCCTGCGCCCAGTACCAGACCATAGCTGCGAGTATGTATGGCAATTTGCAAAACGTTAATAACATACAGCCATGCTATATATATATATATATATATATATATATATATATATATATATATATATATATATATATATATATATATATATATATATATATATATATATATATATATATATATATGGTGGGTAACAGGCATTAGCAGCGACTGAGAAACAAGAACTGAGCTCGAGAGTATTAGAACGCTCGTGAAGGACCAGAGTCAGAATGAAACAAGATAAAAGTTAAGACGAGCGTAAAGTGGAGAGAGCAGAGGAAAATACGTTTGATGCTGGCGAACGCTAAAGTAGAAAATTACAGTTGGAGTTCTCTGTCGACCACTTCGCTTTCTCTCACTCACTCTCTTTCTCTCTCTCTCTCTCTCTTTCTCTCTCTCTCTATATATATGTATATATATATATATATGTATATATATATATATATGTATATATAGTAGAATTTTTTTCTAACCGATCAGACTTAGAAGAAAAGTTTTCCTTCAAAAGTCGTCGAGTTTAAAGGGTGTCATCGAGTGGTAACCACGAGGTTCATCCAGGTGGAGGGTGTTTCGGAGATTTCAAGGTCACCCGCATTTTTCAAAATGGGACAACTATGTTTTCCAGAATTTCAGCAAAGAACTCAATAATAAGCTCACACCTCAGGTTTCAAGATGATCGGTTAAGATTTGGTATAAAAAAATCGATAAAAAAGATATTTCTATGTTTTTTCCTCGATGACTTGATGAGGTAACATAATGGGGAGCATTGGACTCTGTACTGACGGGAGGAAATTCTGTCGTAGTACTTTTCATTGAAGAGAACTCACATTTAGAATGGAAATCACAAACTTTTTACTGCAAAATTTGGAAATTTGGGCTGTGAACTTGGTTTCACTTCTTTGATGAAATTCTGAAAAAATAATCGTAGTCTCATTTAAAAAAAATTGAGCTGACCTTGAAATCTCCGTATCTCTATGCAACTGTTGTAGGAAAAGTTTCCTCCTAAGTCTGACAGGTTAGAAAATACTTCCACTGCTAACACTTGTTGCCTCGCCCTTCACATCCGTTTTTATAATAAGTGAAATGTCAATAAAAATATAGAAGAGAGACTCCGTCGTCGTAAAAAAAAATTCCAACTCCAAAATCTTCGGGTCCTCGTATCCAAAAAAGCTTCCCTTCTCCCTCGCTAATTAAACTTTTTCGGGCATAAATCGCAGCAAACAATTTTTCCAAATGAATCCGAGCGTGAGGAACTTGCCCTTTGCCCCAGTGCGACGGAGTGTGGCCCGAGCGTGGAAAAATATATTATTCGTACGTAATGCTCGGAGGGTAGAATATCCATCCTGCGTCGATAAAGACGTAGGGCACAGACACGCACACACATACGGATCCACCCGTGCGCGTTAAAAGTAAAACAGAGAAACGTTGGATTGGGATAAGGATGGAAAAAAATAAAGGAGCTTGAGAAGTCCTGGTCTGGCTGGCTGGCTAAAACGTTTTCCCGAGAGAATACAAATGGTTCGCTTCTTGCTCTCGTGCCTCGAAACCATTATTCTCCCGGATCGTGCTCCCTCCAAGAGGGCTCTCCGGACCCCTTAAACCCCGCTGTTACACTGCCCTCGTTTCCTCGGCTCTTCGTACTTCTCTCGATCCTCCTGGACTTCCGATGAACTTCGCCGCCCTACCGGAGGCTGTCCGATTTTTCTATGAAATATTTACCACCCGTGTGAGCTAAGGGCTAAGGGTCGATACCCTTGGCCCTTAGCCCTTCGTACTTCTCTCGATCCTCCCCGACTTCCGATTAACTTTGGCGCGCTTCCGGAGGCTGGCCGATTTTTCTATGAAATATTTACCACAAGGGCTAAGGGTCGGCACCATTAGCCCTTCGTACTTCTCTCGGTCTTCCTCGACTTCCGATGAACCTCGGCGCACTTCCGGAGGCTAGCCGATTTTTCTATGAAATATTTACCACCCTTGGAAGCTAAGGGCTAAGCGTCGACACCCTTAGCCCTTAGCCCTTCGTACTTCTCTCGTTCCTCCTCGACTTCCAATTAACCTTGGAGCACTTCCGGCGGCTGGCCGATTTTTCTATGAAATATTCACTACCCTTGCGAGCTAAGGGCTAAGCGTTTCGACCCTTAGCCCTTGTCATACATTTTTCAAAATCGCCGAGGATCGCGTCCCGATGATTTCGCCGAAGATTCATCACTCGACGCAGCAACGGCGATCTACGCGGATGAAGATTTGTGCGTACCTGAGGAGGATCTGATGCATCTGAAGGGCGAAGGACGTGAAGAGAGAGGCCAGTGCCAATATGAGGCCACCGATCACCGCGGTGAGTCTCGTACTGCCCCGTCGACACGCACCGACCACCAGCGGTGCTGATCCACGAGACACCGCTGCACTCAGGGCTCCAACCCATGCTGGAAAGACGAAAAAAAATCGATACTCTACAAAGTGCAACTATTTCATGGCATTGAAAATGTAATCAGACTTTTCGGATAATAAAAAAACAGTACATGTAAATAATATGAGTTGGTCTTTATTATTTTTTGAAAAATATTGATACGTCGAGGTTTATAATTGGGTTTGTTTGTATAATAGTTGTTATACCATGTTTGTAATATATTAGTTGTGTAAGTTGTAATATAATTTTTTAATTAATAGCACGATTGGAATTGGGTGGGGAGAGGGCATTTTATTTCAACCGGTCACAGGCAATCAGCATGTCACAGCTCCCCCCACTCTACTACAACACAAGGGTAGTGGAGTGGGGGTAGCGTTAGTTTCGTGTGACATCCAGCTAACTCAGACCCTATACCCAGCCTACCTCAGCCACCATGTACAGTTTTAAAAGTATTTTCAATGCTAAAAACACCACGTGGAAACGTATCCATCATGGCAGGACGTTTACGCACATTTGTGCAGGTGTTCCGTATCTCGGGTAAAAAACGAATCTCACGATCGTGTGTAGGGAGGAAACGTGTAGGTAATAAATAGTCGGACACTCGACATGGAACGTCATCGTGCGTTGAGGGGAATAAAAATAGTCGCGGTGTGGTACAGTTTATTTGCATCAGTGTTTTTTGGTCTCGTTGGGATGGAAAAAATGTCTCTCTCGACGCTTTTTCGCACTTCGGGTGACATTTTATGGGGCGGTAAACGATCGCGGCTTTTTGGTGCAGCGTTGTAGTTGTGCGGTGTACATGTTATGGTATTCAACATACGTGCATCTTACGTATTATCATACATTATTTTTTAAGGGGAGACATGAACATAAAGGCTCGAAAAAATGGCCAAATTGCGATTTCTTTCCCTGAGAAACGGTCGGTGAAAAAGAAACGAATATTTTTTAAAACATAAAGGTACATATATTAAGAGCCTTAAATAAACCACGTCTTTTGGCGGTGGACACTCTCCACCTTTAACGGTCCATCCGAAATTTGAAAATCAAACGGGCTATCCAAGTTAACAATAAATACGAGTCGTTGACGATCGTTGATTTCTAAAATCATTTTTTTTTTCAATAAACTTGTGACGAAGTTAAAATCGAGCATACGAAATCTACGAAAAAGGTCGTTGTTTTTACGTAACTATTGAAAAATTAAGATCGATTTGAACGAAGTGAGGTCGTCAATGACCTTTAAATGTATCTCGTCATATCTCCTGTAAATTTGGGAACAATCCATCATGTGATTCTTGAAATATCATGTCCACCGGCTTTAAAAACAGTGTCATCTGCCGGCAGCCATGTTTTTTTTGTATTTTTTGGTCATTTTTTTAACAGCCCCGAATATATGTACCTTTGTGTTAAAAAAATACGTTTCTTTTTCATCAACCGCTGAAAAAAAAAAATTTGGAGATCGGCTATTTTTTCGGGTCTGTAGGTAGATGAAGCTCTTTAACAGCAGTTACTGCAATGCCGCTGTCGCTTGCTGTCCATGAAATTCCTGCCCCATTTCCTTTTATCTACTAGTAGCGTCCTTATTAGCCTAGGGAGTTTGCATAAGCTTGAAATTCAGAAAACATGACGTTTAATATATTTTTTATTATATTTACATTCATTTTATTATTTTTGTAGCCTAGGGTCGTAACTCCAATTTGCAACCAAGATATTATTATTATACTAAAAGTGCATTCTTGTACTTTCTATCTATTTTCTTTCAGATTCTATTTTCTGTATTCTATTTCTATTTTCTATTTTCCATTGGAGATGACCCGAGCTGCCAGATAAATAAAAATTGGCAAGACTGTGTATTAATTGTGTGTGAAATCCTGACTCCGTTATCCCAATATTCTCGCTAGACATTTTTTTCGTTCAACCTGTTTTCTCCGCCCCCAATCTTTTCAGACCCTTCAACGAAAAATGACATATCGATTCGTTCTTATGCCATTTCTTCGTCCCTCTCCGAATCTCTGATTTTCCACGCAGTACATATTTCACTGGGCCGAGTAAATTTTTTTCACGATTATTGCTCCGAGCTCTTTCTCATGGCCGCGACGTGACAAATATATGTCGAGGCGTGTTCCTGTCGGTGTCAAGGAGATATAAATACAGACGTGACGCTGGACAGCGTGAGCAACGGAGAAAAGATCGTCGACAAGAACGCGCCGCTAATGGAATTCCTATGCGAATTCCTGAAGCAACACTTCCGGGCAACGGCTTGGGAATATCGAGGAAAAGTTGTCGTGTCTTGATCACTTGACCCAGCTCGATTATTAACGCCATCTCTTTCTTATCCCGTGACCACGAATTGTCGACTTTTTTCCCCACGACGTAATAGTCGTTCCGTAATATCCTAGTTATTTCGGAGGCTTGTCCCCAGAAGGCTCCGAAATAACTAGAAAAAGAATAACTATAAGTAAAATAACGAGAATGAGAATAACTAGAATGAGAATAACTATTGTAGAACGAGAATATCAAGAATGAGAACACGTCATTTCGGAGTCTTCTTTCCAGAAGACTCCGATAATTAGAATGGCTAGAAGTCCGAGGGAAAAAATGGGGGGTCGCGGAAAAAAATGTTCGGCCACGGCTCGATCATCGTTACTTCCGGTTCGACGTTGCTTACAGGTGTAAAGAGCCAAATAACGCGAAAAAATCGTCGGGTATGAGGCTACCTACGTGTGTGTCTATAGGAATGGCGAAGTCTCCAGGGAGCTGATGCACATGGACATATATAGAAAGAAACACATGGTGATCCCTGCCGGTGTACTTCACTATACTATATGTCACGTGACCACAGAGCAATCCACCCTCCGTCGCACCCTGTTCCGGTGCCGAGTCAACAAATTCCTGAGGGATAAGCGCACACATCGGTGGGATGGAGAAAGAGGAGGAGAACGTTGAAAATGCTCGCTCTCGTGGTTCACCCTCTGTGCGCTGAAAAATCGACACTCTCCGCGCTCGGTCTCGTCTCTCTCCAACTCATCGAGCACAAACCACTCTCGGTGTTGTATTATTCTCGCACCGCTAACTTCGCTCGGGTGACGAATCGACGAATTTTTCCAGCCGCACGTCGACCGGAAAACGCGCATTGGCGCACATACGTGTAAGCCTGCGAGTATCGCGAAGTCGGTTTTTCAAACGTTTTCACGTACTCACACGCGGTGGCAGCTTGCGAATGGCTCGTGTGGATTTCAAGATCCTACGATTTGTGAGGATCTTGAATACAAACGAGCTGTAACGAATTTTCAGGAGACTCAGAAATTACAGATAAAACGGCTCATAAAGTTTTGTTGTACTATAGGGTGTCTTAAAATTACCTGACATTTCAATTTATTAATAAAACGTATTGTTTATTTGAAAAGTACGAATATTTTAATTTTGATATGAGGTACAAACATGGAGGTTATGTGTGGTGAATTTTTGACGAAATTTTCAATTACATTTTGCCATAATAGCGGACCAATTTCATTAATGGTGCGTCCAATTGCTTCCTTGAGCGCCGGAATGGTCTGTGGATCATTGGCATACACCTTTCCCTCCAGAAAACCCCAAAGACCGAAGTCCAATGGCGTTAAAACGCACGATCTTGGTGGCCAATTGACATCACCGCGGCGTGGGATAACACGACCATGAAACTTTCTCTGCAATAACTGAATTGTTTCACTCGCAGTGTGGCAGGTTGCGCCATCTTGTTGGAAGAACATGGTGCGCCATCTTGTTGGAAGAATATGTTGCGCCATCTTCTTGACAGAATATGTTGCGCCATTTCGTTGAAATAATATGGTGCGCCATCTTGTTGGAAGAACATGGTGCGCCATCTTGTTGGAAGAATATGGTGCGCCATCTTGTTGAAAAAATATGTCGCGCCATCTTCTTTACAGAATATGTTGCGCCATGTTATTGAAAGAATATGGTATGCCATCTCGTTGAAAAAGTATGTTGCGCCATCTTCTTGACAGAATATGTTGCGCCATTTTCTTGAAATAATATGGTGCGCCATCTTGTTGGAAGAACATGGTGCACCATCTTGTTGGAAGAATATGTTGCGCCATCTTATTGAAAAAATATGTTGCGCCATCTTCTTAACAGAATATGTTGCGCCATGTTATTGAAAGAATATGGTACGCCATCTTGTTGAAAAAGTATGTTGCGCCATGTTATTGAAAGAATATGGTACGCCATCTTGTTGGAAAAAGTATGTTGCGCCATCTTCTTGACAGAATATGTTGCGCCATGTTATTGAAATAATATGGTGCGCCATCTTGTTGGAAGAACATGGTGCGCCATCTTGTTGGAAGAACATGGTGCGCTATCTTGTTGAAAAAATATGTTGCGCCATCTTCTTGACAGAATATATTGCGCCATGTTATTGAAAGAATATGGTACGCCATCTTGGTGAAAAAGTATGTTGCGCCATCTTCTCGACAGAATATGTTGCGCCATTTTGTTGAAATAATATGGTGCGCCATCTTGTTGAAAGAATATGTTGCGCCATCTTGTTGAATGAATATGTTGCGCCATCTTGTTGAAAGAAACAATTTCCATGCGTTGCCCGATCGTGTAATTCTCCATGATTAAACCTCAATACTTCCTGATACCAGTTGTACCCCACAAAAAAACGGCGCGCAATTAAAAATATCAGATTATTTTGAGACCCCCTCTAATTACGTATCATATATTATATATTATATTTTTAATATTAAATATTATACATTGTACATTATATATTATATATTATATTTTGCATATTAAACATTATACATTGTATATTATATATTATATTTTGCATATTAAATATTATAAATTGTACATTATATAGTATATATCATACTTCATATTGTGTTATATGCAACATAATTTTGTTCTCCGCCTCAAAAAATGCCCAACTTCCCTCACTGTTGATGCGGCTGAGGGCTTATACTATGCACGCCAATATTAGTTGTTTTAAGAGCGAAGTGAATTCAACAATGTGTTGATAGACTTTCCCTATGTAAGCACATGCATTGGTTCCATTAACTTTCTCTCTCTCTCTCTCTCTCTCTCTCTCGCTCTCCCTCGCCATGGCTTCGGACAAATGAATCTTTACTATACCCGATCCATTGATCGAGATACTGATGTTGTCGGAGCCTCTATGGGCCATATGCATTACGCTCGACTGTGACAATATAACGATCGATGGGCCAGCGTGAATGCCAGTTCCCTATATACCAGCCGTATGAATATGCATTGTTTGGCATCCGTAATGAGTGCGTACGTTCGGACACTTTTGACTTGAGTGGCCAGCAAGGAATTGTTCCGTGAAAATATACGTACGCGCCGACCTCTGTGTACACGAGCATCTCTTGCCTTTTCTGTCGGATCCGTTTCAACAGGTAGTACACTGACGCGCGGGCGACCAGGGGGTTGTAATCCCCGATAAAACGAGAACGAGCAGAGTGGTGAGCTGGAAAAGCCACGCCCGACAGAGACGAAAATACATATTGGCCGAAATGTTACGAGACCCTGCGACGATGGGCACACTTTACCGATCTCTTCTCTCGTCACGGCTTCGTTCAACATGTATTTATTTACATCGGGCGCACATCGTCCGGTGTTCCATTAGGTATTCTAGCCTAATGGAGATGATTTTGGTTTCGATTTTTCATTCTCGCTGGCCACTCGACTAGCCTCGTTTCGTGTGGGAAGCAATTCACTTGAAAGGTAATGCATCAATGATGTAGCGCCAGGGATTCAAGGGGTCTGCGGGGCTTGTAATTTGAAAAATACAATTTTTTAATTGGTAATTTTTATAGCCTTGGGTCTTAACTTCGATGTGCAACGAAGATTTTGTAAAAATTCTATAACGGATGGATTTATGGCGATTTTTGAGAAAGGTCCGATCACTCACTGCGTTACCCTTTTTGCCCTTTTTTATTTCCGTTTATTGATCAAACGATCAAAATTGTTTTTTTTGGCGAAAATTGAACTTTTCTTTTACGAATTGCCATTTTTATCATTTTCAACAAAGTATCCGGTCGTAGGAAAATTTTGTTGTTATGCTGAAAGTTATTTTGTTATTCATTTGAGATCAACCTAGTTGATGAAACCATCTGCGCTAATCGGCCATGCAGCAAGGGCAGCGCTTTATCTAAATAATAGTAACTTCATTGGTTATCGATATTTGTCAATAACAATAACCCAAACTTGGCAAGACTATGGATTGATTGTTTGTAAAATTCCAACCTTGTAATTCCAATATTTTCTTCCGGTAAAATATTGAAAATTGGCCAGTTTTTTGTACCCCGAGCTTATGCAGACTCGTTAAACGCGAGGATATTGAGTATGCGAATGTGTCACTCAATGTTCCACCGGAATTGAGTTATCGTTCGACTGGTGCCACTTTAGTGCATCCGGCCGCCTGTGAATATCAACTCCTGCCTGTTAGACCAGTATTGCATATGTGTTGTATGCGTGCTTGTTTATACAGGGTGCGCCAGAGAAACTTACTTATTTGAAAGGTCAATAAAAACAAAAGTACTTCAATTATTGTTTTAAATTTTTTTTTATTTGAGAATACAATAACCCAATTTTTTTTTCATGTAGTCTTGAAAATGACATCGGATAAATGGCGACCCCCATTGCGCATACACTGATGAAGTCGATTTTTGAAATTCGTATCCACTCTTTGCAGTATATCAATCGGTATGTTGGCAATGGCGTCGCGAATGTTATTCTTGAGGTGTGCTATGGTCCGTGGTCGATCGACATAAACCAGAGATTTCAAATAACCCCATAAAAAGAAATCGCATGGAGTCAATTTGTTGGTGGGTCTTCGTCAATTTGTTGCGACAACATTTCCCCGACCGCCTCATCTCTCTCAGAGGCGATCTCCAATGGCCGGCACGCTCTCCAGATTTGACTCCATGCGATTTCTTTTTATGGGGTTATTTGAAATCTCTGGTTTATGTCGATCGACCACGGACCATAGCACACCTCAAGAACAACATTCCCGACGCCATTGCCAACATACCGATTGATATGCTGCAAAGAGTCGATACGAATTTCAAAAATCGACTTCATCAGTGTATGCGCAATGGGGGTCGCCATTTATCCAATGTCATTTTCAAGACTACATGAAAAAAATTGGGATATTGTATTCTCAAATAAAAAAAATTTTAAACAATAATTGAAGTACTTTTGTTTTTATTGACCTTTCAAATAAGTAAGTTTCTCTGGCGCACCCTGTATATAAATGAGTACTGACTGTTCAAAAACGAAAGGGAGTGATTTTTGGGCTATGAGACCCAAAATTATGAGGGCCACGACTGTTAGTTCATCAGCGAAAAATATACATTTTGGATGTCACCAGGTTCGCCTTTTAACGGCTTGTCAGCTTTGTCTCACTAATGCATGATCTACTCTCAAACTATGACGTGTCTGGTGACGCTTGTCATCCCCCATCCCACCTGCCATTCTGCCTTCCTAGAAAGCCTCCGACGTTTTAATGGACTTTCGCCAGACCAGACACTACATGTAATAGAAGGCTTTACACACGGAAAAAGTCTTCCCTGTTGGCGAGTCTTGATTATAAATTAATTTGGGAAACAGCCACGCATTTATTTAATACGAATTAATTTTATTTGACAAATTTTTATGTGGTACTATTTTCACTGCGTTATGTTGAGTCGCTTTGTGAACCCCCAGATGCCCATAGTCATTCTTGCCCAATGCACTTTTGGACGGCATTTGCAGGGGGGCACAGGGAAACTGCGAAAAACCTGCGCCGATACAGGCGGCCCCATTTTCACTGTGTTTCCGTCGCGTCGGTGAAACTCGGTGAAACTGCCTATCTCTCGGTAGTTTGCAACCCTGTTCGCGGTCAAGCGGTCACCCATCTCAGTATTGACCCAAACCAAGGCTGCTTGACAGGAGAGAACGCCGAAGCCGCAAACCTCGGGTCCATTATTTCCGGTTGATATTAATTTCACTCGTCATCACCGCCACAAAATGTTCATCAACTTTCCGCAGAACTCGTTGCTCGAATGGCAGCTCCCGTAGCAGCTCCCGTAGCTTTTTAAATTTTTTTCCCACTCCGAAAACGCGATTTGGCAAAATCATCATCGACACGAGGACGGAAGAGGGTGATCCAAGAATTGACGAGTTTCCGGTGCCATCGCGAGCTCTCCTGCACCGATGATGCATCAGGCTATGAGGGCAGATCGACGAGAGTCTAGCATATTCCAAGTATAGATCATTTCGAAATGAGGCTTGACCCAGAATTCGCCGCCTCCTCGTCGTCAGATTTCCCGTTGTATCAAATTGCGGCCTTGTTGCGCTTGGATATATATCCGCGATATACGTGCATCAGGGGAAATGTTGGAGAGGCTCTATCGCGGTCCCTGCGGTACGGGCTACAGTGTCTGAGATTCGGCCGAAGAACTTCCTATCTGTGTGTATATGTGTGCCGTGCAGCACTAGAGGAAGACCGGAAGGGTGCAAGCATGATAAACGGTAACACGTTGAGCCTGCGGATGCCGAGGCTTTTCGGCTCTGCTCAGGCGACACGTATACCGACCATGGGCTACAAAATCAGACACTGCACATAAACTGATCAATAGGTATACAGGCGTCCGTATAGATACGACAAAATAAGGGTTGAATTTCGTTTCAAAAAGCTTTTAGCCAAGCTTGCGTTTTTCTATGACGCTCACGGTGCATCCCAATGATATTGAGGCTATGGTGAACATCATTGCAACGGTAAGGCAACACCGAGCCGGTGATCTCTCAGAGACAGTAAGTTACGGGCAACGTTTCATCAAGCCATATAGGCATATTTGCTCTTAAAACATGGCTTCATACGGCAGCTTCCTGAGGTTCCTGTTCTAAAAGCAACTGCTTCGCCATGTTGTTAACCGGCCCACCACTTTTTCTATTCTCATCAGTGCCTAATCTTTCCATATTTTCGCAACGTCTTCTCCACCAACCCACTGTATTCGGCAATAAACTTCCACATTCAGGGTGGCTTCCCTAGCACCATTCTTCGGAAGAAGGATCAATTCCGGTTCTAAAAGCAACTGTTTCGCTATGTTGAGCTAAAAACTTGTCAACCGGCCCACCACTTTTTCTATTCTCATCAGTATCTAATCTTTCCATATGTTCGCAACGTCTTCTCCACCAACCCACTGGATTTGCCAATGAACTTCCACATTCAAGATGGCTTTCCTAGCACCATTCTTCGGAAGAAGGATCAATTCCGGTTCTAAAAGCAACTGTTTCGCCATGTTGAGCTAAAAACTTGTCAACCGGCTCACCACTTTTTCTATTCTCATCAGCACCTAATCTTTCCATGTTTTCGCAACGTCTTCTCCACCAACCCACTGGATTCGGCAATGAACTTCCACATTCAAGGTGGCTTCCCTATCACCGTTATTCGGAAGAAGGATCAATTCATTGATGCCCCTGATGACCACGGAACCTGGGATGGGAATGTCAGTCCAACGCTCAACTGAACGTGGCACTACTCGCTCAGCAGCCTTCGGTCTTTATGATCGCTTCTTCGTATAGAAGTCTAAGCGAATAATTCCAGATTGAGGCGTTACCATCGTGGCTGTGGTCGTACACAGCTGCCCTGGTCGTATTTACTCTTCTCCAACGATTCAAGCAGCTTGAATCCGGCAAATATGAGCTCGGTAGTTTCTCAACGATGGTGCAATTTCGTGACTGCCTTGTGAGGATCCGATGAGAAAGATGATTGCTGGGCTTTCCACGTGGCTTGCGGCAGCTTCTGCGCCATTGGTGACGACGTTGATTCGCTTCGTTGCTGATGTGACACGCGTGTCGAGAATCCGATGCACTGTTTATTCTCGCGGTGCACACTCGACAAAACGCTCCGCCGCTCGGAAGGATTTGCCGTCGTCGTTTCGAATCTACCGTGCACGTACCGCACAACACGGGAAGCTCACTTGACTGGCTGGCTCCATACGTCTACATACACATGTACGTAGCCGTGAACGTTTCTCGAACGAGGTGGCTTAATGGATTCACATCGTGCAACAGGGGTGTAGGGGTGAACGCGGGGGTGGTATCCGAGCGCAAGCGGCTGCGTGTCCGCGGATAACGACAACAGTGACGCATTGTCATTCGGTTTCTCTCTTTCGCATTCGTTTTTTCTTGTTTTTTTGGCTGTCCTTTTATTTATCGTGTGCTGTCGAGACGCAGCAACCCTTCCTCCCTTCACTCGCCTCGCGTTCGTGGGGATCCAATAAATCGTGTCGGAGGGAGAAAGAGTGAGATCGAGTGCTTTAGGAGCGAGGTACTTTCCTGTGTGTACAGACATATCGCCGCTCTGTCTGCGTGTAAAAGCCTAGCCCGGAAAAACGGGAGAAAAGAGAGAGAGAGAGAGAGAGAGAGAGAGCAGCAGCTAACCCTTCGACGGCACGTTCCAAACTCCATTCGAATCCTTCTTCACCGTGGCGATCGTTTCCCCACCCCTGGGCACCCTCAGTCTCGACGGCCCGCGATACATTCCGAGCGAAACGGCCCTCGCCGGTTCATCTTGAGACCTGTTGCAAAAGCTTCGGATCCTACTCGATCTATATACGTATACAGCTGTGTTGCTCCACAACGGAGAGTTCGACTCGCGGCAGCAGGACATCGATGGCACTGAGAAACTCGTTGAAAGCTCATTCGGAGCACGAAAACTTGCCGTACGAGTTTCCAATAGCTTTTCGATCGATGCGATGTCCGTTTCTGATCAGCAGCTTCGTATATATAGTTGAAACGAGATCCTCGAGTCCCGCGATACATCGGCGAGATCAGTTGATGATGAACGAACACATTGTTCCATCATCGTATTCAATAAATACAATTCATTGTGCTCACATCATAAAAGCTGCAAGAGCAGCTGGGGGATGAAAACGCTTCGGTTGCTCGCGAGGGATGTGATGACCGCCACAAAGACTGGAGATCAACCAATTGGAAATCAACTTGGAGATCTTTCTGTAGTACTTTTTGCCTAACGTCACGATTCTTCTGGCCTACAGAGATTGCATGAAAATCCATTTCCAATGGACGTGTAGGGGTATAGGTGGGTGTGCAGAACAATGGCACAAGGAAAAGTTGATAATACATTTTCATTATCGCTTAGGAGGGTTTTAGGGGACAGCGAATGATCCCAAAGACGCTGGCTCTCAGTGACATGCGCGATGCAAGTAGTCCGAAGGTTTTTTCCTCGCGTCCGCAGGGAGGCAACTTTATCCAGTAACTCTCGACTTAGGGGACGTCGGGGTAAGATGATAACGCTCAGGTCATGGACAAATAAAACAATACATATATGTGTCAGTCAACTTTAATTATTTTTTAAACCAATCAATATTTATTGATCTTTTAATTTTCGGAGGTAAAAAATCCGTCTTTTTTATTTGTACCATACGATATATATTTTTAATTAAACCTTTATTTTTCCCATCTTACGCCTTATGCGGGGCAAGATGAAACAGCGATGGGACACGAATTATTGGCATCTTTCGCACATAAAAGTGGTTCATTCTCAATACCATCAATTTGATAAGCCAGTCGTATAAGTTCTGTAGGGTGGTCCGAATAATTTTGCTTCCATATCATTTTGATCGTTTGTAAGTTCTTTTTCTTCCCCGGGTAGAAACACCGGTTGAAGGAACCAAATGCTTTACTAGTTTCATTTCACCCTTTCTAACGTAAATCGTGGTACGTTGTAAAATATTCCGGGTTTGCGATAGCTTGTATTCATCTTGCCCCATTAGACGGTTAACGCATTAACAAAAAATCACGCAATAACCTTGAAAATTTATGACAAACCGTTCTTGTTGTATTGATAATTAGTATTTTCATTGTGTTTACTTACCTGTCTCTGATCAATATCAGCAACTCAAATAAACTGAAACGATGTTAAGCTTGACCAAAAATTACATCGTTTTGTCAAAAAATCGATATTGTTTTCTCACTCGAGACGCGTGCTTCCGCCACAGTTGATACTTTCACACTCACTCACCTCACCGCCCCCCTCCGAACTCCAACGGGAGCACTGTGCTCGCAAACACTGTTTGGTGACTAGGCTTGTGATTCATCTTACCCCGCGTATTCGTCTTGCCCCGAGTTCCCCTATATGTGTATACGCCCATCGTAAAAGCGTAGTGCAGCGTTGAAACTGATAATATGCGCGGGGTGGCTCTTCGCCTAGAGGCCACGACTCACTCGAGAGCGATTAATACAGGAATTATTAGGGTCGTGAGAAATGAGTCGGGGTATCCCGGAGAGCGGCGATTTATACTAGTTAATCTTTTCACGAAAGTACGTCGGTGGAAAAATGGAAGTTGCCAACAAAAAAAAAAAGAAATCACGTCGTATACAAAATCGGAAATGTTCCTTCCTTCTACTTATGCATAAAGTTGATCTTAATTATTGTCGTTTCCTGCGGACTTTTAATTTCGACACGACTACTATGTGCGTTTTCGTGATTCGGGAACTCGAAAAATTCGTCCCTCGGTACGATCCACCGGCTTACCAAGTTTTTAAACTTTCTTGACTTTAGTTAGTGTTAGTTAGTTAGTTAGTACTTTTCTTGGTTAACATTGTATCCTACGGTGGTGAAGATCGTGTCCCGGTCGGAGCAAGAGGTAAAAAACATGCGCCTCGCGAAAAGTGCGAAACTCTCGCGGAGATACGCCAAAGCGCAAATGGCGAGCTTTCCCTTGAGCTTTTCTCTTGTGGAACGTGCGCGTGTGGGTGCGCATTTGGGCATACACGTGTGCGCATGAGGAAATAAACGAGGCAAAGGAGATAGCAAAAAAGGGTCGGGGCAAAAAGGACGCGAACACGCGAGATCGAGCGCAAAGTCAGCTTTTCTCGGGAATGAAGTCACCCATTACCAACGAAAAATATAACCGAAGTGGAAAAAGTTGAGCGAATAAAAGACAAGCGAGTGCTGCGGAAAAAGTACTCGGGTGGCGTAAGAACGCGGAAGAAACTCACATGCATATGTGTGGGCATAAATATATATATATATACACATATATATACATATATATATATATATATATATATATATATATATATATATATATATATATATATATATATATATATATATATATATATATATATATGTATTTATGTGGTGACATAACGTAAAGACAGATGACTAAATATCGGTGACTCAAGATGACAAGACTAAATATCACTGTGGCGAGAAATCAATCCGATAAGATATCTCGGAAAAATGTAACGACGATTACGTCATGGAACCCCTATATCTTTTTTTATCCATTTTTCCATTCAATGAAGATATCGAATAAACGTAGATTGTGAACATATTTCGTCGTTCCATATTTTGCCGGTGATTCGTTTTGTCATAACACGTCAGGGAATTGGTGCGAAAAAAAGGAACATTTTTTTGCAACTTTTAATATTCATTTTGGGGACCTATCCGATGGGAAATTTGCCGCTGATTGCGAATATCACGATATTTTTGTCGGAGGTGCATATTACGTTGAATCAACGCGATGAATCGGTTTTCCTTAATTTTCAGGGATTTTTAGTGGAAATTGAAGGTTTTTCGGGAAATGAATGGTGAAATTGTATTTAGGAGGTAAAAACAAATGTATGCAGGGGTAAAAAAAGATTATTGACGATCCAATTTTTTTTTGCGTCGTGGCCAAGAATCGGTGGGGTTCAATGAATCGCCCGTAATTTTTCTTCTGTTATATTTTGAAAGTCGACGCTGCGCGCATTCTCTTCGCAATCATTTTCTCTTTGAAGTGCCGTTTGATTCGTTGAGTTCCGCTCATTTTTCAATTTTTAGCAGGGTTTTAAAGAGGGACCATCGACTTTGGCAAAGTTTTCCATACATACCATTTGCCTCTTTTTCGAGTGCATTTTCCGGGAAAACTATTTGAGATAAGGGGATGAATTCAGCAGCATTCTCTTAGATGACCAGAATTCCCTTCAAAACATCCTCATCAACTTTATGTCACTCGAATAGGACCGATGCTACGGTTGTTTGAAATTTTGGAATTATGACTATTTTGAAAAAGTGGCCTAATGAGTCGGAGAAAAGTTTTTTCGACTATTCGACGATTTCAAGGGCCTATGCGATTGAAAATTTTCTGCCGATTACGAATATCATGGAGTTTTTGTCGACAGCTCCCAACCACGGGGGCTTAATGCCAAAAGGGTCTTTTCATACACTTTTGAAGATTTTTCATAAAAATGTTGGGTTTTGGGAAAAAGTAATGGTGAATTCGTGTTCAGGGGGTAAAAATATATTGATATAGATTTAGAAAAAAAAAGTTAAAATCCACATTTTTTTCGTATGTTGGCCAAAAATAAGTGGCTTTACTCAATCGTCAGTCATTTATTTTCAGTTTGCATTCGGAACTCCGCTTTATGCGCATTTTCTTCGTATTCGTTTTCTCTTTAAAACGCCGCTTGATTCATGGGGCTTCGATTTTTTATTTTATTTTTCGCACAATTTCAACGTTGGACGATAGATTTTCGCGAATTTTGACCCATTTTTAGCCATTTTTCAAGTGCACTTTCCGAGAAAACGAATCGAGATGTCGGGATGAATCCAGCGGTATTCTTGAAGTCTACCAAAATCCTTTTTGGTAAGCACCCAATGAATTTTAACAACTGAAAAAGGACCACCGTTAGGGCCGCTTAAAATTTCAAGATTTTCGCGATTTTGAAGAAGTGGCCAATAGAGTCGAATTTTTTTTTCGACTTTTATTCTACTTCAGGAGCCTACCAGATGGAAAATTTTCCACCAATCACAAAAATCACGAAGTTTTCGTCGAAAGCTCAAAACCACTCCGGCTAAACGCAAATACCGTGTTTCCATATACTTTTGACAATTTTTCGTGAAAATGTTCCCTTCTCATTTTCATTTACCCATACTATAGTTTATACGTGTCTACCTCGTAAGCATCAATTTGATAATTCCACAGTCTGCGAAATGGAAAAGTGAGTCAAGGTCGTTCCTCGTAAGCATTAACGTGCTATATCTGCGAGGTGTTGAATTTTTGAGCCTCTTCACGCGCGCCAGGCTTTTCAGCGGCGTAGTTACGTCGGCTCTCCTTCTGAAGGGCTCAACGATCCACAGAAATGCGGTCTGGCGCACGGTTCACGCGGTACAGCGATATAACGACCTCGAGAATAATTAAAGACGAACGAATAAGATTTCAACGATGCGAAATCTGTCTCGAAATCCAGTCTGGATGAGAATCAACGACGAGAGGACGATAATTCACCCCAGGCGGAAGTCGGAACTCGTAGCGGACTTTTCAACCCCGCGAAATCTCACACATGACGTCCGAGCAGAAATTTGGGTCACGCTTAAAGTTCGATATCTCGCGAGTCTTTGTGAGAAGCCCGAGGCCTATAAAGCTCTGTGAGAGTTAGCGAGCCCTCTATACGTGCAAACACTCGACCCGAACTCTTCACAATTTTTTTACGGGTTGTGTCTAGATATAGCAGTCGAAAACAGCAAACTTTTAGGATTTTTAAAATAGAAAATTATGATTATAATTTTTTACGAAAATTAGGTATTTGAAAAAGTATCATCTGAAGAACACTGTCATTTTTGTGCAAAAATATTCAGTTATAATCGATTTACAGCCGATGTCAACCTAAGGATGACAACGACGTTGAAGTTTGCATCGTTGGACTGCAACAAATTTAATTTCTTCTGACAGTGTTCACCTACAAAAGTTCTTCAAACCTTTTTTGAGATATTCAGTTAGCGATTTACGTTATAAATATATAAAAAAACGATCGCCTATAATATTAAAAATATGGAAAATAAAATATAAAACGGAACATTTGTTGCGTTCCAACGATGCAAACTTCAACGCAATGGATGACAACCAGGTTATCTAATATAAAAAATCGAACAGAGTTCGTGAGTATATTAATTTATCCTATGATTGATCGAAGGAATTTCCGAAACATCAAAGTTTTAAAAAATCGCGCCTGTTCAAAGTGAGAGTCTTGATTTTTTGGAAAAAATATCATTTTTCGTTCATCAAATCATCAGTATACATCGGAAAAAAATCCTTCCATCAAATACATTTTTACATCTACAAAAAGCCCTAAATATTTCAAAAAGATCCATCGAGTAGTTTTTGAGATATTTTACTCACCGACTTTGAAATTGTACTTCCGATTAACAAAAAACATTTGAATTTTCCCCTGAAACTTAAACCCTGAATTATTCAGAGAACGCTACAAGATAATGTACTGTCAAAATACATCGATTTTGAAAAAAAAGTGATTATTCGACATTTACGACTAGGCAAATATTTTTACCTTTTTTAAAGTCATTTTAGGCCCATATTTTTAACCTTTAACCCCTTGAGCATATACTATAGCATAATATCTGAAACCTCGTAAGCATAACACCTGAATCCTCGTAAAAAAGTGTCTCTATATACCGAACGAACGTAACTGTCCCGCTCAATGCCCACCCGATCTTCAGCCGCGTTCCGATCGGCAAAATTTCGGCGACCGCAGACCGATCAACCCATGGAAAACGGGCCGAGATTTTCTGCGGACCGCCAAAGTAGGAAAATAAATGGTCACAGGGGCAAAAACGCTCTGCCTCTAAATATTAACGAAGAGCATCCCCATTATCCGCATTATCTTCGAGCCGGGGTAAATTCGCGTGTGGCCGAAAATGGCGTATGCAGATCCGGGAGCTCGTGAGAGCAGTGAAGTCCCTGCATGGCTGTGTATTATCCCGAGGGATATAACCGGAGAGCCAGCATAAAAAGAGAGGGTGAGTTGGAGAAAAAAGCGCTCATGGGTCCAGTCCTCCATCGTACTCCATTTGAATATTTTCTTTTTCTGTCCTACACAAAGCGTAGAAAACATAATTGATTTAATTAAGTCACTGGGTTCGTGAGGCCGACCAGAAAACGTTTTCCTTTCGTTTCACTCTTGCCCCGCAATTCCCAATGCCCCCCCCCCCCCCTTCGCTGTCTTTCTATTATTCAGAGGGAATACGTCAAACGGATAGACCCGGACTGGTAAAATTTCAATTGAACCAGCATAAGTATCACGCTTCGAGAGACTCGAAAGCACAGTCTTCGGGGACTGGTGTTTCCGCATAGCTGTTCTGTCTATCGATCGGACTCGTCGAACGGGACTCTTTTTCATCCGTAAGAGTATCGTTCTTCTCGCACTTTCACGACTACGCAAAGACGTTCTCAATATCCTTTTCCTTCGTTTCCAATACCTCCTCGTACACTCTTGCGCTCTTTTACGATCCCATTCCTTCCACTGGCGTTCACTTCTAGCGTGCCACTGCGCTGTTTCTACTTCTGAAGAGATCCCCCTGGGTGTTGCCCAGGGCCACTGGGTTCGTAACTACTGAACCCCATTTACAAGAGGGCACAGGGAAACTGAAAAACTCGCGGCGATCTAGTTCCTGACGACTTTCAGTTATCATCGGAAACTCTCGGGCTGAGCGGTCACCCATCCAGGTATCGGCCCGTGCTGTTTGAGGGCCGTTAGGTCGGTATATTGTTCTCAGCAGCGACGAAGGAGTTTCTACACTTCGATATCTTAATTACCGTGAGATCGCGACATTCTACCGAGCCAAAAACCAGCCCGTTATCTGCCGATTTCCACTTCCAGACTCTCGTTAGCTCGATCGTTCGGTTTTTTTCTTTCGCTCTTCGCGTCGTAGCCCCTAGCCGACCGTACTCGACTGCTCCATCTTCGCGTTTTTATCATCGGGTGAAGTAGCCCGCTGGGCGCGGAGTCTGATCGAAAAGATACGGTTCAACGGATATGGAATAGACAAAGAGTTTTAATGCCCCGGATCGTTAAATAGCCCCGATGGTTTTCGTTCCTCCTTCCACCGGTCTTGCGGGAGAGACCCGGAAACCCGACGAATAACTAGGAAAAGGGATGCGCGAGGGGGCGAGAGAGGGAGGGAGGGGGATGCAATGTGCACCGAGCGAAACTTCGCTAATTGGATGTCGTAAGCTCTTCTCGCTCGTTGGAAAACCACCCTTACTCGATTCTCAACTCCGTTCGTTTCTTCCCTTTCATCTTCCATTCGCCAACCCCTCCGCAGCTTCTTCTTTATCTGTCGCCTCCGTGGGTACGCTTTGCACGTTACAACGGCGTTACCGTAAAAAAAGGATCATTCGAACATTGCTCTGCTTTCGTCCCGGGGAATAGCAACTCCTGCGATTCTTCCGAGAGGCGATCAAGAGTCACGGACCCTTGTTCAGGAAGTGGAAGTCCATTAGCACTCTTGACTCGATAATAACACTGCGAGATGATCTTTTGATGACAGCAGGCACAGATGCAAAAAGTGCTTGTCATCGTCAACTTGCTACATACCAGTAATATTGATTGATAGCGCGTAAGTGAGTGTGACAATTACTAATGTTCATAGTGATTAATTAGCAATTATCACAACTTAGTAATATCACGACTATTATTATCACAACTTAGTAATATCACGACTATTATTATCACAACTTAGTAATATCACAACTATTATTATCACAGCTTGGCAATATTACAACTTAGTAATATCACAACTATTATTATCACAACTTGGCAATATTACAATTTAGTAATATCACAACTAGTGTTATCACAACATAGTAATATCACAACTATTATTATCACAACTTAGTAACATCACGATTATTATCACAACTTAGTAATATCACAACTATTATTATCACAGCTTGGCAATATTACAACTTAGTAATATCACAACTATTATTATCACAACTTGGCAATATTACAATTTAGTAATATCACAACTATTGTTATCACAACATAGTAATATCACAACTATTATTATCACAACTTAGTAATATCACAACTGCTATTATCATAACCGAGTAATATCACAACTACAAGCATTATTACCAAAAATGCTGATTAGTGATATCGCAACTATCGTTAGTATATTGCACTTAGCTTTGCACTTATCCAATAATTATATTAATTATTAGACAACTGTAGTGTCTATGAATTTCGTCACTTCGTGGACTCAAATTACGTTGGTGGAGTTTGAATTCGATGCTGAGACGATACGCATCCTTATAGGCTATTTTGTGGATCTTACTTTTCGAGCTAATATGGAGTGAAAACGGTTGAAGGATTTTTCTGAGCCGGTGGCATGTGGAAATAAACGCTTTTAGAAATTTACTGCACTTTGCTCGGTCAGGATTTGCGACGAGTGGAACCTTAGAAAATGCGAGTTCATTTTCGAAAGGACAGTGGCGCGTGATATCCTTCATAATCTATGAGGGAGGCTTTTGGTAAATACTCAATGTAAAACAGCTTTATCGACTTCAATCATCTGACTCAACTTTTTACTTACTGATGATGTGATTATGAGTATGTAATAAACCGTGTAAAATATTATTTACCTATATCGAACGTTTTTTGTTGCATTTAGAAAATATTTTTTTACTGTTTTTACACAAAGAAAGCGTTTTCTGCCGCAATCATATTATCTTGTTTTTTATTAGTTTTTTTATTAAATATAAACCTCAATCATCATTTCACTCAGTCTTCCATTAATTTTTATCGGTTATATGATTATGAGTATCTAATAAACCATATAAAATATTCTTTACCTATATCGAACATTTTTCTGTTACATATAGAAAATGAATTTTACATTTTTCATATACAGAAATCGTTTTTTTCTTCAATCATCATCAGCCGCATTTTTTTAACTAAACTTTTATAAAAATTCCTATTAAATTTAAACAACAATCATCTGAGTCAATTTTTTATTTGTCTTTTTCAGTGATGTGGATACGAGGGTGAGAACCATATAGAATATTGGTTACCTATATCGAACGTCTTTTGTTACATAAAGGTACTAGATTTAACATTCTCTTACCCACAGAAAATACTACTTACTATTAAATATTAATATTATGATGAACATCATCTACCCAAAACTACATCAAACTTAAAAGAAAGAATTATCAAATATACGTTTCAATCATCCGACTCAATTTTTAATATTTTCCTTCTCGGTCATGTGAGTACGAGTATGTGTTAAGCCACATAGAATATTTTTTACCCACATCGACCATATTTATTCCCACATATTTTGTATTTATATTCCTTTACGCATAGAAAATGGATTTTTCGCAACAACCTTCGTATACAATCCTCAATGGGACGCAATCCCAAAGTCCATTTCCGGCGTACACACGAACCAAATTTCCGATAGCCCAAGCGGAAACGTCACGCAACACATAATACGTACATTTACTTTGACTGACAGTTTTCACATTTGTCGACAAGCGCAACTGTCAAGTGCCCCCGAGTAGTGGTGGAGCAACCGGCCTTTGGTACTCCCATCATGAACAAACAGCTCTATATCCGGACACAGTGTCAAAGGGAATCGCGGAATAAAAAAGTTGCTATAAAAAAATAACCGTAGGATTCGATACAGGATCATATTTTATTTCCACATATTGTGCTGAAGATCGCAAATCAGAGTTTGTTTGGGTTTGTCACTTGTATACGTATACGTATACCATTATATACGAGTCTTGGGTACTTTATCTGCAACTATATGATGCATGCATGCGGTGATACCTTTGGAGGGGTCTACCGCGAGAGTCTTCGTGCTGTAAGTAAATGTAGAGCAGGTCGAATATAAAGCGCATCTATCTGCATGCATCAGCCTTGGGCACTCGGAGCTTTTATCGAAACCCTTCTCTCTCTCTCTCTCTCTCTCTCTCTCGGGCTCTCGCGTCCGAGTGAGCTGGGAAAAAGGAGCAAAAGAGCAACGAATGCACGTTTAGAGATTTTCTCTCCATACTTTAGCCCAAGTGCATCACAGTGTGGCAAGAATCCATAGTCCGTGGAGGATAGGCGCAGACGGTGTGAGCGTGAGAGGCGAAGGGACGCGGAAGGGTAGAGAAACGGATGAGGGAGATTTTTAAATATGAGCATTTCTCGGCCCCGTATAAAATGTGTATCTCGAGGTTTATCTCTACGTATAGTACGTCCACATGGCCCCAAGTACGATAAAGGGAGAAAGGGCGAAAAATGCGAGAAAAAAAATGATATTCGGGTGGGCGCTCGAAGTGGAGAGATCGCCGGACGCGGAACGTGAATTTTCCTCGGAAAAATCGGCGCCCCGAGCTTATTACACATACGTGAATTTTTGTTTTTGTTTTCCCCTCGTTCGCCACGTATGTGTCATAGGCGGAAATAAAAAGCAACGATGGTACGTAGAAGATAAGGGAGGAAAGGAGAGAAAAGCGCAAGAGCCTTTTTCCCCTCACTTTCTCTTCGTTTTGTGCTTTCTTTCTGCTTTTTTCTTGGTGCTTTTATGTTTTTTGCGGCTCGTCTCGTTGATGCGCCGCAATGCCGGGCACTGTGCTCGGCCACTGCGTTATATCGTGCTCCGCCTCGGTGGAAAAAAAAGCCTCGAGATATATAAATCGCAAGTGTTTCCGGTTCCGCGGACTGATATTGTGCTGGCTCGGAATGGCTGGGAGGCCATTTCACGGGTTGGATCTCACTCGGGGGTGAACGAAAAAAAAATACACACCGCCACTCCGAGACTCACCTATGTCCATTAAGTGACGGTCGCCGAGATGACGAGCCGCGTACAGATGGAGAAGTCCGAAGGCCAGCTGCATCCCCGTGGTGAGCAACAGCGCGAGAAAACCGGCCGCGCATACGAGCCACCCCCAGCCACCCTCGGGATAGAAATGCGTTCGCATACCTGCCACGTCTATCCCTGGGGCAAAAAAAATGTATTCGTCAGTTCTACTCTACGGACGTTCGTGAGGATCCGCGTCCATG
This sequence comes from Ophion costatus, assembly GCA_951751655.1. Classification (NCBI taxonomy): domain Eukaryota; kingdom Metazoa; phylum Arthropoda; class Insecta; order Hymenoptera; family Ichneumonidae; genus Ophion; species Ophion costatus. The sequence continues at coordinate 23,780,218 of OX632365.1, read as the reverse complement.
TGGAATTTCTGACCAGGACGGAAAATAATGAACGGAAAAAGAAAACAAACGAGAGCGAGCATGAGTTGAAAAAAATCCTAATGAAGCAGGCAGTCCATACTCGATGAGGTGGAAAAAAATTCAAAAGAAAATAAAGCCCGTAATTTTTCGCGTCCCTCGATATTCTGGGGATTTATGATATCCAACATGTATCTAGATGTACAGAGGGTGGCGGGAAAAGTGACGTTCAAAATGAAAATCTGAATGCTTCGTAGCCAGTGTTGGATGTTAATTAAATTTTCAATCAGTTCCTTAATTCACGAAAACAGTAGTTGCGTTTGATTTAATTGCAATTGCCCTATTCATCGCATGTTGCAATTAATTTATTCGGATTCATCTATGTTAATTGCTACTTGCAACTAAAACAATTGCAATACACTTTTTTTATAGTTCTAAGAAACAATTAAAACTATGTAACCTATTTAACTTTTTAGATATTAGATAAAAAAGATTCAGATATTATTATTCATTATCATGTATATATATGATGATTAAATAATGATTAACATCAGTCTTTTTTTTGCTATTCATACACGTATTTCGACAAATTACACATTTGTTTCGACGCGACTGCGCACCCCATACAATAATCAATTTTAATTGTTAATTTATAATCAAATAAACGAAAAACATTGAAAATTGATTAGTTTCTAACAGCAATTAACAATTAAATAATTGTTAATCGTGAATTTTTCTAATTGCAATGAATTAATTTTTAATTGTCATAGTCGTGATTAATAATTAATTAATTGTCAATGACAACGAAAAAAATATTAATGCTTTTTTCCCGAAACCTAAAAAAGATCGTAGAAAATAGGGGTGGTTCAGCTAGCTAATCTAGCAATTAATTTTTGCGAAAAACCGCTCGTAGCTAGCCGAACCACCCCCATTTTCTACTATCTTTTTTAGCTTTCGGGAAAAAGCCTTTCTGAATTTTTTTTTTGAGGTTTTCCCGTTGCAGATAAAAGTGGCTTTTTTGTCTCTTTTGTACATGCACTTTTCTCTTTAACGTTTTTGAAAGCAATTAGGAGGCATTTGGATGAGTATTTTTTTAAGCGTCTGAACTTTGGCAACTCAAACTCATTTTTTGTCACGTTGATGTTTGCATCGTTGGAAAACAATAATTTTTAGGGGTTCATTATTTATTTCTATTTTAAAAATCGTGATCCAAAGCCTGTTATTTACAAATTAAAGTCGCAACTCTCTCGTAAGAATCCATAGAAATGTTTGAGCAATTTTCGGAATACAACAGCGAAACAAATCAAGCAGTTGAGAAAAATTAATTTTCGTTGCGTTCCAAATATGCAAACTTCAATATCATTTTCAAAAACTCTTGATTAAAATCTAAGGCATTTACGTTAATGTTCAATCGATAATTATTTATTGCTCAACAGTGCACTTTTGAACGTTGACACAAGGAAAAAAGAGTCGCGAGGAAAGTAGATAGACGAAAGTGAAAGATTAAAAATGCTGTTTTCGCGAACACTAAAAGAGATCGAAGTCCATACATGGGGGTGAATGGGATATTGATACGGGGAATCTAGATTTTCTTTTGGACGTCACTTTTTCAAATCACTTTGTATATATTGATAAAAACGTTGGTGGCAAGTTAGTTTCAATTTCATTGGTGTACAATGCGAGCCACGATCTCTCTCTCTCTCTCTCTCTCTCTCTCTCTCTCTCTCTCTCAATGATCTAGATTGCACATATTTCGCTATTTCACAATGCAAAAATAACATACTGTAGAAAGCCCCGCAGTAGAGGAGGAGGGACACGAGGGCGAGCAGCTCTACACGATAAAAGAGGAGGATAGGGGGTTGAAAAGCATTTTTCTCCCAGTTAAAATGGACATTGGTCGCGAAACGAACGTGCACCAACTTTTTTAAAGTGCCGTACTCCAGGAAGCTTCGGAAAAATGTTGTGCTTTATGTTTTTCACGTTTTATGTTTTTAACATTTCCTGCTGCAAACACTCGTAATGCTGCACTGGCGTGCAATGCTACCGTAGTATATATTCTGGTAAAACCCCTGTGCGAGATAGCGCCGGGGGCAAAACTTTTGATGATTAATATTCAATCGATATCTGGATGAGAAATGGAGAAGACGGGAAGCTTGGGTAAGGGACAAAGAAGCAGGGTGGCAAGATTGAGGTCTTAATGAGAACTTTGCGTAGATAAATCTGTCAAATGAAATCCGCTCCAGATGTATTATGTCTTGGTGCTATATACGTATAATAGCTGTCCCCTGAGGTCATCCGCGTTGAAACCCTATCGATGGCAAAACTACCTCCGCAATTCTGTATGTCAAAATTGTTCGGCGGCATTCTTGGACATCTTACATTGGATACTGAAAAAGGCTTACACTACATCACAAAAAAGATTGACAGATTTACAGACAAAGCATGCCTCTTTTTTTATATATTTTTGTTGATTACTGAATTTCGAATTTTTATTTTCCTGGTCTTTTTTATACATGCCCTTTTTCATTTTTTCATACGTGCCCTTTTTTATACATTTTTGTTGATTACTGAATTTCGAGTTTTTATTTTATTTTTCATATATATTGCTTGTTGAAAATAACAACGAACTGCAAATACCTTTTATCAAAGAAAAAAAAATTATACAGAACTTACGATTGTTCGTAAATTTTTGTTTCGTCGTTCGTTTGTTCATTTATTTATTCATACAAGCTCGTTCATTTCTTCAATACGATTTTTGTTATATGTGTTTATGGCAATTGTAATACATATCGTAACGATTTTGTTGAAACTCGTATATGCGATAAAGCATTGAAAACCATTAGACACGTAATTTTTTTTATTAGCGGAAGAACGATTTCAACGCGGGAAACCACCCTTCAAATAAAGGCGTGTCGAGGGGTGATTTTGCAGTTTGTTCCACAAGCAATTTACCGATCTGAATGAAACAAAAACCAACATTCTTCTAATGCAGAGCGATGAAAAATCTACTTCGAGGCCGTCCGATTTTGTCCCCCCCCCCCCCTGGAATAATCCTATCTTTCCTATCGCCATTCCAATTATCGTTACTTCATTCAACGACCAGACCCCTCCCCTCTAATTTTAAAATAACATAATCTATGGACGGCCGCTTTAGAAGTTGCGAAAAAATTAAGGGGTGACACGCATTTTTGAGGGGTGGTTTCCCCGGTAAAACAAATTTTCTGTCGATGAAAAAAATACTTGTCTGATAGTTTTCGATGCTTTATCACATATATGAGTTTCAACAAAGTCGAAGGTGGACACTTGAGTGATGTTCCTTGTCAGTAGTTCTCGAGTTATAAGCGGGGAAACATACGGAGCCTACAGTATTATTATATGCAGAGACAGTAATATACTCCATACCCTACCAATCGAGTTCTTCATAAGTAGGGTTGAAAAGCGAAAGAACGAAATTTTGTGATTTATGAATTTAAATTAATCGTCTATCTATACCCACGCTTACTTGAGACCTCCTTTTCCAATTGAAGGTCCTTTTAAATTACGTGGAAGACTTGACATCGAGACAGTCCAGAATTTAATCGCGAAAGCCCGAGAAGGATGACATTTTTTTTTCATTCACCTGGTCGCCGAAGGGCAGGAACGCAGCGATGCAAGCTCCGCAAATCACCGAGAACCCAATTCGTATTGCCCGGCAAGCTTTCATCGATGTCCATGCACCGTACTCGGGGATCTGAAAAAGAAAAAGGCGAAAAAAACCGAGCACGCGTAAATTTTAATTGTCGTAAAATGGTAGGTTGGAAATGGTAGGATGGAACGCGAACTGAGTAGAATTCGGAGGGCGCTCAGCGCGTGGCGTCAAAAGGTCGGACCAATTTCAGTCGAGACTCGAGGAAAATAATTTGCAACGGGTTTGCCCGGGCAATAAAACGTGAAAAAAATTCCACTGGTTCAAAGGGCACGACGAGTATTTCTCATAATTTTTTTTGCCCCCACCCCCCTCCCCACCCCCCGCAACCCTTGCCTTCGGCAAGCTTCTTAATAAGTCTCGGAAAACCGGGATTTTTTATTAGCTCAAGTTGCGCGGCGGAAAATACCAATACGCGTCCACCTTCACAAGGGCCATGTCAGGGCACTCGTTGATCCTTCGGTTGCACACTGCGCTTGCAGTTGCATGAATGCAGTGCGGGCTGGGAGCTCTGGAAGTACTCGAACTCGCGAAAGGTAGGCAGAAAACATTTGAGAAAGAAGGTGGAAAGAAAAGTGAATAACCGGTTGGAAAAGTGGAGTTTCTCCAACCGGTAATGAAATACGTAGTTGCGTTTGTTTCATCTTCTCGAGAGGATCAGGCACGCGAGTGGGAAAGAAGTCTAAAGCTGAAACACCCACACGTAGTATATATGGGAGTTGTGCTGAAGATGACGTACTTTTTGTTTCACGATAAATATTTAACGGGTTACCCCTACTTGCGATTTTCAAAAAATCGATTTTTCTTATTGCATTTTTTTGAAGTATAAGTATCTGAGAATATGTCCTGAAAATTTCAAGTCGATCCGAACAAAATTGACTGAGATATGAGCGTCGAAAGAGAAGAATCCGTGAATTGAAGAACTGAAATTGAAACTTTAAACACGTTTTGCTCAAAATGGCATTTCTGAAGTCGGTGACCAAGATTACTCGAACACTAATGAACCGATCTTCTTGAAATTTTGCAGGCTTATTTAATACATAAAAATGTAGTCTTTAATCGTTCGATTTTTTTTTTTCGAAAAAAATGGCCGTTTTATAGCCAAAAAACGGCCGTTTTTTTTCGTTAAAATCGAACCATTAACTTTGACTGTCCGCCATTTTGTGAAAAATTAATATTTTTTAAAATCCTTCGATTAAAGACTAGTTTATACTTATATTTGACTAAATCCATCCGCATTTTTTTTTCAGATGATCCACTTCGCCGCATTGTTGGTCACCGCAAACCGTGTATATAAAAACATTATTTCATTGACGCCCATTTGCCACTAAACAATGTAATATTTTTCAATAAAAAAATCACTGAAGGTTCTTCAAGATGTGTTCTTTAAGATGGTATATTGATCGATTAAAAAAGTTTTGTAGTTTTCTTTAAAAAAATTCATGAAAAAGGCCTTTTTTTGCGCTACAAGTGGGGATAAAACGTTAAGTAAATGATGTCGTATTAACTCGAAGCCAAGTGTACGAGGTTTGTTCAGAAAATAAGGTGACTTTATTTTTCTCGAAAAACTTTTATTTATTCATCAATATCTATTTTGTCCCCTTCAAAGTAACCCCCCTCAGATATAATGCACTTGTGCCAGGGCTTTTCCCAATCCTCGAAGCACTTCTGATATGTGCTTTTTGGTATGGCCTTGAGCTCTCCTAGCGATGCGGTCTTTGTTTCCTCAATCGTGACAAATCTCCGTCCTCTCATGGGTCTTTTCAGTTTTGGGAACAGAAAAAAGTCGCAGGGGGCCAAGTCCGGCGAATACGGTGGCTGAGGCATGCTTACGTTGTTATTGGCCAAAAAATCACGAACAAGCAACGATGTGTGAGCAGGTGCATTATCATGATGCAAAAGCCACGAATTGTTTCGCCACGAATCGATAGCAAAAAATCGCCAAGCACATCAAAACCTTAACCATAACCTTTATATCTGTCAAAAACAAACCGAATATGCAAAATGGCTTATAATGTCAACATATGTTGTGGACACGTGTACCAACATTTAAAAAAATCGAAAATCAAATGTACGTAGCGCGCGATATTTGAAAAGTCACCTTATTTTTTTAACAAACCTCGTGTATCGAAAAAGGTCGATTATTACGATGGAATAGAATCAGCAGTCCGGAATATATAAATGTAACGGACTGCTCTGCGTACCGAAACGTGTAGCTCAGAGCGCGTCGAACATTTTTATGTGGGTGCATCGCTTTTTCGACATAAAAAGTAAATTCTTTGACTAATCAGCATCTTGCGAACTGCTCCAAAATTATTGTCCTTTCTTCAGCGTTGTTTACAATCATCATTATTATAAATGTCCTAGTTGAGTTTATTGTGATCAGTACCTACCTACAACATCTAGGTTTTTTGCTGTTTCATGAATTATTTGAAGCGAAGGTGTGGGCGCAGTCGAAACAAACGGTTCGGCGTCAATTGAAACGTGTTTCTATTGGCCCTGGACAAACATTTTATACGCAAGCAAGTATTCTAAATCTTGTTTTATTTTTTGGATGCCAAGGAATCGTCCGAAAAGTGAAATAATAATAAAAAAACCTTAAGGCCTAACACGACTCTAGGATTTTGGAAAAATCGTTTTTTTTGCTTGAAAAATACTTCGGGGTCATAAAAACAATATGCAGTTGGTCCTGTAGCGAATTTTTTTCTAAAGTTTCTAAAGGTAGATTGGCGAGAATTTTTGTTTTTTGTTCTAGGTAAAAAATTGTGGATGCTAAATGTCACGCCGCGGAGCGCCTAAAAAAAGATAACAAAAGAAAATATTAGTAGTCGGCAACCTTGTACATCGAAAAAAAAAAAAAATTCTGACAGCTAGATATTCACTGTTTCATACGAAAAAAATTGTTAAATTCGCACATGATTTTATACCCGTTACTGTGGCCTAAGGCCTTAATATACCGCTAGTGATACTCAAACTGGAATGAAAAGTAAGAAAACTCAATATTTTGATTAAAGGTATATTTCCTCCACAACAAACATACTTTATCACTTCATACACATCATTAACAGTACTTGACAATAAGTTTAATAGAAACATTTGTTCAACCAGCTGAACAAACTTATTTCAACTAGCCCCAGGCACTGTTTCCATTGACCCCGGCACAGGGTCAAATGAAACGTTTTCCAAGGGTATCTGAATAGCTTCTAACTAAGTTAAGAGTATATAACGAACAAAATCAATAATGCTATCATATAGCCAAACAATCTAGCTATAATTAAAGCCCATTACGGAACAGATAGGGTATCAAATGAAGTTACACTAACCGATTTTCTCAAAAACGTTTCAATTCACTCCAGCCTAACCTACTCGTATAATGCGAATATTTGCAAAAATATTGACGTTGCGTCGTCTCATTTGACCATGTCATCTTGACCACAACTCCCCGACTGTACATTTTATTTCTGATGCCCCTGCGTACGCCCTTGCGGGTTATTAGGATCCCTTTTCTCTTCTAGCCCACACTCCTCACGCCACATTCAAAAGAGCCCCCGGGGTGTTGCCCACAGTCACTTTTTCCCTATCGTATTCGCACGTGCACGAGTAAAGGGCACGGGGAAGGGTACGAGAAGGGCACGAGCCATATGGTGCGCGGCTGAGCGGTCACCCATCCAACCAATGGTGAGACTCGACGCTGCTCCTACAACGGGACCTTTTGCTCGACCTCCACTTCGCAAGGATCTCGTCCATACACTTATCATCATCATAGCATCTTGCTGGTGCACATGAAGTGCACCAACTCTGGCATCGACGCGGAAGCTGTTAACGTCGTTTCCGTCTCGGTTGAGCTGCGTACAGAGTTGGTTAGAGGGACCCATTACTCCTGAAATTCTCCACGACTCTGCTAAGTCGCTCGTGAGTGCATTGTTGCGGTGGGATCACACCGTTGGCTCGGCAAGTTTCCGTATACGTAGTGAGAAAGGGAGCTTGCTTGTCCTCGGTCGTCCTGTCGTGTTTGCGCACTTCGCTGTATATCTTTCATATACACGATGCCCATCTGTGTCTGTTCTATTTAAGGGGTCTTCTCACTTTAGAAGCTAAAAAGGCTATTTCCATGCATTTTTTTGATACGTCGATATTATAGATAAGGATATAAAAATTGTTACACTCAATAAATACACTTTCGTAAAACACAAACATTTTTTAAAAGTATTTATGAAATCCCATTTATGAAACCCCATTTTTATGTATATTCATGTCTTGTTGATAAAATCTTCGAAACTACTCGACCGATCTTTATGAAATTTTAACCACATAGTCTTTACAACTATAACTATAGCGCATATCAAGGATTTTGTCACATTTTGATATTTCCTATTTTTTGCCAAAAATGGTGAAAAACACGTTCTTGTTTTTTCGAAAATTGTCCGCCATTTTGTTATTTTTGTATATATCGAAAATCGTATTATATGCGCTGTAGCCATTAAGATAGTGAATCTAAAACCGTTCGTTTTTTTGTTCCGGATGATCCATCTCCGAGATTTCACCAACAGCGCAGACCTACAATTGTTTTAGGACATTTTTTAACTACCATTTTCGTCTGTAAATAGTGACTTAAATAAAGATTTAAAAAAACTTATTTCGAAAGTGTATTTATTAAGTGTAACAACTTTTATATCAATATCTATAACATAAACCTATCGAAAAAAATCATGAAAATACGATTTTTTCAGTGTCTAAAGTCAGAAGAGCCCTTAAAGGGACTGCGGAAGCTCGAAATTTCACTAAAATAATTTTGTATAGCTTAGGATCTGAATTTCAATTTGCAACAAAAATTTTATAAAAACATCAAATATTGACCCAGTTATGACGATTTTTGTGAAGGATCCGATCATATTTTTTCTTTTGCATTTTTCTCGAAACTACGATTTGTGAAACGGTTTGAGACGTATGGCAAAATTTATCCGCACGACTTACTTCAAATTCGTATAGAGCGCATTTCATAACATTTCCTATCATATGACCAGATGACTTTCAGCATTGAAAATGCTTTTAAAACTGTATATGTTTGTGAGGTGGACTGGGTATAGGAGTTGAGTCAGCTGCATGTCACATGGGACTAACGATCCCCCCACTCCACTGCTGCTGTATTGCAGGGGAGCGGAGGGGAGCTGCGAGTTGCTGAATCCCTGTGATTGGTTGAAAAATGACTTCTCCACGCTCAATTCTAAACTTGTTAATTTGAACTTTATTTAAAAAATATATTACAAAAGTTATGTCCCACTTATTATACAAATAAACGCAAACAAACCCAAAACAAACGCTAACAAATCTGAGCAAACCCAAACAATCCCAAACAAAACGAAATAAACTCAATTATGTACCTCAATGTCTCAAGATTCTTTAAAAAATAATAAAAATGAACTCTTATTATTTACATGTACTTGTTTTTCGATTACCCGAAAAGTCTAATTAAATTTTCAATGCCATGAAATAGTTGCACTTTGTGTAATATCTGTAGATTTTTTAAATATGTTCATCCATTTGTCAATAACAAATGATTGAAATACTTTTTTGGTGGTAAATCGAACTTATTTTCTACAGTTTGCCATTTTCGTAATTTTAAAAATTCCACACAACTACCCGGTCATACGAAAGTTATATTATTATACTGACTAAGAATACATTTTTTATTTATCATCTAAGGTGATCCTAATTGCCAACACTACCTACACCGATTATATTATAATTACATTGTAATAATGTTATAGTGAAAAACCTCCCAAAATTTCAGCCAAATCGATCAATAACTTTTCGACCCACAATATGAGCAGTTTTTCAAAAGACGTCTAAAGCAATTCCTTATAACGCCGTCTTTTTCTCTAAAAGAAAAAACAACACTTGAACGTTGTAATAAGATAATGTCAATATGTAAAAATGATGCGATTATTTTATCACCTTTAAAAAAATTCCTGCAAAATGACGGGCGTCTAAAGGAATTTCCCCCTTTAACGCCTTATATACGCGAAAAATTTCAAAATTTTTCATTCTAAAATTATTTTCGACTCTTTTAGCCTGAACGGTTAGAAATATTTTAAGCTTTACAGAACTGAAAAATTCCAAAAATTATTCAAGTTACAGCATTTAGAGCGTAGCATAGATACCGCGCGGCGCACCCGACCGCCAACTTCAATGCCGTTTTTCCACGATTCACTTTTATGAACCTTGTGAAAGTTGTAACTCTTGAACGAATGTTCAGATCGCTTTGAAATTTTCACAACATATTCTTAGTTCCATCACTTATCGTGTGAACCACAGAAACAAAAATCCAATGACACAAAAAAATATAAAAAAATAAAATACCGACAGAAAATTGAGTAAAAAAATGTTAAGTTTCGAATTTTTATTATAATAACTTTTTTTAAGTAATATTGTTCCTTCACACTAAAGATACATTCAATATGCAATTATAATGATGTTCATTTTTTTCAGACACCCACATCAATGCTGAAAACTTTCACCATCAACGCGCGCGCAAAAAAATACATTGCTTTATTATGCCATTTGTTAATATTTCTGATGTTTTTTTTTACATATACTTAACCATGTGCATAAATGATCTGTAAAAAAATGTCAATATATGCGTCATTTTTTTTTTAACCGCGTCTAGAAAAGTACCTTCGAAAAATCGCCTGTATAAGCAATCGACCGATCGTTCACACGATCGATAGTATTCTCCCAGCACGAGTTTCTTCAGCAACCGTACACGCGTGTTTTCCCGTTCTTGCGGATTTGTTCTTACAAGACCCAGGAAAAATCGTGCTTGACAAACGAGTGCGGTAAGACTCGACATCTTTCAGCCCTCGCTGCCCGAAGGAAACGTAATATTCTTAATTACCACGAGAGAAACGAGCCGGAAACTAGGAAGGAAATTCTCGCGATGTACGAGACGGACAAGTGAAAAGGGCCGGTCGAAAAAGGAAACAAAGAGAGGAATAAAGCAAATGGAGGCCGAGAAAAGCAAGGAAAATAATAAAATTGGACGAGTAGCCTGACGAGGGGGGGGGGGGGGGGGGGGGTTGACGCTCGGTGATTCCAGGCTACTCGGGGACGAGGCAATGACTGAGAGGCTGCGAGAACGCGAGACGATGTAGTGAAGTTTTGAGACAGCCGAGGAGGAGACGTAAGGCAGAAGGGGAAAAAACACTAACGAGTTATCAACTTCAGCTCGGTCCAACCTCCCACGTTGTGCACACCCGAGTTTTCAAGATTGTCGAGGGACACCCAGAGGAAAGATCGAGCAACAGCGAGATAATTTTTTTTTTACTTCTTCGCTACTCCTAATTTCGCCGCTGGATGAAATACGAGCGTCTCAGCTTCGCGCAGTTGTTTCGCACGACGGCGAACACGAGCAAACGGAATGTGAAAAATTCGTGAAAAATTCGGGAAGATCCTTTTGATTTATGCCGTTAATGTCGCAGAACCGCATTTGGGTGGCGGAACGGCAATTCATTTCATTCCTCTTAAGGATCTATGGGAGTCTTACAGAAATGCCAGCATGGCCATGGGAATTTGATGCATTGTTAATTCGTTTTTTCGGAATTCGTTTGCAAAATTTGCCATCGTCCCGTTGGAAAATTGCAACGCTTCCAATTCGCAGTCCTTCAAGGGTTTTGCTAGTTTTTTACTATCGCGAGGAACAGCTCTTAAGGGGGAGATACCTTTAGGCGGAAATTTTTTTTGCTGATTTTCGACATTTTTTTACAATGACAGATTTTTTTATCTTTTGGGAGACTTGGGGGGTGTTTTATGACTACTTTTGGCTGTTGTATGCTATTTTTATTTTTTATTAATCTTTAAAAATGGCGGAGATATAGCAGGGTCTTTTAAACTCCATTTTCTAAGCTGGCGTGACGTGTAGCTAAAAAACTAATCAATCGATTCTGATGTAATTTGGTGTAAAGCTTTCTAACCTCGTTGTCTAAAACATGACCCTGAATGTTTTTGAAAAAAATAATTTTTTTGTTGCGGATTATAGTTATTTATTTTGGAAAATTCAACCTTTTTGTTTCAAAGCGTACCATTTCATCGATTTTCAACTTTTCTCACTTTTTCTTGGTTCATACTCCGCGTTTGAGTATTTATGAGGTACAAAGTTTCATTCATTTTTTCTAAAAGATTAATCCCGCCGACGCTACGTGTTACGCTGTCTGACAACTTCCGCCGCGACCCGCCTCCGCCATTTTTAAAGATCAAAAAAAAATCAGGAATGTTTTCCTCGCCTTAAGAGATCTCCCCCTTTAAGTGTCCGCCTTCGATTTTCTCGAGACTCATGTATGTGATAAATCGTTGCGAACTATTAGACACATATTCTTCTTAACAGTGGAAAACGGTTTTATGGGGTGAAACCAACCCTCTAAGAAAGGCGTGCCGAGGGGTGATTTTGCAGTTTCACCTACAAGCAGCCCACCGAGTGGAATGGAACAATAACCAAAATTCTTCTGATGCAAAGTGAGTAAAAATCCACTATAGAAGTATTGAAAAAATAGATAAATTAAGGGCATGCCTTTATTTCAGGGATGGTTTCGTATCTAATAGTTTTCAGTGCTTTATCACATCTATGGGTTTCAACAAAATCGAAGGTGGACACTTGAGTGACGTTTTTTGCCAGTTATGTTGTGAAAAAAAACACGATGAAAAAGGGGTATAGAGTTTGACAGATTTTTTTAACAGGTAATTCGTGCATGGCAGGAACTTATTGGGAAATTTCACTATCATTCGGTACATAATTGTAGCGCAATTCATTTTATACTGCTGACAAATTTCGGCTGTAGCGAGGTGCGATATTTTCATTCTTAAGAGGTTCGCTGTAAAACAGCCTTAGCATAAAAACGTGAGAATAATTTTTAAAATACTTTTAACTGGAAATTTGAGACTTGGTCTATATACCAAGCCATCTCGACTGATTTCGCTTCACATCTAAGCCTCTCAATTCTTTTTTTACAATTAAATACAAGTTAATAGTCTCGATAATTCGAGATTATTAAATTTCGGCTGCCTAAAATTGCTCCTTTCCCATAAATCCTAAAAAGCATCTCCGGAGGTCAATTCCCTTGCTTTCTTTAATGCCAATTTTAATGTTTCCCGTATTTCATGAAATTCACCAAACAATTGTTGCACTCTCGGTCGCACTGGAATGACCGACCATTTTTTCTTATTACGAAAAAGAAAGTCTTCCCATATAATTTGAGCAATGGTCTAAAGTGGTCTAAGTAAGGGACCATTCGTTGGCTTCGCAAAATCGACCATATGAACCTTGTACAAATGATCCCTTGACCTTCGTACTTTATTTATTCTTTTTTTTCATCCATGTACGACCGACATATCCATTTCTCAGATGTATGATTGTATATATCTCGGCGGTAGAAAAGTGGCCGCAAGGAAGCAAAGCAATTACTTATCTCTTTAGGTTCCTCCTTATGCCATTTTTTTCTTCTCGTGCCCGCACGACTGTACACGCGAATCTTTTCTTCGAGTTTTCTTTCTCGTGCATAACACTGATTCATGCCCCCCGAGGAGAATAATGCTCGTCGCAATGAATTAAGTGGGAAGCGAGGGAGTGGAAAAGTCGTACGCATGAAAGTTCGAAATGTGCAGCCGAGAGGCGCAAAGTTTTCATTCAAATCGCGTGTATATGATATATTGATGGATTAAAATCGGTATATATATACAGGGTGTCCTGTTGGGAATGAATGATCCCGCAACTGTCAATAGGTCAGATCATGCCCTACTATATGCTGGAATTTCAGTTTAGTCAAAGTCCCACGGTTTTCGAGATTTTGGGCTTTATTATCCATTCATTACAGGACACCGTGTATATATATATATATATATATATATATATATATATATATATTTAAATAATTTTTATTATTGTATATATATATGAGATATTCCACGCCATTTCAGCTAGCCCGTGAGCCCGACCATTTTCTGTTTTCCTGATTTTTTTGTAAAATTTTACCAACGAAAGGAATATCCACCCCAATTTTGAGATTTTTATCTATTCTCTTCTAGAAGTTATAATTTTTCAAAAATGCCGATTTCAGAAGTGTTCGAAACGTTTAACCGCTGAAAACTCCTGAACTAATAGAGATATCGATAAAAGGCACTATATAATTTTGTTTCATTTTAACGCATACTTTCATTGAAAAATATTTAAAAAATTATCAATTATCAATGTCAACGTTTTTTGCTTTTAAGGTGAAAACAATTTTTTTAATAGATGATTGCCTTTTTTATATTTAAAAAAAAAATTCTAAAATACAGTGACTTATTCTATGATTTTTAAGACTAGTCTCATCGTGGACCCGTTTTTCCTTCCATTTTTTTCCCGAATTAATCGTTTTTTTACGATTTTTATTATTTTAATGTCCAATAATGCTATTAATGATTTTGTGATTGCCAATTTGTCTTCGACAGGCCAGAGACGATTTATTTTTCATCTGTACTGAATTCAACAAAAAAAAGTGTGCGACGTCACGGGCTAGCTGAAATGGCCTGGAATATTCCATATATTCACACTGATTTAAAAATAAGAATAAAATGCCGAAAAAAAACGATGGCAATTTGTCAATATTAAGGATGTTGCGTCCCTATGAAACATGTTAATGTTAATTGTTCAATAAATAGCTTCTCAATCGTCATGAAATTTTTACACGACCTCCTGAATACTTCATGTAAAAACATACCAAATTTTCAGAGTTCTATCATCATTGCTTCAACCTCCTTAAGGGTTGAAATAAAAAATGATAAGAAAATTCTGAAAATTTGGTATGTTTCTGTATGAAGTATTTAAGAGGTCGTGTTAAAATTTCACGACAATTAGGAAGCTCGTTATTAAAAAATTAACATTTTGTTAAGAACAATTTTTAAAATAAATAAAAAAACATTTATCAATAAACTTCGTTTTGTTTCCGTTGCTTTCAGTATTGTAGATATTATAAAATTAAATATATTATATAAAACTAAATATATTATATATTATTTTTACATTAAATTATTTATACATTAAATATATTATATAAAACAGTATTGTAGATATTATAAAATTGAGGGGTCAAAAAAAAAACTTATTGCAAAGTTACATCAGTTTCCATAAAACAACATTTAATTTGTGAATGTTAATTGTTCAATAACGAGCTTCCTAATTGTCGTGAAATTTTTACACGACCTCTGAAACACTTCATCCAAAAACATACCAAATTTTCAGAATTTTATCATCATTTGCGATTTGGGACTCAACATCCTTAAACGAGAATTTCCGAAGTATAGCCGGATTTACAAATATTTCATAAGCTTTCACAATCAATCGACGCGACGAATGCGAATGTCAAAATTATACCGTTTGTGTTCGAGAAACGATGCTGCTCTTCGGGCAAGAATACAAATGTTCTCAAAACGAAAATATCGAATTTTCATTCCACACGGATTTTTCCTTTCGTCCACGTTGCTTTTTTCTTCCTTTTCTTACTTTTCCCCGCCGCTTATGTTTTCTTTTTTGCCACGGTTTTCTCGTGCTGGAACTAAAGATTTTCCCGGGCGATTCGCGATGGTTCGATATTCCGCCGCAGTCGTCGTCTTGCCACTGCAGAATGCTGGCTTCGAGAAAGACCGAGGCGAGTCTTGTACCAACAACGACCGGAAACTTTCGTGCACACATATATATGTGTGTATTTAACGTATGGAACTTTCCATGCTGGAGAATTATGTCAAGGCAGGGTCAGGGTCTGTTCCAGCTCGAGCCTCAATGAGTTTGTGGCTTTCAAGATGTTTTTTTTCGACACTTTGCGATACGGCTTCCGTATCGAGGGTGAAAAAATAAATAAAGTTGAGGAAATTTCAAGGAGACCGGAAGGAAAGCTGTGTGATTTGTCCTGAAACGACCAATGCAGGCGATATACACATAGGTATATCCGAACGACAACAGAAGATATACAAAAGAGCGACCGATCGTCTTCAACGTTATCCGATCCCGAGGAAGCTCTCAGCTGCCATTGTCCAACGTTTTTCGTCCGTGATCGCGATAACAACCCTTGCTCGACGGTTTTTCCGTGACGTTCGAGTCCCTGCGTAAAAGAGACGGGCAAGGCTATCCAGGACAAAGGATGCGCGGAGTTGAACGAGAAAAACAAACTTGGAGGGGGGGGGGGCAACTCGAAACGTAGAGATCTCGAAAAAACGTTGTTTAATCCTTTTAGTAGATTTTGGGGGTAACGTGACTCAGTCTGATTAAAAGGAACAAAGAAGAATGTAACTCACCCCCGTGATAGGAACTGCCGCGATGAGGGGTGTACGAGCCAGCTGCCATTCCGTTCTGACGCCCGCTGTCAATGCAATGACTTGGCGTGTAGTATTGAACCGGATGCGGGGCATAGTTGGTCGGCGTTTCGATGTGAACCGGATGACAGTGCATGCAACGCCTCGGGGTTTCCGGCGGTGGCTGTGAACAAAAAAAAACAAGACGGGAGGCGAAAAATGTAGACTACGATCGCAACGGGCTGCAGATTAATTCGAAGGAAAATGGATATAATGAGAAAGAAGTCTGTGAAGCTCCAAACGGTCTTGAACGATTTTTTTTAACTTCCTCGCCATGAATATTCCGACAAAAAGTGGAAAGTCGCGAAAGTTTGAGAATTGCCGGAAACTCGAACGAATTCTCCGAAGTTTGCAGCAAAAAAGGAAACGGAAGTTACACATTGCTGCGTTTTATTTCGCTGGCGAAGTTTTCTCCATGGGCAATTGGTTCTCTAACAATGGCTTTTATCCTCCCGAGGAATTTTCGTGAATGATTTAATGGTGTAAGGAGGCGACGTGAGAGCTTCTAATTTCCATAATTTTTACCTCAACCTCCACCGTATTCTGTTCATGTGTAAAGAAAGACACACCACCGACATTTTTCTCTTATAAAACTGCTGGACCCACTATAAAGCTACTGAGCTTGTTTTAATTTGCTGAAGAATTATATTTCACAAGATCCGAGAACCTCAAGCTTAATTGGATCAAGGCATCATCGATGTTCCATTCATCAGGATGGACATCAGCTCGAGTTCAAGTTTCCTGGCGCTTTCTATTTCGCAAAACAGCTTTTCTTCGTCCCGAAGAATTTTTGCGAATGATTCACGGCTGCAAGAAAGCTACGGGAGACTATCCAATTTGCATACTTTTTCCTCAACCTCCACCATATTCTATTCATACACAAAAGAGATACACCATCACCAATTTTTTCTCATAAACTGCTGGACCCGATATAAAGCTACCGAGTTTGTTTCAATTTGCTAAAAATCCATAATTCAAAAGATTCGAGCCCCTCAAGCCGAAGTAGATCCAGGCATCATCGACGTTCACGAGGATGGACGTCAGCTCGAGTTCAAATTTCGCCTTCCCTTTTTATTTTGCAAAACAGCGGGTAATAGCTGGTAGGGCTGAGATCTGGACGGTTTAATTTGCCATTTACCTGCATGGAGTGATGAGACCGTAAAGATCTCATGGAGCCACCTGGATGAAGGGATGGAACGCTGCCGCTGAAGCTCATTGCCGAATTTCTGCATCCACCGGGTGTCGACCAACCGCCTCGTACACCCGCGCCCCAACCGACTCCACCGGGTCCGCAATCGTCGACCAACATCTTGGTGCTTTTCTTCGCGCCTTCCTGTTCTTTGTCTCCTCCCTTGCTCTCGTTCTCTCTCTCTCTCTCTCTCTCTCTCTCTCTATCCGTCCCTATCTCTTATCTTCTCGTTACTGGCCCGTTATTGTCGACATCCGGGAAGTTTCGGTATACTTCACCGTTATACCCAGTTGGTCGATCAACGCCAACATCGGCGCTGAATGCATATGTGTGTGTGTGATGGTGGATGTGTACGTGGGTGGATGTGTGTGGGTGTATACTAAGCTCGGGCAATCTCTCTATACGATCCTTGGCTTAATTGTATATCAAGCGTGTCTCTTTCACTCTAGCCCTCACCGTTTTCCCTCATCCCTCGCGCAACACATCGGCGCCGTCACTCGCTCCACCGACTCCCACCCGCTAATCGAATCTCGTTATAGTCCTCGCGCAAAACGATCTCTCGTCATTGATCATTGTGTCTTTTCTCCTCTTTTCCCCTTCCCCCGTATTTATAAGGACGTTTGTATTGATACGTGGGAATAGAAATGGCTTTTCGGAATTCAGGCCGAAACTTGGCTCGGTGCTCGTTACTCTTCTTTCATCGTTTTCAGCTCACAATCTGCAACAGCCAATCGTAAAAGCACCATTATTCATACGGTATTTTTCCAAATCTCCAATATTCCTTCGTACGCCCTCGCGGACTTTTGCAATATCGTCGCTTTCTTTTTTACCGCCGCTGGACCACTAGACGCAGTACGACTGCGCTCCTGCTTAGTAGTCGGGCGGCCGACCAGTGCGTGGCTAAGTAGTCACTCGTACAGTGCTTGATATGCGAGATCGTGACGACTACACGATGACCAACGCCGTCGACGAATACTTACTATACACTCTCAATATTACGTTGACAGTTTTGGAAAAAAAACTGGTTGAATTTCAAATACACGTGATACTTTATCTCACTCGAATTGGAACGGATATATTAATACCAAGGATAGTTCAAAATGACAACACATATGTATGTATATATATATATACATATATATTTATAATGGATACAGTGAATCCCGTTCATCTTAGTCGCGAATCGTTTTTCAAGACCCTCTTTAATACTGCGTCATGTCGTCTTCTCTCTTCCTTGCTATCTAGCTCAATTTTTCTTCTCTCTCTCTCTCTCTCTCTCTCTCTCTCTCTCTCTCTCTCTCTCTCTCTCCCACGCTCCCTTTCTCTCTTTTTCTCTGGTACCCTCTCGCTCTGACACAACGTCCAACGGCACGTGCCAGGGATGTAACGGGAGCTTTAACGCGTGACCGGTTCCTGCGCGTTCATTCGAGGCAGCCGTTTCGGACAGCGCCCAAAGCTGAAAATTTTAATATGTATGAAGCGACACAGTCTCGGGCCCATTCCTATACATGCACCACGGGCATTTTCTACCTCATCCCTCGACGATCGCCGTGAAATGAGCTTGTGCAAGTCGAGAGGATCGCGGAGATTTATCGCCGGAATATGTTTCATGCTTACAATGAACGGAGCTCGGTGTATAATAATATATAGCGTGGATTATTATTATTATTATCATTATTATCATATACGAAGAACGGCGATTTTCAAGATATTTCGAGTTTCAGGACCATTTTCATATAATTATTATCCCCATTCTTAATATTACGCACACCGCAATGTCCTCAAAACCACCGCCAGTTAAATATTTACTTTTTGCGATTCCGATGGGCGAGGTGAACGTAGATGATTAGGTTCAAGCGCTGAAGTAGAGTTCCCAAATTCGAAATTTCCAAATCGAGGCTGGTCGCAATATTGTTCTATGCTTGAACAAAAGCTGCGCAAAAATTTTAGCGAAATCGCCGGGCTGGGTCCTTTTCGAAAATTTATCCGCTGTTATTCGGCCTAGAGGGTCAAGAGTGTGAGGCAATTGGCGAGAGAAAATGAGAGGACGATAAAGAGAGTGAGAGAGACGCAGGGAGCTTTTGTCGACCTATGCGCGATAACGACGTCACTCTCGTGGGGGCTCTTCGGTCATGGCTCTTGTCGCGAGATAATTGGGATATTGCATTCTGCACATCGCGTCGCTTGCGCTCGTCAACGCGATTTCTCACACAACCTGCCCTTCTCTACACTTGCTATTCCACCCTGTGTACCGCCATAATATTTTTCATATGCACGTATATATATATATACATTTCTTTCTGTTCGTTTTATAATTTCTTTTTTCGATTTTTTATTTTTCGGAGAAACGTGATTCCGAATACATACACAGGACAAAATGACTATTCTACCATCCCCGAAAACCTAGAACAGCACAGAGATCAAATCTCCCTAACAAATAAAAAAAGCACGCTCATTGCACTGTTTTGACAGTTCACGTGCCGACGATGAAACGTGTAAGACGCGCGGCACGGAAAAAAAAGTTTGCCGGAGTAAATCGCGGTTGGGATTTCGCGGAACGGAAGTTTCCTATCTCCAACAAGCTGAGGGAAGGGAAAAAAAGGTTCTGAAATGAGAGAAACGGTCAGAACAGAATCCGTGCAAGGGTGCTTGCCGGAGACGACCGAGCACGAGCAAAGTTTCCTTTGCAGTCGTTTCCGCGGTGGAAGCAGCAACTGACAAGAACACGTCGGGCGGCCGCGCTCCTCTAGCGTTTATTGTAGTACCGCGTACTTTTCTCGTGTTGTTTTCTTCGTTCCACTTTCCAATTAGAGCTTATAATACTCGCTGTTATTGTTTCTGGAACTGTGTGGGTACTTATATATATTCCAAATGGACAATATTCCTTCGTACGCCCTTGCGGACTTTTGCGATCTCATCCCTTTCATTTTTACCGGCATTTGTCTACTCGACGCAGTAGAACTGCAGTCCTGCTCAGTAGTCGGGCGGCAAGCCAGCGCGTGACGACGTAGTCACCCATCCAGTACGGGTGACTACTTAGTTCTACTTAGGCTAAGCAGTCACCCATATTGGATGGGTGACATCTTTTGATAATCTCAGCACGAATTTAAGGGGTCTGCGTGAGTTTGGTACTTCGAAAATTCGTTGCTAAGTAGTCACCTATACTGGATGAGTGACTACTGAGCCACGCATATTATATATATTATATATACGCACATATGGTCATCTGCATGAATATTTTTGCATCCTGCACCCACCTTAAGTGTGGCCCAATTTTTCCATAACGTTTCCATTCTGAATGCGGCAGAATCAACGCTACTTAACATCGCACTAGATGCGAATAAATTTAAAGGAGCCGAGGTATTGTTGCCGTGAAAAAAAAAGGCACGCAATGGCGAAGTATGAGGCGACAACTTTTGCAGTTCGCGGCCCTCAGTAAAGGGACAGAGTCACTGGGAGTAAGATGCGGAGGATCTTATGTAATATCGGGGGATTTCCTCTCCAGTGGCGTCACGAGCTTTAGCAGCGTTACCTTGGCAGATCGAGAGGCGAAGAGAGAGAGAGAGAGAGAGAGAGAGAGAGAGAGAGAGAGAGAGAGAGAGAGAGAGAGAGAGAGAGAGAGAGAGAGAGAGAGAGAGAGAGAGAGGGGACTAGAGGGGGTAGAGGGGAGATGACGGGAATGAGAACGTGAGAAAAAGAAGCTGAGTAAGAAAAGGAGAGAACGAAAAAGAGAACGAGGGAAGAAAGGATGAGAGATAGAGATGGAGATGGAGATGAACTTTATAGGCTTTTCGCCGACGATATGAGAAGCTACTGCAGCGCCAGAGGGTCTACAGGAATGTCACGATGTCCCTCGACACGCATACACCAGAACACATACACATACGCACACATGGACGGGTAGACCTTATACCTGGGAATTTCCTTGCCCAGGCGTTTTAGAGCAAACGGCGCTGGAGCGCCATAGCCGAAGACGAGAGGTTAGCCAGTAGATGTTGCCTTTTATACGCTCACTACGAAGATGAAGACTATGAGAGAGTAAAAAGAGGTGAATTCGCGAATGCGGACAGCGTAATCCTGCTAGATTGAATCCACACTCTTCCTCTTCACCCCCTCGGTCTTCGCCACCTTTTCGAGACCGGTCACCCATCCTCCCGGTGCCTCGCTCGTTTCACTTGCTCGGCGTCCCGTTTTCCCTCTTGGTTAATCTTTAAGCCTTTTTTCGCGCTCTCGCTGTGCTTCGATTCTATTCTCAGGTCTATACTGGCCTCTTGGGTAAATCGGCCAAACTGCACAGAACGATGCCGCGCGATCGCGCAGCGGAAATCGGACCCGCGGCTAGAGGGACATGCTGAACACGTGTCCGGGACTCTACGCCGGTTGAAGGGGTCTGCGTGAGTTTGACATTTCGAAAATACGACTTTTTCATTGCATGTCTTATCGGCTAGGGGCTTTACTTTTGATTTGCAACAAGGATTTTGTGAGTTCCACGAATTGACGGAATTGCGGGGATTTTTGTGGAGGGCCAAATCACCCAATGCGATTTACCGTTTTTTAGAAGCTTTTATTTTACTTGGCTCGTTCGCATGTCTGTCTTGTGGGTTCAAAAATTGTAATCTATTTTTCAAGCAATTGCTGGCATCTGACTGAGCTGAAATTTGGCATATGTAACTTTGGTGATAATGCGATATTATGGTACCGTGGAACTGGTCTCATGATTGAGGTGGGAGGTGGGCAATGCAACTCCTTAATAGCGTATACTAGGATAGTCGAGTTTGTGCTCATTTGTTTTGTTATCATGGCCACTTTTCATTACACATGATAACGAGAGTCTGATAATCGTGGTGGGAGGTGGGAACTGCAATTTCCTAATGGCAAATGGTAGGACAATCGAGTTTGGGCCCGTTAACTTTGTTCACTTAAGTTCTATTTAGAATCACGATATTATAAAGTTTCCTGGCCTGGCATGGCAAATAATAAAACAAATTCTAATACTAAAAAGTATATAATTAAGTAACCGTAAAAAAACTTTTTTTAAACTGGCTTTCATTTGAAAGGTAATGTACTAAAAAGTAAAAAATAATGTTCAGTAAAATTGAAAATCAAAACAGTATAACTACGAAAACGTCTCTTCCTTGGTCACTTATCATAGGTGCAAGTACTTAAAAGATACACAAACGTAGATATTTCAAAAATACGAAATGTAAGTTTTAAAAGCTTGAGGCGTCAAACGTCACAAGTACTAAAACTACTTTAAAATTTCTGAAAAAAAGCCTCAAACTTAAAAAATGTATCATTCATATTTTTTAAATACCTACGT
Source organism: Ophion costatus (assembly GCA_951751655.1). NCBI lineage: Eukaryota > Metazoa > Arthropoda > Insecta > Hymenoptera > Ichneumonidae > Ophion > Ophion costatus. The sequence goes on along the minus strand of OX632365.1, from coordinate 23,757,652 downwards.
TTATATACCTTTCAAGTTCTTGCATCTATGATGAGTGACCAAGAAAGGGACTTGACTGTAGTGATACTGTTTTAATTTTCAATTATACCGAACATTATTTTTTACTTTTCAGTAAAGTACCTCTGAAATAAAAGTTTCTTACGTTAATTTTTTTGCGTTTTTCTGAAAACTATATTTTATGAAACGCTGTAAATCGTATCTCAAAATCTAATCGTCCGATTCACGTCAAATGTGGACAGAGCATAGTGTATAACATTTTCCATTATATGTCCGGATGATTAGTTTATATGTTCATCCATTTGTTAATAACAAATAATTTAAAAAGGTGTTTTTTTCCAAAATCGAACTTTTTTTTCTACAGCTTGTCATTTTCCCAATTCTGAAGATTTCAAAGACGTCCCCGCTCCATACGAAAGTTTCATCATCATACTATGACCGCCTTTATTTATTTTTCATTTAAAATCATCTTGACCTACTAAGGAATCCGAAAAAGATGTTTGCTCGATTGTGAAGCTTCTCAAGTATGGGAGAAAAAGGGAAACTTGAACGGAACGTTACAGTCCCGGCATGTGGCTTCCTGACGAACGACACGCTCGAGGCTCGATAATCCCAGATAGAAAAGGCTTGCGCGATTTAGAGGAGAAATATTTCGCGGCGATGTCTAACTGCGAGACGTCAGCAAGACTTCCTTCCTCTTTCTCACTCTCTTTCTCTCTCTTGTTTCGCTCTTGTTTCACTCTCCGACTCTTTCCCGTTTTATCGTGATATCCACAGGAGATGAAGCTTTCTTTTGTCGCGCAATGGAGCCTTCAGACTTCACTCACAGTCGTAGCTTTCGCGTCACGGACTTGGTCGTCCAACGGACGCGAAGAAGCACAAAGCGCATTGTTACGCGTCACGAAGCCAAAATCAATCCCTCCACTGCTGCTGCTGCTGCTATCTCACCCTTTGCCTCATTCTCGAGATTGCCGGGCCTCATTTCTACCCATATCCTTCGGCCATTCTTACTTCTCTCTCTCTCTCTCTCTCTACATGCGCTCCGTGAACCTTCGGGCAATACATGGCGATCGCGTTTTCCTCTCATCGTTTCACACGAAAAATATCGAGACTTCGATACACCGCGCGGACACCTGGCAGATTGGATTTTTTCTGTTCATTTGTTTGATTTTTTGGCTGACCTATAAACACATATATGCACATACATTTTTTAAGACCCTGATCAAGTTTTACACATATGGACTATTCCACCATGTAAAATATTATTGTGTAATCGGCTTTGACGATACGGGGTCGATAATTTCGAATCGTTTACGATTTGACGAGCTCGTTGATTTTTCACGTTAACGATGTTTCATGACGCGCGTGATTTTCCCTATATATATATATATATATATATATATATATATAACCATCACGAAAGTTCCATAGTGCTTTGGCGATATTGGAATTTTATTGACGTTCATGGAGATTTAACGCTCGTCAGTTTGAACTTTTGTCATCGTTTGTTAGCGGCTATTTCTTCTTTCAACAATCCATTTTTCTATCTTCCTGTCGAAAAAATCAGTTGAGTATCATTTTCCACACGTTCTCATCCGTGTATGTGTGTATGTATATATATATATATATATATGTAGGGTGTCCTGTTATGAATGGATAACCCTGCAACTGGTGAAAGGTCAAATCGTGTCCTACTATATGCTGGAATTTCACTTTAGTAAAAGTCCCACGGTTTTTGCGATAAAAATCATCTCCTCTGGTTTTTGACATGCCATTTCTACAAATGATAACTTTGTTTAAACCGGTTATTCAACAAACACTCTTGGTTATTTGTTTTATCTAGAAAAGTCTTCTTTTTAACCTTCATGTTAAGGAAACTAGGAAAAACGATCTTATACATAATTTCTATACAAATCAATACGAACATCTGAGTTTGATAGCCTGCGGTGTAAAAAAATGTACTACGCATATCGTGCCAATTACTTAAAAAAGTTGCTTAGTTATTGTCGATTTATATCATTAGTAGAAACGGCACGTAAAAACCAAAAGCAGGTGATATTTAAAAAAAAAAATAACACGAAGCCCGAAATGTCGAAAACAGTGGGACTTTTGCGAAACTGAAATTCCAGCATATAGTAGGGCATGATCTGACCTATCGACAGTTGCAGGATTATTCATTCATAACAGGACACCTTGTATACATATATTGTCGACACCCACACACGAGTGTGTGGGTGTCTACGATACTGTTAGCAGAACCCCTCTCTTCCAGGCCAACTCAATTTCCCCAGAGGGATTTTTTTCCTGCCAGGAATTCGGGTCGAAATTCTTTGTTTTCCCATTGTGACGATATAGGGATGTTTTTTATAGTTCTCTCCATTGCCTCTCTCTCTCTCTCCCTCGCTCTCTCTCTTTTTCCGTTCATCTGTCTCTTTCTCTCGGTCTCGCTCTCTCTCTCTCTCTCTCTCTCTCTCTCTCTCTCTCTCTCTCTCCATCTTTCTTTTTCCTCCCTTTTTTCATAATCTTTTTTGCCACAGCCCCGTATAGAACATCCACACCCAGAAACGCGGCCGCGAACTGAGCACACAACGAGAAGCAGAGTGAATGCTTGTGATCGCGAGGAAATACTGCCGTGCATAGCAAAAGAAAAAAAAATCGGCAAAGAAAAAGCCACGAGTCGCTTGGCACGTGATGCAAACGAGATAGATCGCGCAGGGCTTGCAAAATTTCGTGCAGCCTCGAGCCACTACCGGGCAAAACCACAAACACGACACGGGGAATTTGTTCGTCCGACAGCTCGTCGAGAAAAATTGAATCCGCGTGTTTGCGAAATTGCCAGAGGGGCGGACGAGTAAGAGCGTGAGATTTTTCGGGGATTCGAAGCTAGAGACAGAGAGGAGGGAAAAAAGTCATAGATGTTTTTATCGGAGAGCTAAATCTCAAATAATTGGGATAGCGGATGGAGAAGAGGCGCTGTGCGGTAAAATTCATTACAGGTCGCGATCGAATTGTTCGGTCGTGTAGCGAACGAACGACGAGAAAGAAAACAGATTCGAATAGGCCGTAGGGGGTGAAAGGTGCCTCGTGCTTTTCCGGACAAATTTCAATATGGCACGTTCGTTAAATTCCTCGTTTACAAAAAAAAAAATATATTCATGCGGCTCGTGGACTTCCGAATGGAGGGTAAAATTCGTTACGTTCGATTTCGATTAAGGGGGACGGGATCGTAACGGCGAGTAAGGGGGTATCGATTGGAATTTAATCGCGCGTGTGCCGCGTTCTTTTCATATCCGCAATTCAATGAATTCAATAGAGAACAGCGAAAAAAATGCGGCAGAATGGAAAAAAATGCTGACCACCGGAAATTGGAATTTCACCGGCTACGCTCGTATAGCGAAGTTCGAATGTTCCGACGAACAACTACCGATGCGCATCGTACAAGAGGAAGAAATAATCGCGCCGGTTGGCCCGGCGTTACGACGAGAACTATTTTGTTTTTCGATCAATGTGGCAAACTTTTCGCAATGTCGAAAAGAATCTTCAGCCAGCTGCGTCGCCCGGACCGAAACTTTTGTCGCGCCAAGTATACGCTATCTGTACACATTCGCGTAGAGTTTTAGCACAAAGCTATGGCGAGCAGAGTAAGGTAAGGGCATAATCCAGCGGAGCGGATCTCTATCTTCCGCTCTTGCCCCCCCCCCCCCCTCAGCCCCTGTCTGCTTCCGTACACAGAGCTGAGATTTCCGCGCCTCGCGTCAGCTGTTTCAATAAATAATGCTCCAGCTACAACTGCAAAGGTAGCTAGGAGAGGGTGGAGATGAGGGGGCAAACAGAATAGTTCTCAGGGAAACCCTTCTCTCTTGGTCTTTTTCGTCTTTTCCGCCTCCGTGTCGTGAAATAAAAGTGTCACTCGAACGTGGATCAAGTCCCACGGGGCACGATCCATTTCCGCCCACTACTCTTGCGAAAGCCATTTTTTTCCATTTCGTTCTACCTTCATCTTATCTCCTATCCTAGTCTGTATAATTTTTTACACAGTGCGATATATTAGAACATTTTCGAATCTCTTTGTGGAATGAAAAAGTCTAATCAGACGTTTTTTTAGAATAAGAACGAGTACCAAGTATATATTGTATTAGGTCGTTGAGTATGGAACCGCCAATGATTGAGGGAACGAAAAGATAGTGGTTCGGTGGAAAATCGATAAACCGGTTGATTCGGCATGTTGTCCATTGGAACAGACAACCTTGGCCTGTATTTCGGCCAACAATCTGATTCTATGCAGGATTAATTGGGGTTCTTTAGAGGCAATCCATTCATCCAGCGGGTTTTGAGTCGTACGAGGTGAAGTGCTGAACCATGAGCGCTTGCTGCATCGACCGGAACAAACGTAATTGAAGAGCACCATGTCTGGGGACTATGGTGGGCGGGGTAGAACTTCCCAGTTCTCTCTTTCTCCGTACTTCTTAATCGATTGATCAACGTGCACCCTAGTGCTGTCATCCTGTAAAATCAACTTGTAACAGCGATTCTCCCATTCCGGCCTCTTCTCGTGCAGAGCTACCTTCGAACGCACCAGTTGCAGTCGATAACGACCCCCAGTGATAGTTTCCGACGGTTTCAGCAGCTCGTAACACCCGACACCCCTCTTTCGGCTGCTCTTCCGTGGTCCTTGTTGTCCACAGACAAATCACCACTTCGGAAGCGGCGAAACGTCTCTTTGCGCGTTGTACTCGATGGAGCATGGTCCGCGTACGCTTCCTCTACCAAACGGTGCGTTTCCTGGGCATGGGGTATGTACAATGGGGCATAACTTCTCGCAGATGCGACTTGCTTGGAACAAAACTGGTTATTGCGAAGACAATTAAAATGGATGCTGTCAACACCTAGTACAGATGTCTCCTCTGACATTTTAGCGGGACTGTATGAACCAATCGTCATGTGTAGGTATTGCCAGCCCTAATTCGAGAAAATAGTGTACCCAACGCCATCTACTGCTAGCAGGCCGTTTCATACGCAAGTATCTAAAAACATGTGTACATATACACAGAGGCGGATTCGGGGGCAGGGGCAAGGTGGACCCCCCCCCCCTCCCGAGACGGTCCGAATCGACTATACGAAAAAGCCAAGGAGTCCCAAAATAATCTCGATAACCCCTCCCTGTGCCTCCCGTGCCCAACCGTGCCCCCCGTGTCCAACCGTGCCCCCAAGAAAAAATTCTGCATCCGCCACTGTATATACACACGAGAGCATGAGGTAGGCAAAGAGGAACAGTGGGTTAACAGCTACTGCGGAGCAGATACAAGAGGATCATTTGACGTGCTCTCTTGCAGTTTTTGCCCCCGAGGGGAAACGCCAAAGTTCACAAAGGTTGATCCGGTGTCTCTTTCGGCACTAGACCACGACCGGAGGTCCAGAAGGACCATAACCAAGTAGTTTCGACCCACGAATCACGCTCTGACGTTAAATTATTCCAGCTGACGGTCGTTCGTGTCCCACGTACGAGAAACCCAAGTACAAATGTGTATCCTCGCACACATGGACGAATATATAGTCTCAGGTTTGAAATATGATATTCCCATGAGCAACGAGTACGATATATCAATGTGTTAGTTTATATGCGCGTGCGGACACGCGTCACGAATACCTACTATCACTCATGGTAGACGAAGCATCATGCTATTATCAGGAGTTGCCCTGACGTTCACGAAATTACGCTCATACACGTGTACGTGTACACAGTGCCCATAAACGAACGTGTATTTTACGTACGCTGAATGTACTTGTCGGGCTCGCGTAATTCTATATTCGAAAAGCCAACTTTACGTGGAATCTCAAATTCACGAAAGCACCAATTGTTTTCGATGGCTTCGTTCTTCCGCCGGCGTTTTCGGGCACGAATGCGGGCGGTTGGGTATGTGTCACATGCGGTATAAATTCGTTCCTCTTGTAATTTTTGGTATACGCTGAACACAATGCTACCTGTAGCCCAGAGGCTCGTCATTTGAATTCCCATGCACGTATCATTTCTATTGTCGGAAGGCACAGACAGAACCCGTGGCGTTTCACGTATTGAAGTTTGCGGTGCCTTTTTCCGCGCTGAATGTGGATATATCTCTACGTACAATAAAACTGTTGCTTGAAAACTTGGGAACTACTGAATCGATTTCGATGAATCGCAGAAACACGACTTGAGGTCTTGATTTAGGCTAATGGACATTGTGTTATGGTACTTGTAATGGCAATGAATGAGTATTGCAAAAATCATTTTAAAAATCAAACTAACACGAATGAATAAACATATGAACAAAGGAAGTAACAGAAATTCAATAAACATGAGATCTGTGTAATTTTGTCATTTTCACAAACGGTCCTGCAGTTCGTCACTATTTTCAATAATCAATATATTAAAAATGGAGAAAAAAACTTTCAACAAAAGTCGGAGTTAAGTCGTTTTTAAAATTGTACAAATAATGAGATACGCTTTGTCTGTAAACCTTTAAATCTCTATCTCTACTATTAGCTTAACTATAAGGGATGCTTTGTCTGTAGTTTTTAAGTTTTTGGAAAATATCCTTATAGATCGTTTATATGAATAAAATGAATTGCAAGTGGAGAGCAGTGTCGAGGTTGGATGGGGAGGCTCGAAGTTGTCTTTCTTCAAAATCATCATTCATTAAATATACATAGTCAGTGTGTTTTATAACAGGGCTACTGATTATTGTTCATGATCCCGCTAAAGCGTTGTAGGACATGTTTACCGTTATCATATAATCTAGTAACGCTTTGCGAAAAAGTGAACCATTTTCGAGATATTATTATTTTTTGAGTAAGAGGTAGGCAACTTTAAACATTATTTTCTTTAAACTGCTGTACGGAACCAAACTCTTTTATTAGTTTTTGTTTAAGGGGTTACCCCCACTGGCGATTTTGAAAAAATCGATTTTTTTATTGCATTGTTTTGAAGTATAAGTATCTGAGAATATGTCCTGAAAATTTCAAGTCGATCCGAACAAAATTGACTGAGATATGAGCGTTGAAAGAGAAGAATCCGTGAATTGAAGAACTGAAATTGAAACTTTAAACGCGTTTTTCTCAAAATGGCATTTCTGAAGTCGATGACCAAGATTACTCGAACACTAATGAACCGATCTTCTTGAAATTTTGCAGGCTTATTTAATACATAAAAATGTAGTCTTCAATCGTTCGATTTTTTTTTTTCGAAAAAAAATGGCCGTTTTATAGCCAAAAAACTGCCGTTTTTTTCGTTAAAATCGAACCATTAACTTTGACTGTCCGCCATTTTGTGAAAAATGAATATTTTTTAAAATCCTTCGATTAAAGACTAGTTTATACTTATATTTGACTAAATCCATCCGCATTTTTTTTCAGATGATCCACTTCGCCGCAATGGTGGTCACCGCAAACCGTGTATATAAAAACATTATTTCATTGACGGCCATTTGCCACTAAACAATGTAATATTTTTCAATAAAAAAATTACTGAAAGTTCTTCAAGATGTGTTCTTTAAGATGGTATATTGATCGATTAAAAAAGTTTTGTAGTTTTCTTTAAAAAATTCATGAAAAAGGCCTTTTTTGCGCTACAAGTGGGGGTAACGCCTTAAGGACACAGTAATAAAGAGTTCTTAATAATAAGATCAGAATAACTATTAGACTTGCAGAGATTTGGACCCCTGATTAAAAAATGTTCGCAGATTATTTTTCTTTCATTGTTGATAATTCTTTGTTACTGTGTCCTGAAACGGAAAATTATTTTTTTTTTATTGTTTCATAAGACAGTTTTTAAAAATGTATTTTCAAAGTTACCTACCCCTTACTTAGAAAAAATAATGAAGATAGTAATATCTCGAAAATGGTTGACTTTAGCATAAAGGGTCACTGCTTTTGGTCTTTTGCATGCCATTTCTACAAATGGGAACTTCTTTTAACCCCGTTAAAAAGAAATACTCTTGGTTATTTGTTTTATCTAGAAAAGTCTTATTTTCAGCCTTAAATGTTAAGGAAACATTATGAAAAAAGATCTTATGCAGAATTTTCATACAAGCCAATTCGAACATCCGACTTCGATAGTCGACGGTGTAGAAAAATTTACTACGGACATCGTACCAATTACTTTAAAAAGTTGCTTAGTTATTGTCGATGCATATCATTTGTAGAAGTTACGTAAGAAACCAAAAGCAGGTAATATTTTTCAAAAAATAACACAAAGCCCAAAATCTCGAACACCGTGGGTCTTTTACTAAACTGAAATTCCAGAGTAGGACATGATCTGACCTATCGACAGTTACAGGATTATCAATTTATAGCAGGACGGCCTGTATATCCTTTTTAAAGTGTTTAATAATATTACCTGACTTCCAACGTATACCCTTGCTGGTTTTTACCGATTACCTTCCCCAATGAAACCCTTTCCTCTCACTACCTACCCGCACTTCGCTAATCTAACCCAACTTCCGCTGGGTCCACAGCCGTCTTGAGCTACACTTTATCGCATCTGCCGAGGGTACGGGGAAACTGTGGAAAACCCGTACCGGAATAAACGGCCCTATATTCTTCTGATTCTCCGATGGACAAACTTTGACTCAAGTATCTACCCCAAGGTCTGAGAAGTATTGGCCTCCCGCTGACTGTTTATCCGCCAGTTTTGGTACGCGGCTAAGCGGTCACCGCTCCGAGTATCGGCCGTGCACAACGCTGCTTAAGGGAGCTTTCCAGTGTGAAATTTTCAAAAAATCGATTTTTTTTTTTGCTTTATCGAATAGTATACACTCTTCCGAATATTCCCTGAAATTTTCATGCCGAAATTCAGATTATTTCGGTTACTGTACAGCATTTCTTGGAAGAAGGCAACGGAGCGCTACAGCTACAGCGAAACTTTGAACGCGTTTTTCTCGAAACAGCATTTTTCAAAACGGTGTCCAACTTGGAGGGCAGAGTTTTAAAGCTATCGAGTTGAATTTTTTACACAATATTCTTAACGTCATTGTTTATCGTGCTATGGAAGCTTTTTTTTTTTTTGACATCTTCCTATTTTTTTGTAAAAAAAACTGCCAAAAAAAATGCTAAAATCGATACTTTTTGTTCAAACCGGCGCCATTTTTGCAAAAAAAAAAAAAAAAAAAAAGCCTCCATAGCACGAAAGCCAATTATATACCGATCAATAATCTTTTTGTGTTTTTTGTTTCAGATCAAAATTGTGACCCCCAACGTGGACACCACATCCAAGTGCATTTTCTGCAACAATTGTTTCATCATTTTTATAGATATTAATTAATAAATAAATCGATCTTTAAAAAATTGTTTTGTATTCTTCAATACCCAATTAATATACAAAAAAAAAACCAGACCGATTAGATTATTTTTTCTTTAAAAAAAAAATCGCGAAAAACAGCGATTTTTCGGGCTGTCACACTGGAAAGCTTCCTTAACTCGAAATACCGCCGGAGCCGAACCTTGACCGCCCATTCACCAGTGTCGGTTTTTTACATATATATATATATTAAAATGACACTTGGCGTACTCTCCACCATTGCATCAGATTCCATATGGGAACATTGGGGCCACACGGGCGGTGCAAGCCGGATGGAGAGAGAGCTAGAGACCGGGACGAGGGAGCTTTGAATGGAGGTGTATTATTGATTTCATCCCACGCATACACACACATGCACACGACACGAAACATCGTTCCCTGCTCACCCCCAATATCAATCGTTCTTTCCTACCTACCTGATATGACTATATTAGCGACTTATAAATCCCAATATATACATAAATACCAAACGTATCGTAAATATAACATATACAAATATAGCATACAGCGATCCCTCTAACAGCCACCTACACCACTTTCCCAATCCTCCTCAACCCCTCGCCGTCTTCCCTATGCAGCGCGCAGTGTTTCTCTGCGACGATGTTCTCAAACCGTTCCCTACGTTATTTTCTCTTTCCACCACCCTTCCGGGCACCGCCACGCTCGCTCTCGTAAGGGATACTCAAAATCCCGGAATATTCACTCTCTCGATTCTCTTTTACCTCTTTACTACAATTTCATGTACCTTTTCCACGTTTTCCACCGAATGACGGTCCGCGGCGGTCGAGCGCCACGAGAATCCACAGGGACTGCGAATCTCTGGGGGAAAATGTCGCGCCGTGTGTTGTTAACGAATTTTTCGCGAAATTTCCGAACCGGAAATTACGACGTGATAGGTGTACGGAACGATTTCACATCGTCGTGTCCATTAATATCTCAATCACCGAGTCTTCTTCTTTTTTGTACGACAATTGTGCAACTCGCTGCCGAGCACGAGGACGAGAAAATGTGCACGGTGTTTCGTACGCTAGCGTGGGTTGGGGGACTTTGATCAATTTTAAAATATAAATTAATATATTTCTTTAAATAATATCGCAATTTTTTCAAAATGGAAACATCTACTTTTACTAGTCCTTTTATATTCCAAATTACAATTTAAAATATTTTGAAATAAATGAGAAAAAAATAATTAGTCGTGGTCAAAGTTATACTGGGATTGGGGTTACTTTGATACAGCCTATTTTCTTAACAAGAATCGGAAGTAATTCCATGAAGGAGCACTTTTCCCAAAGAAGAAAAAAACGGTCAACGGGATCGAAAGTTTCAACAATTTTTATGGTTTTGCGGTTACTCTGATGAAACAAATATTACACCTTTATTTTTCAAAATCAACTTTATTGATAAACGGCTGGTATTTTATATTTATTTATGCGGTAACACATCCATAAACTAGGAAGCAAAACTAGCAAAAATAAGTTGTAACAATTATGTATACCTAGGTACCGAAATCACGAAACGAGATCACATTGGTTTCATTAGGAACATGTTTCACTTGAGGCCTTAGGCCACAGTAACTGGTATAAAATCATGTGCGAATTTAACATTTTTTTCATATAAAAAAGTGATTCACTCATCATATTAATTACACATCTATTTAGTATGAATATCAAGCTATTAATTTTTTTTTTTTTTCGATGTACAAAATGGCCGACCATTAATATTTTTTTTGTTCTCTTTTCTTTTAGGCGCTCCGCGGCGTGACATTTAGCATCCACAATTTTTTACCTAGAACAAAAACAAAAATTCTCGTCAATCTACATTAGAATACCTAGAGAAGTACGTAGGGAAATTAAAAAATATTGTTTTATTCAAAACTTGTAGGTATTTGAACTTAAGAAATGAATTTTCAGTGAAAAATTTCATTATAACTGCCCATAAACTGCTGATAAAATGAAAAGTTTTCGATTGATCAGAAATTCCATACGTACTTCTCCGCGAAATGCAATTAGGGACATAACTTTTAAATTTGAAGTAAATCGAGTGAAAATTGTTGAAGTTATTTGTCACGCAAGTTGGAAAAAAGCTGTTTCGAGTAGTTTCGAGTAGTCAGCGATTTTGTACATCAAAAAAAAAAATCTAACAGCTTGATATTAATACTAAATAGATGTGTAATTAATTTTATGAGTAAATCACTTTTTCATACGAAAAAAAATTGTTAAATTCCAACATTATTTTTTACCCGTTAGTGTGGCCTAAGGCCTTAAACTACGTCAGGTATGAAAATACACGAATTGTAGGCCAAAAAATATCAATTAACAATTTGATAATTTTTGTCTTACAATTTACAACTTACAGCGAGAAAAAACATATCAAATATCAATTTGATATTTTTGTGATACAATTAGTGTGATTTGGTCAGAATTGCAGAATTATAGGTTAATAAATGTTGCTAATGAACACAATAGGGACATAAATGAGAGACATAAACTTAACCTCCAATTGATACCTACAATCAGAAGCATTATCAAAAGACGAAAATCCCTGAGAATACTCCGAGACTAGCAATAACGATAATGAGTAGGGCGAAATTGATCAACGATCAATGTTACCCGGTCGAAACGATCAAAGACACCCCAACGAAACAACTATCGACCATAAAATATGTTTTTGAGGTTATGCCACACAACAAAGCATAATGGTGTAGTTTAATGAACATGTCATTGCAACACTCAGCGTGTTATTTTTGAAATTATTCGACCATGAAGAACAGTTTGAATACATTACTTATGTTTTTTATATTTTTACCGTCACTTATACCCTTTCGTTCGTGCTGCATCTAAGTCACGACATAAGGAGACATTCAGGCTTGCCAACCGGAAAAAAAAACTTTCGGTCGCGTTCAGGAACTTCGTAATTTAAATTTATAACCAAAACAATTTTTTTTATTAAAATAACCGCAATTCACGCTAGCACCCGGGGTACGAGATAATTATCATTGATAATAATAATCATTTTTTGTAAATCCGCAGTTTAATGTCTTTTTATTTTTCCAATGGTCCTTCGTAAGCCCTTCCAGGTGCGAGACGATGGAAATTTCTATGAAATTGCCTTCAGCTGCAGTGAATGAGCCGATGCACGGCCAAACGGTCACCCATCCCAGTATTGACCCCAGCCAATGGAAGTTTCAGCCTCCTATTCGTTTCAGCTGATATCAATTTCTCTGCTTGACAGCGCACGTTTTCAAGTTTACAATAACCGCCTGCAAGATTTCCCCACGTATGGATATCCCATAGGCTCTTCTTCAAATTTATGGACATGGATATTCGCGGGGATTACCATATTGGTGAAAAGAGACAGAGGTCAGCGCAATGGATATCGGCGCACCAGCAGGCCCAGCGAGGCAGCAACGTGGCCGAGAATAACCGAAGGGGAAGAACTTACGACGTGCGGTGTATAATGCGAAAGATGAAAATCCTTTGGTATTCAAATGACATTTTGCGGAAAAACCGACCCCTTTCCTGATAGGGAAAATTCTTGGAAAAAATCGTCTCGTGCCTCGCCTTTCCCCTAGTATATTTTTCTTCCCTTGTACTTATCGATTATCAGGCTCGCTTTTTATTAGATAGTATATGCAATTCAAGGGGCGAGGAAAAAAATTGGCTGGTTTTCATGATTTTTTTAAATGGAAACATTTTTACACGTTTCTTAAGACTTAGGTTATGTTATTCACTACTTTTGACTGGTACGAAGTATTTTTTTTTATTAATCTTTAAAAATGGCGGTGATATGGTGCGGTCTTCTAAGCTGCATTTTTCAAAATGTCGTGACGAATAGCTCAAAAAAGTAATCGACCGATTCTGATGAAATTTGGTATAAATCTTTTTAACCTTATTATCTAACATATGAACCTAAATATTTTAAAAATGAAAAAAAATTATCGCAAAATGTAGCGATTTTTTCGGAAAATTCAATCTTTGTGTTTCGAAGCGTACCAATTCATCGATTTTCAACATGTCTCACTTTTTCTTGGTTCATATTCTGCGTATGGATGTTAATGAAATAATAATCCTTATTGGTTTTTTTTTCAAGTTAACCTCGCCGACGCTACGTGTCCCGGCGTCTGACAGCATTCGCTGCAACCCGGTCAGAAGACCGCGCCCTAACACCGGCATTTTTAAAGATGAACAAAAATCAAAATACCATGCAATAGCCAAAATGAGTGATAAAACACACCCAAAGTCTCAAAAAAATGGTTAAGAAATATTTTCTTCAACCCTTCGTTGACTCACTTACATTTGGCCACGGTTTCGACACGCTGGGTCAATTTTACCCGAACGAACTTGAAATGAAATTCGAAAATCGAAATCGAATATAAAAAATCAATCAGGGATAGACTTTAAAGATTTCTCAATATGTCTGCAGAATAGAAATCTGAGACTATAAAATTGAATTGTAGGCATTTATTGAACATTTTCAATTTCAGGTCACTCCGAATTTCATTTCAAGTTCGTCCGGGTCGGAATGACTCAGTGTGTAAACATAGGGTTAAAAAACAAATAATGAAAATCAGCTATTCTTTCCTCGCCTAAAGGTACCTCCCACTTTATTTCTAGGAGAAGCTTTAATTCGATGAAATTGTGGAGAAAAAAAAGGTGCTGTCGAATATTACGAATTCGTATAGAAAACATAATTTGGAATTGAAAAATTTGAGCCACATTTCGTATTCTTTGATCCGCCCTCTCTCTCTCTCTCTCTCTCTCTCCCTCTCTCTCTTTCTCTCTCTCTCTTCAGTCTAAATGAAGAAGTACATTATACCCATCCACACATGCACATTCTCCCTTAATCTCGAGTGATCGACAATGGCTTCATCATTTTACTTTTTCTCCACCAAGTGAGTTTTTCCCGCTACCCGATAGAAAAGCCCTGAAAAAGGAAAACGCAGATGGTCGGGAGGTTTAAGGAGTTGGGCGAGTTAGGTCAGATACGTAGGCAAGAAGGAGGGCAAAACTTTTGTTCCAGCTCGTCGAGCTCAATGAACGGCAATATCGAGAAAGTCGAGTGGGTGACCGAGCGAGTTCCCACTCGAGTGCACCAGGGAGGAGGAAAATAGAAGGGTCGGAAAGTACTCGTGATCGAAGCTTGTAGGAACATTGCAAGGTCTTCACCTTCGGTGTACATACACATACATGGCGGCGCACACCTCTCTCACATACGTTTGCACAAGTGTGTGTCGAAAAATGAAAATAAACAGGGAATAAAGTACACGCGGCATCCGCCTTCGACACAACTGAATTTTTCCACTCGACCTTTCGGATCACAGGGCACCATTCCGTTCATATTACTCCCTGGGCAGAAATTGTCGTAGGGATCCAATTGTGTTCCCATACTTTTCCCTACTTCCTGACAAAGCTGGGCAGAAAAAAGTTAATCCGTTAATCGTTAATTAACGAAGTTAACTTTTTGGTTAACGATTTAACTTTTAAGTTAACTTCAAAAATCATTAACGGACTTCTTAACTTCCGTTAAATGGAACTTCCGTTAACTAGTCCGTTACATTGGTTGCCGACGTGATTTTGTTTGAATTGCGCGCCACGCTCGTACTCGTACGACGGAAGCCGGACTCGTACGACTCGTACCACGGGAGACGAGTATTATGTCCGGGTTGAGCGTGAGTGCGAGAGAGAGGTCCGCTTCGATGTCTCTCTCGCGCTCACGTGAACGCGGACCTAACCCAACTCGATGCATGGCCGTATGGCACCGTACCGTGTCGCGGTGTCGCTGTAGAGTTGTGGAGTGTTCGTTGTTACTAGTTGTTAGTATATTTACTTTCACGTACATTACCGTGTTGCGACTTCGTCAGAGTGTGGATTGTGGTATTGTGGAATATCCGTATCTTATCATTTCGATTTTATTGTACGATTGATTAATCTGATCAGACCGACGGTATTGTTTTTCAAGTGTTGCGGATTCGATTGGTGATGGATATTCATTTTATAACCTAACTTTTTACAACGAGCAAAAAAGTATTTTTTTTCGTGTTGGTGAAATTTATCACGAGATTACATCATGAACACTGAAGATTGTCACGATCCAGAATGTATTGAATCTGTTGATGAGAATGAGAGCAACAATGGCAGGGTTAAATCTGCTGGTTCTCAATCTCAACATGAACAGATTCAAGATGAAAATCCTTGGCCACATTTGAACGATTATATTTTATTAAAATCTAAATTGGGAGAAAAGTTGATGTATCAATGTAAACTGTGTTTGCCGAAGCTTTCTACAATCAAGGCTCACGCTTCTAGCCTTAATAATTTGAAACAACACATGAAGAGGATGCATGCACCAAAATATGGACAGTTTGAAGAAAAAGTAAAAGCAGGGTCAACGCGAGGCAAAAAGAAAAACTATTCAATGCCTTGTTCAAGCCTTGATCTTGATAGCAGCAGCAGCGGTAATTTGTTTTCACCTCCGTCTACGAAAAGGTTACGGCAACAAAGCATTGGCGAATCTTTTGGCATTGTCGCTACTGGCAGCGGCGTATCTCAAACTAGTGTGGACCGATGTATCGTAAACTTTTTTGTAGCAAACATGATTCCACTACATGTTGTAGAATCCGTCACGTTTGTGAAACTCATTAAAATGTTGAACCCCAGTAAGAGTTCAATGTCCAGAAGGACATTGGGGAGGCGTATCGTTGATTTGCATGCTCAGTTGAAACAGCATTTGATTGAGTAAGTATCTTTTATGAAGAACAAACAAATTTTTTTTTATTATTTTCTTCTGTGAAATTAAATTGTTTTTTTAAATTTCAGCATACTCGGCAAAATCGATTGGTTGGCTACAACAGCAGACTGCTGGTCTGCTCATCGGAAAAGTTACTTGGGAATGACTGTCCACTGGATAGATCCTGTTACCAGAGCAAGAATGCATGCCGTGTTAGCTTGCATGAGAATAAAAGGTGTTCATTCATATGATGTACTTGCACAGATGATGATTAACATTCATTATGAGTTCCACATCGAGAAAAAAGTAACTAGGTAAGTAAGTTGGTAGAAATCGTTTAATTAATTGATATCTACAAAAACATTTTGAATTATTTTATGACTGAATGTCTTGTAAATCTCAACATATAATTTTTCATTTTTAGAACGACAACTGACAACGGCAGCAACTTTGTGAAGGCCTTCGTACAATTTGGTACGGAAGCTGATATATTGCCAGATATGCCATCAACATCCCATGATGTGAGCTCCGACACTGATGATGCTGTTACTGGCCTTTTATCTGACTCTTCCGTGGAACAAGAGTTTGAATATATTTCGTTGGAAAATGTGCTTGCTGCATCTGATGGCAGTAATACCAATGTGGAAAGCCTCGATTTACCCGTTCACATGAGATGTGCTGCTCACACATTCAACTTAGTAGCGACCAAAGATGCTGATACTGCTCTACAAATATCTATTTTCAAAACTCCATACCGTGCTGCTATGGCAAAAGCTCGCGCCATTTGGAATCTACAATCTCGCAGTACAGTGGCAAGTGACAATATCGAGTCTGAATTGGGGAGGAAACTGGTTATACCGAATACCACAAGATGGAACTCCACTTATGACGCTGTTGTGGTCCTCAACGCAATTTTGGAAACAAAAAGGCCTGCTCTTCGTAGAGTTATGACTCAAATCAACTTAAAACCTTTCAACGATCAAGATGTGGCCATAATGAAGGAATATGTGAAGGTTAATAGCGTTAGTACTTAATACATATAATCTATTATAATTCTAAGTACGAAGTACTTTGTACCCAATATAACAGTGCATTTTTACTGAGTCAATTATTTACCTAAATATATAATTTTATTTATAATCTTGCAGGTCATGTCACCAGTGGCTAGAGCGCTCGATTTAATTCAAGGCGAAGCTCAAGCATATCTTGGGACTCTACTGCCAACGATTGCAACAACGGTGTTCAAACTGCAGGATATTAAACCGCTGGTGCATTGTTGTACCCCTTTAGTCAATGCATTATTGTCTGGGATTGAAAAAAGATTCGAACGATTAATGGAGGATGAAGAATGCCAACTGGCTGCAGCCTTTCACCCAAAGTTTCGACTGCTGTGGCTGCAAAAATATGACAGCAGCAAGGTGTCAAGAGTCAAGAAGCTTATGGAAGAAAAAATTGAAGATGCTCTGAATAGAGAAAGGGACGCGAACGAAAGTGCTAGCATCAGCGGAAGCAGCAATAATGAAGAAGAAGGAGATGATTTTTTTAGCTCCGTCACGCGGCTTGAAGAGAGGTCAAAAGGCCACAAATCTTTGAGAATCCAAGCTCACAATTTGGTGAGAACTTGGCTCGACTCGAAGTCGAAAGACTCTTTATCAGATGCTGCATTTTTAGGTAAAGCAGTGTTAATAAATCTATTTAATAGATATAACACTGCTATTCCGTCTAGCGCGGCTGTAGAACGTCTTTTTTCTACAGGAAAAGATATTTTACGCGATAAACGATCATCTCTCTCTGATGATAATTTTAATATGTTAATGTTTATGAAGGGAAACATGCACCTGATGCAAGATGAGTAAAATTGTACGAAGAATTGATTACATGATTACTTTGTTAATGTTACCATATGTGATGTATGATGTATTTTCTTACTTAAAAAATCTAATACTCAATCTACCGAATTGTTTTATTTACCTGTGTATTGTATTGTATATTTGTATCCCAGCTCACCTTCTTCTAATATCTTTTACATTGAACACTCACTTAAATATCCATACGACGTCTAAGTAGTTAACTTTTAACGGATAACTTTAACTTCCGTTAAATTTACAAAAAGTTAACGCATTAACGATTAACGAAGTTAACTTTTTGAGTAACGAATTAACGATTAACGAAGTTAACTTTTGAATTAACTGTGCCCACCTTTGCTTCCTGATAGGGATCGAATGGCTCATCACATTGAACCCCTATACCGAAACGTCACGCTCGTACATTGGATCCTAATCGGGATTCTCCATTGGAATCCAATGTACGAATCCCGAAGGATTTCCACATTATCGAACAGAATCCAATACGATTCTTGATGGAGCCCTTCGCATTCTGTATGCTGAGGTTTCTCAACTAAATATATAGATATGCGAAATGAGTGGATCTTTAAAGAAAATTAATTTTGTCTTAAGAAGCTATTCTACTGTGACGTCTAAAAAATCAAGCTATTTATAATATTTTTTTTACTGCTGCCTGTATTGGTACTAACTTTTTTTGCTTAATGGTACACTCTTACAGAATAAAAAACAATTTTTCTTGTTGCATATAAATGTATATTTATTTTTATATACATTTATATTAAAGTATATTAAAGTATATTAAAAGATTCTTATTCTTTATGAGTGTCGCTATCGCCCGAGCTAGGATTATTATTGTACATTGTAAAATGACCAAATGGCGTCGTTTTTTGCAAGAGTTCGGAAAAAACGTTTTTTTCGTCATAATTCGGGCGAAAGCATAATTTAGAATTGATATTTTTCAATAAGCCTACTTCGGGCGATAGCCATGCCGAATATGCAGTGAAAATGTTAGCCCGATTGGTTGAGTCGTTTTTCCCAAATCACCAGCACCCGGTGAAAAAAGTCGTTTCGAGAAAAACGTGTTTAAAGTTTACTATACTATAACTACACAATACTAACCGGTAGAGCGTCCTTTTACTCATACAGTGAAAAGAGAGAGTACCACTATAGTCAATGTCTATAAGTATACGTGTATATGTGTATATTCAGGTATAAATTCAAAACAGCTGCTCCCAACAGCTGCCAGGGGCGCGCAGCGGGTAACTGCACTAGAGCGCGCGCACCGAGCGCTTCTACTTTAAACGCTGCACTGAGTCGATAAAGTGAAAATCGACGTAGCCCGCAATTTGATATCAATTCTATGATAGGATAGAGTTCAATAATGCAAAAAATTCAATTTTTTTCGTCTCATCGCAGTAGAATAGCCCCTTAAAAAAGTATGGATAGCTTCAAAAAGTATTTTTTTTATTTTTATTTAAATTTAAATGACATTACTAAATGTAACTTAAATTTACCAAATTACTTAAATTTAAATGACATTACTAAATGTAACTTAAATTTACTAAATTACTTAAATTTAAATGACATTACTAAAAATCCACTACAGTTATCATTTGTTAATTAGTTTGCTTCACTTTGAATTAATATCACCGCACGCTTACACGCCACGTCTTTTCTCGTGAAGTTTCACATATTTTCGATTCAAGGGTGGTCAAAGTCGGTTTAAAAAAATTTGAATCCCAATGAGGACTCTCTACGTGCAATCGCGAAAGGATGTTTTTTTTGGGAGATCCAACAAATTCCGGTTGAGAATTTCAAATGAAAAAATTCTCAATGGACGTCAATCCGGAAATACCACGGAATCCATTTGAATTCCGATGCGGACTCCCTATGGTCCAGCGTTCCTATCAAACCCCTCTAGGGATCTGGGGACTCCCCGACAAATTTCTGCACGAGTCGTTTGTTAATTTTTTCCTCGTGTGCCCATTCGGGTCACCCATCCCAGTATCGGCCCAAGCGAAAGCTGCTTGGCGTTCTATTCTCGTTCAATTTCAAAACCCGCTATATCAAATGTACAAACTGCAATAATTTTGAGCATTTTCATTTTAATTCTATTTCGTGTCTTTTGAAGGTTTCTTTTGCACTAACGAACTCGTCCCGGTAGAATCGCCTCGTCACTCTTTTTTTCCGTGCATACGCGCACGCGTGTGACGTTTCGCAAAACGCCATGGAAATTATTCAAATTACGAATGTAAAACTCGTTAAAAATACTAACGAAAATTCTAATTGGCGAGCGTTAAAAGCGTGGTGGCTTTACTCGGTGTAAAACTCAGCACGTTCGTCTGGCGCACGGTGAATTACGATCTGAGAAACAGTTCCCAAGTTACGAGGACGGTACGAAGCAACGAGCTCTTGCGCATATGCGCGCATCATATTAAACCGAAACGCATACCCGAGCGAAAACTTGGACTCACCGCTATGCAGATCATATTGAGGCTCTGTACGTATAGCGATGTCATATTAAAACTCGTTAGGCTCCGATGTTCCCGGGTAATTTTGCCGTTCCCGGAGCTACGTACCAGCCAGGTAAGACTGGCGAGAGGCTAGTTGGGGGCACCTAGAATTGAGGGGGGGATACCTTTAGGAGAGGAAAAAATTACTGATTTTCATTTTTTTTTAAAGCAAAGATGATTTTTTTATTTTTGAGACTAAGTATATGCTATATTTGCCTGTTACATGGTTACTTTTGTTACCTATTACATGGTTACTTATGCCTGTTACATGGTTACTTTTGCCTGTTAGATGGTATTTTTAGAAATTACTTTTTAATATGGCGGAAGTATGGCCTTCTTAGCTAGATTTTCAAAACTGGCGTGACGTATAGCTGAAAAAGTAACCTACCGATGCGGATGAAATTTGGAATAAATCGTTCTAACCTTATTGTCTAAAACATGAGCCTAAATGTTTGCGAAAATAAAAAAAATTCTTTTCATTGCAGAATGTTGACATTTTTTTCGGATTATTCAATCTTTGCGTTTTGAAGCGTACCGTTTCATCAATTTTTAACACTTCTGACTTTTTCTTTGTTCATATTCTGCGTATGAGTGTCAATAAAAGAAAAATCTTTGTTGGTTTTGTTTCCGATTAATGCCGCCGACGCTACGTGTTACGCCGTCTGACACCATCCACCGCAACCCGTTTAGAAGACCATACCATACTTTCGCCATTTTTGAAGATCAATTTTAAAAAATACCATGCAACAGCCAAAATTAGTTATAAAATGTCCCCCAAATCCGAAAAATAGTGAAGAAATCTTGCCTTTAACCCTTCCTTGACACACTGGGTCATTTTGACCCGGGCGAATTTGAAATAAAATGCTCATTTCCCTAATACTGAAAGTTTTCAATAATGTTTCACAACAATTTGTTTTTATACTTTCCGAATTTCCATTATGCAGACATATTAGGAAATGTTTGAAATGTATCCCAGATTTTTTTTCATTAAAAACCGACCGAAGGGTTGTTAAGGGCAGGTGGATGAAGTACTAGTGGCCAAATATAAGTGTGTCAAGGAAGGTTTTTAAAAAATCATTAAAATCAGCAATTTTGTCCTCGACTAAAGGTATCGCCCCCCCCCTTAATATGCCCCCTTAATTTCCACGCTCTTTTTGCCCTTGCCAACATCTTAAGATCACGCCGAGCAAAATGACGATGAGATGCTAAATTGGGCAACCCGCTTTACTTGGTGGATGATATTTGCATCGTGGCTCGTTGTCAGCTGTATAGGACGCTTTGGTTTGTCAATCGAGGTTAGTAGCAAGTAAGGGCAGGCGGGAGCGATCCAAAGTCTGGCCAAGGCCGTGGAGAACCGTCGGAGGCTTAATCGGGAGAGTGTAAACACCCCGAAGGTTGTTCCACGTTAATTCGCTTGTAGCATGCCTTCCCCTCTTCCTCTCGTTTCCCTTATGGTCCTCATGCTCCTCCGCCGGCGATTCTCCCACACACGTGACACACGTCGATCCCGCACCACGTGAAATCCTCTCCAACCTAGTTACGTGCCAGTCGAGTTCTCTTCAACATCCGACACTTTGGGAGCGTTACCGCACACCCGGATCAGTCTTTATCGACTAACCTGGCGTACCCAGCTTTTCATTAAAAATAAAGGAAGATGGTTGAAAAAAAGGTCTACACTCAACGGGGGAACGTCGCTCTTTTATCCCTGTTGATTCCAATGAAACTCGACAATTCGGAATATTTTCCAGTGAGTAGGAACTTTTGGAGGATGAAAAATAGTGAGCAAGTAGGCAAAGGCCAGTACTTGGATGGGTGACCGGTCAGTCACGTAGTAGCTTGTGCGCTGCCTACCGAGCAGGAGGCAATTTTTAGGGAAATATAGCGACCTTATTGGCACAAGTTTTTCCCAGTTACCCTGTGCCCTCCTGTGATCGCAGGAGGGCACAGGGAAACTGGAAAAAAATTGATGGCGCATCTTTCTTTGCACTCAATTTATCGGAAATACACAACAATAAGTAGTACAAAAAATCAAATAATACAGCAGACGATGAACAATGGCACTTTTTCTACTTCGGAATTGATGAAATTATTTCTAACGCACGTACGAGGCACGATTTACTCTCTCTCTACGCCGCATTCGAAGTCTTAACCTCAATGTATCTTTCTCCGGCTGTATGCGCAGTGATTTTTCATTTCAATTGAACCGGTGTGTCTGAGGCGAAACAATACAGAACGTACAATGTGTTTCCGCGTACGTTCTGTGCATGTGTGCTCTGTGTAGACCGGAAGTGATTCAGCCTGAATCTCCTGGCGGGGTCAGCGAACGGAGAATTCGGTGGCAGGTCAAACGGGATATTCCATGGCAATTAGACCTTCTGTCGTACAAATAAAGAAAAATCCACGGAAATTTGGAAAACGCCCTCCCTGCCACTCAGGTGAGGAGGAAACGATGATTTCCTTGGAGGGACCGTGAACGGTACTTTTCCATTGACCATTCAAACCGGATGGAACATTACACTTCCGACAGTCCCGGCTCATATCCCCATCGGGATTTGATAGGGAGGCGGCACGTAGGGAGTCCAGGTTGGGATCCAAGTGGATTGCGCACTATTTCCCGATTGACACCGTTGGAGAATTCACTGTTTATTCTTGTTTTTATTGAGAATTATTAAAAATTCTCAACCGGAAGTTGTTGGATCTAAAAAAAAACTTCCTTTCGTCATCCTATGCACAAATTTGTTAGGGAGACCCAAAATGCACCAACACCTTTATAGGGATTTGTTAGGGTCACCACGCATAGGAAGTCCTCATTGGGGTCCAACTGGATTCTGTACTGTTTCCCGATAAACGCCCGATAAAAAATTCCCGATAAAAAAACATTCGGCGTGTTGAAACATCACTTGCATGCTTCGTGAGCGTAAGTGTGTGGTGATATTATGTCAAAATTCAGTAAAATAAATAGCAAACGATACTTTCAGTGAATTTTCAGTGATGTCATTCAAATTGATTGTAAACATAGACTTTTTTAAGCAATTTATACTTTCTTAAGATAAGATTTATACTTGTGAAAATCTATTTTTATTTCGATAATTCAACATACGCGATACAATACAATTCAACGTACACTTTTTATTTCGACAATTCAACATACAAAATTCTATTCGGATACTGTTTAATAATGCGAGAATCCTTTAGAATTCAAATTGGATTCGTACGTTGGATTCAAATGGCGAGTCCCGATTAGAATCCAATGTACGAGAGTGACGTTTCATCATTCAATACGATGACCCGTCAGATCCCTATCAGAAGGTTGAAACAAGTATAGGAATCCAGTTGAATCCCTACGACAATTTCCGCACGGGTTATTAGTAGGTGAAGGAGGAAGTTCGTGGCGTTTTTCTCAATAGATCTATTGGAAACGAACTTTTTCCTTCACCTAATATAATCAGCGGAGTGTCTCCCCGTCCGGTTATCGGACGAATAAGCGTACGTTATTCGTCCGGATAGCGGCTCAGTTCACGTCGTATTTCCAGTAGGCGTACATATCATTGTGATTCGTGTAAGTTCGTATCCGGACGAATAACATATATATAATTGTCCGGATAGAATGTGTTAAACTGTTAACCAAACTATCCGGAAGAATCATTTACACGCAGTCATTCGAAGAAAATCTTTATCATTTTGTTTGGGTTTGGGTTGGTTAGTTGTGTTTGGGTTTGTTTGGTTTAGGTTGGTGGGTTTTGTTTGGGTTTTGGTTTTTTTTCAGTTTGTGTTGGTTGGTTTTGTTTGGGTTTGGGTTTTTTGAGCTTGTCGATTGAGGTGATTTGTTTGCGTTTGTCATTTTGGTTTTGGGTTGATTTGTTTGGGTTTGTGTGTTTGGGATTGTTTGTTTGTTATTCGTCCGGTAACCGGACGGCTGGCCTCAGCATTTAATCAGACCAACAGATAGAGAAGACTATCGCCATAATCAGAGCCATATATAGGAACAGATAAAAATATATGGAAATTTTATTTTAATGACGAAAATCGTCAATTTTCGGCCAACAATAATTTTGGTACCGGTAGAGTTGCCCATACATTTTTATACGTGTATATATATCCATGCATTTATTTGCAGAAAAATACACGAAATAGCATGCAAGCATTGGTATACACCTGCTGCACAATCTACTGCAAGCAAAATGGCTAAGCTCTCCGTCTCTCGTTGTTCGTTGTATACCGTTACTCTGTGCTGCAACGATATTTGCACCCCTGGGTCAGTGAATATACGTCACAGTGACAGGAACTATACGTACTACCTTGTGTAGTTGCAATGGTATAGGGAATGTATCACGTGGGAATATATGCTCAGATCGTGTACACGTGCAGTCGAACAGGAAACCTTTGGTACCCGCGGAGAGGCGAAAACGGAAGAGAGAGAGAGAGCGAGAGAGAGAGAGAGAGAGCGAGAGGGGCGGAGAGAAAGAGGCTTTCAATGAATATTTTGCTAATGTGTACATTCGTTAGTCCTCTGCAAGATTCAGTCTCCCAGTGCACATGCGAGCCACGTTGCTTCTGCTGCATCATGTCGCATTGATCGTCATCATGCAGCAATGAATATGTCACTCTGCAGAATCGCCTTTAAACTTCAATTTTCGAGATATCAAATGAACGGTAAAATGAATTCAGCAAAATGGCGAAAGACTCGGTAGTAGAATCCGTGGATCTTCCGTGTCAGGCACGGGGCCATTACTTGGATGGGTGACCGCCTTAGCCTACTGGGACACCGAGTACCAAGTGAAAGGCAATTCTGCGGAATGTCCGCTTGCAGCGCAACTGGAACGCTGCAACATCTAGCCTTCTCTAGACAGGTTTAGCTCAGTTTCCCTGTGCCCTCGTGCGACCATAATACAGCAGCGGTCCGAAAGCAGGCGCTGCAAAAATGCTCTGGGGGGTGTCTCAGAGAGTGTCGAGTGTGGGGTTGAAGCGACGGGGTCGAAGCCTGAAAGGCCGTAGGAAGGAACATTGGAAAATATAAAAAATAATTGGGAGAGCTCGAAGACGCTGGAGAGTTGGTCGTTAATGGAAATGGCTCGGAAAGCGTGGAATATTGAACCAATCAGACAATTTGGTTATTAAAGAGGATGAAGAAACTCGATGGACCAGGGACAACGAGATTTCGCGTCAAGGTACGTTTGTCCTAGAATCGTCTTCTCGTTGATTCGTTGTATTGAACTGATTACTCGTCACTTAACTTCTCCTTGACCCACTTTTGTCTGTGCTTTCCCACGGACAACGCCTGCTCTCTAGCTCGTACCTAGGGCAATGCATTTTTCCTCTTTCTCTCTCTCTCTCTCTCTCTCCAAAAGTACATCCTCCCGCGGCACAGCGAAGCTGACGTCCCAGTGGGGCTGTCCAGAGGACTCGTCAAGTTTTCCTGAATTTCCGAGATTTCGAGAGGGACGCAGCGAAGAAGTGAACGCAAACACGTGTACCACTCGAGGGATCGCATGGCAGGTCGTCGCGCGTGGATCTCGCGGAATTTCCATCCCCAAATGTGTCATGAAAGAGAACAAGGGCTGTCAGCGTTACCATAAACATGGCAAATGTGGAGGAGGCTTTGGCTTTTGCACTTGCAGTTTACGACCTTACAGGCGCTGAGCCTTCTCTCTGAGGGAATGTGTCTGATGGGAGAACATCTACCATTAAAGCTGGCCCATTGCGAAGACACGTAGATACTCTTCGACTCTCACGAGATTCTTCAGTTTCCATAATTCTCGCGAAAATCCATTGGTCGTGACGTGACTTTTCAATCTTGACTTCAATCCATACGCAATTATTTTCTTGACGTATCCGAAAGTCCGTGTCCCTTCCGAGGCTGCCAATGCCGTCTCTCACATCTTCGCTTAACGGTACAGATAAGTTGCGCCATTCCAATTTAACCGAGCAGACTACACGCGAGCGCCGCAAGCTCGAGTCGACTGATCGAAATTTCCGTTCAATTAGATCGCTGACAGACGCATCCGCGGAGACTTATGTCGGCGCAATCGTCGTTGAGCTTTTACGCTTTTTCATCGCGCTTCCGCGTCGCGAATTTATCCGGGGAAAACTCACGCTTTTCCGTCCAAGGTCGCTCACTCGTGGCTACTAATTGATCGGTTGCCAGCTCGAGGAAACGCCACAGTTCCTACGAACGACTCGAAGCGAAAAAATGGGAGGAATACTTTCTTTCGTATGGAGAATGATCAGGGGTGGATATTGTTCGTTGATTAGGTGGTTGCATGTGAATCTCTAATAGGGTACACTATTTTCTCGAATTAAGGCTGGCAATACCTGCACCAGGTAATCATATCCCTACAGTGCTGGATTTATACTTTTCTATACTTATACTCTCCTATCTTAAGGCGGGATTCTACTTTGAAACTTTGAAAAGGCTAAATTGGATGAAAACACCCACCTGGAACACGTCGAAGGCATATTATATGGCCCAGGCATCGCTGATTGAGGGTAAGATAATTTTTTCTACGATTTATCACTCACCAAAACTTTAAACGCGTTTTTCTCGAAACGACATTTTCAAGTACCGTGGTCGTGATAACTCAAAAAGTACTGAACCGATCCTTATGAAATTTGGAACACATATTCTAGATGTGTGTACCAACCGACCTAACTATAATCAACTTAAAATTTTGATTAGAACTATTTTTTTATTGCAAAAAAAGACCCAAAAAAAACGCATTTTTTTCGTATTTTAGCTGCCATTTTGTTAATTTTGCACGTATATAAAATATTCTAGTTAGGTCGGTTCCTGAAGACATACTGAACATGAAACTATTTGATTTTTTTGTTTCAGACCATCCGTCGGGAAGATTTCACGACCACGGCAACGGTACCTGCTTTTCGAGGCGTTGGCTTTAAACATATTTTACGTGTACAAAAAATGAATAAAATACATTAAAATTTTTTTTTTTATGTACTTAAAGAGTGTATTTATTGAACAGTTTAAACCCCATATCGATATCTTTAATAGTATTCTCAGAAAAAATTCACGAAAATAGCGTTTTTTTCATGGTTTCAAAGTAGAATCCCGCCTTAATCACTTGTATTCACTTATGCCTTCTTAGGTGGCTCTAATATCCGCCGCCCCCTAAAATCTGCCGATATGGCCTATTGGCAAATCCAGCATTGCCCACCCACCATATTCCCCATGGTGCCCTCTGATTACCATTTGTTCCGGCCGATGCAGTCAGCGCTCACGGCTCAGCACTTAACCTACTACCAAGGAGATAAAAAACAGCTAGATGGTTACCATCAAAGAACTCGAATTCTTCCTACTCTGATGAGCAATGCTTTGAATCAACCAATTCGTCGATTTGTTACCAAACTACATTTTTGACTGAAATTGTCCACTTTTCTCATTGGTACATCACATTGACGTTCCGCAAAGACCTCAATCAACCTCCCCTATCCGGCCGGGCCCGTATTTGGTCGCATCAATATTCGTTCCACGTCTACTATATTTGACGCATCGCGAGCCAAAGGGATCCGGCAAAAAGATCGCGGTGGATCTCATCGGTCAGTAAATTCAGTTTGCGGAGCATCGGAAATAGTTGAATCCAGTTGGGCATATTCGTCATTCGTGTATACGGATACGGGAAAGCAGGAGTTTTGCAACGAGGAAAAAACTACATGGTCGTATGTATACAGTAACCACGTAAATACGCGGTGGTGGCCATCAACCGCGCGCGTGGTCGAAACTTTCACGGTGCAAAAGTCCCGAGTGCGGCAGGAGCTTTCTGATTCCAAGCTTTCTGAATTTCGATTCCTGATTCGTTTGACCCACTTGCCCAGAAGTGTGTTGCCTCAATTCCTCGCACGTCCGTTCGTGACACCGCGGGCGCGCTTGATGGCGTGCACGACGGGAAATTTTCGGGGACGGTCGCCGATTAGATCGAACGTGTAGTTCCATTTGGCACGACCACGCCGTCTACCTGTGCAAATACAAAGGTCCTCCCGATTCGACTGGGGAAGTTTCCCAACTTCAAATTGCGAAAACGTTTTGACGTTTGTATTGGCACTGACGTCGTTTCCTTTTTTTGATCTCTCCATTTTGCATCTAGCCGTAATGTGGATTGCGACTAGGGTTGCATTTGCAAAACAAATTGTTGCGAACTTGTGTGCAGGTCGGCCTGAAAGTGACGATAAAAAAAAAACAAAATGTAGATGCCTTTTATCAATACTTATTCGAATCACCCCTGCGTATGGTCTACAACATTTTTTTAATTTTCGAAGAAATAGCTTTTTTATTTTGATATTATAACTTGTTGTATCGTTATCAAGTGAACTCTTAAGTAACAAATAAATGACCAACTGAACACTAACGTAAATATCTTGGATTTTGATCGAAATTTTAAAAGTAGGTTCAAGAGGATCAGTCGCTGTTGGGATGGTCGATTTTGTTAAAACTCATATATGTGATAAAGCATTGAAAAACTATTAAACACGTATTTTTTTTATCTGCGGAAAAACGGTTTTAAGGGGGGAACCACCCTTCAAAGAAAGAAGTGTCGAGGGTTGGTTTTGCAGTTTCACCCACAAGCAGTCCACCGATCTGAATAAAACAAAAACCAAAATTCTTCTAATGTACAGCGATGAACAATCCACTATAAAATAATCGAGAAAAAAGTAGATTAAGGGGACACGCCTTTTTGAGGGGTGGTTCCCGCGTTAAAAACGTTTTTCCGCTGATAAAAAAAAATACATGTCTAATAATTTTCAATGCTTTATCACATATATGAGTTTCAACAAAATAGAAGACGAAAACTCAAGTCATGTCCCTTGTAAGCAAAAAGTACAAACAAAAAAGAGAAAAAGCTCTAGGCTACAGAAAATCTCGAAAGAAATGCTTTTTTCCCGAAAACTAAAAAAGATCGTAGAACATGCATGGGAGTGATTTCGATAGGTATCGATACGAGGCGTCGAGTTTTACCTTTCTCTTCCCTTTCCATTGTAGGTATATGTGTATACGTATATATTTGCGGAAATCGTCAAGTCTTCAACGCAATTGTGCATCCGAATAAGAAACGAGACCGCATGTAGATACTGAAGTGTATCGAATGGGAAGCGTGCAGAACGTACCGAAGTAAAGGAGAAGATGAAACAGCGAGTCAGAGAGAGAGAGTGAGAGAGAGAGAGAGAGAGAGAGAAGGGAATTCGGAGCAAACTCAATTCGACAATACTTCGAGGATAATGCTTTCTCGGGTTGTGCGCTTCTTGTATACGATCGAATACGTGTCGTATACTCGAGTATGCACATTAAAGTGGTACAACACACGCAACAAAATACAATGGGCTGATTCGCATTACCGTGTGTGCTATATAGGCGAGTAAAAATGATTTTGAAGACATTCGTCTTCGAGGACTGTCTTCGGGGACAGCCAGATGAGCTGACAGCCAACAGTACGTAGATATGACCGATTGAAACGTCCTTATTCCGTACGAAGTATATATGTATATATATAGGGTGTCCTGTGATGAATGGATAATACTACAACTGTCGATAGGACAGATCATGTCCTACTACATGCTGGAATTTCATTTTAGTAAAAGCCCCACGGTTTTCGAAATTTTGGGCTTTATGTTATTTTTTGAAAAAAAAATCATCTGCTTTTGCTTTTTCGCAAGCTATTTCTACAAACGATATGAATCGACGATAACTAAGCAACTTTCGTAAGTAATCGGCACGCTATGCGTAGTACACTTTTTACACCGCAGGCTATCAAAGTCAGATGTTCGAATTGGTTTGTATGAAATTTCTGCACAGTTCTGTAAAGTTTCCTTAACATTTAAGGTTGAAAAGAAGACTTTCTCAGATAAAACAAAGCAAAGTATTTTTCAAAAAACAAGCAAGAGTATTTTTCAAAAAACCGGGTCAAAAAAGGTACGGAGCGTCACAACATATATATATATAATTGTCCGGATAGAATGTGTTAAATTATTCAACAAACTATCCGGAATAATAATTTAGACGTAGTCATCCGAAGAAAATCTTTATAATTTTGTTTGGGTTTGGGTTGGTTGGTTGTGTTGGGTTTGGGTTGGTTATTTGTATTAGGGTTTGTTTGTTTTGGGTTTTGGTTTTGTTTGAGTTTTTTTTGGGTTTTGGTTTTTTTTGGGTTTGTTTGCGTGGGGTTGGTTTGTTTGGGTTTGGGTTTGTTTTTTTGGGGTGGATCGTTTGCGTTTGTCATTTTGGGTTTGTATGTTTGGGTTTAGGTTGATTGGTTTGGGTTTGTGTGTTTGGGACGTTGTACAGCGTGAACCGCGTAAGATTTGCCTCTGTCCGGACGAATAACATAAGCTTATTCGTTCGATAACGAGACGGCTAGCCTCAGCTAAAAAAATATCATTTGTAGAAATGTCATGCGAAAAATCAAAGCAGGTGATTTATCTCGAAAACCGTGGTGCTTTTATTAAACTGAAATTCCAGCATATAGTAGGACATGATCTGGCTTATCAATAGTTGGAGGCTTATGCATTCATAACAGGACACCCTGTATTTAAGACATGGACTGAGAGCTTCGATCCGTCGACATATACATATGAACGTATATGTCAATCGAATGAGGCTCTCGGCCCATTGCTTCGTCTCGGTACTCTCCAAATCGAGTAGCGGTATGCACAAGTGTTGTCGAAGAGTCACTCGATTTTCTCTTCACGCTCTCCAGACCATCACTTACCGATGGATTGGCGTATCGCCCTCGTGGCATTCCAGAACACCATACTGGCGACTGAGTAGACACGTTTGGGTATTTGATGCTTTGCACCGGAAATAATTGTGATGTTTCGACGATGTTAATGAGCCGTGCAGAAATTGTGGGCACCCGCAAGGTCTAAAAATTCAATTTCATATTTATTGAAATTATAACAGCGTGGCCATTATTCAATTCTGACCTTCGTAAATGGCAAACTGGTAAGAATTCTGCTAATAGAACGAGCCAAATATTTTTGAAAAAACTACGGTCGAATAGAGGAACGGATGACGTAACTTGGTAACACTTAAGTAATTTAGGAAAGTATTGATTATTAATAATGATTAAGTAATTCAGGAAGTTACGTCATTTTTAAACACCTTAAGTATATCCTTTCCTGAACTACTTAATTATTACTCGGTGACTTGATTAATTAACGAAAATGCATAGGCACTTAAACATGCGATTATTGATGTAAATATTCTAGAATCTTGAAGTTCCAACTCTTTACACGCGTTTTAGGATATTCTAATATCAG
The DNA here is from genome assembly GCA_951751655.1 of Ophion costatus. Classification (NCBI taxonomy): domain Eukaryota; kingdom Metazoa; phylum Arthropoda; class Insecta; order Hymenoptera; family Ichneumonidae; genus Ophion; species Ophion costatus. The sequence goes on along the minus strand of OX632365.1, from coordinate 23,725,973 downwards.
TGATTATTTTTTGTAAGGCTCCGAATCGTTTGGTATTCAGATTTATTCTAAAAGGTTCGTTTTTCGTTGAGATGTTCCATCTGAGGAGAAAAAAATTGACCGCTCCTTTTTATTGGCTTTAATCATGTATAATGCATTACAAAAATGATAAATAAAAAGAATTACGCGTGAATCTTTTTTAATGTTTAGACCTCATTTTCCTAAATCAGTTCTCCTATGCTCTCCCTCCAACAGCTCCTAAATCAAGTTTGAACTATCAAAGACGTTTTTTCTCAAAATAACGTTTTTGAAATCGGAAGACCGAATAATACGGGCAGTTTTCATTCGATTGACTTAAAATTCTAATTCTATCTTCTTAGATAAATTCTCTAAAGAAGTACACATGATTTTTATGATTTACCAACAATTCTCGTTTTCATAAACCAATTGAGGCCGATATGTTAGTGCAAAAAGGAAAAATTCATTCAAAACGATGCCACGTTGCAAAAATAAACCTATTTTTGAATAATCATATACTTCTCTAGCAAAACTATAATAAACGACGAAATCTTTTTATTCTACGTGCGGGCCGCCAGTTGTATTTTTTGTACACATCAACACACGTAGAATAAACCAGTTCAATTCTCATTTTGACTGCTTTTCTAGTATCGTCAGAATAAAATCCCCACAAAGCCTCATTTTTCGGTGAGCCTAAAGACCCAACACCTTAGGGGAAAAAAAATAACCACTGTTGTAAAATAGTCCGCAAAATCCTTTAAGCTTCTAGAAATTGCGTGAGTTTTTGGCCAGTTCTAGGAACTTGGTAATTAAAAGAAAATCGCCAAAGAAATTGACGATCAACTTTCACCATCGAAGCGTCAGAAGTTTTTGCGTATCGATTGAAAACTGGCATCGATGATAAACATCTTGTACGCTCTTCCCTGTTCATGTGGGTATATGGTAACGAAGAAATAACCAGAGTCGTGGCGATGGCGCATAAAGACGCCCACGGACTTTCATTGGGGTACGTTTCGTGTACACTCCGGCGACGCAACAGGTGCGTCTGGTTATTTCGCTGCTGCACTACTGCCATATAAATAACGTTTTCTCTCATTATATATATGAGTGTGAGAGAGAGAGAGAGAGTGCGATAAAAATGAATTAAGGGAAGAGAGAAACCACATATGACAATTATCACGACTATATACCGTACCCACCGTATCGCCCATCAATTTTTGATTATCGTCGTGGAACACGTTATTGGCAAACGAACGACATAATTAACGATTCGATTAGCATTGGGAATCGCGACTGCGACTACACGTTACCCACTTTTGACGAACAATGACGGAAATGCAATCCCGCGGAACAACATTCCAAATTTTTTTTCGGAAATTCGTCAAACAACTGTAGAGAGACGCACTTTTTCTTCGATGCTCAAAGAGACCTGGACGAACCTACGCTGTATAGGTACGCATGGATATTAATTACGAGAACCACCCGAGATGAAATTTAGCTGCGGAACGGAGTTTCGAAACTTCGCGGACCCATAAGTTTTGATGCTTACGGGTATGTGCGCGACGCAGTTGCCTCGAAATGCTTACCGAACTCGTGGCCCTCCATCATGAATAAACGCTTCTATACGAGCACTTCTATACATATATAAATTTATATATATATGTCTGCATGAAACTCCCAATGTCTTCAAACTCCCTTTGATATACAGGCAATCATATGATATTTATATAGAAATCATCTCAAGGAAGACGCAGAACCCTAAAATCAACGGTTCGTTCCAAAAAGGATTGACGGGCCATTCTCGAAACAGCCGAATATGGTGATAGTCAGCATGCCATAGGCAGGCTTCAAAATATCCCAGACATATATCCTAGAGAATATGTCTAGAGAGACAGAGGGAGGGAGGAAGTCGGTATGTGTGTATGTATGTACACCTGTGTCAGTACAGCAAAGCTTCGTCTTATTTCCAAGGATAGCTCGATTATAGACGTTGCTGAGCGAAGACGCAGCCGCAGGATGTGCTGATTCCTGAATCGACGCTGCCTCCGACGTATTCGCGCGATATCTCAAAGATGCGAGGGTCTTTTGAAAAGTCCGTGCAAAGTCAGAGCGATGGCACCACTGGTGCGTATCGAGGTTATTTTTAGTCAGTAGGATCTTTTGAAAGAAAACATACCAAGCTTCAGCTAGATCGGTGTATTTTGATGTGTTTGGCATTCGTTTAAAGCGAGGAAGTCGAGTGATTTAAAAAAATGGACGAAAAAGAATTTCGTGTGTTGATTAAACATTACTTTATGAAAGGCAAAACGCCTCAGGAGACTAAAGAGAAGCTTGCTAAGCATTGTGGTGAATGTGCACCTTCGATTAGAACAGTTTATACGTGGTTTCAAAATTTTCGGCGTGGCCATATGGGCACAAGCAACGCTGAACATTTTGGACGTCCTGTTGAGGTCACTACTCCAGAAACCATTGATATGCCATTGACATTCATGATATGATGATGGGTGACATGAGAGTGAAGGTGCGTGAGATTGCTAGTGCTGTGGGCATCTCGAATGAACGGGTACGTAATATTTTGCACCAACATTTGGACATGAAAAAGCTATTCGCAAGATGAGTGCTGCGATTGCTCACGATTGACCAAAAATCAAATCGTGTCAAGTGTTGCAAGGACGGTTTGCAGCTGTTCCAAAGGAATCCGCAGGACTTTGAGCGTCGTTTCGTCACTGTGGATGGAACATGGATACATCACTACACTCCTGAGACCAAAGAACAATCTAAACAATGGGTTGGCAAGGGGGCATCAGCACCAAAAAAGGCGAGGACCGTTCCCTCGGCCGGGAAGTTTATGGCGACTGTCTTTTGGGATTCGCAAGGAATAATCCTCATAGACTATCTGGAAAAGGGTAAAACTTTTACAGGCGCATATTGTTCATCGTTATTGGACCGTTTGAAAACCGAGCTGCAAGCAAAACGTCCACGATTGGCCCACAAAAAAGTCCATTTCCATCACGACAACGCACCAACCCACGCCTCAGCGGTTATGGTCGCAAAATTAATGGAAATAGGGTTCCAACTCGTTTCACATCCCCCCTATCCCCAACATTTGGCTCCCTCGGAATATAATTTGTTCCCCAATATGAAAAAATGGCTGGCAGGAAAAGATTTTATTCAAACGAGGAGGTGATTGCAGAAACGAATGGCTATTTTGCAGAGTTAGACAAATCCTATTATACGGAAGGGATCAACAAACTAGAGCAGCGTTGGATGAAGTGTACAATCCTAAAAGAAGACTATGTTGAAAAATAAAAAAGGTTTATCCCAAAAAATTAAGTAGTTTACATTTTAGCACGGACTTGTCAATCAACCCTCGTACTAACTAAAACGCGTTTACACTCTGTATACTATCTCTCTATAGGTGTGCGTGTGTGTAGAGATCCAGAGAGCAGACTCAAGTCGCTGTCAAGGCAAATTAGGCGTGATTCTATGGGCAACACGATATCGTGTGGTATTACGTCAACTATAGGTCTAGGCATCATAATTCACAGAGGTATAACCACGGCTGCGTGTTCCATCGGCAACAAGCATCTTGGTACCTAGTACGATCCTCTCGCGAATAATTGAGCGGATCCCGACTTCGGTGAAAACGTAAGCCCAAAGGACATTACTGATGTACAAAATCCATTTGCAGATAATTGACGACGGTTGTTACGCAGCGTGGGATTAGTGATGAATTTTCATTTCTCATCTGGTGGGCATAGATGTTGGTTGATTTTTTAAACTCTCTTTTGGATCATTTAGATATGGATGAATAATTATGAATTGGAAAGATAGGTGTTGTGAATAAATGCAATATTTACGTTTGTTGGCAGACTATCTCATTTTGGCAACTTTACGTGGAAGAAAAATGGGATAGTTGATCCGCATTTGAAGGGATTGATGATTCCAATGTTGGACACTTCATCGGGCTTGATCATTAATTTTGCTGCGCGACAACTGGCACAACGTTTCATGCGCCCCTCGTACCATCCGATTAACTGTTTCCCCCGGGCCCTTTTCGCTCTCGATCAATCGTCGTTTAGAATGCCATTTTTTCGAACTCTTCCAATCTCTGGATACGATGCCATGTTTGGAGAAGCCAAGATGGTGGATTCGAAAGGGCTGCAGGTGCTGACTAACAATAATTGATGTCTTGATTTTCAGGCTGCTTATTGAGAGCCAGTCCATCGATCAAGCATTAACCACTGTTTGGTTTGGTACTTTAATTCACCACGGAAACTCTCCTCTCCAGTTGCTGCACGAAGTGTTCTAGACTACCTGTTTCTTCGGGAATACTCAAGTTGTAGGGTGCTCGTAATTAGCAAGGCACGAACGATCGAAGACGTATACGTGGGACGTCATCGTATGACTTGCTATGACTCACTACAAGGGCTCTGGGGGTGGAGAGGTTCAATTCGATTATAGGTCCATCTTAGCGTGCGCTCCTCTCTTAACCGCCCTAGACATCTCATTTGCCGAGGACTCGCGTGCCTGTAGCACGTTGTAACGAGGCCTCCAGCCAAGAGACGAACTCCGAAGCAAACAGTGGATGTTGGCTATGGAGCTAAGATAACGATGTTGGAAAGTCCAAACTGTGATGGCAGTTTTCAAGAGAATAATAGTTCATTATCGCGATATTCGAAATATTCGAAGAGATTGCCACGAATCCGGACTTCTAGGTAGTCAGGCCCATACCTTGACGAAAAACTGTCTCGCAAAAATGCAACATTAGATTGTATTAGAAACGATTGGTTCCAAAACTAAACTAATAATAAAAATATTTTGGTGCTTCCATCAATCATTTGTTGGCCACCTGCCAATCGACAAATTCATCGATCCAATTGATTTCTCGTGCTCTATGCAGTCCTGCAGCTTAGCTCCAAATTGCCCAATGGAACATATCCCTTTGAGTGAAGAAATCCATTTTTCTCGTCTTCTTAACCCAAACAAACTCCCTTTCAACAGATGCCAAAGCTGTGTAGGTGGAGCTATCGAGAACATTTTCATAACAATAGCCCGCAACAATAGCGCTCTCCGATCTGAAGCGTGCTGTTGTTCCTTCGTCAATTGAAAGTAGATGACCTTGTTTTCGAAGTGGATAGCGGGAGTTGAGTTTTTGGCATTAGGCCACGGTAGCTTGAGCCAGGGACGCAGGATATTCGGGCAACTGTGCTATATATCCGGCACAAGTTAGAAACAAGCGAGTAGCGTTTGATAGGCGTTTGAGTGCTATATACATATGCGGGTGAGCGAGTATGCAAGGAGGGCGTATCGAAGCAGTGATTCCTTCATTCCGGTCTTATTCAACCACGAAGAGACCGAGAGAGCACCAGAGAGGCTGAAGAGCGAGAGAGTCTCCGCTCAGTTCTGTCTGGTTGAGCTTGTATTACGTAAAGACTACTCGCTCGTAGCAACCCCGATTGCCACTGACGGGGCTTATCTCATGCAGCTCCTCTTCAACGCCACGGATACTTCTACTTCAAACTGCACGGCACTCGGGAGAACTGGGATACATGGAGTATCACCGAGTCCAGCTAGTTCGTACGAGTTTCCACGGCCTCGATGAGGGCACCTAGTAGGTACTATCCAGGGAGAAGAAACTCTTCCCGCTTTGTTATTGTTCATTCCGGTCTAACGAGCCGGGAGAATCGGCAAAATTCACGGCTAATTTCGATGTCTTCCAACCAACCCGGAGCCGAATCGTTCGATCAACGAAAACCGCGAGTACCGCCAAAGGCTTCGTAGCTGGAATCATTCGAAGCTGATCTGGGTATTGATGGACCAGTTGCCCGGCAGAGCCAAGTCTTTGATTACTTTTCGGATTTGGCCACTTTCTCCGACGGGCTTTTCCGTTATCAGCCGTGGCTGCTACATGACTATCTTCTATCACTATCACTCACTATCACAATCAATATCACTATCTTCATTCCTGATATTCCTTCGTATTCCCTGTTGGGCTTGTGTGATGGCATCCCTTTTCTCTCAGACTTGTCACTCAGCTATTTCCATTTCCTGAAAGACCTTCCTAGAGTTGCCCGCGCCTTCTCTTTCCCAGGGCACTGCATTTGCAGGAGGGCACGGGGAAACTGTGGAAAACTTGTGTCGATACACAGCCAACCGGTTACCCATATAAATAGCGAGCCAGGCCAACGCTGGGTGACTCCTACTATCGGCATCCACCATTCTTTGCCTCTTTTTTCAACCTAACCTCAAACCTTCTTCCGGCCTACATTTTTCTGCTACCGCGCGGAAATGGCGACTTTGAAAGGTCCGCGTTTCGAAGGTTCTCGATAAATCTGTGCTTGACTCAATTCAAGCATGGGTTCTCTCTCTCCCACGCCTCTGCAGTTTTTGTATTTGTTTTTTTTTTCTTGAGCTGGTCCATGGAAAATGTTTCTCGCGTTCCGCTGACTATAGTGATAACCGCAGTCATAGGACCGAAAACGGACAAGAAACAAGCCGCAAACTCTCGCGCACGGTTTCGCGTACTCACCCGGCAATGTTCACGCAAGGGGTCGCTCTGCGGAACACCGCGCGACGAGAGATGAATCACCGGGACGCGAATTTATTCACCAGACTCGCGAACTTCCCGTCCAACGGCTCTCTCTCTCTCTCTTTCTCTCTCTCGATCTCTCTATCTCTCTCTCTTTCACACGCACACGTTCCCTGCGTCTTCGCCTCTTGGTACACCTCCCCCTCGTCTCTTTCTGTTTTTCTGTCCGTCTCCTACCTCGTTACTATCAACCGGATTTCTGTCTGGTGGCATTTGGAATTTATCTACCGCTTATATAGTGAAGGCGTTTCCAGAGGGTCCTCGCGCATAAGCAGCCCGGGGCTTCTCCATTACCCTCGCAAACACGGTACAGAGTAAGCGAAATTTCTCATTTCGCTGCCAGGACGATGAACATCAAAAGGAACATCGCTGAAATCGTAACAATCGAGCCCTTCACTCTAGTCGTTCTTAACCCGAATTTAAATTGACGCAAGAATCTGCGCCGAGTATGATCGTCAGTTGACCTTGCCCATCAGCTTTTCACTTTATTAGCCCTGGTCAAGATTCCAACGCATAACCGGGATGAGTTTCCATCTTACGTTTCTCTTCGTAAAATCATCGGCATAAAATCATTCCCATGGAGATACAGAGAATCAGTAGTACATGAATTTCTTCAGCTTTGAGTAAGAAAGAGAATGGAACGCGAAAATATGATTGCACTGAAGTGTAGTTGATGAAAAGAGAAACGCATTCAGAGCATAAGATGCGGAGAATCAGCAAAGTTTCTTTTCCATTTCGCCTGGGCTAGCTTTTGGTGGGGTTTACTTGCGTTAAGGCCTTAGGCCACAGTAACGGGTATAAAATCGTGTGTGAATTTAACTTTTTTTTTGTATGAAAAAGTGACTCACTCATAAAATGAGTATCTATTTAGTATGAATATCATTTATTTGGTATATCAGTATCATCTATTTAGTCTATTTAATATCATCTATTTAGTATGAATATCAAGCTGTTAGAAAATATATATATTTTTGTCGATGTACAAAACGCCCGACTACTAATATTTTCTTTTATTATCTTTTTTTTTAGGTGCTCCGCGGCGTGACATTTAGCATCCACAATTTTGGATTTAGAACAAAAAACGAAAATTCTTGTCAATCTACATCAGAATACCTAGAGAAATACGTAGGATTTTTTAAAAATATTGTTTTATTCAAAAGTTGTAGGTATTTGAACTTAAGAAATGAATTTTTAGTGAAAAATTTCGTTATAACTGCTCATGAACTGCTCATAAAATGAAAAGTTTTCGATTAATCAGAAATTCCGTACGTACTTATATGTGAAATGCAATTAGGAACATAAATTTTGCATTTGAAGTAAATCGAGTGAAAATTGTTGAAGTTATTTGTCACGCCAATTGGAACAAAGCTGTTTCGCGAAGTTTCGAGTAGTCAGCCAATTTTGCACATTGAAAAAAAATATATATATATTTTCTGACAGCTTGATATTCATATTAAATAGATGTATAATTAATTTTATGAGTGAATCACTTTTTAAGGGGTTACCCCCACTTGCGATTTTGGAAAAATCGATTTTTTTTATTGCATTTTTTTGAAGTATAAGTATCTGAGAATATGTCCTGAAAATTTCAAGTTGATCCGAACAAAATTGACTGAGATATGAGCGTTGAAAGAGAAGAATCCGTGAATTGAAGAAGTGAAATTGAAACTTTAAACGCGTTTTTCTCAAAATGGCATTTCTGAAGTCGGTGACCAAGATTACTCGAACACTAATGAACCGATCTTCTTGAAATTTTGCAGGCTTATTTAATACATAAAAATGTAGTCTTTAATCGTTCGATTTTTTTTTCGAAAAAAATGGCCGTTTTATAGCCAAAAAACGGCCGTTTTTTTCGTTAAAATCGAACCATTAACTTTGACTGTCCGCCATTTTGTGAAAAATGAATATTTTTTAAAATCCTTCTATTAAAGACTAGTTTATACTTATATTTGACTAAATCCATCCGCATTTTTTTTTCAGATGATCCACTCCGCCGCAATGTTGGTCACCGCAAACCGTGTATATAAAAACATTATTTCATTGACGGCCATTTGCCACTAAGCAATGTTACATTTTTCAATAAAAAAATTACTGAAAGTTCTTCAAGATGTGTTCTTTAAGATGGTATATTGATCGATTAAAAAAGTGTTGTAGTTTTCTTTAAAAAAATTCATGAAAAAGGCCTTTTTGTGCGCTACAAGTGGGGGTAACGCGTTAATACGAAAAAAATTGGTACATTCGCACATGATTTTATACCCCTTAGTGTGGCCTAAGGCCTTAATTAACTGCTCGAAATGGCTATCACCAGCTTTGAATACCATTTCGAAGATGCCATCCTAGACGGATGCACTCTGAAAATCTGCTGAGGCTTTTCAATCCATCGCACTTGTCCTCATTCGCATGATGCTTTTTATCATCAATTCAACAGCACCCATCACCAGGCCAATTCACCTCCGAGTCTTCCAATTCTCACCCAGCCTCGTCTGCGCTGGTGCTATTATGTTGTGGGAAGTTTTTCGAAAATATGGAAAGACCTCGTAGAAGGAAACGGGAAAGAGGAAAGAGAGTTAAAAAAAAAAAAGAAATAAGAGGACCGTTGCCTCTTCTCGCAGTTGGTCCGGAGTGCGAGAGCAGCAGTGGCTGTGAAAGGTTTGCTGCGCATAACGTGTGGGTCTTTCATTCTCAGAGGCTTGTAACACACTTTACCTTTGGAGACCCTTCCTGTGCACACACAGACACTTCGCCTTATCAAGAAACGCGGCAACGTACCGAGTCCTCGCTCGAAAGCGAAAAAGAAATGATACCCTTCCTGCCAACGTTGCGTCCGCTCGGTGCGACAGCAGGTGCCTGCATCACTATCTACTCGTGTGTGCACTTCTTGAAGTACATGCCGTTTTTTTCCTCATTTTAATATACGCTAGAAAATGGACTCCGTACGAGCCACTCTACCAAACATTGACACTAGTTTGAAACTTGACTGCTCCGATTTGACTGCAACTTTAATAAACGTAGTGACCTCTGCGTGGGAGAGATTTTCTTCGAGTATTTTTCTCGAACAATCAGCAGTCTTTTAATTAAAACTTTCGACTGGCGTTTTCCGCTGTCCGGTCTTTTTGTGCTTCGGTGGGTAATAAGATACAACGATTCGAAAAATCGTACGATCTCTCGTGGAATTAATCGCTTGACGACCGTATTTCTGCTTCTCGTTCTCTCTCTCTCTCCCTCTCTCCCTCTCTCTCTTTGCCTTTTTTGGACATTTTCGTTTGGGTTTTCGGGATTTGCCTGGAATATGTGTAGGTAGGAAAAAATGTGGTCGCTGCAATAACAATTTAGGATTTTTACTCAAACGTGAGTGTGCACGGGTGGGCGTAAAGGGAAAGTGGATGAGGTGGAGCGGGGGCGGGGGAGCAACAGAGTCGCATTTCACGAATTTCCGAATTTACACACGCGTCACTGGCCGACGAGAACCACACGGTCGTGGACCATCTCACCATCCAGGCAGCATCCCAGCGAGCTTCACGGCTGCAGAGACAAAAGACAGAGGTGGCGGGAGGGGGAGAGGGAGTACTCTGGTAATTCAATTTGTTCCACGTCCACAGTATTCCACGTGGAACGACACATTCGTGTCACCGAGCACTACGATCGTCGGAGGACGGTGCAGCCCTACCTCTCTCTCTCTCTCTCGCATCCTTTTTTTCTCTCGGGCGACGAAAAAATTTCCTGGATTATTTGCGCTTACGTGCTTTCCACATACGTGGCTATTTTTTTTCGTTGCGTAAAACACGTTTGTCTTCACTTTGACTGTGACGAGCTTTAATATTCATTTTCCCTTTTTTCCATGCCCTGCTGACGGTTGTAGTGATCGAGCTATAAAGAGAGGGAGAAAAAAGGGAGAGACCGTGGTCGAGATAGCAGGTTTAGAATATATAATAAATTGTATCCCCCACCGTCCCTATATTTTTTAACCCTCTGCACTCGAGAGGTGATTCTCGCTCGCCACTTTCTATCCGAGCGAAAATGGCCTCGAGTGCGAAGGGTTAAAACGTGTTATTATTCATATGCGACGGATGAAAAAAGTATAGGCTACCTTTTTCAAATGACTCTTTGAAAAAATGTTGTATGAATGAAGAAGTATATAGGGAGCGTTATTTTCGAACTATTTTTAAATAGCTTATTCGACAAATATATATATATATATATATATATATATATATATATATATATATATATATATATATATATATATATATATATATATATATATATATAGTTGATTATATAACCCAACGTCCTTATATTTTTAAATTCGTGTGATATTCATATGCGGCGCATAACGTATAGTACTCGCTTTTTTAAATAACCCTTTGACAAAATAGTGTCGTGTGAATGAAGAAGTGTATAGAGAGCCTTATATTCGATCTATTTTTTGAGTATAATATATTATTCAAAAACTCATTTCACATACCAATACGTTTTGTCATTGAAAATCAGCAGAAAATCAAAAAGTAGGGTGTACAAATGCTTTCTTATATATAATATTTATATTTACAGTCAATTGTATAACTCAACGTTCACATATTTTTAGATAAGTGTAATATTCATATGCGGTGTAAAGGGGAATCGGCATAATCGTTTTTTTCAAATGGCCCATCGGAAAAATATTGTCGTATGAATGAAGAAGTATTTAAGGAGCATGATATTAGAGCATTTTTTTAAGTATCTTATTCCATGACTGATTTTAAATATCAGTACTTCGTGTTATAGAAAATCAGCAGGAAACCAAAAATTGAAGTGTGCAAATGCATCCTTAATATGATATTTATTTTCATAGTCAATTGTATAACTCAACGTCCTTATATTTTTAAATACGAGTAATATTCATATGCGGTGTAAAAAAGTGTTTGCCATGCTCATTTCATCGAATGGCCCTTCGGAAAGATATTGTCGTATGAATGAAGAAGTGTATAGGGAGCGCGATATTCGTGCTATTTTTAAGTATCTTATTCCATAACTCATTTCACATATTGATAGCTTATGTTATCGAAAATCAGCAGAAAACAAAAAGTGAGGTCTGCAAATACTTTTTGACACAATATATATATATATATATATGTATGTATGTATGTATACAGAGAGAAAGAGAGATGTTGGCTATATATACAGTACCGGTCAAAAGTTTTCAGACACTTTACATAATTGCCAAATTTTCGATCATTTTGGATAATTGCAAAATTATAGTAAGGTAACATAATTCATTTTATATAACTATATAGTATCGTTGTAAAATAATGAATAAAATGAATCATTATATTCTAATATAACTTTGCAACTATCTGAAGCGATCGAAGATGTTGCTATCACCGAAAATGCTCGAAAACTTTTGACTGGTACTCTATGTATAGATTGATAAATGTTGAATGACTGTTTGATAAAAGTTTTTATAGGCGTAAATCTTCAAAGGAACAACCGAGTAAGTAATAGATTATCCATAAACTCAAGGTTGCAAGGAGTATCCGAGCCAAATGACCTGAAAATCGTAGCGTTTCAAGCTTCGCATCCCCTTCCCTATCAATCGTGTCCATCCGTTACATTATTTGTGTCACATTCAATAGTCCAGACTCGTATTTTCATATTCCACTTTCGATAAGAAGTCAATGAAAAGAAGAGAAAAAAAAAGTTTGTCGAACGGAGGATTGTCGAGGCGAGAGGAAGAGCCGTGACAAAGTTGGCAAGCGAGTAGGTTGGTTCGCGACAAATAAGATTTTGAAGTGTTGTAGCAGGAGCTTCAAATGAGCTTTCCCCTGCGAATGTAGGACCGACGAAAAGTCAGGCATTTCCTTTGCCACTCGACGAAGTAGGTCCGAAAGTATACGCAATGAGATTCAGCACCGTTCGACGACGAGCACCCCTTAAGGTGGCGGCTTTTCAGGCGAACCGCACGGGTCGGTACGCCCGCGAAGGGTCCACAAGTTTTGGAATTGGGATCGGTACAATTGTTTCGTTGCGGCAAAGGCAACTCGGAACTAGGCAACCGTTTCAACGGGCTCCAAAAGGAACTCTTCGATGCTGAGGGTGAATAATATTCGACCAACTTCGGTACAAACGTTGGGAAAGGTTCGAAATTCCATCGAGTATACAGTGGAAATGAAATATCGCTGCTGCTAGTACCACCGGAGCGTGTAGCATCGAGGGGAACAATCGATACTGTGACTCGTGCCGGCTCTCCTTGGATGTAAATTACTTTTCGACTCACTGAGAATTCGCAAAAATGTATTTGCTCTCTCTCTCTCTCTCTCTCTCTCTCTCTTGTTGTTATTATTATTGCGCTTTGCTTACATTATATAGATTCATTATTATAAGTATTCATTGATCTTTGTTTTGTATAAAGGGTTCGGTATTTTTCTGCATTTTTCTTTTCTTTTCTTTTTTCCTTATATGATATTTCTTTGATTGTTGTTATTATTATTATTGCGCTTTGCTTACATTATATAGATTCATTATTATAAGTATTCATTGATCTTTGTTTTGTATAAAGGGTTCGGTATTTTTGTGCATTTTTCTTTTCTTTTCTTTTTTCCTTATATGATATTTCTCTTCTTATGTTGACTCATATTTTGTCATAAGTAACGTGCGACAGTTTTCAATCGGCGTTGTTGTTCTATATCTTCTTATTTTGTATAGAATCATCTTTTTTTGCTATTGTATTGAGTCTTTTTCTACCTTTTTGTATTCTGGTATGTACTGCATGTAACACGAGGATTGTGTGCCAGAGGACGTTGGTCCTAGAGCACTGACAAACCTATCTATCTATCTATCTATCTCTCTCTCTCTCTCTCTCCCTCCCTGTCTCTTTTTCTCTCTCTCTCTCTCTTGATGTAAAAAAGATACCTTACTTTTCAGGGATTCTTGGGAAAACGCGGACGAAGGAATGGAAAAAAATGAAGAATTTGTAGCGTCTGGTTTCTCAGCTATTCTGAAAATTCCTCCTCCTTGGTGCGGGAACAAAATTCTCCATAATTCCTTCGCCTGTTAGGTTTAAATTCATGTAGGTGGGAAATTGAATTGAAATTGAAGGGAAATTGAAAAACTTTAACCTGACAGATCAAGAAATGATGATTTTTCAAATAAATTCGTCATTACAGTTTCATGTTTGTACATTTTTATATTTCCTGACTTTATTTGCATTCGAACTCAAAACAGATTTTAAAAAAATCTTTTTTCCTAAAGTTTCCTTAAAATTTGAGGTTAAACCGAAGACTTTTCTAGATGAAACAAATAACCACGAGTATTTTTTTTAACCGGGTAGAAAAAGACATCATTTGTAGAAATGACATGCAAAAAATCAAAAACGGACGATTTTTATCTCGAAAACCGTGGGACTTTTACTAAACTGAAATTCCAGCATATAGTAGGACATGATCTGACCTATCAACGGTTGCAGGATTATCCATTCATAACGGGACACCTTGTATATCTGTATATATGTATATTTGTAGGTGTGCGTATATACATACATAAATAAAGATGTCAAAGTAGGTAGCAAACGAGCATGACAAATGTTATGTACCGATCGCCTCTCTAGTGGGTTCGTCGCAAGAGTATGCCGACAATTCTAAACAAACAACGTTGTTCCCTCTGCTCACACTCATTGGTATTTTCGCAATTTATTGATCCCTATATATATATGTGTATATATATATATATGTAATAAGTATGTGTGTATGCATATATGTATTTGTGTGTCTTTCTATGTCGTGCCTTTCAACGTCGAGCTTTCATGGAAGGCAAACGAGCCCTAACGAATGGGAATCAAAGATAAAGGCGAGCAAACGTGAAAAAGGTCGGCTTCGAAACACAGTCCGGGAAGGTCCCTGCGCGACATGAACGTGCAGCTTTTTGTCTTTCTTTTTTTTTACCGTTTTGTCAAGAATTTCCGATCTCGTCAGCGATTACGAGATGCGACAGTGTAACGAGACTGCACGAGATTTCTAGTCCAGTTAACCTCTACTGATGTCATTTCGTACGTTGACCCAGCGTCGTGTCTCGGTTGTGATACTTTGGGAGAGGCTTTTTTTAATTCCATCTGCCGATAACGGTAACTCACGTAACACACGGTTTGCACTGACGAAGAACGACAACGGGCAGTTTGCACGACGAGGGGCGAAAAGAACGTTTATTTTCAGCAAGGAAGGGTTAGTTTTGAGAAACCGAGAGACACTTTTGGGGCAATTTTGGATGAGGTAGCAAAAGTTTGGAGTATATCACGATATCTGTGGATCCTAATTCTGATCACGCTGCCTTCATATTTGACCCAAAATAAGACTTTTCAAGCTGGGTTAAAATTGAAATTCTGCCCTCAAGGGGGTGAAACAAGGGTTTCAAAGTTTTGGTTCGTTTAGATTCGTTGGAGGTTTTGTTTTCATGCTCACATATGTGTGACATACATAGTTGAGGAGTTAAGGACTTAGGCGAAAGTAACGGGTATAGAATCATGTGCGAATTTAACAATTCTTTTTCGTATGAAAAAGTGATTCACTCATAAAATTAATTACACATCTATTTAGTATGAGTATTAAGCTGTTAGAAAGTATATATGCTTTCTTTCGATGTACAAAATGGCCGACTACTCGAAACTTCTCGAAACAGCTTTTTCCAATTGGCGTGACAAATAACTTCAACAATTTTTACCCAATTTACTTCAAATTTAAAAGTTATGTTCCTAATTGCATTTCGCAGAGAAGGATATACGTACGGAATTTCTGATTAAACGAAAACGTTTTATTTCATGAGCAGTTTATGAGCAGTTATAACGAAATTTTTCACTGAAAATTCATTCCTTAAGTTCAAATACCTACAACTTTTGAATATAACAATATTTTTTAAAATTCCGTACGTACTTCCCTAGGTATTCTAATGTAGATTGTCGAGAATTTGTGTTTTTTTTGTTCTAGGTCAAAAATTGTGAATGCTAAATGTCACGGCGCGGAGCGCTTAAAAAAAAGATAAAAGAAAATATTAGTAGTCGGCCATTTTGTACATCGAAAAAAAAAATAATAATTTCTAACAGAAGTGTAATTAATTTTGTGAGCGAATCACTTTTTCACACGAAAAAAAAATGTTAAATTCGCACATGATTTTATACCCGTTACTGAGGCCTAAGGCCTTAAAAGTATTACTTGACTATCTACACGCACCGAACCGCGAGGAAAGCATGGTATGATGTCATATATAAAATTCATTTGGCAAGTTTCAAGTAAATCTGGCCAAAGAATCGATTTTTTCATACAAACCTTAACACTCCCGTTTAACCCCCTTAAAGATTACTTTTTCAAAATTGCTGGAATACATGTTTAATTATTTGTATTGAAGTGTATTTATACCAAGTTTCAAGCAAATCTGACCAAAAAATATGCTGTGTCACACAAACCTTAAAACCCCCGTTTCACTCCCCTAAGGGTCGAATTTTGAGTTTTACCGCCTTAAAAAAATTCTTATTTTAGGTCAAATATGATGACTGTGTGGTCGAAATCAGGGGCCACAGATATCGTAATACTGTCAAAGTTTGGAGTATTCAATTTCGAGAAAAAATGGAAAAATTTAATTAAAGACGAAAACAAAATATTCATGTTTTTTTTTTAAGCAAAGATTTCTTCACTTATTTTGAGACCTAGGATATGTTTTATCACTACTTTCGGCTGTTACATGGTATTTTTTGGTATTTGCCTCCAATAATGGCGGAGGCATGACACGGTCTTCTAAGCTGCATTTTCCAAACTGGCGTGACGTATAATTAAAAAACTAATCGGCCGATTCTGATAAAATTTCGTATAAATCTTTATTAACCAAACCCTGCGTCTGAAGATACTAAAAACCTAACCTTATTGTCTAAAAATGAGGTTAGGTCTTCCTAGCCTTATCCTTAAACGCAACCTAATGTCTGATTAGGTTGGGTTTGACGACCTAACAACCTAACCTAACTCGTTAGATTAGGTTTGACTAGGTTCACAATATTAAAAAGCTAATGTTGTATACCAAACCTAACCTTATTGTCTAAAAGATCACCCTAAATGTTTTTGAAAATAAAAAATGTTTTTTTTCTTGCAGAACGCAGCCATTATTTTAAACCCAATCTTTTCGTTTCAAAGCGCATAATTTCATCAATATTCAACATTTCTCACTTTTTCTTGGTTCATATTCTGCGTACGAGTGTCGATGAAAAAAAAATCTACGTTAGTTTTTTTTCAGATCAATCCCGCCGACGCTACGTGTCACGCCATACCTCATCCCTCCACCATTTTTTTAAAGATTAATGACAAAAAACCATGTAACAGCAAAGAGAGATAATAAAACATATCCGACGGCTCAGAACGCAGAAAAAATCTTTCGTTAAAAAAAAGTCACGAACATCAGCAATTGTTCCTCGCCTGAAAGTATCCCCCTTAGCTTCATAGATCGTTGATACTTCGTAGGATATTTACCTCGTTAGGAGTCTGCCTGCAGCCGAGAAGCCACACGTGTTGATCGATGAAATTGAAATTGCGCAAGGTACGCCTGGATTTTGGTGCATTTTCCGAGTTCGAAGTTGCGAAATCCCGTTTTTTTTTTACTATCTTTTCTCACGGCGAGAGGGCGACAGAGAGGGGGGTTAGGGAGCGAGCGGAACGTTGTCGGAGAGGGAAAGGAAGAGTATATTAAGTTTTACGTGATCGGATCGATTGTAACGACGAACATCATTATTCGCTAACGGTCAACTCGTTTTTCCGCCCACTCATTATTTCGCGCGCGCACTGAAACACCGAAGCTGTCCACGAGCGTGGGACTTTCACGGCGTGCTTCACGGATTATCACGTATCGCGTAAATTTGCCGAGCCGAACGATAAAACTGCGATAAAAGTTCGAGCTCAGGATTTACGCGAAGATCGAAAGTCGAATCGACGTTGGAGTCTGCACTGATAATTTTTAATTTTTTTGGTTAAATATTTTAATTGTTGAATAATAAGTGTTTCGGAGCGTAGCAGAGGTGCCGAAAGGCAGCGGGAACAAAGAGCGTTGCAGTGGCTACATTAATAATCCGAGAAGGGGTCTAATGAGCCTGCAGTCCGACACAGGCCAAAATTTATGTACCAAAGTTGGCCCTCCCGTAAAGTAGAATTAAAGACCGTCTTAGGTTATTATTGCCGGTGGGTTAAGAAAAAAAAAGAAAAATTACCACGGCTCCGTTGAGAGGCTGTGCGTAAATCATAATGCGACGAAGTTTTTTTTTTTAAGATTCTCCTTCGTTCTCTTACTCACGGCGAGATTTTTTTTTTCAGTCTCGCAATTCACCTGCTATTCGTTAAATTTTTTTTCTACAACTTCCTCGCTCTCTCTCTCTCTCTCGTTCTCTCGTCGGTTAAAAAATTATACGAAATACGCTTATGGCGAGAATCTATTTTATATCTCCAACCCCAAATCCACTTCCGTGAATTTTCTCTATCGATTTTCAATTTTCATATCTATGTGTGATAAGCTTCGAACGGAGTAAAAGTACGTCGATGAAAAATACGCCTGTGTCGTTATTATTGACAGAAGCTGGGACACATTTTTACGACAGTTAAAACAATAATAATAATATTAACTGTCCATAATAACGTCACTGGTGAGATTTCCGATCTTTGCAATGCGAATTATGATGATTATAATATTACGAACAATGACAAGAATACCAACCATAGTGACAATAATAATATTCCCAATAACAATAAAAAAAATAATTGAAATAATAATAATAATGGTCGTGATGTCGATAATAATAATAATTTCCGAAGCCTTACAATGTCGCGAATAATTATATTACGTTGTATCAGCAAAGAAAACGAAAAAAGAAGTTATTATTTACACAAGTACGACACTTTTTTGTGACACTTGAAACAATAATAATAATACTAACTGTCCATAATAACGTCGGTGGTAAAATGACCAATCTTTGTAATACGAATTATGATAATTATAATATTGCGAACAATGACGAGAATACTAATCATCATGAAAATAATAATATTACCAATAATAATTACAAAAATAATTGAAATAATAATAATAGTGATCGTGATGTCGATAATAATAATAACAATTAACCGAAGAAATACAGCGAATAATTGTATTACGTTATATCAGCAAATAAAACGAAAAAGAAGTGATCGAAAACGTAATGAACGTAACAAAGCTCGACAGAGCGCGTTTGGGCATGAATTGTCGTGAACGTGGACCGATCAACAGCGGGAATTCAGAGTGACCGGCTTGAAATTCGATCAATTATACGATTTGTTTGAGTCCTCTGCAAAATCCGAGCACAAGGTAACATATTTTAAAAGCGCGAAAAAAGATCGCCGAAGAGACGAAAAAAGTCCATATGGTTGAAAACATTACAAGGAGAAATGCGCGTTATCGGAGATATTTTTTCTTCGAGAAAAAAAACCAGACCAACGCACGACGAAGGGCTCGAAAATCTCCGAAAAAAAAATAAAATAATCAACAGATGCTTTATCCCCTTACTCGATCGGGAAAACGTTATTACAGGCGGAAAAGCTTTTCTGTCACGAAAGCCGATACGGATTTATTCGCGAACTCATTACCGAAGGTTTTTAACTTCCTTTTTTGTAATTAAGCTTTTACGTGTGTTAAAAATTAAAGTGTATTTTGTTGTGATTGAGTCTTGTTTAGTCGATTGTTGAGAGGATATCAGCTCGATCGACTGGCCGGGGCGAGAGCCGTCGCGCGACTGAAACCGCTATTGCCGCACAGCATCCCTCTGTCCTTCCTCCGACCATCCCCTGCCGCCCTCCCGCGGTACACGTCCGCCGGTACAGCCCAACGCACACCGCTCAACCCTGGCGATTCTCCCGCACCTCCTGCGTGTCCGTATATACATTTGTAAAGCCCCGTGACGGGAAATATGGCCCCGGGGTTCGTAGAAAAGAAATCGACCCCGTCGATTTTTCATCAAAGAGAACGGAAGAAAAAGACAATGCTCTTTCCCTCCAAAAGAGCACTGCGGTTGTTAAAAAAAAAAGATAAGATTCCGAAACCCCTTCCCGCTCCGATGAAGCTGAGATTAGGCACAAACCTTCCTCTTAATATTTCAAGACAACCCCCAAAGGGACAGTTGGTGACGCGCAATAGTTTTTGGGTTTGGGTTTGTTTGGATTTGTTTATTTGGTTTGTCTGGATTTATTTGGGTGTGATTGTTTGGTTTTATTTGGATTTCGTTTGTTTGTTTGATTTTGCTTGGTTTGTTGACTTGTTTGGTCTGTTTGGATTTGTTTGTTTTGTTTGGATTTGTTTTGTTTGGGTTTGTTTTGTTTGGGTTTGTTTGGATTTGTTTGTTTGTTTGGTTTGTTTTGTTTGTTTTGTTGTTTTTATTTAGGTTTGTATGTTTGCTTGGATTTGTTTGAGTTTGTTTGGTTTGTTTGGTTTCGTTTGGATTTCGTTTGTTTGGTTTTGTTTGGATTTCGTTTGTTTGTTTCATTTTGTTTGGGTTTGTTTGGATTTGTTTGGTTTGTTTGGTTTGTTTGGATTTGTTTGTTTGTTTGGTTTGCTTGGGTTTGTTTGGTTTGTTTGGATTTGTTTGTTTGTTTGGTTTGTTTTGTTTGAGTTTGTTTGTTTTGTTGTTTTTGTTTAGGTTTGTTTGTTTGCTTGGATTTGTTTGAGTTTGTTTGTTTTGTTGTTTTTGTTTAGGTTCGTTTGTTTGCTTGGATTTGTTTGAGTTTGTTTGGGTTTGTTTGGTTCAAACGGAGAGCGCGATAACATACATAGATACGAACGAAGAGGTAGCAGACATAAATATAGTCGGAGCACGTTTGAAAAACTTAAAAATTGAATATCTCAAAAACTATTGCGAGTTACCAAAAATCTCATTAGTGGTTGCCTTAATATTAAAAAGAAAGGTTTGTGTAAAATTTCAGCTCGATCGGAGGGGCGAGGGGGTTTTCGGAACCTTACCCTTAAAAAAAAAACTTTACAATTCAATATCTCGAAAACTATTTCGAGTTGCCCAAAATTCCTTTAGGGGTTGCCTCAAAATATTAAAAAGGAAGGTTTTTGCAAAATTTCAGCTCGATTAGAGGAAGGGGGCGAGGTGCGAAACTTTATCCAAAAAACAGGGCACCGATAAGAATAATGTTTATCCCGCTGCAATAAACGTGTACATTAATATAATCGAGAGTCGAGGACGGTTGAACTTCAGCCCTCGGGGAAACGAGGAAATTACACGTCTCTCGTTTACTCCCCCTATCCTTGATTTTCTCCCCAAGTGAGAAAGTGTGGTAAAAATTTCAAAACGCCGCAGAAATTCGCCCGGTACCGACACGACGGAGAAGACGTGAACAAAAAGAAAAAATAACATTCACGCGGTCCATTTTTCACGACTTCGCCCTATACCAACGTGCAGCGAGGGGAGGTCGACCCTTCTCATCCACCACAGCCTGCTCGCACCCTCGCAGCATCGCCTTTTTTTTCTTCCTCCTCTCGTACGCCACACTGAGCTTATATTACCCACTTTGAATCCCTTTTTTTCATGGCTCAGCACAACACGTGACATATACGTGTAGAAACGCGTGCGACACGGGCGGCCTACACGTTAGATGTGCAAAAAGTACGTGTAGATGTGTATGCTCGTATGTGGGCGTGTTCGAGACGCGTGCGAGATTCTCGACTAGAGTCACAGTTTTTTATCTCTCTCTCTCTTTCTGTCTCTTTTTCTACCTCTGTACTATTTGCCCCCCGGCCTTTTACTACACGCACATTTACGACAGAGATGCACGCGAATTTTCGACTTGGTACGAAAGAAAATCCATTTTTTGCTATTTGTTTGCTTCCATTTTGCTATTTGGGAAGCTGAAATTTTTCGAATTTTTCTTAAGCGTATAAAAAGTGTACAGAATATTTGTAAAGTTATCGAATTCGATAAATTGAAAACTAG
The DNA here is from genome assembly GCA_951751655.1 of Ophion costatus. Taxonomy (NCBI): domain Eukaryota; kingdom Metazoa; phylum Arthropoda; class Insecta; order Hymenoptera; family Ichneumonidae; genus Ophion; species Ophion costatus. The sequence continues at coordinate 23,704,425 of OX632365.1, read as the reverse complement.
AATTAATTTCAATTAATTTAAAAATAACATTAATCCTGGTTAATTTAAAATTATGCAAATTTACCAATTTAAAAAAATTCCCGACATAGCAAAATTGATGCATGTGGGATTAATGTTTTTCCAACACCAACATCAAAGGACATGTATTGAACTGTATCTAAAAACATTATCAAAATTATCATAGTTGATCTTAATGTGATTAAACTATATTCAACGAAATAAAAACTGTATTAAATTAAACTGGATTAATTTAAATAAAGTTAATTTTCATAAAATAAATTAAAACTGTATTGAAATTATTATAGCAGTAGTAGTAGTAGTATTTAATTCCAGGGTGTACCCTTAAAGGGCGTTTACACACAAGCCCCTTATTCTCTTCTCCTTTACAATCGCTCTTACGAATTATATTAAAATTATTATATTTAATTTTAATCTGATCTTTAAACCGATGCTATTTAACTGTATTAAAAAGAAATATTTTTAAGAATAATCAAAATCTTTTTATTAATCTTTTTTTTCTTATTATTTCTTGTTATTGAATATCTTCCTTTCTTATTGTTAAATATTTTTCTTTCTCATTATTTCTTCCTATCAAATGTTAAATACACATTTCTTATTATTGAGATATTTTTGACTCGGACAGCCTCGTGATAGATACCAAGCTGCACGCAGCACTTGCAAAATTATTTGGTCCATTTCAACATTTAATCTGGCGTTTTTTTTAATGACTGCTGTCGGCGATGGATGGAGAAATAAATTTAAAAAAACGGTGAGAAAGACACGTATGTGAGGAGCCTCGAGGCGTTCAAGTCAGTCACGCATTTTCATCATCGATAAATATCTGTCGGTACAAGCCTTTTCAGGCCGAATTGCCGCATGCCGCGGAATAAAAAAGAATTTCTTCGACATTCTCTTCAATTCGAGCCTCTTTGTGATAATCGTCGAAGCCTCTGGAAAATCTAATGATCGATCCAAAGTGTTGGCAAAAACGAATAGATTGGAAATAATTAAAACAAAAAAATCAAAAACATGTTATAGGTCAAATTAAAAAAAAAAATGATTTGAGGGATCATCGTAGTGTAAAATTTTCGAAAAACCGATTTTTTGCATTATTCGATAGTATAGGCGTGTATAACCACGTTGTTCAATTTTTGGGCCGAAATTCGAATTATTCCGGTTGCTAAGCTTTTCTCAAAGAAAGAGATTCGACCAGCTGCGTGAGACCTGGCGCGGACGGGCGCGTTTTTCTCGAAATGTCGTTTTTCAAAACGGTGTACCCTTTCAAAGAAGAGTTTTTAAGCTATCCGTCTCAAATTTTGACACAACATTCTTCACGCCATTCTTTATCCCATATAGGAGCTTTTTTTAAATCTTCATATTTATTAACGAAAAACTGTCGAAAAATAGGCAAAATTCGATACTCTTTCAAACCGCCGCCATATTGTCAATTTGGATTTTAACAAAACCCCCATAGCAAGATAGCGGCTTTCATACTGATTAATAATCTTTTCACAAATTTCGTTTCAGATAATATTTACGGCCATAAGCGTGTACACCATGAGGACTCTTTTTTTCGACACATTTTCATACGTAAAAAAAATTTTTTTAATAAAAATAAACGTTAAAAAATCAATTTTCTGTTTTTCACGAGTGCTTTGATTTGGCATAAAAAAATCCGACTGATTAGCGGATTTTGACCATCGAAAAAAAAGTCGCAAAAATCAGCTATTTTCGACCTGTTACACTGTGATGATGCCTTAACGTGGTGAGCCCCGTTTTATCCACACGGCAGCAATTTCGGCGTCAGATCGGAGCGACGCGAATTCGGATGAATTGATTACTACCCTTAAGCCCGCGGTTAAACTCACACGTTTGTCATAGCCGAGAAACCCGGCCAGTATACTTTGGCCTGCGGGTGCGTGCAATTTCGATTTTTCGTATCGCACGGATTCATTATATATCGCGAGGGTATCGAGCGTGGGAAATAGCAGGGAGACGCATCGACGTACAAATTCGTTTATATACAGTGAATAAGTAATTAGAGAAGCTCACCCGACAGCTGCTGCAACAACAACTACGAATTTGCGGTTAACGCCAATGTGTATTTGTGTTTCGAGACAACCCGATCTCCTTTTTTTTTCCCTTCGCGCCGAAATCTCGTGGTGGGCTTCTTTATCGATTGATTTTTGGAAATAAATCATGTGGAAAATCATCGCGACGAACGGGTATGCATAAATTTGGGACTAAAAAAAAAGATTGACTTTCAGGATTCTTTTCTGATGGAATTTTTGAAATGACGAGGTCGGGATTTCACACACGATTAATACAGACTTTTGCCAAGGTTTTTTTTATTGAGTTTTTTTTTATTGAAAAATATCGGTAGGAAATGGTGTTATTATAAACAAAGTGCCGCCGTTGCTGCAGGGTCAATCGGTGCGGGTGCTTATGGCAACTTGGGTCATCTGAACTGAAAAATGCACTTCCAGTTTAAGGGGGAAGGTACCTTTGAGCGAGGAAAAATTTGCTGATTTTCGTGATTTTTTTTAAAACGAACGATTTCTTCACCATTTTCGAGACTCAGGGTCTTTTTTATTACCACTTTGGGCTGTTGTGTGGTATTTTTTAAAATGAATCTTTAAAAAGGGCGGAGGTATGGCACGGTCCTCTAAACTGCATTTTCAAAACTCGCGTGACGTATAGCTGAAAAACTAATTGACCGATTCTGATGAAATTTTGTGTAAATCTTTTTAACCTCATTGTCTAGAATATGACCTTAAATGGTTTGAAAAATAAAAAACGTGTGTTTTTTATTGCAAGTTGAAGCTATTTTTTCGGAAAATTCAAACTTTTTTTTTCAAAGCATGGCATTTCGTCGATTTTTAATAATTCTTACCTTTTCTCGGTTGATATTCTGCGTATGAGTGTTGGCGAAATAAAAAATGTTGTGGATTTTTTTCAGATTAATCTCGCCGGCGCTACGTATCACGCCGTCTGACAACATCCGCCGCGACCCGTTTAGAAAACCGTGCCATACCTCCGTCATTTTTAAAGATTATGAAAAAAAAATGCCACGAAACATCGACAAGTAGTAATAAAACATACCCTAAGTCTCGAAAAAGGTGAAGAAATCTTTCCCTTTAGAAAAAATCATGAAAATCAGCACTTTTCCCCGCCTAAAGGGATCCCCCCTCCATAACAAAACGTTCATACGGCCGGATACTTTTTTTTAATCCGAAAATTACGAAAATGCCAAGCTGTAGAAAATAAAGTTCGATTTCCCAAAAAGAGGCAGGAGCTAATTATTTTTTCTTAGTAAATGGATAAACACGTAAAAAAAAATCATGCGACCATACGAAAGAAAAACTTATATGCTATGCTCTGTCCGAATTTGAATACGACTTACGCCGTTTCATGAAAAATAGTTTCGAGAAATAGTTTCGAGAAAAGACTTAAAAAAAAATACTGGTCAACCTGACCATTTACAAATATCGTCATAACTCAGTCAATTTTAGGAATTTTCGCACAATCTTGGTTGCAAGTTAAAATGAAGACCCTATATTTTAAAACTATGCAATAAAATAACAAAATAAAATATAACCAAAATTACGATTAAATAAAAGAATGCTTTTGTAAGTAATTAAAAATAATAAAAATATCGATAAAATCTTAATTTATAATTAAATAAAAGTAACAAAAATATCAATAAAATCGTAATGTTATAATAAAATTAAAATAATATAAATATGTAAAAAATTATTTTTCCTGCCGAAAAACCGAAGTCTTTTTCCTGCACTCTCAGGCCATCATATCCTCCCCAATAATGCTGTGACACATTGGAGCACATTTTTTTTACCAAAAAATAAAAGATAACCGGCCTAACGTTCGCCACTCGCCCGGAAGCATATTCGAAATGAAGTTCCAACGTTTCGTCAGGTTTAGTCGACGATTTGTGCAATCTACCGAGCCCCCTCGAGCCCCTTCGCCCCGTTCCTCATTTTCCCGGGAGTTGGAAAGCAGATTGCGCCACAAGTGGAAAGGCACAGGGACGGGATAGAAGGATGAGGAGGAGGAGGAGGACCGGGAGTAAAAACGCGGAGAAAGAGGTGAATTCAGAGCAGCCGCGGTGGGCTCGCAGTAGATACGGTGTACGTGTGGTCAGACCAGCCGGCGACGGCATTGACCATTCCGCTCGAAGAAAATGAGAACGTTTCGTTTCCATCATGCCTATCCACATCCATAAATATACACAATCCTACAATCGTCCGCAACACGAAAAAAAAACTGGACATTTTTTCGACCCCTATCTGTCTAGTGGATATCAACTTTACCTTGTAGAAAATACGAAAAAGAACATTAAAATTATTCCATTCCAATCAGACTTCGAGGCAGTGAAAAAAAGAACTCAAAAAAAAGGCTCGAGTCTTAGCATTTTTCTCGAGTACAGAAAATTCGTGATCAATTCGTCGAGAAGTCAGAAAGAAAAAAATGCCTGCAAATTCTCAACATCGCTTCAAGGTTGAACACCACTGTGACGAGTCAAAAAAATCGATTTTTTTGCTTTTTTTTCCAAGTATGATTATTCGGGAATGTGTGGGAAAAAATTATTTTGAAATATTGAAAATTGACCAAGTTACAGGAAAATTAGTGTCTCGGAAAGTCTTTTCTCGACCTGGCTGGAATCATAACTCTAGCTTTAATTGTCCGTTTTTTTTCAATTAAGGCGTTACCCCCACTTGTAGCGCAAAAAAAAGGCTTTTTTCGTGAATTTTTTTTAAGGAAACTACAACACTTTTTTAATCGATCAATATACCATCTTAAAGAACACATCTTGAAGAACTTTCAGTAAATTTTTTATTGAAAAATATTACATCATTTAGTGGCAAATGGCCGTTAATGAAATAATGTTTTTATATACACGGTTTGCGGTGACCAACATTGCGGCGAAGTGGATCATCTGAAAAAAAAATGCGGATGGATTTAGTCAAATATAATTATAAACTAGTCTTTAATCGAAGGATTTTAAAAAATATTCATTTTTCACAAAATGGCGGACAGTCAAAGTTAATGGTTCGATTTTAACGAAAAAAAACGGCCGTTTTTTGGCTATAAAACGGCCATTTTTTTTTCGAAAAAAAAAATCGAACGATTAAAGACTACATTTTTATGTATTGAATAAGCCTGCAAAATTTCAAGAAGATCGGTTCATTAGTGTTCGAGTAATCTTGGTCACCGATTTCAGAAATGCCATTTTGAGAAAAACGCGTTTAAAGTTTCAATTTCAGTTTACACGGAGAACGGATTCTTCTCTTTCAACGCTCATATCTCAGTCAATTTTGTTCGGATCGACTTGAAATTTTCTGGACATATTCTCAGATACTTCTACTTCAAAAAAATGCAATAAAAAAAAACAATATTTTCAAAATCGCAAGTGGGGGTAACCCCTTAAAAAAAGTAGTCATTTTTTGCTGAAGTTTAACGTTTATCAAGTTTATACTTAATAAATTTATACTTGATACTTATATTAAGGGTTTATACCCCAAATATTACATTACATTATTATATCACCTCTCAAATACAGCAGTAATTATTATACCCCAATAACAGAAGTAAAGATTTTTAACTGAAAAAACCAAAATTCCCGTAATTCCAGTTGCTATCGTCGTACGTAGCCGTTTCTTCAATTTAGTATTTTTAAGCCCCAGAATATAAATAAACGTATCTCGAAAACTACACCTTTCTTTAACACCCGCCATAATGTCATTTTTTTCGAAAAACAGCTCAGCACAACAAGAACTACATTTATATAAATGATAAAACATCATTTTTATTTTCAAGACCAACCATCAAGTTGTCGATGCGCCCTTTCTACCACATTTTTTCACACAAGCTCTATTATGCCGCAAAAACGTTGTTAATTTTTTACTCGTCAAAATAAAAATTTACGCAAAATAAATCCAACGTATGCTCAACAGCATACTGTTTTTAAAATCCCAAATAAATAATCCGCTACGCAAAGAAAATTTCGTTAACAACCAACTTTTTTCCGCCCGTCACAGTGATGTCCTCTCGCAAACTCAATTAAATGCATGATCGTTCGAGAGGGATAAAAAATTGGCTCTTCATTTCCACAAGCACGCAATCCCGTCTTTATTTTTTTTCCCCTCAATTTGTACGTCGACGACGACATTCGTGATCTCTCGATGAAATGAAATCGAAAAGAAATGTGCGGTTTGTACCGCAACGGAGTAAATTAAATGTGAACGTATCTCTGGTCATTTATGGAACAAGGACGAACCACCGACGTGGCGTGAAATCTGGTTCACGGCTTTGGCAAGATACGTTAGATATTGCCCATTAATTATACTCTTTGCTGACATACGCACTTGTATATGTTTCCCCTTGTATACATATATATATATATATATATATGCAAGGGGAAAAATGGTTGATGAAAAAGTTATATATATATGTATATATAAAATATAAATAAAATAAAAATAAAAATAAAAATGTATATAAAAGTTATGCATATATATATATAATAATGAAATATTTAAATTAAGTGCTTTGAAAACATCTAATTAAAATCATCGACACTGACCTTGAGTGACCTTGAACGACATCGACCAATCTAAATATGTATCATCGGCACTGACCTTGAATGACCTTGAACGACTTTGACAAATCTAATAGGTGTCTAATAGGTGTCCTTGAATTACCTTGAACGATTTTAACCCCCTAATGTTTTATGCGGCTTGAGGTGCTCCACAAGACGGTTGAAAAAAAGCTACCGTTTCATTCAAAAATGTGAAGGTGACCTTCACTGAGCGTCAGCGCCTCCACCGAAATAAAAAAAAAATGGTCGCATTTTATGGCCCCCTTCACACCGTACAACTTTTGTCTGGAACATTTTTTCGCGACGTCGATAATTACCGAGTTATTTCGGGTGGCAGAGATAAGAGGGACACCCTGTATATATATAACATTTCATTCTTCAAATTAATATATATTTATATATATATTTCAAATTCATATTAATGTTATTATTAACAAATTTCAATTTAATATATATATATATATATATATATATATAAATTTGAAATTATTTGAATATACATATATATATATATATATATATATATATATATATATATATATCACGAACTGTTCATTTCTTAAAACTACACATCGTAATAAGACATTAAAAGAGACGAAAAATGTTACCGTCACTCATTTCATCCCGTGGCGTTAGTCGATATATATATGTATATAAAGCAAGAATCGAAAGTGCCACTTTGGAAAGTTGGCCGGACGAAGCAACAAGGATGAATTTGCATATCAGCGTCCCACTGTCTGCGATAAAATTATGCAAATGCATTTCTCGGTTATATTATTTTCCGCAGCTCTTACCTCACCACTTACCACCGTTGCACGCGGCCTGCTCTACCACCAATACGACCACGTAACACCACTCCCCATCCGTCCGGAAAAGCCCGCGATCGCAGGAGATAATTTATTCAAATACGATTTACAAGTAACAGGCGCTCAGACGAAACCAAGCGAATCCATGATCGGAGCGATTTCGTCTGACAATTGCTGAATCTGCGTTTGTTATTCGATGTTTTTTTTTACTGCTTTGTTAGTTATCATGCATTGTTTTATTTGGAAAGGATCTACTAATTTTCGAGCGGGGACGAGAGGATACAGGGGTTTGGAATTAATTGGATAATTTCGTATTTGTTCTCAGCGAGATTTTATTATTGCGAGAAAGAAATGAATAGATATCAGGATGTTGAGATTGGAGGAAAAGGAATGACGAAAAGTGATGAATAATTTAATAACGCAGTTTCTCGTTCTAAAAGTTGTCTGAAACATTTAATCGATTCTTTTGTTCTCTTATTCACACGCAATTATGTATCATTCAATAAGTTGTACTTTTTTTTCTCCTCGTACGTACAAATAAAGTTAATCTCTGGGCATTATGTACAAGAGGCTAAAACATCAAAGATTAGTCGATTTTTCGAGCTTGACACACTCTTACACGTACATACACGCGCATGCGCACAAACACGAAGCTCTTAACGAATTAATCGTATGATTGTTCGATTCGAGAATAAATTCGCGAGGTTAAATTTTTCAAAAACTTTGAGGATATACCGGCAAACTTTCACAATACTTTTTTGTTTTCTCAGGCGGATATTTCTGTTCCCGCGAATGATTCAAGGTCAATAGTGTCGCGGGTGGTCCGATATCCATCTTCGAAACATTGCTTGTAATTTAGTTTGAGAAGTATTTGTCTCGTTTTTTTCAAATTCCCTTCTCCCCGTCCCTCAGCCTTGTATGAAAAATGTTGCAAGATTTTTCGAGGAGTCTCCGAAAATAATGTTAGCGCAGGTGAGAAATTTGTAAGGCGAAAATCCATCGAAGCCATCGCGAGGCTTGTCGATCTCGTCGATCGAAAAAAATGGCTGATCACCATCGAGGCTTCGATCGATAGCTTCCAGCTAGCTTTTCGTCGTATTCGCTACTCTAGATTTCGAACTTTCGTACTTTCATGGGTTATTCTCCTTTGGGCTCTTACTAGCCGTCGAACTCGTGCGTCTGCGACGCGCTCCATTCGAGCCTCGTCAGAGCTCTGGAAGGAAAAAAAGCATCGTTTTTCGGCACGTCGAATTTTGGATATTTTGAGACAACGAACTTATATGGAAGAAACGAAAATTAATACTCACTCTTTGGCAACGGTCATGAATGCTTTCGGACCACAGGTAAAAACGCACGAGCACTTCGACGATGTTCCAACTAGTTCCTTCAGCAGACTCTCCGATACAATGCCCGAACGACCTTGCCACGATTTTTCCGGTCGCGAGAGCACGTGAACGACTTTGAGTCTTGAAAATACGGGATGAAAGTGTTGTCAATAAGTCGAAAGAGCGAAATGACGAATGTTCGAAAACGAATTTATCAAAAATGTCATTTCGTTACATTCCAGCTGCAATATAGCATTCAAATAATAAAGATTCTTTCTATTATTATTAGGCGACTGGAACCTTGCCAAAAATACAATCTATCAGCGCTCCGTCGATGTAAAGCTACGCTTTTTTTGTCTCCGGCGGTGTATCGTTTTAACTATCGTATATTATTCAATAAATTCGTCTATTTACGTACGAGCAAATATATCAACTTGTATAAATTCAAGAATAAATAAGTTTATTTCTATGAATTCAGGAAACTATTTTTCTTTTTCGAACGAATTTCGTTCACGGAATTTATTCTTAAACTTTTATTTACTTTCCATGAATGTCAAATATGCCGGCCTTCTTGAGAAAAAAAAACATTTCTGCTCGCGAACTAAAACGTTTTACATAGGCTTTTTAAGACTTCAATTTAAACATCCTTTGTCAAAAATGCAATACGAAGTTTACAAAAAATCGATAGTCGGCTAGAGGCGACTCAAATTGAAGATGAAGGTCCAACGTATCGTGCAGGAATCGTAGATTGAAGGACAACTGATGATTAGAGTGATAGAACTGCTAGTGAAACTTTAAGGGGGAATATACCTTTGTGTGGGCAAAATCAAGGGTCATTTTGTTTCATATTAATTTTAAAAAAAATTCTTTTACTTTAAGACTTGTACTAACATGTAGAAAAAACCGAATTTAAAAATATTGTTTTGTTTTTCTTAAATGAATGGTCAAAAATGACCCTTGATTTTGTCCTCGCAAAGGTATATTCCCCCTTAAACGCGTTTTTCTCGAAACTATCTTTTTCAAAACGGTGTACCCGATTTCTTGACATCTAATGAACGGATTGACTCGAAATTTTGTACACTTACTCAGTTTAAGCGTAGTTTAGTCTTGACGGACGTTTTTTTCTTAACTCTTTTTTCTCGCTAGTTATTAACAATAATATCGTCATTTTCCCTCGAAAATTCGAGATCAAAATTCAGCAATTGTTTTTTGACGATTGAAACACGATAACTAAAAAAATCTCGGTCAAGTCTAAGCGAATATTATCTATTTTGAGAATAAAGTCGTTTTTCTTGTTTCGGTACACCGTTGAGCCCCTCACGTTCAAAGCTCCCTCTCGAAGTAATTCATAAAGTCTTTAACTGTTAATTCGTTGTTACGAAATTACGACACAACTTTGTTAATATGCATACAAACAAATATCCAAATGATTTTTCGATCGTCATACTTATTCCGTCAAAGTTAATTTTTCAAGGGCTAACACCACTGTCGAGTTTTCGAAATATTGATTTCTTTCAAATTGCCTCACGAGATACTTTGAAGCGTCAAGATTAAGGGGGAAATAAGTTTGGTGCCTGTAAAACAAAGTGGCCGTGGCTGGCCCGTGTGCGAGGCCTCGACCTTTTTTCTCGGAACGCAATTTTTCAAAACGCCACGCGGCATAACTCCGACAATTTTCATTCTTCTCACTCCAAATTTTGAGCACATCTTCAAAATAACGTTCCGAAGTGAAATACGTACGGGATTTTCCATGAGTCAATTATAGCATTAGTTATTAACAAATGATTCTTTTTTTCGGTCGAAAATTGAGTTTTAACTTTAAATGCGTTCCAATTGCACGAAAATTCATATTTTCAAAATTCCCTACGTATTGCACTAGCTTTACTCGTGTGAATTAATAGAATTTTTAACTTTTTTTCCAAATTCAAATTTGCGTCAGTTACATTGCGTGCCGCAGAGCGTCTCAAATTCAACACGCCTCGCAACAATATCTCCAGCGTCACCATATTGTGTAATTTTATAATATGAATTTTTTTTATTCACTTGACGATATATATAACATTTTTTCAAAAACACCTAATTTAAACATTTTATTATATATATATAACTTTTGTATATATTTTCCTTTTTTTCTTTTTTATTTTATTTACATTTTATATATACATAGATTTATATAACTTTTTCATCAACCATTTTTTCCCTTGTATATAAAAGATTTTAGTATTTTTTGTATTTAAAGTATTTGAGTATTTAAAGTATTTGAGTATTTAAAGTATTTAAGTATTTAAAGTATTTTAAGTATTTAAAGTATTAAAGTATTAAAGTATTAAAGTATTGGACTATTAAAGTATTAAAGCATTGAAGTATTAAAGTATTAAAGTATTAAAGTATTAAAGTATTAAAGTATTAAAGTAATAAAGTATTAAAGTAATAAAGTATTAAAGTATTAAAGTATTAAAATATCAAAGTATTTAAAGTCTTTAGTGTTCAAAGTATTAAAGTATTTTAGTATTTAGTATTTTAAAAAAGTAAAATTTACATTTTAGTAAAAGTATTTAGAAGATATATACATATATATATATATATATATATATATATATATATATCTTCTAAATACTTTAAATACTTTAAATACTAAAATCTTTTATATACACGGGAAAAAATGGTTGATGAAAAAGTTATATAAATATATGTATATATAAAATATAAATAAAATCATATATATATATATATATATATATATCCTCGAATATTATTATCCTCTTACTTGTCCATCTAATCTTACTAACTTGTCCTTACTAACTTAAATGCCCTTCTAATCTTACTAATCCTTCTAATCTTACTGACTTGTCCTTACTAACTTAAAAATGTCCTTCTAATCTTACTAATCACATATATATATATATATATATATATCCTTGAATATTATTATCCTCTTACTTGTCCTTCCACCCAAAAAAAATCGCGAAAAAGTCACTTAATTTTCAACGTTTACAATGGTGTAAGCCCTCAAGCAACCCCGACTTTCTGGTCGTCACAGTAAGCCCTTAACAAATGCACATACTTTTTGTCCTCGGCCACCCTCGCGAGCTGCGATCGATAGAAAATACTGCTCTCGTTTCTGTTGAAATTGACGAGATTTATCGTCTCTCTGTGAATAAAAGAAGAATCGGAAATAACGAAACGGCAGATCGAGAAATAATTAATCGTGATTCGACTCGGTGCGAAGACCTCGGCACTTCGTACGATCGATAAATGAGAGATGAAATTGCGAAATATCAATGTACGTGGCTCACACGTTGCGTCTGCCGAGAGCACGTTGAATAATGCCGAGCATAGGAGTCAAACCGGTGCCTGCGGCCAGCATGTGAATAGTGGTGCAATCGTCAAAGGACTCGACCACAAAGGTACCCAGGCCATTACTCAAAGTCAGGACTTGTCCCGATTCGAGGCCCGTTAAGGACGGACTCAGAGCTCCATCGTGATATCGCTTGACCATAAGGCATAGACAATCGGGCTTGTAGCCCAGCGCAAGATCCTCGGCGCGCAGGCACGACGGGACAGGTGTGTACAACCTCGACACTTCCATCCCTTACATCGACGAAAACAGAAGAAAAAGCTATTAGATGAGCCACAACTTCCTCATTCACTGAAAAAAAAATCAAGTTTGCAATTTGTACAATTTTATTGTACAAAAGTGTACAGTATTGTATATAATTGAATAAATGAATCTAAGAGGTTTTATTTTTTCAACAACGATGGCCTGGAAATTGAAATTGAGTCTTACTTGCCAAACTTCTGTAGAATACACGTCATTAATATATATCATCGTTTCTATTATTTTTAAAAAATATTGTTGACATTTTTATGTGCTTAACGTTTGAATAAAATTATTTGTATATTATATTTCTTTTAAATGGAGAAAATGTGCTTTTTTCGGTTTCGAAACCCACGTGACTCCATAATGGATTCTTCTCAATGCTCACCCATTACTGTTATTTTCGCCTCTACGTGTCTGCCAACGGGTACGATCTCCATGTTATCCTCCGACCGGACGACCAACATATGGACCCCCTCGGACAGTACCGTATTGCTGATTACTTTGTACTCTTTGTATACTCGCTCGATACTCCTTGTTTCTCTGAGGACGGAACGGCTTCCGAAAGACTCCCACAATGTTCCCGCGCATTTTACGAACGAGAATTCAATCTGGAAGCCGAGGGATGATCCTGAGGTCAACATTCTCCGGGAACACTATTTTTTTTTTCAAACTTATCAAGGGCAGATATACACCTAGGAGCTGGAAAAAAACGGTCATTTTTGTGAATTTTTTCGAGGTAAACTATTTGAAATTTCGAATTGGGGTTTTTATCATCTAAAAGTATATACATTCAAAAACATGTTTAATTTTCTTTGTTTAAAAATATGAAAAATATACAAGGATATTGTATGATCCTTGGAGCGTCGTAAAAAAATCGGTACCCAAAATTTCTCGAAAACCAACCAACCGATTGCCTTGAGGTTTTTTGCGGTTATTCTATACACCATTATCTAGTACTTGTCATAGCCGATTTTGAAAATATCGATTTATGACAAAACGGCGGACGTTTGAACATAAACAGTGATTTTTGGGCCAAAAATTAGTTATTATTTTGCCTATAAAACAAAAACTAAGTAACGGAAAAAAAAATCGTAAGGAAAGAAATTTCCAAGCCATGGTATCGCTTTGCTTAAAAAAAAGCTTTGGCGGGATAAAAAAAAAAGAGCATTCACCTGGGAATTTTGAAAATCCGTTCGCGAGTTCGGTGGCCAATTCACGTCGGCGCTCAAATCGTACTCGTGCCTGATCACGGTGTTATCGTGATGCATCTTGATAACGAACTCGGAGCCCTTTAATCTCGTTAATCGATAGGCGACCGAGGCTCGATCGGATGACGGTTTGTACATAAAGGATATTGAGTTGGTCGTCTGTTTCCAATCTACTTGCACATTGAATCCAGCGGATCCGGACTTGTTGATCTCTTCGCCGTTTGACCTTCCCTCTGCGTTAAATCGTTCGATTAGCGCATTGATTTTTTTTTGTCGTCCCAGCTCGTCAAGGTGGGTATCGAATTATACGCCGATAAAAGTCAGTATCAGGCTACTTCCTGTGTAGAAAAGCTGCACACGAGTGGGGATGCTTTAAAATCATTTTTTTTCGACTTTTGCACCATTTTCAGAGTCTATCCGCAGGACGTTTTCCACAGGCTACGAATATCACCGAGTTTTCGGCGAGAGCTCGAAGTTACGTTGTAATAACGCCAAAAACGTATTTCCATACACACCCGACGATTTTTTCTACAAATTCTGCGTTTTAAGGGGTTACCCCCACTTGCGATTTTGAAAAAATCGATTTTTTTATTGCATTTTTTTGAAGTATAAGTATCTGAGAATATGTCCTGAAAATTTCAAGTCGATCCGAACAAAATTGACTGAGATATGAGCGTTGAAAGAGAAGAATCCGTGAATTGAAGAACTGAAATTGAACCTTTAAACGCGTTTTTCTCAAAATGGCATTTCTGAAGTCGGTGACCAAGATTACTCGAACACTAATGAACCGATCTTCTTGAAATTTTGCAGGCTTATTCAATACATAAAAATGTAGTCTTTAATCGTTCGATTTTTTTTTCGAAAAAAAATGGCCGTTTTATAGCCAAAAAACGGCCGTTTTTTTTCGTTAAAATCGAACCATTAACTTTGACTGTCCGCCATTTTGTGAAAAATGAATATTTTTTAAAATCCTTCGATCAAAGACTAGTTTATACTTATATTTGACTAAATCCATCCGCATTTTTTTTCAGATGATCCACTTCGCCGCAATGTTGGTCACCGCAAACCGTGTATATAAAAACATTATTTCATTGACGGCCATTTGCCACTAAACAATGTCATATTTTTCAATAAAAAAATTACTGAAAGTTCTTCAAGATGTGTTCTTTAAGATGGTATATTGATCGATTGAAAAAGTTTTGTAGTTCTCTTTAAAAAAAATCATGAAAAAGGCCTTTTTTTGCGCTACAAGTGGGGGTAACGCGTTAAATGAAATAAATTGTAAATCCGTATTACGGGGGATAAAAATACTCCGAAAGTGCCATGAAGGGATAACACCACTCTAGGATTTTGGAAAAATCGTTTTTTTTGCTTCAAAAATACTTTGGGCTCATAAAAACAGTATGCAATTGGTCCTTTAGCGATTTTTTTTCTTTCAAAGATTCAATTATCGATAAAACTTTTTTCAAACTGGGAGGACGGATCACTCGAACACCTTTGCATGGATCGATTTGAAGTTTTGACAGTAGCTTCACATTTACATTCTCTATGGGAGTACGTAGCCGTTTTATTTTATTAGATGTAAACTTTTTTTTTATAAACAATTTACTGCTTATTTTTTCGGCAAAAAATCGATTTATTACTTTCAAAGTGCGCGAATTTTTCAAAATTTGATAAAAAAGAATCCCCACGTAGTCCCATAGTTAGTAATATGTAGATTATAATACTTTTTTGTTTTTGTTTCGGGTCTTACACTTTGCGAGAAAGCCGTCCTCCCGTGAAGCTAATTGTAAAAAACACGTTTTTCAAGATGGGCTCTGTCGCCGCCATTTTGTATGAAAATTATAATAAATTTATTTTATACTTTGATATGTGTTGAATAAGCCCTCTCAAAAGAAATCCGATTCCTTTTTTCACACTCCCAAAATGAATCGTCAAAGTTAGGCCTCATTTTCTGCCGCTAGAGTGGTTCCATACCTTAAGGGGGAATATACCTTTGTGAGGGCAAAATCAGGGGTCGTTTTTGACAATTTATTCAAGAAAAACAATACGACATTTTTTAATTCAGTTATTTTTACATGTCAGTACAAGGATTAAAGTAAAAGGATTTTTTTTTTATAATTATTTTGAAACAAAATGGCTTCAAACGTAGCGCCACGAGTTTTCAATCGATTGACGTGAAATTTTAACTGTAGCTCCTCGACAACATTTTCTAGTCCAGTACGTAGGATTTTTTCGATAAGTTGAAATTGAAAAATTTTATGATCGATATTCGACCGATTTTTTTCTTCATAGTAACGCCATTTTTTTAAATCAATATTTTGAAAAAATCCCTACGTAGTGGACTAGTTTTTTGTATCTACTTTCGAAATATTTTTCGATTTTCGCTCCTGAAAATTATGACCTGTGCGAATGCGCCCGTAGAGGACTATAAAAAAAAAGAAGTTTTCTTTCATCGACTACTGCGCCGCCATTTTGTTTCAAAATAATTTTTTTTTAATTTCTTTTATTTTAAGACTTGTACTAACGTGTATAAAAAACCGTATTAAAAAATATTGTTCCGTTTTTCTTAAATAAATGGTCAAAAATGACCTTTGATCTTGCCCTCACAAAGGTATATACCCGCTTAGAAGAATATAAAAAATCTTCACGTCCTTCGCAATCTCGGCCAAAAGTTGTCTTCGCTCAACCGCCGCTCCTTTATTATCCACTTAAATTTGGAATTCCGCTCCTGGCGTATTCTCTTCGCAATCGATTGCTCTCAAAATTGCCACTCGATTCGTCGAGTACGGATTATTTTTCGATTTCTTGCAGAACGTCAAATTGAACAGCGAAATCCTCGAGGCCCATTCTGATACACGTGTTATTTCGGGTTGCCGATGATTCCCGATTGGTGCATACTCACTGGTCCCGTGGGCACCGACGCTCGCTGGACCACTCGTCGAAATATTTGTACTGCCAGGATTAGTTATGTCCGCCGAATCGTGACACTCGTTGCCTCTCGTCAAACGTCCGACGACGCATTTTTGGAGTATACTCTGATAGTTGACCCAAGCGTGGACCTGCGGAATTTAAGTTGTCTGCGGATACATACAGAGAGCGATAAAAATTACGATCGATCCGCGTTCAATATTTCACTTCCGACGAGCAGACGTCAACCGCGCCTCCTCTCTCTTTCTCTCTCTAACCGTGGGCTCAATATTTTCGGGCAACTCACGTCATCGAACAGTTTCGTCGCGTCTCTGCCGACTCCCCTCATCAGTTCGGTAACTCCACCAGGATGAAAATCCATGTATCTCGTTACGTTGAATACGATTCCTGAAAGGAACGTAAAATCGAGAAAATAAAACATTATTTCTGTCACTCGAGTACACTTCGGCGAGGAATTAAAGGACGCCACTGTAACTGCCCATTTTCGACCGTTTTATTTGGAATTTTTTTTTTTTTTTGTTGTAGAATGAATAAAGTTCATGGTCAAAAGAACTTCTGCAGGGAGAGAATTTTTAAGTAATTTTTACTGTGAAATCACAGTAACTCGGTGACAAATGTGCAATTCTTCAGGTTTTTAGGAAATAAATTATAAATTTTCATGGAAATGAATCAAAATTTACTTTTGCGTAACAGAAATTTAAAATATTTTCCAGAATTTTTACTGAAATTAATAGTAAAATTTCATGAAACGTAAAGATTACGACAATAAGTTAAAAAAGTGCTAATATAAATGAAATTTTTCAGTGGAACATTGAGAAATTTGCGTGTTTTCCATAAAAATTTAAAAAAGGAAGCCGAAATTTTCCGTGCGTCCACCGGAATTTTACGTTCTTTATAGTAAAATCAGTTAGGGCTAGGTCGCCTGACCGTACGCGTGAGCTCGGTGTGTAGCGTGCGTATACGTGAACGCAAGCTGCGAGAGTGCGCTTGTGTATGACGCAGTATGACGAGCACGAACGATGCCGACCCGCGTTGCTTAGCAACAGCGGTACCGCGCATGCGCATTATAGTACGAAGCATGGGCCAAGAAAGCCTCGTGGTCTCGTGCAGTCTAACGTGTTCTTACGCAGTTCTACGCAAGAAAACAAAGAAACGTGAAAAGAAACTTCGATAAAGGACGTCTACAATGGTACGGAAAGATGATATGCTAAAATAAGTAGCAATCAAGAACACAAATGTTCAGAAATACAGTATATAGAGTATTTATTTAATCATAGGGAATCAATTTTTCGCTAGGGATTTTAGAAATTTCAAGTTTGTCCAGGTTATTTTTACTGTAGAAACTTGGAATTTTTGAGGCAGCCCATTGTTAAAATTCTACATGAGAATGGGTCAGAATTTTTACTGAAAGAAATGTAAAAAATGATGATACTTGCTTAAATTTTTACATGAATGAAAGCAAAATATTAAAAACTAGTGTCAATTTTTGACTATGTGCACATTTGTCACCGGTTTCAAATTTTTAATGTAATTTTTACGGAGATTTCACCGTAAAAAATACTTTAAAATTCTCTCCGTGTGGTTATTCTCTAGATAAGTGACTTTTCCGAAAAATGAGCCTAACATTTTGTTTGCTATTTTCTCATTTACTGGGTTCTTTTCTTTACTTTTATTTTACTTTTAGTTTTAGATAGATAGATATTTTGTCGGGGAAAGCTAAAATTTGGCCCCCCATAAAGGGTTATGGGGTTTTGAAGTTCGCGGAAACCCGTGATAGAATAGGGCATTTTTGAACATTTCCACGCGTATATTGGGTTTGTTTGGGTTAAAGTTTGGGTTAAAGTAATGGGGTTTTGAATTTCGGGGAAATAGGTGATAAAATAGGGCATTTTTTTTTTACATTTCGACGCGTATATTGGGTTTGTTTAGATTTTTGGGTTTGTTTAGGTTGTTTGGGTTTGCTTGGGTTCGTTTGGATTCATTTGGGTTCGTTTGGGTTTGTTTGGAAACAACAATTTATCGGAAAAGTCACTTATCTAAAGAATTGCCGAACTTTCAGCTTTTATTAGGCATTGAACTATGTAAAAAAATGTATTTTTCGAAAAAATACATAATGGCGGCGCACGCGTATACCACTACTGGCTTTTAGCCAACCCTTTCCGCGGCACGCGGTAGAACTGTCGTTAATTTAATCCTGGAACTGAAAGTGAAATATTTTCCTCAACTATATTAGATTCAACAGCCAAATACGGGGGAAAATAAAAAAAATTATTACAAAAAAAAAATAGAGACGAACAAGGAACATCCCTCAGGTGTCCGCCTCCGATTTTGTTGAAACTCATATATGTGATAGAACATCAAAAATTTTGAGACACGTATTTTTTTTTATCGGCGGAAAAACGGTTTTGAGGGGTGAAACGCACCCTCAAAATGGGGATGTTTTTTCGTTTTTCGTCGATAACGTTTTAACGGTATGAGATATAAGAAAAATTCAAATTGCAACAATGTTTATTTTTTCATGTACTATACATTGGAGATGAGAACGATACCATTATCGACGAAAAACGAAAAACACCCCTATTTTCGAGGGCGCGTTTCACCCCTTAAAACCGTTTTTCCGCCGATAAAAAAAAATACGTATCGCTTACTTTTCGGTGCTTTATAACATATCCAAATTTCAACAAAATCGAAGAGTGTCACCTGAGGGATGTTCCTTGGAAGTTGAAAAAAAAAATCGTTTTTTTTAACCATAATTTTCATGTAGAAAGTGTTATATTTTTTTTACAATTCTCAATTAATCGAAACAAACGCTCGTACTTGACTGTCAAAGCAAGTACCTAAGAAGCTACAGTTGGAATTTCAAGTCGATTGCACGAAAATTGTTCGCGTTCGGCTGCGGGCCGATTTCAAAAACGTGGTTTTGAGAAAAACGTATTTGAAGTTGACGGTTTTATAGACGCCACAGCTGATGCATTTTTTTGCCGTAATCTAGTGCCACCTGTCGGTAGAAAATAAAACTATTTTCAGTCGGTAACTTTTTCCCCGAAGATAATAGGCTTACAAGAGTCGAGAGCTGCGTCCGGCGTGGCATCGCCGAAGGCGCTTTTCAGCGCTCGGAGACTCCCCTCAAAAGTAGCTCGAAAAACACTTTAAGGGGTTACCCCCACTTGCGATTTTGAAAAAATCGATTTTTTTATTGCATTTTTTTGAAGTATAAGTATCTGAGAATATGTCCTGAAAATTTCAAGTCGATCCGAACAAAATTGACTGAGATATGAGCGTTGAAAGAGAAGAATCCGTGAATTGAAGAACTGAAATTGAAACTTTAAACGCGTTTTTCTCAAAATGGCATTTCTGAAGTCGGTGACCAAGATTACTCGAACACTAATGAACCGATCTTCGTGAAATTTTGCAGGCTTATTTAATACATAAAAATGTAGTCTTTAATCGTTCGATTTTTTTTTCGAAAAAAGTGGCCGTTTTGTAGCCAAAAAACGGCCGTTTTTTTCGTTAAAATCGAACCATTAACTTTGACTGTCCGCCATTTTGTGAAAAATGAATATTTTTTAAAATCCTTCGATTAAAGACTAGTTTATACTTATATTTGACTAAATCCATCCGCATTTTTTTTCAGATGATCCACTTCGCCGCAATGTTGGTCACCGCAAACCGTGTATATAAAAACATTATTTCATTGACGGCCATTTGCCACTAAACAATGTAATATTTTTCAATAAAAAAATTACTGAAAGTTCTTCAAGATGTGTTCTTTAAGATGGTATATTGATCGATTGAAAAAGTTTTGTAGTTTTCTTTAAAAAAATTCATGAAAAAGTCCTTTTTTTGCGCTACAAGTGGGGGTAACGCCTTAAGGATGTTGAGTCCCAAATCGCAACTGATAATAAAAGTCTGAAAATTTGGTAGTTTTTGTATTTGTGTTTTGTGTTTTGTTATTGAACAATTAACATTCACAAATTATGTTGTCTTATAGGAAACGGATGTAACTTTGCAATAAGTTTTTTTTTTTGACCTCCCAATTTTGTAATATCTACAATATACTGAAAGCAACGGAAAGAAAACGAAGTTTATTGATAAATTTTTTTTTTTATTTCTTTCAAACATTGTTCTTAACCAAATGTTAATTTTTTAATAACGAGCTTCCTAATCATCGTAAAATTTTAACACGACCTCTTAAATACTTCATACAAAAACATACCAAATTTTCCGAATTTTCTTATCATTTTTTATTTCAACCCTTAAGGAGGTTGAAGTAATGATGATAGAATTCTGAAAATTTGGTATGTTTTTACGAGAAGTATTCAGTAGGTCGTGTAAAAATCTCATGACGATTAAGAAGCTATTTATTGAACAATTAACATTAACATGTTTCATAGGGACTCAACATCCTTAAAACTGTTTTTTTTCAGCTGTAAACGAATATCCATCATATTTTTGCAGGTTCAAAGGATTTTTTAAAAGTATTCCAAAAAACGATTTACTGAAAATGTTAGAGTGGTGTCCTCCCTTGACCCTTGCTTGACACACTTGTATTTGGCCACGCCTTTGCGCACTGGGTCAATTTGACCCGGATGGTACTTCGTCCAAAAGCCCTTAACAACCCTTCGGTCTATTTTTATATGAAAAAAAATCCGGAATAGACTTGAAACATTTCTCAACGTGTCCGCATAATTAAAATTCCAAAAATGTAAAATTGAATTGTAAAAAATCATTGAAAACTTTCAATTTTGGGGACACCCTTCGATTTTGTTGAAATTTGGATATGTTATGAAGCACCGAAAAGTAAGCGATACGTATTTTTTTTATCGGCGGAAAAACGATTTTAAGGGATGAAACCACCCCTCGAAAAAGGCACCTCTAGGGGTAATATAGCAGTTTCACACACAAGGAGTCCATCGATTTTAATGAAACAAAAACGAAAATTCATCTAATCCGAAGCAATGAAAAATCGACTATAGTGACATTGCAAAAAAAAATTAAGGGGTGAACCACCCTAGAGATGCCTGTTTTCGAGGGCTGGTTTCACCCCTTAAAACCGTTTTTTCACCGATGAAAAAAAAAACGTATCGCTTACTTTCCGGTGCTTCATAACATATCCAAATGTCAACAAAATCGAAGGGTGTCACCTGAGGGATGTTCCTTGTCAGTGTGTCAAGGAAGAGTTAAAATTAATGTGATAAACGTAAATAAATTTGTTTTTTTTTTCGTAAAAAAACTTCTAAAGCAAGTTATGCAAATGAAACTTGATCTTTATTATTTTTCGATTTTTATTATTAAAATTTAACTCGATTTATTATTATTTAATATTTACCTCACAGTAGGGGTATCGAGTTTTGCTTGCACTACTTTTTCGCAAAACTTTTCACAAGATCATATTTATCTCTATTTATTATTCGATTTAGACTCGATGTTTATTATTATTTAACTCGATTAATAATAATAATAATAATAATAAATTGGTAAAATGACTGAAAAAAAATTATTTCGAAACAAATAAAAAAATTTCGAGACATTTTCGAGTTTGCCGATATGAGATTGTCGATCGACCTTTTTTTCTTTCTCTCGAGTGCCATTCACAAGGTGATCCATCATATCGTCAATTCTCGAAACAAATCGTTGATAAATAATAATTTCCGCGGAATATCGAACGTCGATTGTTATGTAATTCGGCGTACCTCTGATGGCTATCCATGCGTCGTTCTTCTTGTTGTGCTTCGAGAGCTCCTTGACTGTCACGTTTCGCGGTATTCCCCCAACTCCGGTAAGATCGATTCCCGACGAGCCCAGACGGATCCAATCCATCAGACTGTGTCCCGGCGCCAGGGCTGTTTTATTACGCGGATTTCCTGAAGTTATCAAAATAAGCACAAATGGCTACTGTGGAAATAAAATTAAAAAAAAAACAGATCGAGTGCTCTCATCGCGAAACGATTGAAATTATTTCATGCTTTCTTCGTAACGTCGGAGAAAACGAATAAAAATTGTGCATTGATAGAATAAAGTAAATTTTACAAAAATTTCTCAATTATTTTTGCCAATGTTTTCAATTCGCAACCCGTTTTGGCATCGGATGATAAATGTAATAGATAACATTAATACTGATCTCACTTTTAAAATATTCTCCTTTTTTCATTTTCCTTTATATATTTATATTCTTTTGTTTTGATTAAATTTTGATTCAATGGTTAAATTTTATTAAGCTTGCGAAATGCTGTTATAATAACTATATATAGTGAGATATATATATAACATTTGTTTATTAATACGGTTTTATTGTATAAATATTATATGATTTTATATTTATTTTGAACCAAGATTAATTCCTATGGTTAGATTAATTTTAGGGTGATGGTATGAAATTAATTGTTATAATTATTATTGTTATAATAATTATGAGTGGTAAGATTTTGGATAATTTTTATATTCATTATATGCATTTAATTTTTCAATTAATATTGATGTATAATTATTATATGATTTTATATTTATTTTGAACCAAGATTAATTCCTATATTTAGATTAATTTTAGGGTGATGGTATGAAATTAATTGTTATAATTATTATTGTTATAATAATTATGAGTAGTAATTATAAATCATTTTTATATTCACTACATGCATTTAATTTTTCGATTAATATTGATGTATAATTATTCTATGATTTTATATTTATTTTGCACCAAGATCAATTCCTATATTCATATTAGTATTTTTTTTATTGGTATAATATGAATCATGGTACATATAAATATTTCATATAACAATTATTAATCATAATATTTTCGCGAGTGTACAATCTAGTTGGCCTATTTGTAAATTAACGTTGCAATTAGCGCACGCGAGCACACTTGTTCTGCGAGCTGACGAGACAACCGGAAATAGCGGAGTGTACCGTCGTAATCGCGTGCGTGTAAAGCCATTTGTGTCAAACGTGCCCTGCGTCTGTCACGCTACGAGGCGCCTCGCGGACCCAACATCCAGTATAATTGGCAAATTACGTGAGTCGATTACTAACCGTCCTGGACGTGAAGACCGAGGCTCTGAGGTGAGCGAGAGACCTCGCCGTCTATTAGGGCAATCGGAGTTGCACCGCAACACCTTGGCATTTTTTCAATCTTCCAATTTACCTTATCATATCGCGTTTAACTACTTTTCCTCACGCCCCTCGTAAAAAAAACATATCTACTCGCTGCGGAATGAAAAATAAATTGAGCAAAAGAAATCGTCAAATAAACCCGATATGATTTCTTTGGCTCCACGATAATTTTTTCTCACGACGTGCTTGCAAAAATCATTCTTCCAATCGACCTGCAAAAGGGTCATTTTCTAGCGACATCGCGAAAGTTTCCAAATGCCTTTTCCGTGTTTCAACGAATTCTCGTCTCCTAATATTTCTCCAAAAATAACTTAATAAATTCACTCGTCACAGTACCACGAGAGTCGGAAAAAAAAACTCCGTCCACCACCCCTCGAGTTGGCGAAAACGCGTTCACTTGCCACTCGGAACTTCGTCGCTTTTATTTTCTCCCATAAAATTGCAAATCCGCGAAGTGCAGTCGATTTACTCGGTTGGGGAAAAATAAAATCTGACGCTAGCGAGGGAAAAAAATATCCTCGTTTTCGGAAGCACAGGCAGATGCGGGAGAATACATTGCGTGAGAAATAAATGGCCAACGTGTTTGCGCGTAAAGTGCGGCAAGGTAACTGTGATCGATATCGTGTGGTCCATGTGGCGGTTGTCCGATAAACCGATCCTATATTTCCAATTCAGCAGCAAAGAGTCTATTCGCGTCTCCCGCCTCGTGTTTGTACAATTTGTCCGTGTATTTCGCATGACGTCAGTAGTTTGAGCACGTCGTCATCCCCCACGAGTTTACGACGCGCAAGCGGGGTTGTTTCGCCCCACTCTCTCGCTCTCTCTCTCTCTCTCTCTCTCACTCACTCACTCACTCACTCACTCACTCACTCACTCACTCACTCACTCACTCACTCACTCACTCACTCACTCACTCACTCACTCACTCACTCACTCACTCACTCACTCACTCACTCACTCACTCACTCACTCACTCACTCACTCACTCACTCACTCACTCACTCACTCACTCACTCACTCACTCACTCACTCACTCACTCACTCACTCACTCACTCACTCACTCACTCACTCACTCACTCACTCACTCACTCACTCACTCACTCACTCACTCACTCACTCACTCACTCACTCACTCACTCACTCACTCACTCACTCACTCACTCACTCACTCACTCACTCACTCACTCACTCACTCACTCACTCACTCACTCACTCACTCACTCACTCACTCACTCACTCACTCACTCACTCACTCACTCACTCACTCACTCACTCACTCACTCACTCACTCACTCACTCACTCACTCACTCACTCACTCACTCACTCACTCACTCACTCACTCACTCACTCACTCACTCACTCACTCACTCACTCACTCACTCACTCACTCACTCACTCACTCACTCACTCACTCACTCACTCACTCACTCACTCACTCACTCACTCACTCACTCACTCACTCACTCACTCACTCACTCACTCACTCACTCACTCACTCACTCACTCACTCACTCACTCACTCACTCACTCACTCACTCACTCACTCACTCACTCACTCACTCACTCACTCACTCACTCACTCACTCACTCACTCACTCACTCACTCACTCACTCACTCACTCACTCACTCACTCACTCACTCACTCACTCACTCACTCACTCACTCACTCACTCACTCACTCACTCACTCACTCACTCACTCACTCACTCACTCACTCACTCACTCACTCACTCACTCACTCACTCACTCACTCACTCACTCACTCACTCTCACTCACTCACTCACTCACTCACTCACTCACTCACTCACTCACTCACTCACTCACTCTCACTCACTCACTCACTCACTCACTCTCACTCACTCACTCTCACTCACTCACTCACTCACTCACTCACTCACTCACTCACTCACTCACTCACTCACTCACTCACTCACTCACTCACTCACTCACTCACTCACTCACTCACTCACTCACTCACTCACTCACTCACTCACTCACTCACTCACTCACTCACTCACTCACTCACTCACTCACTCACTCACTCACTCACTCACTCACTCACTCACTCACTCACTCACTCACTCACTCACTCACTCACTCACTCACTCACTCACTCACTCACTCACTCACTCACTCACTCACTCACTCACTCACTCACTCACTCACTCACTCACTCACTCACTCACTCACTCACTCACTCACTCACTCACTCACTCACTCACTCACTCACTCACTCACTCACTCACTCACTCACTCACTCACTCACTCACTCACTCACTCACTCACTCACTCACTCACTCACTCACTCACTCTCTCTCTCTCTCTCTCTCTCTCTCTCTCTCTCTCTCTCTCTCTCTCTCTCTCTCTCTCTCTCTCTCTCTCTCTCTCTCTCTCTCTCTCTCTCTCTCTC